>OY728141.1:2024533805-2025179638 GCA_963277665.1 Viscum album
GGCGTCGGAAGCCGGAAAGGGGACCGATTCGCCGGTCTCGTTGGAGAAAAACCAGCCGGCCAGGTGGCCGGCCGGATGGTCAAAATCCGGGGGAAATTAATTCCCCCGGCCATCGGTCAAAAGCCCCCCCCCCATTTAATGGGGGGGGTTCCTTGAAGGGGGGGGGGGGCAGGCGGCCCCCCGGTTTTCTTCAATGCAGGCCCCCCACGAGGGGGGCGGGGGTTTCAAATGGCGTGGCTAAAAGCCGCGCCGCCATTCCAATCAAGCGGGGGCTCTGCCCCCCGCGCGCTGCACCCGTTCGGCGCCAGGCCGCCGCGCCGCCGCGCCACCGCGCCGGTCGGGCCGGGTCGGACCCGGGTCGGGTCGACCCAGGGCGGGTCGGGCCGGGTCGGCCCGGACCCGGACCCCGCGTTTCGAGACGGTTTCGGTATTTTGGCCATAACTTGAGCCACGGACCTCTGATTGACGAACCGTCTGCGGCAACGCGATCGTTGGATCGAGACGGTCGTTTCGGTATATCGCACTCAAAGTTTCGGAACACTTTGACTTCGGCCGGGTAGGTTCGTTCACGAAACCAACCGGGCCTTCGGAGCGGAAACGCTAATATCTTGAGCTACGGACGTCTGATTGACGTGCCGCCAGCTTTGTTGTGTTCCTCTTAGTGAGACTGATCTATTGGCATACTCCGCCCGAGGTTTGGATGCAAGTGGAGTACGGTCGGGTTGGTTTTGCCTTAAAAACCAACCAGGCCCCGAGGACGAAAATGCCAATAACCCTCAGACCGGGCGTCCGATCGACGCGCCGTCTGTTGCGTTGAGTTCCTGTTGACGATACGGAACTTTTGGATACATAAACTCTGGACTTTGTGACAGTTGATGTATCAGCCTCTCGGCTCGTGGAGCGGACCCTCCGAACGAGTTGCTGTGTGCGGGAACCCTAGTGCTGGCTGCGACTGTGACTGCTACTACTGCTACTGTGACTGCGACGACGACAGTACAGAGATCCTGTGTGGATTCGACGACGACGACTACAGCACTCAGCGATCCTACATGGATCAGTGCTACAGGTCCTGTGTGGGCCCGATCCTGTGTGGGTCCGATCCTGTGTGGGTCTTTGCGCTCAGTGGTCCTGTGTGAACCAGCGCCTACAGGTCCTACGTGGGCCCGATCCTGTGTGGGTCTTTTTCGGGGGTTAGTTACCTATCGATCCTTCGTGGGTCCGATGAAATAGATGGATCAGAGATCATCTTTATCTTCTTTCGAAGAAGTATACCTGTGTGAGCTGTATCCTGTTTCTTTCCTGTGTGGATTGTGTTGTGCTATCCTGTGTGGATTACGTTTTGCTTTCCTGTGTGGAATACGTTTACTTTCCTGTGTGGACTGAGTTGTACTTGGGATCGGAGGTTGGAGCGTATTTGAAATTGATGACTTAGGTATATGTATGGGAATATACCTAAGCAGTGTCAGTTGTTACTTCGTGATTGTACCTTTTTTCGTGGATTATCCTTTGTGGATTTGAGAGACCTTCAGGGGTCTCGGGGTCCCTACTGAGTAGCTTATACTCACCCCTGCACGGGCTTTTCCCGCACTACGTTGTGTTGGTTGCAGACGATGGACAGCGTTGATCTTAGCTGAGGCTTGTAGAGCAGGACGGTACCTGGAGGTGGACCACTGGGCGGGACGTTCTCGGAGCGGACGGCGGGACCCGTGGAGCAGTGGAGCTATCTGTACCCACCCTTCAGGTGGGATTTCCAGTGGACAACTCGGTGTAGCGGCTTTTACTTTTCAGTTGCTGTTTTCCCTTTTGAGTTGTACTTTACTTTCAGTTTGGGTTTGTATACTGGCCCAATTACTTTTCCGCACTTTCAGTTGTACTCTGCTTTTGCTTAGTGTTTACTTTCCGCTTGCTTACTCTGTGGTGTTTGTTTACTTTACAAAGGCAATGCCTTCCCTTTTTACCGGGGTTTACGCCTTGGTGCTAGTCACCATCCCCTGGCCTATGGAAGGCGGGCTTGGGGTAGTCACGGCATGGACCCCGAGGGCGGGTCGTGACAAAATAGTTCTCAAGAAACATACCTTTGAATTCATCTCAGTTGAGAGCATAAATATCATTAGCGTCCCTGATATTTTTAACCATCAACCACCACTAATCTGCCTCACCCTCCAAACAGTAAAAAGAAAGACTAACCTTTTGATTATCTGAACACCCCATGACATTGAAAATCTTCTCTAGTTCTTTAATCCACCCTTCAGCTAGCACAGGGTCAGATGATCCTCTGAATGATGGGGGATGTTGCCTCATTAAATGTTCCACCACTGAAATGTTCCTCTGCGGTTGATCTGGTTGATCTCATGCACGGATACCACCACAAATTGTCGCTTGAGACAACAACGCCATTACTGCAACAAACTATTCAGTTCCAATTCCGCCCATCTCAGGATGCTGATTCGGAAGTTTATTTCCTTCTTTAGCCTTCCTAGCACTGCTTCCCTGTTTCCTCTGCGAAAAACCATTCTGAACAAACATGTCTTAGATGAAGCAACATGGTAATAATCAAATACTATATCATTTCAATTTGACCATAAAAAAATATTTTTGGATAATCATTTAATATAATTATAACTCCTAATGTTATCTAAACCGACCTCTGATACCAACTATAAGGCCCCAGCCTCAAACCTTACTTAATCATGAGTATTACAAGATTACACATTGAGGATCTTTTCAGGGTTAGAGTATTAGAGAATTAGATAATAAAACTTGCATTACATTCCACATTTAAACAAAGTGTTTACATAAAAGATAGTAATCATTTTTCCCATCAACAGAAACATATTTAAAATAAAACATGGATTCTTTATTGACACTTCCTTGATGCTATCATCACATCATGTACCTTTCCCTTGACCTTTGAAAAACATTTCAAAAAACATGGGATGAGCATAAAAAGTTCAGTAAGGGTTAAAAAAATATGGAAAGGAAACATGAGTACATATATACATAAGAATGAAATCATAATTTACCCATAAAACATAAGCACTTTAGCATACCTCATCAAATCAGGAATAAATCATAGAAATCATAAGAAATAAAGGTAACTTGAGGCATTCATAAAATTCTTACGTAGGGAGTAACCCTCTTGGTTACGTTTGGAATACCCATCAAAGTATATTCCCTAAATATCTTCGGAAAAAACTTAATGTTCAACTCTTTCACGTTACCCAATGTATTGGAGAGCTATATCGGGCTCACCCGCCCTTAGTTTATCATGGAACCACTCGTCTTCATAATAATTCCTAGGAACCATAACATAATCGTATCACATAAAACATGCATAAAAGAAACATAACATTTACACTTTTCAATCACAAGATATCAATACAACACATTGATATAAAAACATTATGAAAACCATTTTCAATACCAGAATAAAAGAAAATTAAAACATGGTATTTATTTTTCTTTTAAAACAAATGTATGGCTTGTAGAGGAAGCTGAAACTCAAATAATGGTTACGGCGGAGGAGAATTCACTTTCGCCGCATACGTATGAAAAAAACACTCCCTTTTTTCATTTAGTAAAACGCTTCATATAAAAAAAATTCTTTTGGATAAACTTAAAAGAAAAATGGGTTTACACATAGTATAAAAGAAGGTTGTGTATAAAACAAAATATGCCTCAATGAAAGGAGATTGAGACGAAGTCCCATACCTCGGTACGACTTGACTCGATCGTTCTTTAACCTCCTGAATAATAAACTTGAGTTAATTTATACTTTTATAAGAACCTTTTTCAAGTTCATTATTCCTTTTATATCACTTATTACCATGTCACAAACACTATGTAATTATTTAAGTTAATAACGGTCGTTTTAACGATCATTGGTACTTGAGTAAAAAATAAACGCTTTATAATTACAAGTTGTTCATGTATCCATTATATCCAGAGTTATACTCATGATGTAGATATCATATATATCATATATATCCAGTATATAGATGCATTTATAATATTACATAACATTTAGAGGTAAGAAATGAAATGCACCGTTCATGGAGACGGTAAGCCGTACGTACGCATGAACGCTACTTTCATTTCTATTTTGTATTTTATGGAATGGAATCATAATGATATAAAGGTGTATTATAATTCCACTATAGTATAATATATAAAATCATTAATTACATACTTTATATGTCCCACATATGGCATTAATGAATCAAATCACTTTGAGGGGGCGGTAGTCCGCACTTCCTAAAATGAAGATATCGCGTTTACCCATAATGGAAACCATAAAGGTATGCCATAAATGAAAAATTAAAAGATTAAGAAAAACATAAACATATTATATATCATATATAAATATAGTGACATCTTAATGGCCACCTTTGATGGTGTTAAAATAATATTAAACAATCATCGTTTCGTGTGGCAGAAATTCGCCATCCACGAAAACAGTATGTTCTATAACCATTAGATGTAGGTGTGTGTAAGTGTAGCTCTAATAAATATTATAACAAAATCATAGTATATTTAATATACTGGTTTTGTAAAAAAATAAATGAATAAAATGATTTTAGGGGGTTTGAGAAGCAAAATAAAACATAAGAACACAAGTCAAGACATTACCTAAAAAACGGGTAACTCTTTTTGATTTGAGCTCAAAGGCTTCCTTGGAAGACTTATGCCCAATGTGAGGCTTCTATATTTAAGTTAGGGATGTGGAGAGATAAAATGGGTAGGGTTTGGCCGATCCAAAGTCTTTGAAAGTGTGGGTAAGGTGTTAGAGGTGGGGGCCTTTTATAAGAGGAGAGGAGGGGCACTCTTGGAAAGTTACAAAATGTTACTTTATTTTCAAATGAGTTTCGGATTTTAAAGGTCCCACATTGATTTATTTCGAGGATAAAGTGGTAACGGTTCGAAATATACTCATAAAATAGGTCTTTTACAAGTGTAAGTAATAGTTTTAACATTATCTTTTCATTTTATTTAAATCCTTTGTTAATGAGGTAATCGCTGCATCATCATGATGTCATAAATAATGTAATTTATTAAATTTCTAAAAATTATAAAAAAAATTACATGATGTAGGAAATCTTTTTAGATTTTTAATGAATATTTATAGTCAAAAATATGACTTGTATAACCCCATTTAAAAATTGTTTTAGTAAAACAACTCATGCTTGTGACATTTTTATTTTAACTTAAAATAAAAAGTTATTTTTGTCATTTTCCCACCAAAGTGGCTCCATGGGGTCCCCAAGATGACCCATGGATTGTATTGGTCGGCCGTGACATATCCAATGAGGTTAGGACATGTTTCTAGGTCATTTCATATTATTAAAACGTTATTTCTACCTTAAATTACATTAATTACCTCTAATCACGAATAAAAACCTAAAAGTTACTGTTCACCAAAACTTTATTATAATCTCATTGAACCAAATTTTACATCCTAATGAAAACCATGTATGTAGGATTTTTTAAATTCAAATCACAGAAGTGGTAAAGATTCATTTAAACGAAAAATCAGTTTTTAAACCACCACTTAGTGGTTTCAGTATTCATCAAAAATTGATGTTTTTCAGAAAAATACCAAAAATTCACCCTAAGCTATATTTGATATTCAGAATTCAGAAGTGATGTATATTTTAAAAAATTAAAAACATATATGTTGCATTAATTAATTTAATAATTAATTCCCGCTGTCAAAACAAATAGCGTGTTTTTAAGAAACAATATCTATTAAAAGATTGACACTAGTTTAAGTCCAATTTCAATGTTAAATTACTTCCAATAACCACCATTAGATTAAATGGTAAAAATATATATTCTAAATAGACTCTAATATAAATTTAGAATATAATCTATCCATATAAATAAATCAGATTAAAAGGAGGTTTTGAATTAAAATGAATCATTTTCAATAAAAATGATCTTTATCGGAAAAATAAAAAAAAAATTACACAAAGTAATTTTTGATGTCTAGATTCTAAAGAAGGATTTTATTTTATCAAATACAACATTTTTCACTATTCATTAAAAAATGAACTTTATCGAAAAAATACAAAAAAATTACCCAAAGTAAATTTCAATGTCCCAATCATAAAGAATAAGTTTATTTTGACAAATATAGCTTATAAATTTGTCAAAAGATAGATTTAAAAATGGTTTTCCATCAAAAGGAAGTAAAACAATCTTTTAAAAATATTAGTGTATTCCATGCTTAAGATTGGATTTATTCTCATTTTAAGCCTCTAAAACACTGTCTAATTCATTAATAGACATAGATAAGATATCTATTATTCATTACTTACTTGGGATGTTATAATCTAGTTTGGCCAAAACCATAAAAATACATCAGAAACATACCTACCCACATAATAGAGGCCATAAAATGTTCCCAAAAGAATTGGAAGGATTTAATTATAAAAATAATGATTTTTGGGAATACAAATTATAGATATTAACCAATAATTTCCATTTTATTTCTTCATCTATGTAACACCCTGAGATTTTAAAAGATTAAAATCATTATTGATAGAATATATGACACAAAACACTAATATTATAATATATTGTAGTATACGAATACTTTAAATATATATTTTTTAACTAAATACAATCTCTTTGATTGCTTGTGATGAATGCGACATTAGGTTCAAATGAAAAAGATACTCTATCAATAAATAATTTTTGTAATTTGACCATAATAATGGATCCATTAGGTTTTTGGGAATGAAAATGAATAAATAATTTATGAAAATATATGTCTTAAACATTTTCATTGGTTATCTATTGGTTATTAATTTTAATAAATAACAATTTAAAGAAAAAATAAATGTTTTTATAAATATTATATTCTTTTCAAAAAGGATATTTTTTTCAATTAACAAACACAATTTAAAATTAATTTTTACCACTTCAAACAAATATATTTAAAAAATTAATATTAGATTTTTAAATATAAATTTCAAATTTATATTTGGGTTAATTGTTCTAATTTTCTGAAAATATTTTCTTTGATGAAAACTAAAAAATATATATTTCTATTGATAAAAACCTTTTCAATTAAATTATTTAAAAAGATAAAAAATGTTTTAATTTTGTTTTAAAGTAATATTGTTTGTTTATATATAAATTAATCTAAATTGGTAAATTTCTATCATTTCCACGTTGAATTTAGAAAAAAATATTTTTAAAAATATATGAATTTTTTCTTTAAAAACGCATTTTTCATCTCGTCAAGGCGTTATATTTTACATTGAATAATATAAATTAAAAAAATTGGAAATTTTTTTCCATATTTCAACTAAAAATAATTAATATTTTATTACTGGACAAACATAATTTTTAACCACAATGAATAGTGATAAAAATTAAAAGTAATTACTATCGTTAAGATAAAAATTAGTTTACTAGGGGCTAAACAAAGAATATTTGTTTTTTGAAATAACCTGCCATTTTTTTCAAAAAAGAATTAGTAGAAAACCATAGCCCATATAACCTCCAAGGTTCTATATTGTACCATTCTGAATCCTTTTTCATCTAAAAAACTGGGGAACACATTATTCATTAAAAAATTTACATTAGTGTCCTCCGCCCACCTATATTAGGATACAAGCTCCCATCAATTATCAAAATATCTAGATATTCACCACTCATAAAACACTAAATATTATCCTAAACATTATTATACCATTTATATATCATTTTATATACCCAAAAGACAATTCCTAGGGCATTAATAGGATTTCAAAATGGAGTTTCTTTAAGAGAAGATAATTGTTTTAAATAATATCTTTCGAATTATTCAATCTTTTTCCCAATTCAATTATGTATTAACACATAATATATAAGGAAACGTGAATTACAAATATAATTATATTATATTATTTTGATGAAATAATATTTATCCATATCCTCTTCCATAAAATGAGAAATGAAATTTACTATCATCCGTATGTTGGACTACCGCATTGTGATCCCATGTAACTAATTTTCCATCGACACGTCTCCAAATAGTATATAATGATGGATTAAATATATATATATGTATTATTTGTGATATAATTATAATTATTTAATTATTATGTCACATATATATTCTTATTTTCTACGGAGTTTTAAATTTATTAATAGCGCCAGTGTGCACAGCGGACTACCGCCTCATGAGTGATGTAATTCATTTTTAAAAAATATTTCCAAAAAATTAATACTGATAAATTTAATTAATAAATGGAATATATATGAAATTATATTGGTATTTTTAAATTAATATATCGCTCACTTAATTATTCAATAACTCATTTTAGAAATGATATAGTCACTCATGTGTACGTACAGCTTATCATCTGCATGATGCGATGAGATTCAATTTCCACACACTCAATCAAGAATAATTTTAAAAATGTATATAATGAGTAAATAAGATATTTATAACATTAGTAAATTTTTTAATATGATTTATCTATGTCTAATACACCTTAAAGGTAGATTTCAGGTGAAAAGGTGCATGAGAAATCTAGAAATTAACTCTACATATAACAAAAATATATAAATTTTATTAACTAATAAGGGTAAAATATTATAATGGGATAAAATATAATATTATAAATATATGAATATTGTTATTGTGTAAATTAATAACCTTACTCAAATAATTTTACATGATTTTATATTACATTCATCCCCAATGAACCACGATTCATGGGACTTATTCTCAAATTACCTTCATTATGGAGCATTTTAATTTTATGAACATAATTTGAATTATATGGTGGTTATATCCCCTATTATATTTAATGTCGATAATCCTTCATAATTTATTGAATTTTTTGTTTATATTCAAATTATTTCATCTAAGGGTATTTGACTTGAAAATTATGACATTATAAAGAATTTCATAACTCAATATCATTTCATTAGGTTATATTACATCATCACTGTATGTTAAATTACATGATTAGGTATAAAAAATACTTTTGAATATGTAATTTTTTATTCCAAATTATTTTATGTGTATATACATTTTAGATACATAATTGATTCATTTAAAAACACTAACTTCAATGTGAATATCCTTGTAGGGATTTATTTCAAAATATAATTTTAATTAGAACTTATTTTATATCAATTTTCTTTGAAGGAAATTATTTTAAAATTTTCTGATATACCAATTAAAATTTATTCATCAATGTTTTTTCTGGAAATTTTCATATAATCTTTCCATTTTCTATTCTTTGGTACTTCAAATTGTTTTGAATTATTTTTTAAGATATTTAGACTTTATTTTTCTACATGGATAAAAATCCTTCTTAATCCAAATCCATATTTTCAAACAATTATTTCAAAAATGATTTTCTACATTAAAAAGTTGATTTATTAAATCCATATTTACCCATATTGGACTTTTTAAAAACATTTTCCAATAAATCTTCTTTTTTTCTAAGCGAGGACCTTTTTTACCTATTTACAAAAATTTTAAAGGAATATTTTTTGTCATAAAGTAATAAATTTTAGATTAGTATGAAAAATTATTGTTTTAAATATTCATTTATATGTTTTAAAGGTTATTCATAAAGAAAATTGTTTTTAAAATATTTAATAAACATATATTTTTTATAAAGACTCACATTGAAATGGTAGTTTTCATCTAGGGTGTTTTAATAACATTTTTATGTTACTATCATTTATCAAATAAGATCAACCATTTACTTTACATATGATCTATAGTTGACAATTTATTTTTATACCATCCTTTTTATTTATCTATATTTTTTTGATCCATTTGATTAATGAAAGTATTGACATTTTATTGATTTATTAATTCTTCTAATCCTTATTTTTTCAATAAAATGTTCCCATACTATTATCATTGGACATTAGATTTCACCAAAATATCCAAATTATTTATCATGTAGATACTTATAACAGAAACAGTATATCAATTTTACATATGTTATTTTCATTGAAATTTATATGATTGGTTCGATGGCGAAGCGAGCTGCACGTACGACTTCCAGTGGAGGTGATGGAGTTTAGGGTTTCATCATGGCTCTTCCGCACTTCTTAGTCTTCAAGATTCTCCTCCCCGGTGGGTCTGCGTCGGTGCCTTCACCTGCTCATGATCCTTAGAATCCCACTGGTTCTTGCAACCCGACGGATGTGCTGGTGACCCGCAATTATGATTCGTCTCGGCTTGCCTCAGACATCCGTAGATCTGCGGATGTGGTGCCTGAATCGCGGTTTGTTGCTGACTCCCGCATGCAGTCGGCAACATAAATCCCTTCCCGATCTAATGATGTGCGGAACATCTGCCCTCAGTCGAATACAGATCTATTTGTTAGATCTGAAAATTTTCACCGGCCTGCGGATGGAGTGAAGGTATGTTGTGGTGAGGCGCGGATGGAACCTGATGTGAAGGGGAAGCCGGATAGGCTGTCTTCTCTGCCGGGTGGTTATTCCCCTCATTCTTATGCGGATGTTTTAAGTAATTTAGCTTCAAGTCCTATTTTGGATGGTTTTAATTCCCTGGGTATATTTAAAGAATCATGTCATTGGAACCCTAATTTTAAAACCTGGTTGGCTTTACTTACATGAATGGACCTTGGATTTTAATGTTTCATGTGCAAGAAATTCCTTTTCTCATGTTTGGGTTCGCTTGCATGGGATGAATTGGGTCTTTTGGCATCCAAATATTTTGCATGAAATTTCCACAACAATAGGGACTCTGATTCGTCTCAATAAGGAGACTGAAGATGTCCGGTTTGGTCATTTTTGCAGGATAATGGTGGAGGTTGACCTCAATTCCACATTAGTTGATAAGGTGACTCTTTCTACTCCTTCTGATAACATTCAAATTTATGTTGAATATGAGAAGAAACCTCTCTTCTACAATGAATGTATGGCTATTGGACACTCCTTGGAGACATGTCAGAAGTATGTCTCATGTGAGGAGTGTGGAATGAAGGGTCATCCAGCAAATCTCTGCCATAGGAAATCAAATCCTGGTGGTGATGCAATCAAGGTTCCAGCTTCCTCTGTTGCAGATGTGATGACTTCTCGGAAACCTGATTCTCATGTGCCTGATATGAAAGGAAAAGGTCCGTTGGTGGATGTATCTCAGGAGAAAAGTGGCCCATCTGTCCCTCCGGTTGTGGTCCATGACTGTTTGCAGGGCAATGTCTCTGACCAGGCTGATGCACACCAAGGTGTTGACTATCATCAGGAAATTCATAAGCTCTTTCATTCTTCTGAATTGTCTAAGAAATGGGGGAGTGCTTCTGAAGTTGAAGGGGAGTGTACCCCTACTCATGCTTTGGGCAGTGGTGCGTGTGCATCTTTCAAGGATGTGGTCGTGAGTGGTAAAGAAAGGCTGACTTGTGGTGAGGCTGTATTGCCTACCACAGTTAAAACGAAACCAAGGAAGGATTACTCTATAGTTCCGAGGACGGTGACCACCATGTCATACTCCATGAAGGCTAAGTAGAATCTATCTACGGAGCAATTGGAGCGAAGGAAGATGTATATAAAGTTGCTCAAACAATATGAGTCCCAATTAGAATGGGAGTCAGCCGATGCAGATGATATAACCAGGTACAAATGTGATGCTTATGACTATTCTGACATGTAACCTCACCCTCTTTTCCTTGTTTGTTTCTGCACTTGTCTTTTTATTAATAAATTTGCGGTCCAAGCGTGCTTGGATCTGACTTTTGGGTATATGATTGGTTCGGTAAATAACATATAATATTGGTTCCTTACTCGGTATGGGAATTTTTTTATGCGTCATATTTTTCATGAATTAAATAAATCCATCAATTTATAAAGAATTTTTGGGACATATAGATAAAGTTGTATTAAATATATAAATTTCCCCTCAATATATAGTTAGTATCATGTGATGAATAAGATGGTTATCCATGGTTAAATTTTTTTTTCTGTATAAAAACCCATAATTTTAAAACAATCATATGAAAGGTATTGATAGTATAGGTATCATGATGGTTGAGATCAAGAAATTAAATAATTAATCACATCCATCATTAAGCATTATGTTTTTTATATCTAATAGATTATCAGAATCATATTATCTTTATATCTCTTTCATTATCTGTATTTTAATTAAAATCATATTTTCAGTTATTTACATTTTCATGTTGAGTGTGTCTTCTTGAATCATGATAGACAAGTTACTAATTAAATAGAATGTGTGTTTACATATTTACCATTCAATATTGATTATATGTTATTCATCATGTTTTATTTTATCAAGATAGATTCTATAAGATGAAACTCTTACTAAGAATATGAGCTCACCCATATTTGGGTTCCTTTCCCATTTATTGAGTAATTTTACTATTGAGGACATACTATGATATATAAGGGGGAATTTTTATATTTGAGTTAAAAAAATATGTGATAATGTTTTTAGTAAAATATGATAATCATTAATGTATCTAGTTTTTTAACCCAACTAAACTATTTGCTCCATTGAGATGTGATTACATTAATCTATTGCAAATATAAAAGGAAAGAAATTATCTCTATGTTACTTGGGTCAGGGTTTCTATGGCTGGTATCAGATAATGTTTAGTAGAAACAATGGGAAGTTGATTTTGGAAAACATTTACTAGGGAATACAACCTTATGATTTAATTTCAAGAAAAGAATTGAATAATATTCAAATGTTTTGTTATGGAATAGATTATATGTATTTCCTATAAATACATCCCATTATGGATACTATAGGTGGATGTGTTTTAATAAGAAATATAATAAGGGGCAACAACTCCAAAACCCTTGTGATGGTTTTGAGAAAATAATTCCCAGGAACATAAAAAATTAGCCTTACTATGCACCTGGTTTGACACACTCCGGGGATATTCTTTGGATAATTATTGATTTTTTTAAAAACCATTATGAAGGATTTTAATATGTAATGATAGTGAATGACCTATGTTAAATCTATCTTTTCTTCAATTGAATGGAATTTGTAATTATTTAGACATCCAAAAAATGATTATATTGATTTTCCTATATGATTATTACTTCCCACATTTTTTTAATTATTCCAATCAATGGATAGAACCCAATATAATCTTGTTAAAATTGATCTTGGTGGATATTGTGGTGAATCTATGAAAATAGATTGGATGATGAATATAGTGAAATGTATCATGATTATGCCTAATCATTTATCCAAAAATATGATTTACAACCTATAACTTATCCAACTCTCATGCTCGATGAAGAAGAGAATGATGGAGTTTTCTAAGAGATTGAGTGGTGGAGACCATGGTGGAAAAAATGTTGATTTTTTTATGTAATAAATGAGAATATAGGCACAAAAGAAGGTTTTTTAATGTATTTTGAAATGTTTTTTACGTAGGAATGAGTGGAAAAATTCAATTGTCAAGGGAAAATAAAGTGTATGATGTAATTTAAAAATATCACACTAGATATCCATTTATATATTATTATCTTCAATGTATGGAACCTAGGAATTATCATTATTAATTTTCTATTCAAATGGTTTACCTTTATAACAAATAAGATCTTATCATTAAATAAAATTATGGAAGTATATATAAATTGTGATTCAACAATTAAATAGTAGAATAAGATTTTTTACTGAAGGTAGTTTAGATATAGGAATAATAAAACATATGAGTACTGGGTTAAATTTTAGAGACATATATTTCATTGATAAATTTATAGTCATGGGTACCTTCATGGGTTAATGATCTTATATTTTATCTTAAATTGAATTCTTTAAGAACACCTTTTGAATTTTTATGTAGTAGGAATATAAAATGATTAAAAATATTTTTAGAAAGAATCTATGGGGATACAACCCATTAGTTTAGCATATAATACAATTATTTTATGAAGAATACCAGTAAAGTTTTTTATCGTTTTTATAAATGTATTAGTACACTTTATAGTTGAACTTATCTATGATGTTTTAGTAATGAGGGGTCACCCCAATTTTGAAATTATATAAGAATTATTTTAATTTGGTTTAAAAAAAAGAGTCACCTGCATACTGGGTGACAACCCATAGCATCTTCTGAATGTTGTTGGTATTGAACCCATAAAAAATGGATGATAAGGTTTTATCAATTACCACCAGACTAAATTATGTTATAGTAAATGTGTAAATATGTTATCTTATAATATTTTATAGATTAATATTAATAATTTACTAGTGGATTCAATATTCTGGTTTACATAATAATAACATATTCTATCCATTTTGGTTTTAGAAAAACTTTTCAAATATGACTTATGACTTATCACACATTAAGGGTTCATATAATGAATTAAAAATAAATTTTAGTTCTTTATTCCGAATGATTCATTATGGATATTAATTTCCTGGAGTAAGAGAAGGTGTAGAAATTGATTAAAGATTAAAAAATTTTAGAAGTTATGCTTATGAAATAGAAATTTATCAAACAAGTATATTTCATTATATTAATATATACAGTAAAATAATTCCTTAATTTTAAGAAAAGGATCTTGAAAAAAAATTAACCTATTACCATCATATTCGATGAATCTATAGTGTTTTATCTCATCATAAAATTGTGTTTTTGGGGGTTGTTAACAATCTTTTGATCATTCACATTCATGTGAAGAATAACATATATAACCCTATGTCATTTTTTGGATAATATGATTTTCATCCATGTATATATCTTCACATCCCACATATATTCGAAATTTTGTAAATCTGGTTATGTGTTATTCCAAATGAACATTTATATTTATCTTTCTCTATTTTAAGAAGTAATATTTTTAACGATTTTTACCATGTACGTTTTGTAATGTATAATTTACAAATTTCAAACCCTTGATTTACAGATGCATATTCAATTGGTGAAGGAACAATTTATTGACGATTTAGAAATTGTGACACCCTGATATTTTAAAAGAGTAATATAATTCTCTGTAGAATATAAAGGGCACAATACAAATATTTTATGAAAACACACCACCCTGACGCTTTAATATATATATGATTTTAAGTAAATTTAATCTCATTGATAATTTTTGTTGCACATAGAAACATGTTTTTAAAAAATAATCCATGAAAGTATATTTATTTTAAATTACCCATTATAATTGGCACAACCCATGTACTTATATAAATATTTAATATCATTCTAGAAATAAATAGTTAAATTCATTGTAAATGAATAATTAAATAAGGGGTATTTATTGAAATTATCGAATCTATAGTAATTTAATATTAGGATAACTAATAAAATAGAAAATAAAATTTAATTATACTATAAGTGAAAACATTATATTTTTATATCATGGAATATGTAAATATAAGTTCTCAATATGATAAATTAAGTTTTTTTATTTTTATGAAACATAAATTATTATATATAATTTTAAAAATACTTTAGTTGTTTAAAATAAAAATTATATTCATAAAATAGATTCATCAATTATTATTTTATTATCCTATGAAAATAATTTAATTTTATCTGACCTTAATTAATTTTTAAACATGTTATAAAATCAGTTATGGGTTTCAAATTAGTATTTTTAAAATAAGATATGGTTTTCATTATAAAATAAAATTATCATTTTTAGAAAACCATTTTTATAAATGGGTGTATATTTTTTAATTCTAAATATTGAAAATTGGTTGGGGTGAATTTTTTGGATTATGCTAAAATAGTTTTTTATTTAATAGTGAAATATGATAATTTAAAATATAAGTAGAATACATGAGTTATTGAGTCATAGATTATGTATGGATTATTTAATACCATAATCTCAAACTCCCTATAATTATTTAAATATATTTATTAATAATTTTTAAATTATTCACAGTAATGAGCCAAAACCATGGACTAGTGAACGTTATAATAAAAAACACCACACTCACCCACTATAAAAACCACAGCTCACAACCTTTTCACCTCATGCCTTAAATCCATATATATTATTTAAATTCATCCCAATTCCATTCCCATGATTAATCCCCACGTCCTTATACATTTTGGAATCACAAATATTCCAAAACTATGTTCCTTAAGATGGTTCTCAAGAAGAATAATTCAGGAGTTAAAATCCACTTGATTTTTTATTTTAACTTATTTTTTTCTTATTCTCCATTAACCAACCTTTTACCAAGTTACATGAAAACTACATAATAATATATATACTAATGGTTTATCATTTTTTTGAAAAATTTCATCCTCACACTCTTTCTCTTCTACCTTTTATTATAAAAATGTGACCATCGTGCATGATAAGTTGTTTTACCACCGTAGTGAATTATACACTTTCATTTTCTAATAACACCATCAAATACAATCAAAAAACTATTATTATTATGTAAATATATTTTATAATACATATTATAAGTTTTATAATAATCTAGAACTAATATTTAAATCTGATATTAAAATGAAATATGTTCCCGGTGGTTATAAAAACATTCCTAAATAAACTAAATCATTTAAATTAATGTTATTTCTAATGATTCATCCTTATTTAATAAAAAAATTCGGTATCAATTAAAAATTTCAAAACATATTGATTCCATTTCATTCTAATTTTCGAGTTTTTCTTCGTTTCAACAAGAAAATACACAATGAAGGGGCCACAGAAACCATAAAATGAAAGCACATGAAATAGTAGAAATAACAAAATATTATTAACAAATGGGTATAAATTTATTATAATATGTTCATGTAATGAAGTATAATGATTGGTATAGTTCATTAATAAATTAATAACACTCTTTAAACCATTATACACTAGGTTTTAAATCATTTTAATTAAGAGGAACTTTTCGTAGTAGAATTTTCATTAAAATACACTTTTAAATTTCTATTTTTAATAAATTAAAAAGAAATGAATTTATAAATGTATTGTTATTTTATGATTATGTTCTGACACATGGTCATTAATTATGATGTAGGTTGGGACTATATCTTCTTCTAATTCATGGGGTATTTTTATGTTTCACTTAAACCATGTGGTTACTCCAGGTTTAACTATGATGGATACACAATAAGGTAGCGATGAGGGTTTCATTGTAAGGTAGTTGTGAGGGTTACGTAGTAAGATATCCATGTGTGTTAAAAAGGATATTGTATTCATGAGGGTTACAATTTGAATTATTTAATTTTCCAAGATACTGATATGGTTTTAATTATGATTTCTATGTTGTATAGAAATCACTTGACTTTATAAGATAGGTATATGATAATTTAGGGGTGATAAGAATATCTTTATGAAAATGATTTTTATTGCTTATATGTATTCATGGAATAATTATTTACTTTACTATTATTTCCCTTATTGATATTTTTTCACATCCCATGTTTTTTTAAATATTCCTAGGGTTTATGGATTTGTAAATGAGAGGAATTACACAAGATCAAGCTCTTGAATTTTTTTCATAAATAAAAATCATGTTTCGTTTTTTAGGTTTATTATTGTTAAAAAATAGATATTGTCATAATATTTTACACATTTTAGGTTTTTGGTATTTTCATATAATAATTATTCCCAAATTCTCTAAAACTGAAAACTTAAAAGATCTTTAGGAATATAAGAAACTGAATTCTAAATGTATTTACGATTTTATGTAATGTTTATGGTTAAGTCCTTATAGTTGGTATTAAATCCAGATTTAGATAACATTATGGGTTAGGATGATGTTTATAGGATATAATAAATTATTTTTAATCTATGTTCAATATTAAATGATATAGGATTAGAATATTACAATATTTCTTCATCTATCATATTTTTGTCACAAATGGTTTCGTGTAGAACAAACATGGAATCTTAAGTAGGAAGGAACTAAGTGGATGATATCTTTTAGAGTCCACAACATAGATTTGTGAGAATTAGAACATAATAGTTTTTTAAAGTTATGGGTCAGTTCACATAGGCTATATATGTTAGTGGAATCCATGAAAGAGAACAACCAGATCTTCAACAAAGGGATATTATGGTAATGGATCTTTTTATGAAGAAACACCCTCCTTTTAGGGGATATTTTTAACTAGTAGTGGTTGTAGGTCAAATTGAATCCAATGAAAATATATTTGATGTCATTAATTATTCATATAATCAAATGATGGGTATTTCTATTTACCGTTTTAAAGGTGAAATTGAATATTTGTGGACAATCATCATGAAAATCATGGGGAGGGAGTTGATCGATTCCATTCAATGGGTTGAATTTAATAACATTTTCGTTTGAAAATATTTTACATAGGTTATTCTAATTAGGATGGAAAACAAATCCCTCAAATTTAAAAAATTGTGGCATATTAAATATCCTTGTGTGAAGAAAACATCACATAATGGTAAAGGTATTCTCCAAATTTTATTCAAGACCATGATAGTAAAATCAATCATTTTTACTCGTGAGTCAATCCATGATACTCAAGGGATTTGGCCTCCCATTAATTATATTATAACGAAAATCTTATTTGATGTGTTCAGGACATAGTCTTTGATTTTTCAAATGATAATTTTGACTTTGAAAACATGAATAAGATGAGGTGAATAGGGAAGGTGATGTGTAATAGTCAACCAAATAAATATGAAGGTAATAATGTTCAGTTCCTAGTTTGTGGGTAGTGTGGTAAAAATCATCCTGGTGAATTCCTTAACATGTTTGGGAAGTGTTTCTGATATTGTATGTATTGAAATGTGATTTGAGATTGTAAATAAAATCATATTAGCTATGGTATGTTTAATTCTGATAAGAAAACTATATTGTGTTTTAAATTTGGTGATATGCATCATTATATAAATACATGCCCAAAGAAAGATTAAAGTAATAGAAAGAAGACATATTATAAGCATAATGGTGCACTGAAATCCTTTGCAACTACTTTGATAGATTTTGGCCCATCAAATTACATGGTATCATTTACATTGTTTGTTTACTCAAATTTTTCTGAAGTCTTGTTTCATATAGGGACTGCACAGTCAATCATTTTTGGAGAATTTTATGGAAAATAAAAAAAATATCACAACAGGAAATGAGATAATAGATAATGGTTAAAACACCTTGATAAAAATTAAGGAAAAATACATTATTCAATCTTCCTATTGTTTTCATTATAAATAAATTACATACATATATTTTTTATTTTTAGTAATGTTTGATTATATTATTTTTTTTGTAATGGATTTCATTCTATTTTGATACTATTGATTAATGGGATAATGAATTTGATTTTTATATATATTTTCAATTTATATACCCGAATAAATATATACTATTGATAACATATGAAGAAATAGAGAATAATTTAAAACATATAAATGAAATTTATCTTTCGCATATTGTTGAAAATTAGGAAACTATTTATATTAATGATGTTCTAATGTTAAATGTATACATGATTGTTTTTATGAGGAGTTTTGTTGGTGTAATACCTGATCGGGAAGTCCAATTTACCATTTTCATTATTCCGAAGGATAAAATAATTTATAAATATCCTTATAAAATTGATAGTGTTGAATTTATAGAATTTTAAACAATATTGTATGAGGTTAATGATAAAGGATTCATTCTCACCATAACATCACCTTGGGGTGTACCAATTTTGATTATTAAAAATAAATATAGTTACATGAGTATTTAAATTGATTATAAAGCATTTAAGAACATTACTGTTAAGAATAATTATCCATTTCCTCATATCAATTACTTGTTTGATAAGATCCATGGAGATCAGTATTTTCCAACATTGACTTGACTTTTGGCTACAATCAGCTGAGGTGAAGGAGGTAGAGATTTCAAAAAAACATTCCATGCTAGATATGAGAATTATGAGTGTTTGGTATTCAATTTTATTTTAAAAATACCCCCATATTACTTATAGATGTTAAGAATATAATATTCCATGAATATTGGCATCATTATCTTATTTCTATTATTGTTGATATTTTGTTTTGTTGAAAATGTTATGTGAATTATTAAGAACATTTAAGAATTTTTTTGTAAATTATCAAATAAAATAAAATATAAGTAAAAAAAATTAAATGTTATTTTTTATTGCAACAGATATATCTTATTGGCCACATTCTGAATTATAATGGCATATCAGTCAATACTAGAAAAAAATTGTTAATGAATCACCAGGAACTTCCAATGATACTCATATTAGTACTTTTCTTAGATTAGTATGCTATTACATATAGTTCTTTAAGAACATTACATAGTTATCTATACATCTAACTAAGTTAACATGAAAATTGATTAAATTTAATTTGATAGAATTATTTTATGTATTTTTAGGATCATTTGGGGTGATTGGTGAGTGCTCTTGTTTTGGATATTCCTTCCGAAAATTCTGATTTGTTCACATTTAGTGATTTATCATTGATGGGACATAGTTGTGTTCAAATATAGAATGATCTGGTAATTGATCATGCTTTAAATCCACTAAAACCTCATGAGTTAAATTATCCTTCCAATGAAATATAATTAGATGTTATTTTTTCATTTAAAAATATAGAGATTTCATTTATATGGATCTAAATATTAAATATATACTCTCCATTAAATTTTCATGTTTATATTTACTATGAAGTAATTGATTGTGAGGAAGACAAGATATCTAGAACTGAGAAAGGATAATTATTTCATGATAATTTACCTTATAGTAAATGAAAAAAAGTGTTGAATGCATTGAGTCGAAAGCATTATTCTATATTAACCATGTTATTTCGAGAACTTGACCCCTCAATTAATGATTTTATGAATTTTGACTTCAATTTTTTTGGTGCATGAAATTCCTATTATTTTTTTAGGTGTGAATGTATTCATCTCTCTCAGAAAGAATTTGGATACTCCAAAAAAAAGTTCATGACTTATATAAAATGGTAGAATTAGTGAAAATGGTATGTTCTTAGAATTTAACATCGACAATGTTTGTGTTTTGAGATTTGGATTGATATTATGTGGGCCATGTGATTCACTGATTAATGGATAGTTATTAATTTAAGCTCATAGTTTTTAATTTTAATTTCATCATGGTATCACCAGTGTGTACAAGGACCATCAGGAGAATTACTCATGGGATGGAATACAATGATAAATTTTTAATTTTATCATAGAATTTTTTACATTTCTATAGATCAATGAAGATACAAAATTACCAAAGGGTATACTGTAAACATTAAAAATTCTAGTGTGGAAATGAGGCAATATATCTATGGACATTATAGTGGGGTTACTATATAATTATCTTAGTAATAATGTGATTTAAGTTACTATAGATTCACTGACTAAATATTCAAAAAAATACTATTTGAGATGCTATGTAATTAGATAGTATTTCTCACATGTACCATAACTAGATATTCATGTTACATGAAGGTACTCTCTATATTGTATCTGACCATGATCTTTGGTTCACTTCAATCTTTTAGAAAGACATTAAAATGTTTTTAGGAACTAAATTAAATTTTAGAAGATCCTTTCATCCTCAATATGATAGACCATAAGAGTAAACTATTTCAAAATTGGATAATATTATTAATTGTTGTTCATTGGAATTCTACTGAATTTGGGATCACCTTATTTCTTTAGTTGAGTTTTGTTATAATAATTGTTCACATTATAGTATATAGATGGCTCATTTTGAGGTATTTTAGGTATTTTGGTTTTTGTAACTCCCCATATTTTTGAAAATAAAATTAATATTGAATGCATAAAACACTGATCCTACACAAATCACCATTATTTATAACCTAGAATGTAAAAAATGTTTTTTCATCTCTGTGATTTGAATTTCAAAAAACTGACACACACAGTTGTGTTTAGTAAGATATTAATAGTCTAATAAGGAAAACATAATTTTGGGTGAATAGTAACATACCCTTATGAATAGTAATATGGATATTATCATGACCCTTATGAATAGTAATGCACCCTTAGGAATATTAACTTGACCATTATAAATTTAAATATACCCTTATGAATAATAACATTAATAATAATGTACCCTTATGAATAGTAACCTCACAAATGTGAGTAGAAATATAATTTATGTACCTTATAAATGAGGTTAAATAATTTAAAAATTAATAATTAAGTGTTTGTATTTTTATGAACAATAAATATTTAATTCCAATTTTTATAATAATAAATTTATTTAAAATATAATTCATTTTCAGAAAATTTATTCACGATTAGATTTTATTCTTAGGATTATAAGATAATTTTATGAGACCTTAGATAATTTCTTGATGTTTCATAAAATTAGTTACGATGCTAAAATTGGTATGTTTTTTGTAAATTATGATTATTATAATAAATTTATCATATCAAATTTATAATATTATTTTATTTAAATGGAGTTCCTTTTTGTATTCTATCTGTCAAAAAAAGGTTGGATTATTTTTTTGGATTTTTATGAAATAGTTTAATTTTTTATGAATACTAAAAAGTATAGTTTTTTATAAAATAAATCATTTTTTGTGAAAATTTCATGAAGTAATTATGATAAAAAAATTCATTTAAACTATTTAAAAACTATATAATTTTATTACAAGTTTACTATTGTGAAGAATTAATTGGGAACATGAAAGGTATATTTTTTCATGATAAATATAAAAAACAATGTTAATGTTGACAAAGTGCCTACGCAACGGTGACAAAGTCAGAATTGGTAATTTATATATAATAATTTATTTTTAAAAATTAAATTCCTGAATTATTTATTAATTATTATTTTTATTAATCTATTTTATTTTTAATTTATAATTTTAGTGTCATATAACATGACTATTTTCCAAATGATTGTGAAATGCTTCTATAGGGAATTAAAAGACAAAATAACAAAGATAAGAGGATGTTTTGTTATGTATAAGAGTTAATTTACATAATTAATTAATGTATAAATTAGATTTGAACCTCATTAATTAATATTTATGATAGTGTTTTGTTTTTATTTATTAACATTACTACTTATGAAATGTCAATGCAATTGTTGTTCAAGCATAAGAAAATATAAAATGGTTAATAATTAAATTTGTAATTATTATTAAATGAAGCATATTTTGGAAAAAACTTTTTATATAATCCATTTTAGACTATTATCTTGTTTTGAATCGAATTTTAGAGATTTTGGCCCCATGAAAATCATTTGAAAGCCTTTATAATATATTATTTCTAAAAGGAATCGAGATATCACATAATATTTTTAAATGTAATAATATTTTTATATGATATTTTCTACAAATTTTATTCATAAAATAATAGTATTTTAAAATATAATAAAATTAATATTTCTCATGGATTTTTATTTTTTTTTTTTAGAAAAAAAAATAAATACCATATTTTCTTCCACAGAGATGATGTAGTATTAATTTAATTAATGAATAAATCAAATAAATGATATTAAAAACAACAAAATAAGTATAATTTTATATTTCTAACGAAATTCACAGATACCCTAGATGGATATGACATTTATATGATATAATATAAAATTTTATGCAATTTTTAAACAGTTTTTTTGTGTGTAATATCATAGAAATGAATAGTTTTTATCATTAAAAAATGTTTTTCTTGAAAAAAATATTTTATTACAATATTTAGAATCCCAAAAAAAATTAAAAAATCAAAAAATGATATAATTACTTCTAAAATGTAATCCCATATTATATTTAGGACTTTTGGGAGCCTTAAAAATTATAATATATTTATTATATTTAATTAGTTTTTAGTGATTCCTATGTTACCCCTCACCTCATTAATAAAAAAAGGTTCCTTCCTTTAAATATTTCATAACCATAAGCTTTGTTGTTTGAAACCCTCTAATAATTTCCATCCTTCTCATACCTTGACACAATATGGTACTTATGGTCTCACAAAATGACCACATCCAAGATCCTAAAGGTTGTTTCAAAAGAGAAATAATAAAGAGTTAAGATATGTTCTTCTTCTCTTTTAAATTCATTGTCACATATACCATATCATTTCCTAATACCCAATTATTGATGACAAATCTAGTACCAAATATGTACTATTTATGATAACATAATATTTTATCGTCATCTCTCCTTTTCCCACCATTGATTCTATAAATGGGAACATCATGTGAGATGTGTAAATTATCACGTTCAAGGAAGACAAGATTTCAATTTTCATTATTATCCTCAACACTAGTCATTAAACAATCCTAATGGTTGAAAAATATCAACATATATGTATTTTATATTAAATAATGTTATTTAATCTTTACACACATAAAATAAAAGATTATAATACATAACAAGTTCATTATGCACAAAACCGTCTAGTTAATCCAAGTGTTTATGATTAACATAAATCTAATGACTCATCCTCATGGAAAATATCCAAGATAATTATTGTATCATTTATATATCTATAATGTCAATAATAATATATATTAACAATTCTTAACGTTTAACCACATTAAAAATGATCTTGCATTCAGAATCAAAGTAAAATGATCATTTGTAACCAAAGAGGAAAATGCATCAAAAACAATGAGATGGAATCTATTAACCCATAAAAATGACATGAATAAACCTAATAAGGTTGTATAAAATCAATTAAATGTTTAAGAGGTTATGTAATAATTAATTTATGAGCCTAAATTTTATTATTCGGGTCAAGATAAACATGTTAGGAACACCTTCATAATTCAGGTAAGGGGTTCATTATCTCACATCCATTTTCGTGAGATATTCCATTATTCACAAAAAATAATTTTTTGAAAGTATACTGACCAAAGATGTTTCATATCATTAATATAATTAATTTCATTTTATTAAATGTATAATTTTATTATTATTATTTTTTGTTCTTATGTATTGATTGATTACAAAGTGGTAAATGTTTTCTACCCGAACATCCATTTTCATTCTGGTAACTTTTATTATCAATGTAATTCAATTGAATTATTATTAACTCATATATACTCCTCATAATTTCTATTTTAATTTTCTATATTTTTTTTATAACCAGTATAATATATTCATTTATGGGGATTTATATGTTTTAAAAGGATATTTCAAAAATTCGTCTTGATAAAATATCAAATTTCATGGGAATTACTCAAGTTAGAACCTATTTTCAAGGGTATTATGTAATAATTTTTTGGACACCATTACCTTATTAAAATCTCAAATTGTATTATGAAAATACTAGCTTACTTAACATTTAGTTTAATATAATGATTTTTTAAAAATAAGTTTTCTTTTCAATGTAAAAGAGTATTTATCTCAAGAATTACTTGAAGTTTTTGTAATAGTATCTTCATCTATTTCAAAAATCTTTAAGATTTTTATGTATTATTGGGATTAATATTGTATGTTATCATCTATCATATTTTATTTAATTTTTTATGATTAGTTTGTCAATGGATGTGCTATCTTAAAACCATTCACCAATTTACTTAGAATATTTAGTGTTTATGCTTAATGTATGGGGAAAGTTATTTACATTTCATATATTAGTTTAAATATGAATCTATATGTTGTTTATGTCTATACCCATTCATATGAAGAATTAATTGATCATATTATGGGTTATATGGTCCCTCTACAGCCCCTCAGTGCATCAGTATGTCTCATTAGAGAAACTATAGTCTTGGCAGAGGGCCTTAAAATGATTATTTATGGTCTTGAGATGAGGCTTTGATGGTATGTTTATGATGTTCCACAATAAACATTACATATTTATGAAAATTGTATTGATGGTTCATGTTGTTAATTTACTTGTATAATACTGATGAATATCTTTTAAAATGTCATTGTTTATTCATCTCTTATTACTTCCATAATGTGTTCACATTTTTTGTTAAAGGAGTATGTTTTTAGTTATTCTATATGCCTAATGTTTACAATTATGATATCGTATGCTATATTACATACCATTAATGAAAATTTGAGATCACCCCTTTCTTATGTTTCATTTTCTTATAAAATTAGGATGTTTATTATTAATAAACTTTAGGGCTAAATAGAGTGTTGTGGATGTTCAAAATAAAACATATAAGTTTCTTTTCATTTCAAGTTGTAATGATGAACCTATTTTTGTATATGATTTTCCAAACATACTAAACTTATGGGTAATTTAGGATTTGAATAATTTTTATCATTCCAATCTATTAAAATAATGTACCTACTCCAGGTGTCAGTGTTTGGGGTGATACCGTTCGTATAAAAGAATGTTTAGTACAAAACATGGAAGCTAGATTTAGAAAACTTAGATAAAGTAACAAAATACTATGATAGACCTGATTATACACACACAAGAAAATCATATAATCATGGTAAGGAGTATATATTATTTGGATCATCCTATGAAAATAAATCATTGTTTGCATACTAAAAGTGGATATGGTTCTGGGACAAATATACCTTGGAGTAGTAAATCTGACATGCTATTTCGGGCTTGACCTGGTGCAGCCTAGTATATGATAACGTGGCCTACTACACACCTGTTTTGACAATCCCAAAGGATATTCTTAGGATAATTCAGATTTTTTTCTTGAATACCATTATAAAGGATTTATTCTTCAAATGTAACAATAGTATATGGCTTTAGGATTTATGATGCATAAACTTATGATTTGTACTATACCATGTTTAGAGTTATTGAAAGTTCATAATTTTATGAACTAATATAGTATAAGGAAATGATTATAAATGGAGCCTACATGAATTAATGAGAATATAACCAATTAAAATAATTAAAATAATAAAAAGGAACATATCTCTCATAGTCTTAATCCATCATTTAAATGGAAGATAGTCTCTCATGTGTCATCATCATATGAGGAAATAGTAACATGTGTTAAAAAGTTATATAAAGTATTCTCTGAGTCTTATGGATTTTAAAGGAAGAAAAGGAAGAAGAGGATGGTATTAGAAAATATAAATAAAGGGAATAAGGGAAAGAATGTTTTTCCCATATGTGATAACTGTGGAAAGAATAACCTTTTATATTCTTGAATGGAATGGGTGTTTCTCATAAGTGTAGAGAAAAAGGACACCAAGTTAATGATTTAAAGGGTAGGAGAAAATATTCCAATGTACAATGCTTCAAATTCATGGATATGGGATACTATGAAAATCATTGTTTCAAGCATCAAAAAAATATACCACAAATGATGATTATGGATAATGATCATGTTATGATGCTACTGAAGATGAAGTAGAATGATTAATATTCTTTTTCAAGAATCATTTCATTTGAATATTTTTTAGCAGTGTACATGTCAAAATAATTATGGAATATGTGAGTAATTTAGTACAACAAATTTTAATTAAGTATTCGAAACCATTAGTTAAATGGTACTAAGAAAAGATATTTTGTGTAAATTTAAACTTTTTGGAAAATTCATGACTAAATAATGGAAATCCCTTAACATATTTCTATTGATTATGATAATTAAAAATAAATGATTCATTTTTATAAGTATAGACTACCTCAAAACAACTTTTGGACTTTTTTATGAGTGGTATACGCGACCATTGATGGATTTTACAACATTTTCTAATATAAGGAATATATTCAATAGCATGTGTTGGGAAGAATGAAAATTTCTCATAAGGTTTTATGGTAATTTGAGTCATTATCATATTTTAAGAGGACATGTGATGAAGATATTTACATGTATGTAATGTGAAAATTTAGGGTTTCTCTTGGTTGAGTAATGGAAAATAATGTAGAATATTCCTTGAGTGTCATTGATCATGGAGTCCTATAAATGAGGATTTCCAAGGATCTTGTATACATGGATCTAGTAAGGATGGATATGGGAATGATTCATAATTGTTGGATGGTGGTCTTTTGAAAGCTAAACCATTTCTCAAATGGGATTATTTGATAATTGTCTGAGTATTTGGTTTTTAATGTCACCATATGATGCAACATCTGCTAAGAGATGAAGTATAGATAGTATGAGGCACAACTGATAAGATTGTGTTTTTGTAATAGAAACATATGTTTATACTCTTAAAGAGTGGAATAATTCCCACCCTCTCGGAAAATAATCATTAAAAAAATGTTGTTGTCCTATGATTTTTTTATTCTTAACTATAGTTTATGGTTTCATGGTAATGATCTTTTATATATGCATTTTCTCTATCAAATTCAATCAGAACATTACGGTCTGATTATTCTTCAATGACCATGTTATCCAATTTGAATCTGTATCTTTGTAGTAACCAAGGCACTTACCTTTCCCTCTTAAAAAGAAGATATTGTAACCATATGTGGTTTTCCCCCAATTTAATTTTCATTTATCAACCATTAATATTAAAAATTCATTTTCAAAATTTCGAGGATGATTTTTTTGGAGGGGTAAATTAACACACCAAGATTTTAAAAAGAAATTTTACCATTGAATGCATGAAATATTGAGTGTTTTCAATACACCATTTTGTTATAACCAACCCAGTAATTAGAGTTTTCCTCCTCAATGATTCTAATTTGGAAAAACCAATATACACGGTTGCATTCAGAAAGATATTTAGAGTATGATAAGACAATGTTAATTTTTGGTGCATAGTAACATACCCCTATGAATAGTACTATGAAATGTATCTTGAACCTTGTGAATAGTAATGCACCCTTTTTAATAGTAACTTGGACCCTATGGAAAGTAATATACCCTGATGGATAGTAAATTCACATATATGAATTGTAATATAGCCTTATGAATATTAACATGAATATTAATTTATTTTTTTAATAGTAACCTCACACATGTAAGTAAAAATATAATTTAGGCACCTTATAAATGAGGGTGAATATATTTAAAATTGATTGTTAAGTGTTGGTATTTTTGTGGGAAAAATGATGACTTACAATTTTATTATTAATAGATTTATTTAAATGATAATTAATTTTTGTAAAAAGTATTCATGATTCTATTTCATTCCTATGATTAGAAGAGAAATTTATGAGACCCTTGTAAATTTTTCAATGTTTTATAAAATTAATTATAATGTCAAAATTGGTATTTTTTGAGAAAGTTATGTTTACAATTAAAAATTAAATTTCTCATATTTAGAAAATTATTTTCTTAAAATTGAGTTTCTTTTTTCATTATATGTGTCAAAAAATGGTTTGAATGAATTTTTTGGAATTTTATGAAATATTTTAATTTTTATTGAGTAGTAAAAATTATAGTTTTTATAAAATATGACATTTTTTGTGAAAATATCAGGAAATTATTATGATATAAAAATTTATTTAAACTATTTAACAACTAAATTATTATATTACAAGTGTAAAATTGTTCAAAATTAATTGGTAACATGACATGTATATGTTTTCCTGAGAAATATAAAAATTGTTGTCAGTGTCAATGGAGTGCATGTGCAGCATTGACAATGTTATAATTAGTAATTTATATTTAATAATATTGACAAAAATTATATTCAGGAATTATTTTTTAATTATAATGTTTTATATATCTCTTTTATTTTTAATTTTTAAATTTACTATTATATGACATGATCATTATCCAATTTTTTGTGCAATTCTTGTGTAAGGTAATAAAAGGAAAATTACCAAGGTGAAGAAGATGTCTTGTTTTTATAAGAGTAAATATACATAACGAATAAATTTATAAATTTATTTTTAACCTAATTAATTTATGTTTATGATAGTTTTTTAATTTTAATTTATATATGTGAAATAATTTACATTAATGCTTATGTAATGCCGATGGAGCACTTATGCCATTGTCAGAAGAATAAGTAAAATGATTTTTAAATAAAATTTTTAGAATTATTAAATGACCCATATTTTGGATAAAATATTATATATATATATATATATAATTTTAGACTATTTTCACGTTTTAATGTGAATTTTGGTCATTTTTGACCCAAATAAATCACAGTAATTCTTTAGTAATATTTTATTTCAAAAGGTAATCAAGTTTTCACATTATAGTTAATAATTTAATGTTATTGTTATATTATATTTTCTGGAGATTTTATCATCATATTAATAGTGCTCAAAAATAAAATAAAACTATATTTCTTGTGAATTTTTATTTTTAATTTTTAGACATACAAATAAATACCATAATGGCTTCAAAAAAGATGTTGTGGTATTGATTTAAATAATTAATAAATAAAATAGTTGATATTAAAAATAATAAAATAAATATATATTATATTTTTAAGCTAATTTATCGAATAAATATATGAATAATAAATTTCAATTATATAATATAAAATTTCATTCTATTTTTATACTTTTTTCTGATTTGTTTACAGTCAAAGATATGAATAGTTTTCATCTTGACCAAATTGTTTTTCATTAATATTATATTTTATTAAATTATTTTAAAATCCCCATGTTATTTAACAACTCCCAAAATGATATCATTACTTTAAAAACGTGATCCCCCCTTTTGTTTTAGTCCTTTTGGGTGTCCTTAACAATACAACATATTTATTATATTTTAATCATTTTTTTTATTCCAATGTTACCCCTCACCTCACTTATAAAAGGACATTCCATCTATCAAAAATTTCAAAACCATAACCCTTCTTGTTTAGCCAAACCCTGAAACACTCCATCATTCCCAACCCTTGACACATTTTTGTGCTTATTCTCTCACAAAAAGACCACTTCCAAGAGCTCTAAGTTGGTTTCAAAGGAGATATATTAAAGAAGTAAGACTTACACTTCTTCTATTTTAAAAAATTTCTCACAACTATATTATCCCAACCTATTATCCAGTAATTCAAAAAATCCAATAATTTATATGTACTGGATTTTTTTTAAGATAATGGAATATTTTATCATCATATCTTCATTTCCCTCCTTTTATTCTATAAATGAGAACACCGTCTGAGATGTGTTAATTATCACATTCAAGGAGGAGGGGGTTTTAGTTTTCATTATAATGCTCTATACTCTCCACGAAACCATTATATTGGATTAAATAGATCAGAAGATATATATTTTATATTATTAAATGTTATAGATTCCTTACACACTAATAATATAAGATAATAATACAAAATAAATTTATTATGCACAAAGCTGCCAAGTTAATCCAAGTGTTTATCATTAACATTTATCTACAGAGTCATCCTTAAAGAATATAACCATGATAATTATTAGATAATTTATATTTATGTAATGTAAAAATTTATATATATTAACAATAATTTATGTTTAACCACATTTCCATTTACCTTCCATTCATAAATACAAGTCAATAGATTAGGAAAACCAAGGAAGAAACTGCTTCCCAAATAATGAAATTCAATCTATTAACTAAAAAAGGACCTGAATAAACTAATTAAAGTTATACCAAATCAATTAATTGTTTTTTATTTTCTAAAATTATAAATTTATGTACCAAATTTTATTGTTTAGGTCATTAAGATCATGGGAGGAACACCTTCGAACATAAGGTAAGGGTTTTCTCATCTCAATTTCATTTTCATGAGATATTTCATATTCACTATAGTTACATTTTTATGGTGTATTTTTAATTAAAATTTAAGTATAGTATCATTAATTTCATTAATTTCATGGTATTAAATATATCATTTGATGATTTATATTTTTTTGGCGTATGTTTCGATTGATTACAAAGTGGTAAGGGTTTTCTAACGAAACCTCCAATTCCATTCAGGTAACATTTATTATCTACATACCTCAATTAAATTATTATTCTTTCATATGTACTCCTAATAATTTCTATTTTATTGTTCTATATTTGTGTTCCAACATGAATTATACCTTGGTATATGGGATGTTTTAAAAGGGACTTTCAAAAATTCATCACGATAAAAAATCTCATTTCAATTGAATTATTCAAATTCATACCTACATTCAAGGTAAATCTATCATCTTATTTTGTAAACCATTATCATTATAAAATTGCTCATTTTATTATTAAAATACAATCATACTTCACTTCTAGTTTTATATAATTATTTTTTCAAAATAACTATTCTTTTCAAAGTAAAAGAGTATTTATCTCAAGAATTACTTAAATATTTTGTTAAAGTATCTTCATCAATATCAATACTAATATTGATTATTTTGTATTATTGGGATTAATTTATTATTGTATAATCTACCAAATATAATTTTATGGTTTACTTCTGGTTTTTTTATGTGAAAACATAAAACCATTCACCAATTTAGTTTGAATGGTTATTGATTATGCTTAATGTTCTATGAAAGTTATTTACATTTCATATATTAGATTCATTATGAATGTATATATTGTCTATGTTTATCCCCATTCATATGAGTAATTCATTGGTCATAGTTAGTTACTTTTGGAGCCTGCCATATCTCCTCAGTGAATTGGCAGGTCTCATGAGACAAACTATGGTCTTGGCACAAGGCCTTGAAAAAATTATTATTTATGGTCTTGGAATGAGGACTTTTCGATATGGTTTTCATGTCTCAAACTATGAATTCCCTCATTATTAAAATAGTATTGATAGTTCATGTGGTCATTCAACTAGTATAATACCCACGATGATATTTATAAGGACTCGAACATCAACATTACATAATCTTGACTAAAGTTAATAATTCACATTGAGGATCTTTTTTGGTATTTTGTTTTATAGAATTTGGCTATAAAAATTACATATCAACTTGAATATTACACGTAGACACTACTACTTTTTATCCATTATTTCATAAAATAAAAAACACTTAAAAATAAACTTTTATAGTTCCATTTTTAAGATTGCATGACATTTACATGATCCCTTCCTTTACCCAATTCCACTTTATGTCCTATGAAAAACATTTCAAAAACATGGGAAGTGAAAAAAAAATCTTAGTAAGGGATACACAAAGAAGGAAAACATTTAGTTTTACAAAAGAACAAGTAAACCATGAAGGATTTATCATAGGTAATAATTTATTTTTTTATGACGTATTAAATACTCTTCACTAAATAAAAGATCATTGCTTATCCTTTATTACCCAAATAATAACATAAAACTCATAGAAAAAACACATAACATAAGAAGTAACTTGGGACATAAACATACTTAGATGGTATAACCATACAGTCTACTACCACACATATCACTAAATGAAAAAGCCATATGGACGAATTCCATACCAAATTAATTGGAGTTTATAATGTAACCACATGTTCGAGTTTATCACAGCACCACCCATCATTTGGTTTATCACGTAACCACTCGTCAAATGTCCATGCAGCATTATAAAATCATATCACATAAAATATTGAATTTCATTAATAACATATCATTAGAAATCATAAGAAATAATTTCAATATATTATAATAATAATTCAATTTCAAAAACTATTTTCAATACCGAAACAACCCAAAAATACAATATGGGGTTTCATTTTAATTTTAAAAACATCAAGGATTATAGAGGAAGCCAACTAATGATTATAGTGGCATAGAGGTCATTTTCGCGGAAAACTTTAAAAAATTACTTTTGTTGTTTAATAAAAGGCTTTATAGAAAAAATATTCCTTTGAATGAAATTAAATGTAAAAGGTGTCTTTTAAATAACATAAAAAATAAGTAGGATCATATTATCATAACATGCTTCAATGAAAGGATATAGAGATAAAGTCCCTTACCAAGGTCATATTCATTGATTAAGGTCAAATAAATGACATAATTATGTGTGAAAAATACTAATACACCCAATATAAGATAATATTGAGTTTAAAAAAAATCATAGAATATTCAAAAATATTCATAGAACAACCTAATCAATATGTATAAGTTTAAAACAAATAATGGAATTTTGGGTAAGAAGTTCCCTTAAAACAATTCGACAGCCTAACAATGTCACATTGAAAATTTAGAAAATGAGTTGATAAGAGATAAAATGGTATATAATGACTTGGAAATAATATTTATAACAATAATGATATATAATTAAATATCGCAACATAATAATATGTAAATAAAAAAACATAACCAAAATAAGTCTTTTAAAAATAAGAGGGTGAAAGATTCCCTTAATGATTCTGTAAAATAAAAAACATACAACACATGAAATACGGATCATAAAATGAAGATGTAAATACTCATAAATTAATGAAATTTAAAAAATTAATACAATCATGAGAAGTAAATACAACACACACAAAAATAGTGGCAAATATATCATTAATCTAACAGGAATAAAAATTGAGAAGAAAACCTCATACTATATTGTAATCAATCGAGTCATAAGACCAAAAGTTAATAATCACAAAATTAATCACAGAATACCATTAATATAAATATAATCATGATAATATATATCAAATGGTTGTACACAATACACCACATACAATAAATAAGTGGTGAATAATGGAAATCTCACGAAATTAAAAGTGTGATAAGAATCCTCTTACCTCAAGTCTGACTTGTCTAGTATGTTCCTTGTTCTTCTAGAATACTTAACATAAATAAATCTCTAATTTCTTAAGAATATTTTCAATGTTTTATTACTCCTTTTATATTACTTGTTATCTTGATATAACAATTAGTTAATAATTTGAGTTCATGTAAGTTATTTTGTAGATAATCAGAACATGAGTAAAAAATGAACTTGTTATAATTACAAAATGCCCACATGGTCAAAATTATATTACCTCCAGAATCATATTCAGGTTTTAAATATCATATATATCCTATATCTCCAGTATATATATATATTTATAATATTACATAACATTTGGAGATAAGATATAAAATGCACGATTCAAAGATACGGTAAGTAGTACGTACGCATGAACGCTGCATTCATTTCTATTTCATATTTTATTGGATAAAAAATCCTATTATACATAAGTATATTATAATTATACTATAATATCATATATAATTTCATTAATTCAATCCTTTATATGTCCCATGTATGGAATGAACGAGTCTTGTCTCTTTGAGGGGGCAGTAGTCCGTAGTTCCTCAAATGAAATGATCATATTTATCAATTATTGAAACCATAAAGGTATTATATAATGAATAATAAAGAAGTAAAGAGGCAATATAAATATAATATATTTCACATATAAATATACTTCCATCATAATGGCCACCAAGAGAAGCAGTTTGAGATATTTGAATAATATTGGCTTTATAAGGCAGTATTTTGTCGTCCACAGAAATAGTATGTTTGTATCCATTAGATGGAGGTGCATTGAAGTTTAGTTATAATTTCTCCATTAAAAAAACTGTTTATATTTTGGATACTATTTTATATATAGAATAAATTAATAAATATAGTTTAGGGGGTTGGAGAAGTAAAATAAAAGAAAATAACTTAAGAGAAGGTGTTACCTTTTAATCGGGTAACTCCCTTTGGTTTGAACCAAAAGGTTTACTATAATTACCTTATACCTAGAGGAAGGACTCTTGGAGGAATAGAGGTATGTTTGTAGCGTAATTGGTGATAGGTTTGATGGGACAAGGGTCTTGAGATGTGTGAATAATGTGTTATAAGTGGTTTTCTTTTATATGGGGGTGGAGGGGCTCCTTAAAAAGTTTGAAAATTTTATTTTATTATATAAAGATTTTCAGTTTATAAAGGCCAAAAATTGATTAAAATAAAATATAATATTACTATTGTTTTAAATAAAATCATCTAATAAGAATTGGACAGGTTATGGATATTGTTTTAGTTTTTTGTAATCTTATTTATTAAAATCATTCATTAATGAGGTAAACATTGCATCATTATGGTTTCAAAATAATTGTATTTATTTAATGTCTAAAAATTATAAAAAATACCATGATATAGGAAATACATTTATCTTATAAATTAGTATTTATTTTTGATAATATCACTTATATATCCCCATGTAAAAATTTATTTACTAAAAGATCATTGTTTATGTCATTATTGACTTTACTTTAAATCAATTAATATAATGTGTAATTATCACTCCCATGTGGCTCCATGGGGTACCAAAATAGAACCAAGGATAACCATGGTTAGACATACATCAACAAATAGGATTATTACACGTGTTATGATAATTTAATATTATTATAATATTATTTTTTACTATTATTTACTAGATTTAACCGTTAAAAATGGTAAATAAAATATTTTCTAAAGTATATATTCATAATTTATAAAAATAAAATTTACCTATTTACAGAATTCAAACCCCCTAATTCCAAAAATAGAATTCATTTTTCAAAATTAAAAATATATTAGTGGCCAAAATTTATTTAAAATTAATTACGGTTGTCAAAAAAAATGCATATTTTAATGAAATAATAACTATAAAAATATTGACAGTTATTTATGTCAAATTTCGAAGTGAAATTACTTCAAATGTCCAAAATTGGATTAAATGGTAAAAATAAAATATAATTACACTTTAAAAACATTTAAAAAGATAATATAACCATATAAATATATTATATTAAAATGAAGTTTGTATTAAAATACTGTATTTTCACTATTCATTAAAAATGAACTTTATCAGAAAAATACCAAAACAAATTACCCAAAGTATATTTTGATCTTCCAATTCTAAGTAATAATTTTATTTTTTCAAATAGAACATATAAAAGTGAACTAAAACTATATTTAAAATGGGTTATCCATTAAAAGGCAGTATATCGACATTTTAAAGAATATTTGAGTATTTATGCTTAAAATTGGATTCATTCACATTTTAAGCCTCTGTAATTTTTTGGATAAGAGTAAAAACACTTAAAAAACATATATAATAATAATGTCAATATTTTTATTCCTTCCTGCTAAAACTGTAACACCCCAAGCTTCCACGATACGCTTCTCTTTCAATAATGCAATAGCTTGCACTGTACGCATGTTCCAGATTCTAACACACCGCGACCAATCAAGGTAGCCATTATGAATAGTAATTGTAACATCCTAAGTAAGTAATTAATAATATATATTTTTATCTATGTTTATTTATGAATTATATATGGTTTTAGAGGCTTAAAACGAGAATAAATGCAATCTTATGCATGGAATACACTAATATTTTTAAAAGATTGTTTTACTACCTTTAGGTGGAAAACTTTTTTTTAAATCAAACTTTTGACAATTTAATTAGATATATTTATCAAAATGAACTTATTCTTTATGATTTGTACATTGAAATTTTCTCTGGGTAAATATTTGTTATTTTTCTGACAATGTTCATATTTTAATGAAGTGTGAAAAATACTGCATTTTACATCAAAACTGTTTTTTCATCTAATTTAATTATATGGCTATATTATATTTTTAATTGGTCATAAATTTTAATTATAATATATTTTTACCATTTAATCCAATGGTGGTCATTAGGATTAATTTCACTTTGGAATTGGGCATAAACGAATGCCAAACTTCTAATAGATATTGTTTCAAAAAAACCCGTTGTTTGTTTTGACAACGGGAATTATTTTTAGATTAATTATTGAAATTTATTTGTTTGTAATTTGGTAAAATGGATTACATATTTGGAATCAGAGGGTCCAAATTATGTAATCAAGACTCTTTTGTTTTCGGACATTATGAATAGTAACGACAGTAATTATCTTTAATTATCTTGATTAATTAGTAATCGGGTAGTTAAGGATAATAAAATACTATCACAATAATAACAAATGACCCCAAAATGTGTCCTAATACTATGTTTTGTGTCATGGCCGACCATGGTATTCCTTGTACCAAACTTGGGGAACCCATGGAATTACTTTTGTGAGATAATGACTTTTTGTCTTTTTATTTTTAAGGAAAGTTAAATATAACAATGAATGTATCACCTGAGTAAAAAAAATTTAATTTTGTCTAAATAAATGATCTATTGGACTATAAATAGTCATTGGAATGATAATAATATTTACTACATCATAGTATTTTTTATTTTTAGACATTAAATAAATTAAATTATTAATGACATCATGATGATGCAACGATTACCTCATTAATAAAGGATTTAAATAAAATGAAAATATATATTTAAAACTATAACTAAAACATGTCAAAAACCTATTGTATGAGTATATTTAGAACCCTTATCACCATATCCTAGAAATAAATCAATGTGGGACCTTTAAAATCCAATACTCATTTGAAAATAAAGTAACCTTTTATACCTTTCCAAGAGTGCCCTTCCTCTCCTCTTATAAAAGGCCCCCACCTCTACCACCTTACCCACACCTATCAAGCCTTTGGCTCGGCCAAACCCTGCCCATTTTATCTCTCAAAATCTCTCTCTTACTCCTAGAAGACTCACTTTGGTCATAAGTCTTCTCAAGGAAACCTTTGAGCTCAAATAAAAAAGAGTTACCCGATTTTAAGGTAATGTCTTCACTTGTGTTATTTTTTTTATTTTTCTTCTCCAACCCCTTAAACTATTTTTATTCATGTCTTTTGTAACAACTCCAGTATCTTCCATATAATAGGATGTTGTTATAAGAAGGATTATAGCTACACTTACACAGACCTACATCTAATAGTTAAAGAACGTACTGTTTCTGTGGATGGTGAATTTCTGCCTCACGAAACGATGATTGTTCATCACTCATATAACACCTTCAAAGGTGGCGATTAAGATGTCACTATATTTATATATGATATGTAATATGTTTATGTTTTACTTAAGATTCTGTATTTTTCATTTATGGAATACCTTTATGGTTTCCATTATGGTTAAACGTGATATCTTCATTTTAGGAAGTGCGGACTACCGCCCCCTCAAAGTGATTTGATTCATTAATACCATATGTGGTACGTATAAAGGATAGATTTAATGATATAATATATCATATTATACTTGAATTATAATATAACATTATATAATTATTATTTATTTGAATTAAAGTATGAGATAGAAATGAAAGTAGCGTTCATGGGTACGTACGGCTTACCGTCTCCATGAATAGTGCATTTCATTTCTTATCCTCAAATGTAATGTACTATTATAAGTACATATATATAATAGATATATATGATTTCTGTTACATCTAAATGATGAATATAATTCTGTAATTAAAATATAAATATCTCTCATTTAGTTTTAATTCCATTAATATGACATAGAGATGAAAGTAGCGTTCATGCGTAAGTACGGCTTACTGTCTCCATGAACGGTGAATTTCATTTCATACCTCTAAATGATTCTGTAATATTATAAATTCATGTATATACTGGATATATATGATATATATGGCATCTACATCATGAATATCATTTTTGAGATAATGGATATTTGACTACGTGAACAACTTGTAAATATAAGAAGTTCACTTTTGACTCATGTACCAAATATCGACAAAACGACCATTATTAAATTAAATGATTACATAATGTTCATAACATGGTAATAAGTGATATAAAAGGAATAATGAACTTGAAAAAAGGTTCTTAAGCAAATAGAAATTAACTGATGTTTATTATTCAGGACATTAAAGAACGATCGAGTCAAGTCGGACCCAAGGTAAGGGACTTCGTCTCAATCACCATTCATTGAGGAATATTTTGTTTTATACACAACTTTATTTTATATGATTTATAAGCCCTTTTGACTTTTACATTTATCTAAAAGGAATATTTTTTATACAAATCATTTTATTAAATGAAAAAAGGGAATATTTTTGTCGTATGTATGCGGAGACAACGTCTTCTCGGCCGCTATGACCATTATTTGAGTTTCAGCTTCCTCTACAAGCCATAACATTTTATTGAATGAAAAGTAAATACCATGTTTTACTTTTATTTTATTTTGGTATTGAAAATGGTTTTCATAATGTTTTTATATCAATGTTTTGTATCGATATCTTGTGATTGAAAAGTGGAAATATTATGTTTCCTTTATGCATGTTTTATTTGATACGATTATGTTATGGTTCTTGGGAATTGTTATGAAGACGGGTGGTTCCTTAATAAACTAAGGGTGGGGGAGCCCGATGTAGCTCTCCAATGTAATGGGTTACGTGAAATAGTTAAATGTTATGGTTTCTATGAATAGATTTAGGGAATATACTGTGATGGGTATTCAAAATGTAACCAAGAGGGTTACTCCCTACGTAAGAATGTTATGAATGCCTAAAGTTACCTTTATGTCTTATGATTTCTATGATTTATTCATGATTTGATGATGTATGTTAGGGTTCTTATGTTTTATGGGAAAATTATGATTTCATTCTTTTTTATATATGTACTCATGTTTCTTTCCATAATTTTTTATAACCTTTACTGAACTTTTTATGCTCATACAATGTTTTTGAAATGTTTTTCACAGGTCAAGGGAATGGTAAATGATATTATAATAGTGTCTAGGAATTGTCAAGAAAGAATCCATGTTTTATTTTAAATAGGTTTCCATTGATGGGAAAAATGAATGCTATCTTTTATTGTAACCACTTTGTTTAAATGTGGGATGTAATGCATGTTTTATGATCTAATTCTCTAAAACTCTAAACCTGAAAAGATTCTCAAGGTGTATTATTGAAACATCTCAATATTAAGTTAGGTTTATGGCTGGGGCCTTATAGTTGGTATCAGAGGTCGGTTTAGATAACTTTAAGAGTTAGAATTATATTAAATGATTATCCAAAAATATTTTTTTATGGTCAAATTGAAATGATATAGAATTTGAAGATTACCCTGTTGCTTCGCCTAATATATTTCTGTGTTAAGAATGGTTTTTTATAAAGGAAACAGAACAGATTTTCTGGGATGGCATACAGAGGGAAATGACCTTTCAAATCACTATCTTGAGATGGTTGGAATTAGAACTGGACAGTTTGTTGCAGTAATGGCTCAGTTGACTCAGGTGAAAAATGTTGGTTGTTTTTATTGATGATATTTCTGGTGTTTTTTAAAAGTAAATAGGATAATGAAAGAAATTTAAGGGTTATTTTGAAAACCTTAAAAGAGAATAAATTGTGTGGGAAATTCAGAATGTCTGAGTTTTGGTTGCACCAAATTTCATTCCTTGGACACATTGTTTCTAAAGATAGGATAACTATTGATCCTGCAAAAACAAAGTTTGTTGAGGAATGGCCAAGACCCACAAATGTAACTTAGATTTATATCTTCCTTGGTTTGGTAGGATATTACTGAAGGTTTGTTAGAAATTTCTCTTGGTTATCTAGTCCAATGAGAAAAATAACTCGGAAGGGTTTTTAATTTTAACTAGACAAAAGAATGTGATGATTGTTTTCAGGAACTGAAAAGAAAATTGGTGAATGCTCTAGTTTTGGCACTACCTTCCAGGAATGGTGAGTTTGTTATCTACAGTGATGCTTAATTGAAAGGACTTGGTTGCTTCCTAATGCAGAATGATCAAGTAATTTCCTATGCTTCACGTCAGTTGAAAATTAATGAGGTAAATTACCCTACACATGATTTGAAATTAGCTGCTGTTGTTTTCACATTAAAATTTGGTGGCATCATTTGTATAGAGTAAAGTGTGAAATATATACTAATCACAAAAGTTTGAAGTATATATTCACTCCGAAATAATTGAACATGATACATAGCAGATGGCTGGAATTAATCAAGGATTATGATTGTATAATTCATTACCATCCAGGAAAAGAAAAAAAAGTGTCTGATGCTTTGAGTTGAAAAAGAAATACTTCATTAACAATGTTGTGTTTGGACCATGATCCTTTGGTTAAGAATTTGATGAACTTTTGCATAAAAGTTGTTGGTGCAAGAAGTCCTTCTGTTTTGTTTCAGATATCAATAAAATATTTTTTATCAGACCGAATCAAGCAAGCATAGAAGCAAGATAGTGATTTGCAGAAAAAGGTAGAGTTAGTTCAGAAGGGTAAGTTGCCTGAATTTAATATTGATAATGATGGTGTTTTTAGATTTGGGAAGAGATTTTGTGCGCATTTTGATTCACAGTTGAAGAGAGAGTTGTTATGTGAATAGCATGGTTCTCCATTTTCATTTCATCCAGGCAGTACTAAGACGGATAGAGATCTTTGGGAGTATTACTGGTGGGACGGAATGAAAAGGGATATTGCTGATTTTACTGTGAATTGTTTGACATATAAACGGGTTAAAGCAGAGCGGCAGTTACCGAAAGGGATTCTTCAGCCTTTACCAAATCCATAGTGGAAATGGGAAAATATATCCACAGACTTTGTTGTGAGATTGTCGAAGACACCTCAAGGTAATAATGCAATCTGGGTTATTGTTGATCGCTTGACTAAATCTGCTCATTTTATTGCTATACGAGATACTTTTTCCCTAGATCAACTTTCTCATTTGTATCTTAAAGAGATATTCAGGTTACATGGAGTTCCCCTCTCCATTGTATCTGATTGTGATCCCAGGTTTACATCTAACTTTTAGAAAGGCCTTCAGAAGTCGTTGGGTATTGAATTAAATTTTAGTACAACTTTTCATCCTCAATCAGATTGGAAGTTATAACGGAAAATTCAGACATTGGAGGATATTCTATGTGCTTGTTCGATGGATTATCAGGGAAGTTGGGACCAACATCTTTTTTGGGTTGAGTTTTCTTATAATAACAGTTTTCATTCTAGTATACAGATGGCACCATTTGAGGCATTATATAGGAAGCGGTGCTGAACTCTACCTTTCTAGGATGAAGTTGGTGAATAGAAGTTGATGGGTCCGGAATTGGTAGAAGAGTTGGCAGAAAAAGTTCAGCTGATACAAAAACACATGAGAACATCTCAGAGCAGGCAGAACAGTTATGCAGACATCAAGAGGAAGGATATCTCTTTTGAGGTAGGAGATCATGTTTTTCTCAAAGTTTCACCATGGAAAAGTGTGATGCGATTTGGTAAGAAAGGAAAGCTGAGTCCAAGGTTCATTGGACCATATGAAATTCTAGAGAGAGTTGGATTAGTTGTTTACTGAGTGGCTTTATCTCTGAGTTTATCTCAGGTACACAATGTTTTAAATGTTTCGATGTTGATAAAGTATATTCCAGATCCATCTCATATTTTGAGTCCAGAGGTAGTTCACCTGGAAGAGAATCTATCTTATAAGGAACAACCGGTTCAGATTCTTGACCACAGGGAGAAAGTGTTTCGGAATAAGGTGATTCACCAGGTAAAGGTTTTGTGGAAAAACCATATGGCTATAGAGGCAACATGGGAATCTGAAAATGCAATGAAGGATAAATACCCCCACTTATTCGATAAGTAAATAAATTGCGGGGACACAATTTTAAAACGGGGGGAAGGATGTATCTTCCCAAGTAAGTAATGAATAATATATAATTTTATCTATGTCTATTTATGAATTAGATAGTGTTTTAGAGGCTTAAAACGAGAATAAATCCAATCTTAAGCATGGAATACACTAATATTTTTAAAAGATTGTTTTACTTCCTTTTCATGGAATTTTTTTTAAACCAAAATTTTGACAATTTTATAAGATATATTTATCAAAATAAACTTATTCTTTATGATTGGTAAATTGAAATTTACTTTGGGTAAATTTTTGGTATTTTTCTGACAATGTTCATTCTTAATGAATAGTGAAAAATACTGCATTTTACATCAAAACTGCTTGTTCATATAATTTAATTATATAGTTATATTATCTTTTTAATTTCTCTTAAAGTGTAATTAGAATATATTTTTACCATTTAATCCAATGTTGGTCATTAGGATTAATTTCACTTTGGAATTGGGCATAAACTAATGCCAAACTTTTCATAGATATTGTTTCAAAAAAACTCGTTGTTTGTTTTGACAATGGGAATTATTCTTAAATTAATTATTGCAATTTCTGTTTTTGGAATTTGGTAAAATTTATTACATATTTGGAATCATAAGTTCCAATTTTTTTAATCAATACTCTTTTGTTTTTTGACATTATGAATAGTAACGACAATAATTATCTTTAATTTTCTTGATTAATTAGTAATCAGTTAGTTAAGGATAATAAAATAATATCATAATAATAACAAATGACCCCAAAATGTGTCCTAATTCTAATGGTTGTGTCATGGCCGACCATGGGATGCCTTGTACCAAACTTGGGGAACCCATGGAATCACTTTTGTGTGAAAATGACTTTTTATCTTTTTATTTTTAAAGAAAGTTAAATATAACAATGAATGTATCACCTGATTAAAACATTTTTAATTTTGTCTAAATAAATGATCTATTGGAATATAAATAGTCATTGGAAAGATAAAAATATTTCCTACATCATATTTTTTTTATTTTTATACATTAAATAAATTAAATTATTAATGACATCATGATGATTCAACGATTACCTCATTAATAAAGGATTCAAATAAAATGAAAATATATTTTTAAAACTATAACTTAAACATGTCAAAAACCTATTGGATTAGTATATTTAGAATGCTTATCACCTTATCCTAGAAATATATCAATTTGGGACCTTTAAAATCCGATACTCATTTGAAAATAAATTAACCTTTTATACCTTTCCAAGAGTGCCCCTCCTCTCCTCTTATAAAAGGCCCCCACCTCTACCACCGTACCCACACGTCTCAAGCCTTTGGCTCGGCCAAAACCTGCCCATTTTGTCTCTCCACGTCCCTCTCTTACTCCTAGAAGACTCATTTTGGGCAAAAGTATTCTCAAGGAATCCTTTCAACTCAAATCAAAAAGAGTTACCCGATTTTAAGGTAATGTCTTCACTTGTGTTATTTTTTTTTATTTTTCTTCTCCAACCCCATAAAATCTTTTTATTCATTTCTTTTGTAACAAATACAGTATTTTAAAAATTCTAGGTTGTTTTTATAAGAAGTATTCTAGCTACACATACAAACACCTACATCTAATGGTTAAAGAACGTACTGTTTCTGTGGATGGTGAATTTCTGCCTCACAAAACGATGATTGTCCAACACTCATATAACACCTTAAATGGTGGGGATTAAGATGTCACTATATTTATATATGATATATAATATGTTTATGTTTTACTTAATCTTCTGTATTTTTCATTTATGGCATAACTTTATGGTTTCCATTATGGTTAAATGCGATATCTTCATTTTAGGAAGTGTGGACTACCACCCCCTCAAAGTGATTTGATTCATTAATACCATATGCGGTACGTAAAAAGTATATATTTAATGATATTATATATCATATTATACTTTAATTATAATATAACTTTATATAATTATTATTTCTTTCCATTAAAAAATGAGATAGAAATGAATGTAGCGTTCATGCGTACGTATGGCTTACCGTCTCTATGAGCAGTGCATTTCATTTCTTATCCCCAAATGTAATGTACTTTTATAAGTACATACATATAATAGATATATATGATTTCGGTTACATCTAAATTATGAATATAATTCTGTAATTAAAATATAAATATCTTTCATTTATTTTTAATTCCATTAATATGACATAGAGATGAAAGTAGCGTTCATGCGTACGTACGGCTTACCGTCTCCATGAACGGTGCATTTCATTTCTTACCTCTAAATGATTATGTAATATTATAAATGCATGTATATACTAGATATATATGATATATATGATATCTAAATAATTTTTATAAATCATGAATATAATTGTTGAGATAATGGATATTTGACTACGTGAACAACTTGTAAATATAAGAAGTTTACTTTTGACTCAGGTACCAAATATCGACAAAACGACCGTTATTAAAATAAATGATTACATAATGTTCATAACATGGTGATAAGTGATATAAAAAGAAATAATGAACTTGAAAAAAGGTTCTTAAGCAAGTAGAAATTAACTCATGTTTATTATTCAGGACATTGAAGAACGATCGGGTCAAGTCGGATTCGAGGTAAGGGACTTTGTCTCAATATCCATTCATTGAGACATATTTTGTTTTTTACACAATATTATTTTATATGGTGTATAATCCCTTTTGAATTTTACATTTATCCAAATGGAATATTTTTTATACAAAGCGTTTTATTAAACGAAAAAAGGGAATATTTTTGTCGTATGTATGCGGCGACAACGTCTTCTCCGCCGCCATGACCATTATTTGAGTTTCGGCTTGCTCTACAAGCCATAACATTTTATTGAATGAAAAATAAATACCATGTTTTACTTTTATTTTATTTTGGTATTGAAAATGGTTTTCATAATGTTTTTATATCAATGTTTTGTATTGATATCTTGTGATTGAAAAGTGGAAATGTTATGTTTCCTTTATGCATGTTTTATGTGATACGATTATGTTATGGTTCTTGGGCATTGTTATGAAGACGGGTGGTTCCGTGATAAACTAAGGGTGGGTGAGCCCGATATAGCTTTCCAATGCATTGGGTTACATGAAAGAGTTAAACGTTAAGGTTTCTCCGAATAGATTTAGGGAATATACTATGATGGGTATTCCAAACGTAACCAAGAGGGTTACTCCCTACGTAAGAATGTTATGAATGCCTCAAGTTACCTTTATGTCTTATGATTTCTATGATTTATTCATGATTTGATGAGGTATGATATAGTGCTTATGTTTTATGGGAAATGTATGATTTCATTCTTATGTATATATGTACTCATGTTTCTTTCCATAATTTTTTATAACCCTTACTGAGCTTTTTATGCTCATCCAAAGTTTTTGAAATTTTTTTCATAGGTCAAGGGAATGGTACATGATGTTATGATAGTGTCGAGGAAGTGTCAAGAAAGAATCAATGTTTTATTTTAAATAGGTTTCCATTGATGGGGAAAATGAATACTATCTTTTATTGTAACCACATTATTTAAATGTGGGATGTAATGCGTGTTTTATGATCTAATTCTCTAAAACTATAAACTTGAAAAGATTATCAAGGTGTATTCTTGAAACATCTCAAGATAAAGTTAGGTTTATGGATGGGGCCTCATAGTTGGTATCAGAGGTCGGTTTATATAACTTTATGAGTTAGAATTATATTAATTGATTATCCAAAAATATTTTTTTTATGGTCAAATTGAAATGATATAGCACTTGAAAATTACCATGTTGCTTCGCCTAAGTTATTTCTGTGTTAAGAATGGTTTTTCCTAGAGGAAACAGAACAGCTTTTCGGGGAAGGAATATAGAGGGAAATGACCTTTCAAATCAGTATACTAAGATGGTCGGAATTAGAACTGAACAGTTTGTTGCAGTAATGGCTTAGTTGACTTAGATGAAAAATGTTGGTTGTTTTTATTGATGATATTTCTGGAGTTTTTTAAAAGTAAATAGGATAATGAAAGACATTTAAGGGTTATTTTGAAAACCATAAAAGAGAATAAATTGTCTGGGAAATTCAGAAAGTGTGAGTTTTGGTTTCAGCAAATTTCATTCCTTGGTGACATTGTTTCTAAAGATGGGATAACTGTTGATCCTGCAAAAACAAAGTTTGTTGAGGAATTTCCAAGACCCACAAATGTAACTGAGATTCGTAGAATCCTTGGTTTGGTAGGCTATTACTGAAGGTTTGTTAGAAATTTCTCCTGGTTATCTAGTCCAATGAGAAAACTAACTCGGAAGGGTGTTAAGTTTATCTGGACCAAAGAATATGATGATTGTTTTCAGGAACTAAAAGGAAGATTGGTGAATGATCCAGTTTTGGAACTACCTTACAGGAATGGTGAGTTTGTTATCTACATTGATGCTTCATTTAAAGGACATGGTTTCATCATAATGTAGAATGATCAGGTAATTTCCTATGCTTCACGTCAGTGGAAAATTCATGAGGTAAATTACCCTACACATGATTTGGAATTAGCTGCTGTTGTTTTCTCTTTAAAAATTTCGAGGCTTCATTTGTATGGAGTAAAGTGTGAAATATATACTGATCACAAATGTTTGAAGTATATATTAACTCCAAAAGAATTGAACATGATACATTGGATATGGCTGGAATTAATCAAGTATTATGATTGTACAATTCATTATCATCCAGGAAAAGTGAATAAAGTGGCTGATGCTTTGAGTCGAAAAAGTAATGCTTCATTAACAATGTTGCGTTTGGACTATGATCCTTTGGTTAAGGATTTGATGAACTTTAGCATAAAAGTTGATGGTGCCAAATGTCATTCTGTTTTGTTTCAGGTATCAATGAAATGTTTTTCATCAGACAGAATCAAGCAATCCATGAAGCAAGACAGTGAGTTGCAGAAAAAGGTAGAGCTGGTTCAGAAGGGTAAGTTGCCTGAATTTAATATTGATAATGATTCTGTTTTGAGATTTGGGAAGAGATTTTGTGTGCCTTGTGATTCACAGTTGAAGAGAGAGTTTTTATGTGAAGCTCATGGTTCTCCATTTTCAGTTCATCCAGTGAGTACTAAGATGTATAGAGATCTTCGGGAGTATTACTGGTGGGACAGAATGAAAAGGGATATTTCTTATTTTACTGTGAAGTGTTTGACATATAAATAGGTTAATGAAGAGCGGAAGTTACCGAAAGGGATTCTTCATCCTTTACCAAATCCATAGTGGAAATAGGAAAATATATCCACAGACTTTCTTATGGGATTGTTGAAGACACCTCGAGGTAATAATGCAATCTGGGTTATTGTTGATCGCATGACTAAATCTGCTCATTTCCTTGCTATATGAGATACTTTTTCCCTAGATCAACTTTCTCATTTTAATCTTAAAGAGATATTCAGGTTACATGGAGTTCCCCTCTCCATTGTATCTGATTGTGATCCCAGGTTTACTTCTAACTTTTGGAAAGGCCTTGTGAATTCATTGGGTACTAAATTAAATTTTAGTACAGCTTTTCATCCTCAATTAGATGGGCAGTTAGAACAGAGAATTCAGACTTTGGAGGATATTCTACGTGCTTGTTCGATGGATTATCAAGGATGTTGGGACCAGAATGTTTTTTTGGTTGAGTCTTCTTATAATAACAGTTTTCATTCTAGTATACAGATGGCACCATTTGAGGCATTATATGGGAAGCGGTGTCGAACTCTAGCTTTCTGGGATGAAGTTGGTGAAAGGAAGTTGATGGGGCCGGAATTGGTAGAAGAGTTGGCAGAAAATGTTCAGCTGATACAGAAACACATGAGAACATCTCAGAGCAAGCAAAAGAGTTATGCAGACAATAGGAGGAAGGATATCTCTTTTGAGGTAGGTGATCATGTTTTTCTCAAGGTTTCACCACGGAAAAGTGTGATGCGATTTGGTAAGAAAAGAAAGCTGAGGCCACGATTTATTGGACAATATGAAATTCTTGAGAGAGTTTGATTAGTTTTTGACCGAGAGGATTTACCTCTGAGTTTATCTCAGGTACACAATGTTTTAAATGTTTCGATGTTGATAAAGTATATGCCAGATCCATCTCATGTTTTGAGTCCAGAGGTAGTTTAGCTGGAAGAGAATCTATCTTATGAGGAACAACCGGTTCAGATTCTTGACCACAGGGAGAAAGTGTTGCGGAATAAGTTGATTCACTAGGTGAAGGTTTTTTGGAAAAACCATATGGTTGAAGAGGCAACATGGGAATCTGAAAATGCAATGAAAGATAAATACCCCCACTTATTCAATAAGTAAATAAATTTCGGGGACACAATTTTCAAAAAGGGGGAAGGATTTAACATCCCAAGTAAGTAATGATTAATATATATTTATATCTATGACTATTTATGAATTAGATAGGGTTTTAGAGGCTTAATACGAGAATAAATCAAATCTTAAGCATAGAATACACTAATATTTTTAAAAGATTATTTTACTGCCTTTTGGTGGAATTTTTTTTCTTTAAATAAAACTTTTGACAATTTTATAAGATCTATTTATCAAACTAAACTTATTATTTATGATTGGTACATTGAAATTTACTTTGGGTGAATTGTTTGTATTTTTCTAACAATATTCATTTTTAATGAATAGTAAAAAATACTGCATTTTACATCAAAACTGTTTTTTCATCTAATTTAATTCTATAGTTGTATTATCTTTTTAATTGGTCTTCAAGTGTAATTAGAATATATTTTTCCCATTTAATCCAATGGTGGTCATTAGGATTAATTTCACTTTGGAATTGGGCATAAACTAATGACAAACTTTTCATATATATTGTTTCAAAAAAACCCGCTGTTTGTTTTGACAACGTGAATTATTCTTAAATTATTTATTGCAATTTCTGTTTTTGGAATTTGGTAAAATTGATAAAATATTTGGAATCATAAGTTCCAAATTTTGTAATCAAGACTCTTTTGTTTTTGGACATTATGAATAGTAACGACGATAATTATCTTTAATTTTCTTGATTAATTAGTAATCTGGTAGTTAAGGATAATAAAATAATATCATAATAATGAAAAATGACCCCAAAATGTGTCCTAATACTACTGGTTGTGTCATGGAAGACCATGGTATGCCTTGTACTAATCTTGGGGAACCCATCGAATCACTTTTGTGTGATAATGACTTTTTATCTTTTTATTTTTAATGAAAGTTAAATATAACAATGAATGTATCACCTGAGTAAAACATTTTTTATTTTGTCTAAATAAATGATCTATTCTAATATAAAAATTAATTGGAAAGATAAAAATATTTCCTACATCATATTATTTTTTTTGTAATGTTTAGACATTAAATAAATTAAATTATTTATGGCATCATGATGATGCATCGATTACCTCATTAATAAAGGATTTAAATAAAATGAAAAGATAATGTTAAAAATAAAACATAAACATGTCAAAAACTAATTGTATGAGTTTATTTTGAACCCTTATCACCTTATACTTGAAATACATCAATGTAGGACCTTTAAAATCCGAAACACGGTTGAAAATAAAGTAACATTTTGTAACTTTCCAAGAGTGTCCCTCCTCTTCTCTTATAAAAGGCCCCCACCTATACTACCTTAACCACACCACTCAAGCATTTGGCTCGGCCAACCCCTACCCATTTTGTCTCTCCACATCCCTCTATTACTCCTAGAAGCCTCACTTTGGGCATAAGTCTTCCCAAGGAAGCCTTTGATCTCAAATCAAAAAGAGTTACCCAATTTTCAGGTAATGTCTTCACTTGTGTTCTTTTGTTTTATTTTGATTCTCCAACCCCCTAAACTCTTTTTATTTATTTATTTTGTAACAAATCCAGTATCTTCAATATACTAGGATGTTTTTATAAAAAGTATTCTAAATAAACTTACACACACATACATCTAATGGTTAAATAACATACTGTTTTTGTGGATGGTGAATTTCTGCCTCACGAAACGCTGATTGTTCGACACTCGTATGACACCTCCAAAGGTGGCCATTAAGATGTCACTATATTTATATATGATATATAATATGTTTATGTTTTACTTAAGCTTCTGTATTTGTCATTTATGGAACACATTTATGGTTTCCATTATGGTTGAACGCGACATCTTCATTTTAGAAAGTGCGGACTACCGTACCTTGAAAGTGATTTGATTCGTTAATACCATATGTGGTACGTATAAAGGATATATTTTATTATATTATATATTATATTATACTGTAATTATAATATACCTTTATATAATTATTAGTTCTTTCCATTAAAGTATGAGATAGAAATGAAAGTAGCGTTCATGCATACGTACGGCTTACCGTCTCCATGAACGGTGCATTTCATTTCTTATCCCCAAATGTAATGTACTATTATAAGTACATATATATAATAGATATATATAGTGCATGTTACATATAAATGATGAATATAATTCTGGAATTAAAATATACATATCTCTCATTTAGTTGTAATTCCATTAATATGACATAGAGATGAATGTAGCGTCCATGCGTACGTACGGCTTACCGTCTCCATTAACGGTGCATTTCATTTCTTACCTCTAAATGATTATGTAATATTATAAATGAATGTATATACTGGATATATATGATATATATGGAATCTACATCATGAATATCATTCTTGAGATAATAGATATTTGTCTACGTTAACAACTTGTAAATATAAGAAGTTCACTTTTGACTCGAGTACCAAATATCGACAAAACGACTGTTATTAACTTAAATGATTACATAATGTTCATAACATGGTAATAAGTGATATAAAAGGAATAATGAACTTGAAAAAAGGTTCTCAAGCAAGTAGAAATTAACTCAAGTTTATTATTTAGTACATTAAAGAACGATCGAGTCAAATCGGACCTGAGGTAGGGGACTTCGTCTCAATCTCCATTCATTGAGGAATATTTTGTTTTATACACAACTTTCTTTTATCCAGTGTATAAACCCCTTTGACTATTAAATTTATCCAAAAGGAATATTTTTTATAAAAAGCTTTTAACTAAATGACAAAATGGAATATTTTTGTCGTACGTATGCGGTGACGACAACTTCTCCGCCGCCATGACCATTATTTGATTTTTGGATTCCTCTACAAGCCATAACTTTTTTTTGAATGAAAAATAAATACCATGTTTTACTTTTCTTTTATTTTGGGGTTGAAAATTATTTTTATAATGTTTTAATATCAATGTGTTGTATTGATATCTTGTGATTGAAAAGTGTAAATTTTATGTTTACTTTATGCATGTTTTATGGGATACGATTATGTTATGGTTCTTGGGCATTGTTATGAAGATGGGTGGTTCCATGATAAACTAAGGGCGGGTGAGCCCGATATAGCTCTCCAATTCATTGGTTAGCACGAAGGTGTTAAACGTTAAAGTTTCTCTGAAGAGATTTAGGTAATATACTGTGATGGGTATTCTAAACGTAACCAAGAGGGTTACTCCCTACGTAAGAATGTTATGAATGCCTCAAGTTACCTTTATGTCTTATGATTTCTATGATTTATTCATGATTTGATGAGGTATGTTAGAGTGCTTATGTTTTATGGTAAAAGTATGATTTCATTCTTATGTATATATGTACTCATGTTTCTTTCCATATTTTTATATGACCCTTACTGAGCTTTTTATGCTCATCCCATGTTTTTGAAATGTATTTCACAGGTCAAGGTAATGGTACATGATATGATGATAGTGTTAAGGAAGTGTCATGAAAGAATCCATGTTTTATTTTTAATAGATTTTTTGTTGATGGAAAAAATCAATACTATCTTTTATTGTAAACACTTTTTTTAAATGTGGGATGTAATTCATGTTTTATGATCTAATTCTCTAAAACTCTAAACCTGAAAAAATTCTCAGGGTGTATTCTTGAAACATCTCAAGATTAAGTAAGGTTTAAGGCTGGGGCCTTATAGTAATACCCACTTTTTGAAATGATATAAATTTTATATTTCAAAAAGGACTTCATTTTTGGATTCAAGATATCAAAATTAGCCCATGTTGATATTTTGGTATTTTTCTGAGAACTTCCAATTTTCGATGAATAGTAGAAAAATACTTAAAAACAACTTTTTTAATCAAAATAATATATAGTGATAAATTATACCATTGATAAGTTTTAATGTATAATAAGAATATATTTTTACCATTTTATCCAATGGTGGTCATTAGAATTAATTTCAATTTGAAATTTGACATAAACAACTGTCAATCATTTGATATATATATTGTTTCTTAAAAACACGCTATTTGTTGTGACAGTGGGAATTAATTATTAAATTAATTAATTCAACTTATATTTTTGGAATTTTTTAAAATAGACTTCATTTTTGAATTTGGAATATCAAATATAGCTTAGAGTTAATTTGTGGTATTTTTCTAAAAAACATCACTTTTTGATGAATAGTGAAACCACAAAGTGGTAGTTAAAAAATTGATTTTTTGTTTAAATGAAATTTTACCACCATTATGATTTGAATTTCAAAAATCCGACATACATTATTGTCATTGCGAAGTAAAATGTGGTTCAATGGGATTAAAATAATTTTTGGTGAATAGTAACTTTTAAGTTCTATTAATCACGATTAAAGGTAATTAGTGTAATTTAAGGTAAATATAATGTTATAATAATATGAAATTATCATTACACTTGTACTGCCCTTATTGGATGAGTCATGTCCGACCAAGAAAATCCATGGGTCAGCTTGGGGACCCCATGGAGCCACTTGGGTAAAAAAATGACATTAATAACTTTTTATTTAAAGTAAAAATAAAAATGTCACAAACAAGTGTTTTTTTACTAAAAAAATTATTACATGGGGTTATATAAGTTAACGATTCAACTATAAATATTAATTGGAAATATAAAACTATTTCCTACATCATGGTAATTTTTTATAATTTTTAGACATTAAATAAATTAAATTTTTATGACATCATAATGATTCACCGATTACCTCATTTATTAACAATTTAAATAAAATGAAACGATAATGTAAAATTTAAGACATAAACTTGACAAAAACCTATTGGATGACTATATTTCTAACCCTTATCACCTTATCCACGAAATATTAAATTGTGGGACCTTTTAAATCCTAAAATAACTTCATAATAATGTAATATTTCATGAGTTTCCAAAAGTGCCCCTCCTCTCCTCTTATAAAAGGCCCCCACCTATACCACCTTATTATCACCTTCAAGAGACTTGTCTCAGCCAAACTCTGACCAAATACTCTCCCAACATCCCTATCATACTCTTAGAAACCTCAATTTGGTCAGAAGTCTTCCCAATGAATCCTTAAGCTCAAATCAAAAAGAGTTACCTCGTTTTAAGGTAATGTTTTCTCTTATGTTCTTTTTTTTTATTTTTCTTATCCAACCCCTTAAACTCTTTTTATTCCTTTATTTTATAACAACACCAGTATCGTAAATATACTAATATGTTTTTAGGAGAATGATTTGATTTAAAATTATACACACTTTTGTCTAATGGTTAAAGAACATACTGTTTCTGTGGGTGGTGAATTACTGCCTCACGAAATGATGGTTGTTCAATATTCTTTTAAAACCTCTCATGGTGGCCATTATGATGAAAATATTTTCATATATATTATATATATATATTATGTTTATTTTTTCATTATTCTTATGTATTTCTAATTTATGGCATACCTTTAGGATTTCCATTATGGGTAAACGCGATAATTTCATTTTAGGAAATGCAGACTACCGCCCCCTCAAAGTGATTGGAATCGTTTATGCCATATGTGCGATGTATAAAGGATGGAGTAAATGATATTATATATGAGATTAAACTGGAATTATAATATAACTTTATATCATTATGATTCCATTCCATTAAATATGAAATGGAAATGAATGTAGTGTTCATGCGTACGTATGGATTATCGTCTCCATGAATGGCGCATTTCATTTCTTACCTCTAAATGTTACGTAATATTATGAATGAATGTATATACTAGATATATATGATATATATGATATCTACATAATGAATATAATTCTGGATATAATGGATATTTTACCACATGAACAACTTGTAGTTATAAAAATTTTATTTTTGACCCAGGAACCAAAGATCGACAAAACGACCTTTATTAACAAAAATAATTACATAATGTTCATAAAAAGATAATTACTAATATAAAAGGAATAATAAACTTGAAAAATGTTCTTATGAAATTATAAATTAACTCTAGTTTATTATTTAGGCAGTTAAATAACGAACGATTCATGTCGGACACGAGGTAAGGGACTTTGTCTCAATCTCCTTTCATTGAGGCATATTTTGTTTTATACACAACATTATTTTATACAGTGTATAAACCCCTTTGACTTTTATTTTTATTGAAAATTAATATTTTTATACTAAGCGTTTTTACTAAATGTCAAATGAAATATTTTCTCTTACGTATGCGGCGACAATGACTTCTCGGCCGCCGTGACCATTATTTGAGTTCGGCTTCCTCTACAAGCCGTATCATTTTTTTAAATGAAATATAAATATGAAATTTTAATTTTCTTTTATTTTGGTACTGAAAATGTTTTTGATAATGTTTTTATTATATCAATGTGTTGTATTGATATCTTGTGATTGAAATGTGGAAATGTTATGTTTCTTTTATGCATGTTTTATGCGATACGATTATGTTATGGTTTATGATATGTATTAACCTGTTCATATGAGGAATTCATTGAACTTAATAAGTGACGGGTGGAGCCCGCTATAGCTCCTCGATGCATCGGTAGGTCTCATGAGACAAACTAGTGTCTTGGCATGAGGCCTTGAGAAAATCTTATTTGTAGTCTTAGCACGAGGCCTTGGCTACGTGGTTATGATAGTCTGGCATTATGCATTCCATCATTATGAAAGTGGTAATTGATATTGCATGTGATTATTTGAATAGTAGAATATCCATGTGAATAAGTTAATGGAATTATTTCATTTCATTTTTTCCATATTATGCTTTAGTTCAAGTTTAAAAGGATTTTCTTTTAGATATACATTTCCTTAAATGCTTATGTTTATTTTTGAAATTTTTCGCTATATTGTTATCCTTACTGAGCATCTGAGCTCACCCCATTCAATGTTTTAATTTTTCCAAGATGTAATGAAGTATATAATGAATGACCTGCAGGGATAGTATGAGGGGATATGAAGACATGACGTTTTTTTAGTATTGTTTTACAATATGATGTAATTTAACATTTAGGAATGTATCTAGTGTTTTCAAGGATACTAAACTAATCAGTCTTTCGAGACTTGATTTTTTGTGATCATGCCAATGTTAAGAAATAATGCACCTACTCTGGGTAACTGGGGTCAAGGCGTTATAGTTCGTTTCGGAGGAATTTTAGTACTAACCTTGGAAGCTAGATTTAGAAAAACTCTGATTAGAGCACAAAGCCCTAAGATAGACTTTGAGGGTTAGTATAGAAGAACTTCCTAGAATTTTGGTATTATATAGATTTTGTGAGTTTTCTGAGAAATACATCCCTGTCTGGATATGAGCAGGTATAGGCAGCTCTGGCACAGATGTACCTAGAAGTAAAAACCGAAAACACCGCTTTGAGCTAGACTCGAACGAAAACTGGTGCACGACAACGGGCCTGGCTGCACTCTTGGTTAGGAAACTCCTGGTGGATATGCTTAGGATAATTCCAATTTTCATTACAAACCATTATGAAGGGTTTATGAGTATATACTTCCTCAAAGAAAACATTTTTATGATTATGGGTTATATCCATAACCTATTCAATTTATGTTAAGTATTTTACATGTATGGAATTATGTGTTTTGATTCATAAACTAATAAAATTTATTCCATTGTTTAGAAATCGCTCCTAGTAGAAGGAATAGAAACTGTATCAATGCATGCACTCCATGTAGGGACTTCCCTGCTGCTCATGATAATTATAGTAAAGCTGGTGATACAACTGGTGTTGATCAACTTATCACCATACTGAGAAAACTCACTCAGGTTATGAATAATAACCTTACTCGTATGGAGCACCCTGATCCGCAGCGTGGAGGATCAATGTCAGATCGCTTCATTAGATAGAAACCACCAAAATTCAATGGTAGTACAAATTCCTTAGTACCTAATCAATGGATAAGTTCCCTAGAGAAAATATTTCATGCCTTGGGGAGTAATGAAAGGGAAAAAGTTGTCATGGATGTTTACCGCCTCATGGGAGATGCAGATCAATGGTGGTCATTGATTCAAAACACAAAGCAAGATGATGAAGTATAAAATATGGAATGGAGGAAGTTCAAAGAGTTTTTCTTAGAAAAATACTTTCCTCATGACCATCGAGTAGATATGGAAAGGCAATTTCTGAGTCTAAGACAAAAGGAGGATGACAATGTCGCAATGTATGAGGAAAACATTACAAGGTTAGCGAGGCATGCTTCAGATTATATATGTAACCCAAGAAGTAAGATTTATCATTTCATTGATGTGTTAAAACCATTTCTCTGTCGAGCTTTAGTATCACAATCCTTCTCATTGTACGAAGATATTGTCTCGTGTGTTATCAAGACAAAAAAATAATTCTCTAAGTATTATGACAACAAAGTAAAGCAAGAGAAGAAGATAATGGCGGAACAAGAGACAGATAAGGGGAAAATGGGAAAGAAGGATTTTCCATTATTTGATAATTTTGGGAAGAATCACCCTAGTACTTTCCTTAAGGGACAGGGAGTTTGTTATAAATGTGGAGAAAAAGGTCACCAGGCTCGTGATTGTAAGGGAAAGAAATAGTCTATCAATGTTGAATGCTACAATTGTAGGGAAATGGGGCATTATGAAAATGAATTTCCTAAGCGTATGGGAAACATACCTCAAAAAAGGCCAAGGGATCAAGGCCATGCTTATGTTGTTTCTACAGATGAAGTGGACTAATTATTGTATTTGTGTTTTTGGACTCAAAAACTATATTATGGTTATGATAATAATGTGATATATATATATATGGATTGTACTGAAGTACGTGTTGTTTTCATTAGGTTTTAATATGATGAAGGTAATGATACTTTTAGGATGTGATAATAAGAGAAACATTAATTTGTTTGGGGAATCTTATATTATAATATATTTTCGAATTTAGATACTTTTTAGAGGGAGTATGGACAGAGATATTTTGGATAACTATAAAGGATGGAATAGATTAAGTTGAACTTTGGATAGTATTGTTTAAGGTTAAAACATTTCTGAAAATTATTTTTGGAATATTATAATACTATAGTTTTAGGAAAAGGACAACCTGCAGGTCGGGGGATAGACCATCGCGTCCGACAAAGCTATAGGAATCGAAGCCCCAACTATAGTGCGATAGGCCTTTATTACCTACCACTAGCCTATAGAAAGTCCCTGGTTATTAAAAAATAGTTTTCCTAATCTAAATGGTATGTGTAAATATTTTGAACCTTGTATTATTAGGATAAATATAATATTTTTGAGTTCTATTATCATTTTGAGTGAAAGATGATTTTGTGGTAGAAATTAGTTGAAGGTAGAAACTCTACTTCTAAAGCATATATATTTATATACATATCTCTTATTCTATGAGTAAAATTAATTATTAAACATTAGGAAAGGGATATTAAAACAAAAAAATGTGTTATGTCAATACCTTATTTTTTGTTGAAATGATGATATTTTAAATCAACATAGATTGAAGGATTTGAGGCCCTCAATTTTACACTTGTTTATGATTCATGACCTCAATCACTCCGTAAAAATATTTATGTTTTTCCTCCAATTATATGTCTTTAATTTACACCAATGTTCTCCTAATCAAGATTATAATTTGGTGGTGACTTTTTTATTTCCCTTTCCCTCTTATTAAGGAATAATTTTATTATCCTTATTTTCGATGTGGGTATTCCACAAAGATATTTTCTATTTTCAGCCTTTAATTTTTTTTAAAAAAAAATTAAAATTGCTAAGACTCCATTTATTTAAGGAGGGTAGAATGTAACACCCCAAGCTTCCATGATACACTTCTCTTTCAATAATGCAATAGCTTGCATTGTACGCAAGTTTGAGATTCTAACACACCGCGACCAATCAAAGTAGCTGTTATGAATAGTATACCCACTTTATGAAATTATATAAATTTTATTTTTCAATATTGAAATAATTTTTGGATTCAAAATATCAAAATTATCCTATGTTGAAATTTTGGTATTTTTCTGAGAACATCCCATTTTCGATGAATAGTAGAAAATACTTAAAAACAACTTTTTTAATCAAAATAATTTATAGTGATAAATTTTACCATTGAGAGGTTTTAAAGTATAATTGGTATATATTTTTACCATTTTATCCAATGGTGGTCATTAGAATTAATTTCAATTTGAAATTGGACATAAACAATTGTCAATATTTTGATATATATTGTTTCTTAAAAACACACGATTTGTAGTGACAGAGGGAATTAATTACTAAATTAATTAATTCAACTTATATTTTTGGAATTTTTTAAAATATAATTAATTTTTGAATTTGGAATATCAAATATATATTCGAGTTAATTTTTGGTATTTTTATGAAAAACATCAATTTTTGATGAATAGTGAAACCACTAAGTGGTAGTTAAAAAACTGATTTTTCATTTAAATGAAATTTTACCACCTCTATGATTTGAATTTCAAAAATTTGACATACATCATTTTCATTAGGAAGTAAAATTTCGTTTAATGGGATTAAAATAATTTTTCGTTAATAGAACCTATTTAAGTTCTATTAATCGCGATTAAAGGTAATTAGTTAATTTAAGGTAAATATAATGTTATAATAATATGAAATTACCTTTACACATGTCCTACCCTTATCGGATGAGTCATGGACGACCAAAAAAATCCATGGGTAAAGGTGGGGACCCCATGGAGCCACGAGGATAAGAAAATGATTTAATAACTTATCATTTAAAGTAAAAATAAAATTGTCACAAACATGTGTTGTTTTACAAAAACAATTATTAAATGGGGTCATATAAGTTAATGTTTCGACTATAAATATTAATTGTAAAGCTAAAAATATTTACTACATCATGGAAAATTTTTTATAATTTTTAGACATTAAATAAATTAAATATTTTATGACATCATGATGATGCATCGATTACCTCATTAATTAACGATTTAAATAAAATGAAAAGATAATGTAAAATATAAGACTTACAATTGTAAAAAACCTATTGGATGAGTAGATTTCGATTCCTTATCACCTTATCCACAAAATCTATAATTGTGGGACCTTTTAAATCTGAAAATCACTTATTCACACCTTCAATCGATTTCTATTGGCCATCCTCGGCCCAAATACTCTCCCAACTTCCATCTATTACTCCTAGAAGCCTCACTTTGGGAAGAAGTCTTCCCAAGTAAGCCTTTGGCTCAAATCAAAAAGAGTTTCCCGATTTTAAGGTAATGTCTTCTCTTATGTTCTTTTATTTTATTTTCCTTCTCCAACACCTTAAACTCTTTTTATTCCTTTATTTTGTAACAAAACTAGTATCTTCAATATACTAGGATGTTTTTAGGAGAAGGATTTGATTTAAACATACACACACCTTCGTTTAATGGTTAAAGAACATACTATTTCTGTGGGTGGCGAATTACCGCCTCACAAAACGATGATTGTTCAATCTTCTTTTAACACCTCTCTTGGTGGCTATAATGATGACACTATTTTCATATATGAAATATATATTATGTTTATGTTTTCCTTAGGATTCTTTATTTCTCATTTATGGCATACCTTTATGATTTCCATTATGGGTAAACGCGATAATTTCATTTTAGGAAGTGCGGACTACCGCCCCCTCAAAGTGATTTAAATCGTTAATTCCTTATGTGGGACGTATAAAGGATGGAGTAAATGATATTATATATGATATTATGCTGGAATTATAATATACCTTTATATCATTATGATTTTATTCTTTTAAATATGAAATTGAAATGAAAGTAGCGTTCATGCGTATGTACGGCTTACCGTCTCCATTAACGGAGCATTTCATTTCTTACCTCTAAATGTTAAGTAATATTATGAATTAATGTATATACTAGATATATATGATATATATGACATCTACATCATGAATATAATTCTAGATATGATGGATATTTTACCACATGAACAACTTCTAATTATAAGAAGTTTATTTTTGACTCAAGTACCAAAGATCGACAAAACGACCGTTATTAACAAAAATAATTACATAATGTTAATAACATTGTAACAAGTGATATAAAAGGAATAATAAAATTAAAAAAGGTTCTTAAGAAATTATTAATTAACTCTATTTTATTATTCAAGAGGCTAAATAATTATCGATTCAAGTTGGACACGAGGTAAGAGACTTTGTCTCAATCTCCTTTCATTGAGGCATATTTTGTTTTAAACACAACTTTATTTTATACGGTGTATAAACCCCTTTGACTTTTACTTTTTATAAAAATGAATCTTTTTATAATAAACGTTTTTACTAAACTACAAATGGACTATTTTGTCTTACGTATGCGGCGACAATGACTTCTCCACCGCAGTGACCATTATTTGAGTTCGGATTCCTCTACAAGCCATAACTTTTTTTAAATGAAAAATAAATACCAAATTTTAATTTTCTTTTATTTTGGTATTTAAAATGGTTTTGATAATTTTTTTATTATATCAATCTATTGTATTGATATCTTGTGATTGAAATGTGAAATGTTATGTTTCCTTTATGCATGTTTTATGTGATACGATTATGTTATGGTTTATGATATGTACTAACCTGTTTGTATGGGGAATGAATTGGACTTAATAAGTAACGAGTGGAGCCTGATATATCTCCTCGATGCATCGGTAGGTCTCATTAGACAAACTAGTGTCTTTCCACAAGGCCTTGAAAAAATCTTATTTTTAGTCTTGGCACGAGGCCTTGGCTACGTGGTTATGATAGTATGGCATTATGCATTCCATCATTATAAAAGTGGTTATTGATATTGCATGTGATTATTCGACTAGTAGAATATCTATGTGAAAATGTAAATGGAATTTTTTCATTTTATTTTTTCCATATTTTGATTATGTTCAAGTTTAAAAGGATTTTATTTTAGTTATACATTTCCTTAAATGATTATGTTTATTTATGAAATTTTCCGCTATATTGTTATCCTTACTGAGCATTTGAGCTCACCCCTTTCAATGTGTTAATTTTTCCAGGATGTGAGGAAGTATATTCTGAATGACCTTTAGGGATAGAATGGGGTGATATGAAGACATGATGTTTTTTTTATTTTTTTACTTTATGATGTAATTTAACATTTATGAATGTATCTAGTGTTTCCAAATCTACTAAACTAATTGGTCTTTCAAGACTTGATCTTTTGTGATCATGCCAATATTACGAAATAATTCACCGACTCCGGGTAACTGGGGTCGGGGCCTTACGAAAACAATCTCTATGCATTAACAACCATTTAAATTAATAATATTATTATATTATTTTTTGGTATAACTCAACGTTGAGTGCAACATAAGTTTACAAAAAAACCCATAGTTGCGTATCAAGTACGCCATCAAACATAGCATCCCCATTAATGTAAAATTAATATTTAATTTGAAAATATTAATAAATATGAAAAATATCATATTTCTTATTTATATAGGATGTTACATCCTTCATCCCTATTGGAAATTGCATCCTTGCAATTTTAAAACTAGGATCAGAAACTTCATTTAATGTCCCACATGGGAAAAAGAGTTAATAAAATTATCTCATTAAAAAAAGAAAAATATATACAAAGGTCACCTGAGATAACTCATAATATTATTCCATGAAAAATTGGATATAGAGGAGAAAATAAGTGCCATGTTCTGTTGGAGAGGTATACAAAACATGATTAGGAGAGAAAGTTAACCACCATAAAATCAAAAAATTGTGATTGGTCAAACAGTATTTGATTACCCAGTCAAAAAAGTTAACGGAAAATGTTTTTTTATTTTACTTTTCATAAATTTGGAGAATTTATTTATGAGCTTAACTAAAAATACAATGAAACATACTTACTTGTGATGTAGACTTTCATCCTTACTAAATTCCTACCAAAAACTCATCTATTCACCAAACGACGAGTATTTCAGGTGAATTGGTCACACCTGAAGTACTAGAATCAACTTCTAGTGTATCGAATAATCTAGAAATGATAAAATATATATTTCCCCCATATTTTTACATTAACCAAAAAAAAGGTTAGTACAATATCAGATAACCCCATAGAGGATAATCATTTAATAAATGAAATACTACTCTAAATCACAAAAATTGAACAAACAATACATAAAGTTCAATAAAGACCATTCAATATACAATTGTCTTTAAATTAAATCAATATAATTCAAACTAATATTGAATCCCAGAAGTGATAAGGATTTAATCACATAGTTTTCCACAATAAATCTTAAAATTTATCTCAAAATAACATCATGTTCTCATAAATTATCATACTGAAAATTAATTAACCTAATCACATATTCTCTATGATATGTTAACCATTTTCTTAAATAATCCAAAATGATTATAAGTCCACAATAAAAACATAGATTCTTTGAAAATAAAATTCCACCATTACTCCTCAATTTAAATCCCAATTTATTCTATTTTCCATAGCCATATTGTGTTACCCCAAAATAGAGATCATATTCCAAAATAACCTTTATCACTTAATCACTAAATACTTTTCCAATATTAAGGATATACATTTGACAAAACATGACATCCCAAAATAACATTATTGTTGATCCATAAAATAATTTAACTAAAAATAATAAGTCATACTAACCAAGGACTTCACGTAGGCTCGCGGGTGGTGATGCTCCCTTATCGCCCATCAGTTGTGGGTTCAACTATTGCATCCTTTCCGAACACGATGGGTTGTCTCCCATATTACGATTTTTCATTTTATAAAATTCAAAAATAAACCTAACATGTTTTAACCTCAATGTTTTATTATAACTATCATTTTAATCTCAATTCATTAATACCTCAACATCTTATATATTCTCATTTTTTTCACTTTTATATGAAAAAATAAAACTAATCCCAAAAGAAATAACATCATACCTTGATCATGGTGTCCATATGGTGTCATAAACATCTATTTCATGTTGGTAAAAGGCTCATGCATTGCAACGATTATTTAATGATCCTTCAATATTGTTTACTTCCTTCATCTAAATATTATTTGTATAACATGGGTCATATGGGCGTTCGAAGAAAAATAGTTTCAGAAAATAATCACATATGACATATAATTTCATAAAATCTTGTAAAATATGATTTTTAAAAAACTATCGGACTGAGTTTGGGTTAAAACATTCAATCAATGTTCCTTTTAGAATTCCATAAGTATGTGATGAGATACTATATTGTATAAAATATGTAAACATGTTGAGCAAGTGTCTCCTTCTTTAGCACCATTTTCAAAATCATAATATTCTTCAAAATCATGTGACAAGGTGAAATATTTCAATATGCCTTGATAATATTTACCTTTCATTAAAATATGAGAATATTGAGAAAATACAATTTGATTAAATACAACCCATGACCCATGATGATATCGAGGTATAGTGGAGGAATTGGATGTCTCAAACAACCATTTGCAAGTGATTTGTATGCTATAAAAAGTTTCACAATCATCTGAAGATGACTTTGCAATAATTATTGCAAGCTAGTCATTATGAAGATATAGGAATGTCGTTTGAGATCCTCCTCCTTCCATTTTTAAAATAATTTCCTTGACATGAAAACGTTATAAAACAAGTATTTAAATAAAATAATATACATAGGAACTAACCATGTGTTTAACGAAAACTCTTAATCCCTAATGTATTCTAAACTGTCCTCTGATACCAAATATAAGGACCTAGCCCTAAAAATCACATAATCCTGAATTATGTTAATAATACACATTGAGTATCATTTTAGGTTTACAGTTTTATAGAATTAGGCCATAACTATTAAATATCAGTTTGAATATTACATGATACACATTGAGTATCATTTTAGATTTAGAAGCGTCTACATACCTTAATTAAATTCTTATTCATTCATATGTACTCCCCAAAATTTCTATTTTAATATTCTAAATATGTGCTTCAACCATAATTATGCATTTATATATGTGGATTTATATGTTTTAAAATGGTCTTTCAAAAATCTTTCTCGATAAACAATCTCGTTTCAATGGAATTACTCAAATTCATACCTATTTTCAAAAAAACTCAATCATCTAATTTTTGAAACCATTTTCGTTATGGAATCACTCATTTTTTTTATGAAAATACAATCTTACTTCACTTCTTTTTTATACAATTATTTTTTCAAAAGAACTATTCTTTTCAAAGTTAATGAGTATTTATCTCAAGAATTACTCAATGATTTTATAAAAGTATATTCATCTATATCAACACTTCTATTGATTATTATGTATTGATTGGATAAATATTTAATGGTATAATCTAACCTATATAATTTAATGGGTTATTATTAGTTTGTATGTGGATGTTAATTCTTAAAACCATTCACTAATATAAATTGAATAGTTTGTGATTATGCTTAATGTTCGCAGAATGATATTTACATTTCATTTATTATTCTTAATCTGAATGTATATTCTACTTATTTTTTTCCCCTTTCATATTATAAATGAACTGGACATAGAATGTGAATGGTGGGGCCCACTATTACCCCTCAGTGCATTGTGAGCTCTCATGTGACAAACTACAGTCTTGGTATATGGCATTGAAAAAATCATTATTTATGGTCTTGGAACAAGGCCTTAACGGTTTGTTTATGATGTCTCCCATTAGGCATTCACTCATTATGAAAATTCTATTGATGGTTCATGTGGTTACTCGACTTGTATAATACCCATGACTATTTTTATAAAGACACAGCTTTAAACATTAAATAATCTTGAATTAAGTTAATAATTCAGATTGAGGATCTTTTTAGGTTTAGAGTTTTAGAAAATTAGTCCATAAATATTTCATATCAACTTTAATATTACATGTATACCCTACTACTAATTATCAAATTTTTCATAAAATAAAAAACTCTTAAAAATATACATGTCTAGTTCCACATTTCTGATAGCTTGAGTTTTAATTGATCTAATCCCTAACCCTATTCTACATTATGACTTGTGAAAAACATTTCAAAACTTGGGATGAGAAAAAAAATCTTAGTAAGGGATACACAAAGAAGGAAAAAATTTAGTTTTTCAAAACAGCAACTAAACCATGAATGCTTTATCAAAAGTAAAAATTTTCACCTCTATGAATTAGTAAATACTCTTCAATGAATAAAAGATCATTGCTTATCCTTTTTTATCCAAACAATTACCCTAAAACCCATATAAATATCACATAACATATAAATGTATCTTGGGATGTGAACATACATAGATGGAACAACCATACTGTCGACTTCCACACATATCACTGTAAGGGTTGGTGTCCTGAGAACCAACTGTTTTGTACTTTGATTACATGAATATTCACTTATTATATATTGTTCATTGTTCTGAATGACAATAATATAATAATGTCCTGGAATATTTGTTTCATTAATAAGGTCATAGAATATCCCCTCTATGATGAGAACCTTGAAATGCTATAACAATATTCTTAAATAAAGTTCTACGGTTGGATGAAATACTATGATAGGACACATAGTATACAGACCGTCATGTGAGAGTACTCGTAAGAAGATGAGACTCTCTATCGTGGAGTTCTCACTTGGTAATCTCTATGATGGTAGATTATGAGAACAAACCCACCAGTAGTAATTCTGCATGTCTTGGTGTCATCAGATATTGCTATCTGTGAGCGTGTGTAATGGTCCTTAGATTGGAAGATTATCATTAACTCATGTCATGACTCACGCACATAGCTTTACTGATGAAAACCATCACGCAGACAGTTGGTGGGAAGTAGGGTATGTTGGGTGCATCACGAGTGACATTTTGTTACTGGATAAGTCGAGGAAAGATTTGTCCCTTCCATTTATAGAGGTTGATATCTCGGCCCTTTGATTGAAATAGAACTATCTCATTAAATTCCATGGCCATGGTGTAAACGACGAGTTTATTTCAGGTAGTCAAAGAACGACGGATCAAGCATATAGGTTTATGACACTTCCACGAAACCTTCTTGATGAGATTTTGAGACAAAGGGATTAAATTACACAGTAAGCATTCGTATGAGGTGATACGTCAATTCGGTGTTAACTTATTTCTCTTGCGTGCCTTGACCTGTTGCTAGACAGTAATCTTGGACTTTAGGCAAGCCTGCCAAATGCCAACGAGAAAGAGGCCTAGAGGGTCACACACTAAGTGTATCCAAGTATCTCAAGTTGAATAAAGATTATTCCCGTACATGGTTTAATAATTATTCAAGGAAGCCTAAGTTGTTTTAATTGATGGAGGAAAAATAAAATAAAACAAGTACACGTCGTTTATTATTAAATATACAGGCCGTGTAGTTTTATTTTGGAAAGGAAATGAATAAATGAAAACAAGATATACATGTCGTGTACATTTAATGTACACGCTGTGTAGTTTTCAATGGAAAACAAGTACACGCCGTGTATTTATTATTACACGCCGTGTAGTTTTTCCTGTCGGGTTTTTGAGGATATAATATCATTTTATTAAATGATATTTATTATAATCAGTGTGAGCGCTTGTCAAGGAATTAATTATTTGACATGGGGGTTTTCAATAAGAGTTAATGAAATAAATGAAACACGTAACACGTTTATATATTGTCATAACATTACAACATGAATCTTGATTATAAATATCCTCACAACCCCAACTCTTTTCCCACACAAGAGAATCGTTGTGCACAAAATCTCTGGAGATTTCTTTCAAGGTCGAAAGTACCTCTTCCTCCAAGAACGCTCTCAAGACTGAGAGAGATCCTCTTCCATCATATCAAGACGATCTATGGAGGACAATGCAAGCAAAGGCTTCTCCATGCTAGAACTCGAAGAATCCTTTGGCGACGTCTAGAGATACGAGGTACACGTGTGGATCATCGCTAGAGGGAGTCTACACTTGGCTTTTGTGATGCAATGATGTATCACATCGATAACGTTATTGAGAACATCAACGAAGAAAGAACACCCAAAAGGTATTTCTTTATAAATAATTAAATTAATTATAATCAACCTGTAACGATCCTTGTTTGTGGTTCTGGGACAAACCATCTTCTTTGCCTTTTTTTGTGATTCGATCCATGGAGACTGACATTTATCGTCGTATTGATCTTGGATTGATCATTGCTAATGACAAAAGCCAAGTGGGAACATCCACCCATGCGCTTCCACTACACCTGGAACCTTCAAATGGTATCAGAGGGAGGTTACAACATTGATTATAGTTATTTAATTTTCGTTGATAATTTACACATTCATATTTGATTCAATTCAAAATAATTCTTTCTATAAATTTGAATTAACGAGATCTATTCTTCCTCCTTCATTTCTCGATTCATATCACAGAAACGACCTTTTAATTTTAATTTATGATTAAAATAAAAATGAGGAACTCATCTTGAGGAGCCGCTCTTTCTGTCTGTACAACACGGGATTACACGGCGTGTAATTAAGACTAGAGGTCGTGTACTTAGGTTCAACGAACCGGCACTGGTCCGCCAAACCACACCGTGTGAATTGATTATGCCTATGTTTTAATCACACCGTGTTTACCATAATTGAACGGCACGTGGAAACCGGAAGACACAGCGTGTATGTTGGAGCAACACGTCGTGTAGTGCGTTCCGACCCATGTGAAACCGTGTACAAAGATAAGCTGCGTACTGCATACACAGGATCGCCAGGCCGGTTACCACATAACAAGTAAGTACATGCCGTGTATGATTCATCTACACGATGTGTACTCTAAAATTTCCAAAGTACAGAAAACACGCCAAATACCCGGCGTGTACTATGGATAGAGGGTGAAAAGAAAAATACACACCGTGTAATTATAAACTACACGCCGTGTACTTTACAAAAATGGAATTTCACCACGTTTCCTCTAATGTACAAAGACTCGTACAAGGAATATGGATGAGAATAATCTCAAGGAAATTCAGAAAGGAATTTAAGATAAAGAATCGATTAATTATAAGATCATATTTAATTGAATTCGAGCGCGTCTTATCTTAAATAAAAGAACGATTAAAAGAATTTGAATTCTAAATATGTGTAAATGTCGTTGCATACTACTGATATTCATGAGCTAGAACCAAGACCCTTTGTATGTGTATGGTTTCATTTAAATTTATTTAATTTAAATTTGTTGGCCTGCGAGCCGTCTTCCAATAAAATGCAAGGTCTGCATGCCCATGGTTTCTTTAATGTAAACCCATTTAATGGAGGATCTCCCAAGCCAGAGGAGACGGTTCAAATCCCGAAGCCAAGGCGAAACTGACGCAAGAAGATACAAAGGTGGATAGGTGGGAGCTGCAAAACACGAACCAACAGGTTCAAGGTGTCTTCCCTAGGTCAGGGTTAGCTTATCAAAACTGCTAGATAAGCTAACCAATAGAATCTCATGAACATGGCATCTTATTTTATTTCTATCTGATTGCATTGATTATTTATTATTTATGTGTTGTCGTGATCACATAATTAATAAAATGAACAAGCATGTAATGATGGAATAAAATAAAAACCAGACTATGTGTAAACATTATCAGAACATGGTTAATCACTTAATAAATCATCACTTAATATTAACAAACATTTCATAATATGAAACTACGCATAATGGAATAAAATCCCTCAATACCATATTAAGTCAGACCAAGCCTTTCGTTACCTGATTAAGGGAAAGACTCAATAAAACTATGTGTTTGACCAACCCTTGTTGGGACACGTACTTTTATAACGGAAGCCCTTATGAAAGGTTTCTGGTTGACATAACCATATTACATCAAGAGAAGTAGCCCTTGCTAGACATGGTGTAATATTGGAGGCAAGAGTTGAGGAAATCCAAGTCAAGATTTCAGGATTGGGGAGTCCACTCAACAGATCAAGGAACTGTAAGCACACAGTTGGAAAAGACCTGACTACCCAAATACTTTCAAATAGCTTGACCAACCCTTGTTGGGGTTATGTGAAGGGGAATATGGATCCTTTCCACTAGAATGTCAAAGCAGCTGGACATTCCGAGTTCAATAGTGAGGGCCATTGGGACTTGATAAAATAGTGGGAGTCTTAATAAAATTTATTATTTCTCATAAAATGTAATCAAGAAAGTACTGATGAATCTAGTCTTTTAAATTATAGAATCAATATGACAAACACATCAACCACATTTTCTCTACGATCAATTATGTATAAAGACAACATCCCCACTAGTAGTAACTTTCAGGATTGCTTTAGGCGCCTTCGGGTTATCCTACTCCATGAATGGACGTTTTACATGCTGGAGTCCTCACTTCTTGATTCTCCTGCCACAGGGGAAAGGGATGAAGATTTCCTAGTCTATGATCAACATTTTAAAGATTCTCTAGACGTTCAATGTTTGATGATGTCATCTATGTCCAGTGAGCTCATGAAGTCTCATAAAGACATGGAAGCCTACAACATGCTCAAGCACCTCCATGGTTTATACCAGGATAGAGAATGACAGGAAAGGTTTGAGATCTCCAAGGCTATGTTTCAGAGCAAGCTTGGAGAGGGTTCCCCAGCTGGGGCTCATGTAGTCATGCTCATTTGGCTACATTGAGCACTTGGAGGTTCTAGGGTTTAAAATCCCTAAAGAACTGGACATCGATCTCATTCTCGCATCACTCCCCCAGAGCTTCTCAATCATTGAGGTTAATTTCAACATGAACAATATTTAGAAGTCCATATCTGATCTTCTTGTCCTTATTCTCCAAGTGGACAATGACATGAAGCATGAAAAGCCTTACGTCCTTATGGTGAATAAAAGTAAAGGGAATGTGAAGATATTTAAGCCCAAAGCTTCTTTAAATCCTTCCAAGAAATGGATGATCAAAGGGGAGGCAATGAAATAGGATGTTGTTTGTTTCACATGTGGCAAGAAGGGCCACTGGAAGAAAAACTTCACCCAGCCAAGGAAGAAAGTGGAAGCTTCAGGTGCGCTTATTATCGAATGCAATCTATCTATTTCTACTAATTGGGTATTAGATACTGCTTGTGGTGCTCACATCTGTATCCAAATACAGGAACCAAGTAGATTCAGGATGATTGATTGAGGGGAGGTTGATCTACGAGCAGCCAACGGAGCCAAACTCACTGTTGTAGCTATCGGAGACTACAACCTTACATTTCCAACCGGGATGGTCTTGGTTTTGAAAGTTTGTTATTATGTGCCTTCGGTTACTAAAAGCATTATTTTAGTATCCAGATTAGATACTGATGGATTCATATTCATGTTTGGAAATGAATGTTGCTACTTTTATAAAGATAGCATTTGTTTTGGTAGGGAACATTTATATAACGGCCTTTATGTGTTAGGATACACAAACCAAGTGATGGCAATAGATAACAAAGTTAATTCACATGACTCATAACACACCCAACTTTGGAATCACCGGCTAGGTCATGTCAATGATAAATGTTTGACAAAATTACATCAAGATGGGTATTTAGATTCTTTCGAACTAAAACCACTTGGTATATGTCATGCGTGCCTGCAAGGCAAAATGACCAAAGCCCCATTTAGTGGGAAAGGTTAAAGAGCTAAAGAGATTCTAGAATTAGTTCACACAGATGTGTGTGGACCATTTCCAGTTGAAGCAAGGGGTGGGTTCTCGTACTTCATAATTTTTACTGATGATTTTAGTAGATATGGATATATCTACTTAATGAGGTATAAGTCAGATTCTTTTGATTGGTTCAAGGAATACAAGAATGAAGTTGAGAACCATCTTGGTAATAATATTAAGAAACTCCACTCAGAAAGAGGAGGAGAATATCTTAATTAGGACTTCATTGATTTCTTACGGGAGTTTGGGATTCTTTCTCAACTCACTCCTCCTTACACACCTCAGTGGAACGGTGTAAGTGAAAGGAGGAACCGCACCATGTTGGACATGGTGAGATCAATGATGAGTCATGTGAGTCTTCCATTATCCTTTTGGGGATATTCATTACAAACAGCAGTGCACATACTAAACCAAGTACCAACTAAATCGATAAATGGTATTCCATATGAATTATGGAGTAGACGCAAAGCCGTGTTATCTAATTTACATGTGTGGGGTAGTGAAGCATTTGTTAAGGCCTCTTCAGGTAACAAACATGCACCCAGAGTCAAAAAGTGTATCTTTATAGGATATTCCAAGGAAACAAGAGGATATTACCTATAAAACCCCTCAGACAAAAATATTACAGTGGCAAGACATGCCATATTCCTTGAAAGGGAGCACATCTCCAAAAGAGACAGTGGGAGCGAGATAGACATCAATGAAGTCGAGGCTCAAGATACACAGAAGTTGGTACAAGAACAGATTCCACAAAGCCCCATGGAAGAACAATCTATTACAGAAACACAAGAACTGCGTAGGAGCACGAGAGAGGTGAGAGAACCAGAACGATATGGTTTTCTTATCACCGAGGATGGTGACTCATTATTGGTTGACAATAATTATCCTCTTACCTACAAGGAAGAAGTTGAAGGCACAAACGTTGCCATGTGGCAAGAAGCCATGAATGCTGAAATACATTCCATGTACCAAAACCAAGTTTTGATTTTGGTAGATCCTCCAGATGATGTAAAGCATATTGGTAATAAATGGGTTTTCAAGAAGAAACTGGACATGGAGGGGAAAGTCAGCACCTACAAGGCACGACTGGTTGCAAAAGGTTTTAGACAGCATCACAGAATTGACTATGATGAAACCTTTTCACCGGTTGCAATGCTGAAGTCCATCAGAATCCTATTGGCCATTGCTTCTTACCATGACTATGAAATTTGGCAAATGGATGTCAAAACAGCTTTCCTTAATGGGAACCTCCAGGAAGATGTCTACATGACACAACCTGAAGGGTTTTTGACTCCAAAGATGCCAAAAAGTTATGCAAGTTTTAAAAATCCATTTATGGATTAAGGCAAGAATCATGGTCATGGAACATTCGTTTTGATGAAGCTGTTATAGAATTTGGCTTTGTTAAGAATAAATGTGAGCCTTGTGTCTAGAAAAGGTTTAGTGGAACTGCAGTCATTTTCCTAATAGTATATGTTGATGACATATGGCTAATTGGAAACGATGTACCTGTCTTACAGTCAGTTAAGGAATGGTTGCATAAATTCTTCACCATAAAAGACTTGGGCAAGGCAGCATATATTCTTGGGATCAAGATCCATCGTGATAGATCCAAGAGAATTCTAGGCCTGAGTCAAATTACATATATTGACAAGATACTGAAGAGATTCAGTATGGAACAGTCTAAGAGGGGATTGTTTCCAGTGTCACATGGCATTCATATTTCCAAGATAATGTGTCGTCAGACACATGAGGAAAGAAAGAGGATGGCAAGGATCCCTTACGCATCCTCGATTGGGTTATTCATGTATGATATGATATGTACGAGGCTAGATGTTTCTTACGCATTAACTTTGGTAGACATATATCAAGCTGATCTAGGAGACCACCATTGGATGGCAGTCAAGACTATCCTTATGTATCTGAGGCGTACTAAGGATATGTTCCTGGTTTATGGAGGATATGAGGAACTAGTCATCAGGGGACATGTAGATGCTAGTTTGCAGACTGATCAAGATGACATGAAGTCGTAGACTGGATACATCTTCAGTTTGAATGGAGGTGCAGTGAGCTGGAAGAGCTCAAAACAAAGTGTGGTTGCAGATTCTACAGCAGAGTCCGAGTATATCAAATCATCTGAGGTAGCTGAAGAAGCAGTATAGATGCGAAGCTTCATCCAAGAGATGGATGTATTACCGAGTAGTAAAGATCCTATCACACTCTATTGTGATAATACCGCAGCGGTGGCACTTGCAAAAGAGACAAGGTTACATCAGCGGACAAACCACTTACTTCGGAAGTATCATCTCTTGAGGGATTTTTCACAGAGAGGTGAAGTTGTAGTGAGGAGTATTTCCGCAGAAGACAACGTGGAAGACCCATTGACTAAAGCATTGACTCAGTAGAAACATGATCATCATGTGAGGTCTAGAGGACTAAAAGTCGTAGGCAGTTGTCTCTAGTCCAAGTGAGAGTTTTTAAGGTTTGGTGTCCTGAGAACCAACTGTTTTGAACTATTATTACATGAATGTTCACTTATTATATATTGTTCATTGTTCTGCATGACTATAATATAATAATGTCCTAAAATATTTGTTGCATTAATAAGGTCATAGCAGATCCTCGCTATGATGAGAACCTTGAAATGCTATAACAATATTCTTAAATAAAGTTATACGGTTGGATGAGATACTATGATAGGACACATAGTATACAGACCGTCATGTGCGAGTACTCGTAAGAAGACGAGACTCTCTCTCGTGGTGTTTGCACTTGGTAATCTCCAAGATGGGAGATTATGAGAACATAACCGCCAGCAGTAATTCCGCATGTCTTGGTGTCATCGGATATAGCTATCTGCGAGCATGTGTAATGGTCCTTAGACTGTAAGACTATCATTAACTCATGTCATGACTCGCGCACTTAGATTTACTAACTAAAACCATCACGCAGACAGTTGGTGGGAAGTAGGGTACGTTGGGTTCGTCATGAGTGACATCTTGTTAATGGATATGTCGAGGAAGGATTTGTCCTTTCCATTTATGGAAGTTGATATCTCGGCCCTTTGATTGAAATAAAACTGTCGCATTTTATTCCATGTCCATGGTGTAAACGACGAGTTTATTTTAGGTAGTCAAAGAACGACGGATCAAGAATAGAGGTTTATGAAACTTCCATGAAACCTTCTTGATGAGATATTGAGACAATGGGATTAAATTACACAGTAAGCGTTTGTATGAGGTGATACGTCAATGCGGCATCAACTTTTTTCTCTTGGGTTCCTCGACCCATTGCTAGACAGTAATCTTGGACATTAGGCAAGCCTGCCTAATGCCAACTAGAAAGAGGCCTAGAGGGTCACACACTAAGTGTATCCAAGTATCTCAAGTTGAATAATGATTATTCTCATACGTGGTTTAATAATTATTCAAGGAAGCCTAAGTTTTTTTAAATGATGGAGGAAAAATAAAATAAAACAAGTATACACCGGGTATTATTAAATGTACACGCCGTGTAGTTTTATTTTGGAAGGGAAATGAATAAATGAAAACAAGATATACACGTTGTGTACATTTAATGTACACGCCATGTAGTTTTCAATGAAAAACATGTACACGCCATGTATTTATTATTACACGCCGTGTAGTTTTTCCAGTCGGGTTTTTGAGGATATAATATCATTTTATTAAATGATATTTATTATAATCAGTGTGAGTGCATGTCAAGGAATTAATTATTCGACATGGGGGTTTTCAATAAGAATTAATGAAATAAATGAAACGTGTAACACGTTTATTTATTTTCATAACTCTACAACCTCAAACTCGATTATAAATATCCCCACAACCCAAACTCTTTTCCCACACAAGAGAATCGGTGTGCACAATATCTCTGGAGAATTCTTTCAAGGTCGAAAGTACCTCTTCCTCCAAGAACGCTCTCAAGACCGAGAGAGATCCTCTTCCATAACATCAAGACAATCTAAGGAGGACAACTCAAGAAAAGGATTCTCTATGATAGCACCTGGAGAATCCTTTGGTGACGTCCAGAGATACGAGGTACATGTGTGGATCACCGCTAGAGGGAGTCTACACTTGGCTTCTGTGATGCAACGACGGATCACATCGACAACGTGATCGAGAACATCAACAAAGAAAGAACACCCAAAAGGTATTTTTTTATAATTAATTAAATTAATTATAATCAACCTGTAACGATCCTTGTTTGTGGTTCCGGGACAAACCGTCTTCTTTGTCTTTTTCTGTGATTCAATCCGTGGAGACTGACGTTTAACGTCATGTTGATCCCGGATTGATTATTTCTAATGAAAAAAAGCCATGTGGGCACATCCACCCACACGCTTCTGCTGTGCCTGGAACCTTCAATCAATAATTCGAATAGTCATACGGGCGACTGCCATACCTAATGCATTGAAGGTTATAATGTGACCACCCATCTTGGATCCTCATGGCACCACCCATCATTTGTTTTATCATGTAACCACCCTTTAATTTTCTATGTACCACTATAAAATCCTAACACCTAAAATATTTCATTTCACAAATAACATTTCATTTGAAATCAAAAGAAATAATTTCAATATATTGAAATAATAAATCAATTTCATAAACCATAATGGAATGATTAATCAGAAATATAGAAGTAAAGAGAAAATTAAAAGATAATATATATCAAATATAAATACAAATTCATCATAAAGGCCATGATGATAAGGGGATAGTGATATTTGAACAATCATCGCTTCATGAGGAAATAGTTCGTCGTCCACAGAAACAATATGTTAAAATCCATTAGATCGAGGTGAGTGGAAGTGTTATTAAAAAACTTCTCATAAAAACAACATAATATATTTTGGATTTCCACGACCCATCCTTGGGGCCCGTACCATGACTACCCCAAGCCCTCCTTCCATATGCCAGGGGTTGTTGCCTAGCACCAAAGGAGTAATCCCAATAAAAAGGGAAGGCGTTTCCTTTAATAAGTAAACAAAAACAACAAAGTACGCAACTGGAAGTAACCACTAAGTAAAACTGTATACAAAAGAATTTTCTGAAAGGAAAGGGGTCGGAAATACAGGCCGAACATTAAAGTACATATAACTGAAAAACTAGTACAACTTTATAAAGGTAAAACAACAACTAATGAGTCGTCATTCAGAATTCCTACCTAAAGGGTGTGTACAGAAGGCCTCCTCATCACACCAAGTCCTTTTGTCCGCTCCATGTACGTCTGACCATGTGGTCCACCTCTCGGTACCATCCAGCTCTACAACTCAGTACCTCGAGCAGTGATGTTCATCATCTCCAACCAACAAAACAAAGTTCAGGCATATCCCATGCAGGGGTGAGTATAACAATACTCATAAGGGACCCAGAGACCCTCGATGGTCTAACAGAATCCGTGAAAGATAAACCACCTAAGGAAGATACAATCATGAAGTATCAACCAACCCTACTTAGTTATATGCCCATATATATACCTAAGTTATCAATCATAGTTCGTCTCCAACTCTCGAGCCCAAGAAAAACCCATTCCACACAGTAAGTAACGTCAATCACATCAATGATAATTATTGAAAGATAAGACTCATCTCACACAGGTATACATATTTTGTAGAGAGATAGAGATGATCATATGTAGTCACTGATTCATCTAAGCTATCGGAACAACACATGATAGAGGACCAGCTAAGCTGTCAGACCCAGACACGATACACGACCAGCTATTTTGTCAGACCCACACAGGATACAGGAACAGAAGTCAGAACTGTCCGACCCACAGAGGATCCCGGTATAGTAGTCATAGCTATCGATCACATGTAAGATTCTAGTAAAATAGTCATTGTTTTCGAACCCACGTAGGATTCCGGTACAGAAGTTTTCATTGTCTAACCCACATAGGATTCTGGTACAGCAGTCGTCGCAGTCGAACCCACATAGGATTCTGGTACAATAGTCGTCGAAGCTAGCTCTAGGGTTTCTGCACACAGCACGCTCAATTCTGGGAGGGTCCATTCCTCGATCCAAGTGTTGATACATCAAATTCCACAATGTCCTGATTTGATTAATCCCGTAGTTTTGTCTCATCAAAATGAACCCAACTTGATAGATGTCATGTCAATCGGACGCCCGGTCTGAGAGTTATTCGCATTTTCATCCCAGTTGCTCGGTTGGATTTATGCTCGATCCAAACCCGATGGTTTTCCAAATTTGTCTAATAATCACTTAGAGTATCCCAAAAGTACCACCTCATTGCGAGGGTCATAGTTCCGCAGATGGCATGTCGATCAGATGCGCGGGTGGCCCGACCCGCCTCGGCGGGTCCGACCCGACTGGGGGGTCGGCCCAGACCAGTGGGGTGTGAACCACCTGGGGACCTGGCCCACCCAGCAAGCTAGTCTGGTTTGACCGGCGACCCCAAGCGGCACCGCCTCCACCCTGCCCAGTGGGACATAGCCGGCCAGTTCTGCCTAGCACACTAGGCCCGTGTTGTGGGTTGTGGTTCTTCTCACTCGGCGCCTATGGGGGTCGCGTTTCTCTAGCCCGGCCGGCCATAGCCGGCCGGTTCACCTAGCCAAGAGGCCCGCTGTTGTGGGATGCAATCTCTTTCCACGTGGTGACTTTGGGTGTCGCGGTCTTCCATTAGGCTGGCCGGTCATCCTGCGATCTGGCTCCACAGCAGCCGGCTCGGTCAGCTGGCTCAGCACGTCCACCGCATCAAAACGGCACCATGAGGCTGCTTCCCTCCACGTGTTGCAATGACGCCGGGCCACCTCTGCCACATCCCAACATGGTCGCGGCCTGTTGTTCCACCATGAGGTGTGCCGATTCCATGCTTCTCTAAATTCCACGGCCCTCCCGGTCGTGGTTCCTCTTTCGATGCTGCAGTTCTCCACTGGTACGGTGCGGTAGCACCACGCCCTTTCGGCTCCTCCTCTGACGTGAAACACAAGAACCAACATAGGGGCATCATGCCATGTTTGTTCAGCCCACACCCTCCACATTAGGTGATATCAATTGGCCAATGACGAACCACAACATTCATCGAAGAACGAGGGTATAATTTTATTCTTTTAAAAATAATAAAATCCCCCTACCTCAATTAAAAGTATTTTGTCTATGTCTTGGATGACGGGTGCCGTGAAAGACGGATGATGTTCCGTCAATGTCGGAGGGAGTAGAGATTGGTGAATTTGAGTCGAGACGACGCCGTCGATGTACTTCGTGGCGGAGGTTCTCACCTTCCTTGCTCCGGTTGAAGAAGATAGAGGATGTTTCTTCACATTCTTCGGTAACGTGAAGCGTTCTTCGTCGAGGAGATGGTTTTCTTTTTAGGAGATCTCCCATGCTCTCCAACGATTATGCCAGCCCCAAAATAAAAGATTATGTTCACTTATTTTAATGTTGGCATAATGAATTATAAATAATTCAAACACTCCAATTAAATAATTAATTTGGTTCACTTCATTAAATTCTTGGAGTTGGAAATAATTCCAAGGGATTCAATTAATTAATTACAAGGGTGGGTTTTCACATTAATGGGAAGTCTAAGAGTTTAAATGGGTTTCAAAGGGAGTTTAGGGGTTTGAGCTCATGTGGGCCCCACCACATAATATACTCCCATGGGAGGTTATGTGGGGTTGGGCCCCACTTCCAAATTCTCCTTGGAGGATAAAACCACCACATAAATAAAATTATGTCACACATAATTTTTTTTAATTTATTAAGAATCCCTAAAAATTAACTTCCACTCCCAATAAAATACAACTATGGTAAAGGCCTCTTAATGTGAATACTGGAACTGAGAGTTCATCAGTGTCCTCGGATTTCAATTCCGAGCACCCGTTCAAATGATAGAAAAACCCACACATATGCCTACTGAACGTGCCCAAACAATACTTCAGAAATTGATTCCGGGCACACTCAGTCGCAGAATCAAGCTCCTTCAGAAACTGTTGTCCTTTCAAATTCCCATGTATTTAGGAAAAACAATTCCACATGATTTGTAGGTCTTTACAGTCTCCCCACCTCAAGTCTTTACGTCCTCGTAAGCTAAATCACAAACTAAGGGAACAAATGGGGGTACTGAGCACCCATCTGATCCTTCCGCTCCCATGTGCTCTCTTGGAGGTTCATGTGCTGTCAGTGAATGCGCACCAGGGAATCAACCATCCACGTAGGATCCGCCCCTGTACATCCTCAATCTCCATTAGAAAATCCATGAAAGTCACCCCGTCATCGATGTCCAGCTCCACATAGTCGATTATGTGGGATGGTTCGTCCATGTATCTCCTCAGCTGAGATACGTGGAAGATGTGTTTCCCTCTGTGCAGTTTAGGTGGAAGGGTCGGGTGGTAAGACACCTCACCTAACCTGTTGAGGACCTGGAATGGTCTGATGAATCCCCGAGATAACTTTCCGCCTCATCCAAATCTCCATATACCTCGCCAAGTTGAGACCCGTAGGAAGACGCGTTTTCCATCCTTGAACTCCAGTGGTCTCCATATCCTATCAGCATAGGACTTCTGTATGCACTGTGCAGTCTTCATTCACTCTTGGATGATCTGAACCTTCTACGTCGTAGCATGCACCATCAATGGGCCTACAAGTGCTGACTCCCCTGGGTCAATCCAGCACAGAGGTGATCTGCATAGTCGGTCATACAGTGCCTCGTAAGGTTCCATCCCGATGTTAGAGTGATCATTGTTTCTATACAAAAAAATCTCACAAGGGTAAGTGATCCTCCCAGCTATGACCGAAGTCGTGGAATATTGCATGGAGCATGTCCTTGAGAGTCTAAATGGACCTCTCATTCTAGCCATCCGTTTGAGGATGGAAGGCGGTGCTCAAGCGAAGCTGCGTCCCGAAAGCCTCCTGCAACCCATCCATTGCGGAGAAGTGAAATGAGCATCTCGATCAGAAACGATCGTCGATGGCACTCCATGAAACCTTATGATCTCCTATATGTAGAGGCATCCCAAGATCTCTACTAACCCCTACTCTATAATCGGTAGGAAGTGGGCCGTCTTGGTGAGTCAGTCGACAATCACCCAAACAGAGTCTTGTCCTCTAGATGTACGTTGAAGTGCCGTCTAAAAATCCATGTATATCCCATCCCACTTCCACTCTGGGACCTCTATGGACTGAACCAAGCCTGCTGTAACCTGGTGCTCCACCTTCACTTACTGATAAGTGAGGCATCTCATGACAAAGTCTGCTACCGCCTTCTTCATACTTGGCCACCAATGCTATCGTATGAGGTCCTGATACATCTTTTCCACTCTTGGATGTACCTCTAGAGTGGAATTGTTGAACTCCATCAACACCTACTCTTGTAATGAAACGGGTACCATGGTACGTCCTCTGAAGAGGATGACATGCTCCCCACCTTCAGAAAACCCATCAGGTGCCTGCCTTGAGGATATCTGAGCACGTTTCATCTCACCGTCAACGTCCCCACGTTGTGCCTATCTGACTCACTGTAGAAGTGGTGGAGTGACTATGAGAGACTGTAGAAGGACTACACCATCTATATCCATAAAGGATATCTACAATGTGGCCATTTTATCTGTCGCCTCTCATAGCAGCTGAATGCCTGATCTCTTACTGAGAGCATTTTCTACAACTTTCCCCTTCCCATGAGTATAGACTATCTCAAAGTCATAGTCCAAGATGAACTCAATCCATCATCGATATCTTAGGTTCAGGTCCTTCTGCGAGAAGATATACCTAAGACTTTGGTGGTCAGAGTAGACAGTAAAACGCTCACACATCAGATAGTGTTGCCACATCTTCAAGATGAAGACCACTTCTGCTAACTCTAGGTCATTTGTATCAAAGTTCTACTCGTATTGTCTCAATTGTCATGAACCATATGCAATCATTGATCTATCCTGCATTAGGACACACCCATGTCAGGTCCCTGATGCATCACAGAAAACTATGTACCCTACTCCCTCCTTCGGTAGAATCAAGATGGGCGCACTGGTCAACCTCTGCCTTAGCTTCTGAAAGCTCTACTGGAATCTATCGGAACACATCAAGGGTTTCCACATCATCGCCAATACTAAAAGCAATGATGCAACTCTGGGGAAGTCTGGAAAAAATCTCCGATAGTACCCAGCCAGTCCTAGGAAACTACACACTACCTTCACACTTATGGGTGGCTCCCAAGAAAGTACTACCTCAATCTTCACTGGATCCACCGCAACTCCAGCCTCCGAGATGACGTGTCCTAGAAAGTGAACCTCTTGAATCCAGAACTGGAACGTTGAGATTTTATCTTATAGCTGGTGCTCTTGGAGTGTATCCAGTACTACCCACAAATAGTAGTAATGCTCCTCCTTAGTAGTTGAGAAAAGCAGAATGCCATCGATGAGGACTATGAAAAAGAGATCAAGGTAAGGATGGAATATCCTATTCATGAGACTCATGAACACTGCTGGAGTATTGGTTATGTCAAAGGGCCTAACCAAGAACTCGTAGTGGCTATACCGACACCTGAAGTTCATCTTCTACACATCCTCTTCTCGAACTCAGAGCTGGTGATAGCCTGAACTATGTTCTCTCTTCAAGAACCATCGCACTCCCTTGACCTTATGAAAGAGATTGTCTATCCTCCTAAGTGGGTAATTGTTCATCAGAGTCACATGATTCAGGTGACGGTAGTAGACACATAGTCGTAAGCTCCCATCGGCCTTCTTGGTGAACAAAATCAGAAATGCCCAGGGTGAAACAATTGCTCAGATAAATCCCTTTCCCTGTGAGTCCTCCATCTATACATGCAGCTCAGGAAGCTCGGCTGGATCCATTCAATATTCTGGACTAGATATCGGTGTCGTACTGGGGTACAGGACAATGTAGAAGTCTACCTCACTACAGGGAGGTAGTCCTGGAATTTCCTCATTGAAAACATGTACGTATTGATCCACCACAACAGGAAAACTCAGACTCTGCACATGAACTACTCCGAGGATGAGACTAGCCAATTGATGTGTGATCAGATGCCCCCTCCACTGCGTAAGCCCGTCATGTGTTGAAAAGGCTCCCTTCTCGCCTGTGAGGGTGAACCTAGTCCCATATGTCCAGATACACCACACTTTGCACCTAATACAGTCAATCTGAGCATGAATTATGGATAACTAGTCCATACCCAAGATGACGTCGTAAGGCCTCGACGTCGCTACAATAAGATCCCAGCCGAAGCTCTCACATCATAGAGTAGGATCACACTGTCGTCATTACTGCATAATCATCGAGTCTGCTCCTGTAGGAGTCTCTAGCTGTAAGGATCGAGCCAACGACTCCGTCGGAATCTCTGAGATCCGAATGAGGGAAGTGGCAATAAAATAATGACTCGCACTTGTGTCTATAAGTACTACAGAAAGGGTGTAGTAGACACAGATAGTACCTCGAATCATCTCAGGAGCACCATGGTCACAGGCCTTGACTTCCTGGAGCTGAGCCCGCCTCTGTCTGCCAGCACCCTATGGTCGGGGTGTACCTCCTAGTAGTGGTGGTGGTAGAGCCTAGAAAACATCGTCCACCACCTGCTACTCAGTCAACTCCTATGTCACGTCCGCCTGCTCTCGGTGGACCACCACAGTCAAACCTCTGCCTCTCCCAGGGAGGTCTCTCTACTGTCTGCTGCTCATCTGCATTGCGGGTCAGGCATTCATGATCCAGGTGGCCCTTCCCACCGCATGCATAGCACTGCCTGCTCCTCGTATAGATGGATCTATCTCGTGTGCCCCGCACAACCGAAACTATATCCTAGGTTCACCCACCTGATGTCCTGGTCCAGTTGGACCTCTGCATTATCGGTCTACTACCGGCTTTAGAAGACTCTGATACGTGTCTCCCTGTGGTTGGTCTCTCCACTGGTGACTTCTCAGCAAGAAAAATCTCCACTAGAATGGATTTATCCAGCACCCATGCATGTGTGAGGATGCTGAGGGTGATCATCGAAGCCTTGATCTCATTCTTGAGCCTCTGCTCGATGGTCCAGGCCCTGAAGAATGGGCCCCGCACCATATATGTGGTGTAGTGCAAGAGGTCAGTGAACATCGCTGAGTACTGAGCTTCTGGCATACTACCCTACTACAGACAAAGTAACTCTTGAATCCTCCCTGCACAATGGGTGGTTGGAACAAACTCTAGGTGAAAGAGACTCTTGAAGTATGTCCAAAGTAATGATGCCTCATCTTGCACCTAGAGCATCAGGCTCCACCTTCTACCTGCTGCTGCCTGCAAGAGACTCGCAGCAAGGATCATTATGAGGTCAGTCGGTGTCCCTACTAATCTGAAAACTCTCACGACAGCCTCCAGCCAATCCTCAGCTACCTGTGTGTCCGTCTCTCCCTGGAACCTAGGTGGCCTCTGTTGTTGGATCTCTTGAAAAGCACTCGGGTGGTGTTCACTCTATACTACTATATCTGGTGGTATCGGTGGCCCAACAGGTAGTGGTACCATTGGTACCTCCACTATGATGGGGCCCTGCACCGAGGCCTCGTCGCTCGGCTGGCTACCATCTCGTACGAATCATAGAACCCTAGCTGGATGCCTTCAAGGGGTCATCATGAAAAAACAGGTGCGCCATGGTAAAAACAGCATACCTGGTGAGCTGACACAAAGTAACCACCAAGAAACTCTTGAAACACACACGCAATCGGTGTTTTCGTGCACTGAGTCAGAAATCAGATATCAGGGTCCCGGTGTAGGGATACGTTGGTCGTCGCAGCAACACTGGACTCCCTGGTCTGAAAACCACACTCAATACTCTTTACAATTTTTCACCACAGAAAAAAATTATCAAATTCCTGAGTTATGTGGAAGAACCGACTCCTTTGATACCAAAATAAAGATCAGTGTCCTGAGTACGCAACTGGAATTAAACACTAAGTAAAACTGTATACAAAATAAAGTGCTGAAAGGAAAGGGGCTGGAAATACAAGCCCCACAGTAATGTAAAAACAACTAAAAAGCTAGTACAACTGCAGAAAGGTAAAATAGTAACTACTGAGTTGTCCTCCGGAATTCCCACCTGAAGGGTGGGTATAGATGGAATCCTCAACTCCCCATGTCTATCCTTTCTTTTCGTGTATGTCTCACAAAGGGGTCCACCTCCGGGTACCGTCCACCTCTACAACTCACTACCTCGATCAATGTTGTCCATCATCTGCAACCAACACAACAAAGTGCGGGAATAGCACGTGTAGGGGTGAGTATAATGATACTCAGTGGGGACCTCGAGACCCCCGAAAGTCTCCACAAATCCATGAAGGATCAACCACATGAGAAAGATACTATCATGAAGTATCAAAGAACCCTAATAAGGTATATTCCCATACATATACCTAGGTTATCAATCACAGTTTGGATCTAAATCTCAAGCACAAGAACAACCCATTCCATAGATGAAGCAAAGTCAATCACATCGATGACAATGATTGAAAGAAATTACTCAGCTCACACAGGTATACAACCTTCGTAGAGAGATAGAGATGATCACATGCAGTCACTAGTTCATATAACTTTTCGGAACCATACAGGATACAGGACCAGCTAAGCTATCGAACACACACAGGATACAAGACCAGCTATTCAGTCAAACCCACATAGGATACAAGAACATAAGTCAGAACTGTCAGTCCCACGGAGGATCCCGGTATAGTAGTCATTGTTGTCAAACCCACGAAGGATTACTGTACAATATTCATCACTATATAACCCATGTAGGATTCCCGTATAGTAGTCGTCACTGTTGAACTCATGTAGGATTCCAGTACAATAGTCGTCACAGCCGAACCCACGTAGGATTCCGGTACGGTAGTCGTCGCAGCCAGCTCTAGGGATTCCGCACACAGCACGATCGATTCTATGAGGGTCCTCTCCTCAAGCCAAGTTTCAAGACATCAACTTCCATGAAGACATGATTTTATGTATCATGTTGTTTCGTATCATACAAAGGAACCCAATGAAATAGATGGTGTGTCAATTGGACGCCCGGTCTGAGAGTTATTGGCATTTCTGTCCTAAGGGCCCAGTTGGATTTACGCACGATCCAAACCTGGCCATTTTAAAAATTTGTCCAAAACTCACATAGTGTATCCCAAAATGATGGCCTCGTTGCGAGGGTCCCCATGCCATAGAAGGCGCATCGATTGGACGCACGGTCTAGGAGATATTCATATTTAAGCGATATCGGGCCCGGCCCGTCAAGCACAGTGGGCTGGCAGCTGGGCCCGGCTCAGCTCGGTGGGGCCGACCCGGCTTGGGGTTGGCCCGGCCCGGTGGGGATTGGCCCACCTGCGGACCCGTCCCCCACTACGGGCCGGTCCGATTCGCCCGACAGCGCCGCCTCCTCTCCTGACCAGTCGGCCGTAGCTGGATGGTTCTTCCATGTTCACATGGCCCGTGCTACGGGCCGCAGTTCTTCACACATGGCGCATGTGGGCTCCACAATTCTCCAGCCCAACTGGCTGTAGCCGGTGGATTTACCCAGCCAAGCAGCCCGCGATTGTGGGCCGCAGGCGCCACGGTCATCCAGCAGGCCGGCCCATTGGTCGACCGGTCGTCAAGCGGTCCGGCTCCACGGCGACCGGATCAGTCGGACACATCTGCACCTACCCTACAGCGCGACGACATCGCAGACCTACTACCCTCCGCGTGGAGCATCAGTTCCCCACCGCCTCTGCCTCGACCCGACGTGGCTACGACCCTTGGGTCCACCGCGCGGCGCGATGACGTCGAGCTTCTTCATATGATGTGGCCCTTCCAGTCATGGTTCCTCTTTTGTCGCCATGGTTTTTCTCCAGCGTGGTGGTACGACACCATTCCCTTTCTGCTCCGCCTCCGACGTCATACAACAAAAACCAATGGAGGGGTGTCATGCTATGTTTGTTCGGCCCGCTCCCTCCTCATTAGATGATATAAATTGGGCAATGATGAACCAAAGCTTTCTTCGAAGAATGAGGGTATAAATTTATTCATTTAAAAAGTATCAAATCCCCCAACCTCGATTCAAATTACGTTGTCGAAGTCACAGAAGTCGGGTATTGTGGAAGACAGACATCATTCCTTCAACGTCGGAGGGTGTAGAGCTCGGTGAAGTCGATTCGAGACGACGCCATTGGTGTACTTCGTGTCGGCGGTGCTCCCCTTCCCTGCTCCAGTTGAAGAAGATAGAGGATGTTTCTTCACGTTCTTTGGTAATGTGAAGCATTCTTCATCAAGAGGATGGCGTTCTTTCCAATATTTTCCCAACATCTCAAACGATTATGCCAACCCAAAAATAAAATATTATGTTCACTTACTTTGATATTGGCATAATGAATTCATAAGAATTCAAACAGTCTAATTAATTAATTAATTTGGATCACTTAATTAAATTCATGGAGTTGGAAAGAATTCCAAGGGATTCCATTAATTAATTACAAATGTGTGTTGGCACATTAATGGGATGTCCAAGAGTTTAAAGGGGGGGTCAAGGGGAGTTGAGGGGTTTGAGATCGTGTGGTTCCCACCACATAATATCCTCCCATGGGAGGTGTTACGTTCTACTTTTTTGCCACAAAATGCCCAATGTCTCCATATCCAATGATTGGCGGACCTACTTTGTAAAGGAAGGCATTCACTGGATGGTTTGACCAGCGACTCTTAAAAACTCACATTGGTCGAGAGGATGGGAAGTCGGGCTCACCACACATATTTTGGGGGGAATTATTTCCTGTTCAGGACTCTCTTATAGATTTAAGATGTATTCATATGTTGGTGAATCTTTGGTTTATACCCAAACATAGTATCCACGGATTTAACCTTGGTGGGAAACGGTCAACTGGATGCAGGGGTTCAGAATCATTTATGCCTGAGGTTTAACATCCTTCATTATATTAATGAACCTAAAGGGTTGGAACTTTCTTGTGGAGGCACTAGGAGTGGCGCGGTGAACCAGTGTGGAGATGATCGGATCTACTGGTTGTTGGGCATGAACCTCAGGGAGGCTTCCTACGTACCCTACTTAGGAGGCAGGGATCAAAGTCCATGTAGTTCGTATATACAGTTTAACGTCATGCTGGACGAGGGTGGAACTCGGTGTGAAGAAACGACCGAGTGGTGGGCGTGAACATCATGTAGGCTTCCTACGTACAATGCTTTGGCATTGATCAAAGTCACCGTAGTTCTCTTTGGCTTGGGGATTACACTCTCAGGAGGCCTAGAATGATGGATTGGGGCTTACTCTCTGAGGAGTCCCATGGTAGGATGTCATGTTTGATGCTTACTCTAAGGCCACGTGAGTTGTGCTCAGTGTGAGAAACAAGAGGCAGCAGGGACCAGAGGATCACATCGTGAAATGTGCGTCCATGAGAAGCGGAGTGGACTTACGCATGAAGCGGCCCAGGGTGATGAATTGGGGCTTACACTCTTAGGAGGCCCAGAGGGTTGGGGCTTACACCGAGGTGGACGCTCGGGGCAAAAAAGCCTAGCGGGAGAGGGAAAGGGGGTGCTCCTGTGCCCATATCCTCTCTTGTAATGACTGAGGGCTTCCTTCTGATGGCTATTTTATAGTCTCCTAGAAACTCTCAACAAGTGGAGGGGCAGAAAAAGGATTCCCGAGTTTAGGTTCCACAATACCGTGGGAATGTGAACCCAGGAATGCTTTGGGAATCTGCCCAAGGGTCGGGGCAACCCCATTTCCCCTGTTTACCATGGGTAAGTGAACTCAAAATGGCGCGCTGATGTGCCTGAAAGATACACCATGCGGATACAATGGCTCTAGTGGAGGCCTTGGATTAGGGATAATGAACATGCCAATGTGGGAGTCACTGAGGACTTGGCTGGATCAGTATCATTTTACCGGGATCTGGAAATGAGAACACCAATGTATTTGACGAGCCACAGAGAGGTATGGGTGGTGGAGCCCTTCGTGCGGGGAAGTGCCACGCGGCTGGAGAAGCCATCCACGAGCTAGGGTGGTCCGCGGACTGATTGGCATCCTACGAACCAGAGTGGTTCGCAGCTTTGGGTTCAATCCACGAACCAGGGTGGTTCGCGGCTTTGGGTTCAATCCGTGAGTCAAGGTCATTCGCGGAGGGTTCCAGGCAAGAAGTAGTGGCCAAGGGCGGTGCCGATCAGAGGCTTGTCGGTTGGGGCTTCTCCCACGTGGGAGAGTGCTACACGGTACGACCAATGGGAAAAGAATCATAAATTCCCTAGTCCGCAAGGAAGTCATCCGTAGTGGGGGTATGGTTCGTGGTTCTCCATTTTCGTTATTTTTAGGTTTTCGGTTCACCAAATTATTATGATTTTTCCAATTACTTATTAATTCCTATACCTACTGTGGTTCACGGATGGTAATTTCGTAGTTTGTGAAATATGAAGCCTTCCATCAACTAATCTCCTTCCGAATCTCCAATCCCTCCGAATCCAATTACAGTTCCCTGATATCTTTCTCTTCTTTCCCCCTTGGTCCCCTTTTATAGAGTGCAGAAATGGATGTATCTGTGGCCAAACAACACCTTTTTCGGAGGCCCACAACCAAATACCCGATTCACGACTGACATGGTCTATCCGTGATTCACGGAGGGTATTGAATGCTCCCCCCCTCCATGAGGAGAACTTAGGGAGTGCTTCGCTGCTGTGGAGGGTTCCACCTCCATTCCACGAACGACAGCAGGTGAGGCTTGAACCGGTCAACGCGTTCCGCAGTTGGGGCGGTATGTTTATGGTGAATCAGACTGGCGCCCATCCTCCCTCGCGATCACAGAGGCTCTCCACCTCCATTTTTGGAACGACAATGGTTCGCGGAGGGGGTTCCTTGTGGGGCCTGGACACATTGTGCTTCCACGGGACCGATTTGCGGATCAGTGTTGTTTGTGTCCCTTATTTAATTATTTTCCCCAATTCTTTGGGGATTTTGGTAGAATATCCTTTTGGATTTTTTAGGACCCTAAAAATGCCCCTCATCGGAATGGTGTCTGATCAGAACGAAGAGGAGGCCATTCCAATGTAGAGTGGTACTGAAACTGAGATGGTTTGTTTTACAAAGGTGGACCCGGTAGGGGACCACGCCTCTAAATATGGGGAGCCCTTTATTTGTACTTTACCGAATTCCTCACGAAACTAGAGGTCTTTCGCCTCCGCGTTTTTGCTACTTCGTGAAGTGCCTTGTCCGCGAACCGGATGTGACCTCCGCGAACCATTCCTTTTTCGCGGTCGCCTTCATCCGCTGACCAACTTCCCAACCATGAACCATTACTCATAACTAATTAAAAATTAAGTGATGACGTTCTGCGAAGGAACTTGCTTTGTGGTTTCGATGCTCCGCGGACTAAAAATCTCTCGAACTTTAGAAAGTGTCTGAGTCATCTGAATAAACTCGAGACTGAAATTCTACGGACCGACTCAGTTCGTGGTTTCCTGTCCAATGCTTCGCGGGCCAGGTCTTCATGGAATGATTTCGTGAAGGTCTGGTTCGAGGGATGATGTCATTGCGAACCATCCTCCAAGGCCTCCTTGCGGATTTTGATTATGAATGCCCTTTAACCATTCATTTGATTGTTTTCTTCCAGACCATTATTCCGAACTAACCAATTGTTGGATCCTACTATGCATGGATAAAATATGGTTCCCCCTCATTCTTCGCCGAGTCCAGCTTCAGAGCTGCTCCCCATTGGCTCAGAGAGACGTTCATCTATGACTCACAGAGCAGAGGGCATCAAAGAAGACCCTAGTCGGTCCATCATTCCTAATTATGGTGCATTGAAGAACCTGCTCTCTCTAGAGCTTCTAAGTTATCCATTATCCAGTTGGCTCCCGCTTTATGGATTCGGCCTTCAGAATGACATCCCTATCCCCCCTACTTTCTCAGGTCTCCCTTCTCCTTTCCTGGATGTGCCTTCAAAATGCATTCAGGCAAACCTCACCCAATCCAGGGAGATAATCTCCAATCTTGGTTTGAAAAACGCATTTATACAGAGGGGCTCTATCTGGACCCAAAGCGATCAGCGCACTCAAGAATTTTCTCAGAATGTTGTCCTTAAGGACTACCCTTCTATTATCAACCTTTCACGAAGGGATACTGACGTAGGGTGGGTCCCCAGGTGGGATCTTTGGTCCGGACAGCTCTTCTCAAATGATTAGGCCTGGGCTTTCTGGGTCCATCATCATTGTCGGGAGTCTCCTGATTTACTTGAGGTGGTCAATCTATACTCTGCAGTGTGGGCTTCCCAGTTTTCAGTTTACCCACTGTAACGACCCATACTTTACATACATTGTTAATACTTCAAAATTGAAGCACACTTATTACAACATATGACAAAACCACAAAGGACCGTATAGGTATAGTGTCTTTAGAAACTGGGAAACATAAACAACTGGTTCATAAATCTTCTATAGTGTCTCCCATTTATTTCATCATATCTAGGGTCCCTTTTAGCATATTCTACTTAATATCCATCTTCCTGACCTGGGGAAAAGAAAACATAAAAGGGTGAGCTCAAATGCTCAGTAAGGGTAAACAAAATAAATATCAATCACATCATATTCATAAGAACATAACATTTTGGAAATCATAACCTGCAAAAGAGAGCATAATTTCATAATCATGGGATAAATCATGGCAGTGAAAAAGTAATCCCAATAATCATAACATAAAACATGAAACTTTGTGGCATACACACATAATCATAGAGAATCATTTCTTGTTAGTCAAGACTAATTGCCAAGACTATCTTAGTGGACAAAGTCCCTTTCTGAATCGAGTAACCCTCGTTTCAGTCCTGTTTCACTGAACCGGTATAACCTACCGTTCCAGCCCTGTCTATCTCATGAGATATGAAATCTTTACCCAATGCATTGGAGGGAGATATAGGTCCCACCCATCTCATAATGAATCCTTTCTTATGTGTGCCACAAAATCATAAATCATACATCATTACATAACCCATGTAATAAAAATGGGATTCTTAAACATCATGACATCATAAATCAATTCATATAAGATAAAGGAATTCATGAAAATAATTCCATCACAACATGATCAAATCAATTTAATAATAAGGATAAAAACAGAACCCTTTATTATCTTAGATGGAAAATAATTTTGATAAAACACTTGAACTCCATTCTTGAGGAAAATATCCTTTCTTCTTCAAAAAAACATTTTTCCTTTCATAACATGTCATACGACTTTAAAATAAAAGAAGTTGATTAAAAATAAACTTGAAAACTTGTAAAGGATGCTTCTTGGAAACAATGTTTTTAAAAATCCATTCATGCCGTATAAGTTAAAAAAAACATTCTTCTCGTTCTTTTGTCGGAAAAGACAAAAAGTACCTCGTACGGAAAACGACAAAAGATTCCTTTCATTTCTTTTACTAAAACCTCAACAAAGGGTAAAATTGGATTTAAAAAATTGTAGTTGGATGGAAATAATATTAAATATTGATGAAACATGGATGTGGATGATGAAATACACCCCAGTAAATACCAAAGTATAAACAATCTCGGATAAAAATGAGATTGTGATATTTCCCTTACCTTAGGTCCAATTTGCTTCGTATGTGTCCGAACCTCCTGTATAATGATTTAAATAATGTCATTGACTTATTACAGAATCATATTCATTGTTATGATATCATATATGGTTCACTTATGACATTATATTACCCTTTCTTTTGTAAATTCCATGTTAAAGAAGCGTTTTGGGTAAAATCGTTTCATTTATCGTAGGTGTTTTGACTTGTTGTTCTTGACATCATTATTACTTATATCATGATTTACTTACTTCCAGAATATAAAATATGATTTATATATCATATATATTCAGTATATATATATATATAATAGATAGATAAATAAAATGAAAAACACCGTTCATGGAGACGGTAGTCCGTACGTACGCATGAACGCTGTTTTTCTTTCCTTATTGTCTTGAAATGGAAGTAAGTAGATGACATACATATGTATATATATACATAAATCCAGTAGCTTTATAATGTCATATATTTCATTATTATTTCTTATATATACATTATAATCATTCTTAAATGGTTAACATGGAGAATGAATCTCATCGCGTCGTGGAGACGGTAGTCCGTACGTACGCACGAGCGATGATATCATTTCTATAAATATTGAATTGAATTGGAGTGGATTATAAAATATATCAGAATCAATATTATGTTGTAATAACTATGTATAGTTATTTTTTACACCATTATACCCATCCATGTAAGGTGGTGGTGGAAAATAGATTACACCACGGCGTGGAGACGGTATTCCGTACGTACGCACGCGCGGTGATTTCTTTTTCCGTAGGATGGATAGATGGTGAAATAGGGTTGTTTCATACTTATAATAACATATCAGTATATTAGTGATACTGATGTTATTACTTCATAATGAAACAACCTAATAAGAAGAAGTGGAAGAAGAAATAAAGATGAAAGAATTGGTAACGGTAATTACCTCTTCTTTGAAGTGCCTCTTTGAGACCTCCTCTTAGGGCACTAGAATTGGACTTTGAGGAAGACCAGAACCTCTAGGATGTTGCTAGGGAAGTGGAGAAGAGATTTTGGCAGGGGTTGGCCGAGCTTGAGTGCTAAAATTGGTGTGAGGAGGAGGGGGAGGAGGTGTCCTTTTATAGGGGAGGAGAGGGGCACCTTAGGAATATCTCAAAATATTATTTTATATTAAAGTCAAAATCGGTTTATAATGGTTCCAAAGGGTCTTATTTCGAAGATAAGGTGGGGAGGGGTCGAAATACTATCACCCAATTGAATTTAGACAAGTTTAGGATATTATTTTAACCTTATCAATTAGATTTAACTCTAAGTTAAATAATTTAACTTTTACCGTGTCTTTTTGTTTTCTTTCACTATATGGTTAATAAACTTACTATAACATGCCAAACGAACCCCAAATTGTTTATTATTAATATATATATCCTTATCTAAGTCATTTGGCCGAACCTTAGATTTTTAGGAATAAAATAACAATTAATAATATAATATTTGATTTAAAAACTATTTTGTGTCAATTTTGACACTATTTGATATATGATTTTTGTGAAAGTCATAAAAGAATTAAATGTTCAAAGAAAGTTAATTAAGTCAACATTAATATATCATAGTAACCTATAAAATTAGTGGAATTCATAAGAAGTCTCAAATTACATTTATTTTGGTGTTTATAACATCAATTATGTCAATATTTCATTAATAAGATAATTACTGCATCATCATTGTGTCATAAATAAATTAAATTATTTAAAGTCTAAAAATTACAAATAAAATACCATTATGTAGGAAATCTTTTTATCTTTCTAATGAATATTTATAATCTAAAATCAAACATATATAACCCTATGTAACAATTGTTGTTCTAAAAGATATATGCTTGTGTCAATTTTGTATTCATTAAAATAAAGTGTCATTATCACTTACAAGTGGATCAATGGGGTCCCAAAATCGACCCAAAGATGCCCATGGTCGACAATGTATCAACCAATGGGGTTAAGACACGTTTTAGGGTAATTTAATATTATTATAATATTATTTTTTTAACCCTTATTTACCGTATTTACCCTTAACCATGGTAAATAAAATATTTACCGCAGTAATTATTCAAAATGTCTAAAAATAAAAGTTACCTATTTACACAATTTGAACATCCTGATTCCAAATATGGAATCCATTTTTCTAAATTCAAAACACAGAAGTTGCAGAAATTAAATTAAAATTAATCCCGTTGTTGAATAAAAACGGGTTTTTGTTTAAAACATTGCAAAAGATTGAATTGATTTAACCTACGAATTCAAGGTAAAATCAATGCTAATGACATAAATTATATTAAATGGTAAAAATATATTCTATTTATACTTTAAAAATATTCAATATTATAATTTAACCACATAAGATATTACGATGAAAAAAGTTGTTTTTAATTAAAATATAGCGTGTTTTTACTATTCATTAAAATGTGAAAGTTACCAGAATAATATGAAAAATTTATCCAAAGTAAATTTTTATTTCTTGATTCCAAAGAAGAATTTTATTTTGTCAAATTTAACTTATAAACATGTCAAAAAATATATTTAAAGTGGGTGCGCCATCAAAAGGCGGCAAAACTGCATTTTTTTGAAAAATACTTATTTTACCCGAAAAATTTATTTTGTTCTTATACCATGTTCTAGAAATGTGTAAGATGAATAATAATGTTATAAAATTCAATATTTAGTTAATACTATTCATAACGGCTAGTTCATGACAATATTATAATAATATAACATTGTTTATTAAAACCCGGTATTGCGTACAACACACGCTATCGAGGAAGGTCGTGATTGCGTGTAATGCAAGCCAAGTCAGGGTTGCGTGTTGTGAAAGAATCCTTCATTGTTTCGTATAACAGAATCCAACCATATTTCATTTATACATTTAATATATATATATATATATACTCAATGTTGCGTAGAATAACTATTATCAAAATTGTGTGTAACACGATCCAAGAATAGTGTTGCGTATACTACAAGCTAATACGGTGTTGCGTATAGCGCAAGGTAATCTTGGTGTAGAATACAACACAAGACATTAATGAAATTAAAAGAATATTTTTCATAAAATCTCGGGGTGTTACATTCTACCCCCCTTAAAATTAATTTCGCCCTCGAAATTCTTCGGGATTATAAATGGTTTACTATTCGAAAGTTTCTTTGATAGAAACCCACATCGTAAAAAGGAATATCAAAACCAATCTTTAAAAAACAAAAGTATGAAACGTAACGGTTACCCAAATAAACTAATCATTGGTTTTCCACATAGGTGAAAATATGGATATGGAAGAGAAATCTAACCATCATGTTCTGATGGAGAGTGGTAGAGAACATGGCTATGGAAAAGCCAGTAATCACAAATCCATAGATTTGTGATGATATAAGGTACCATCTGATTCATCAGGTATAAGATCACTAGGACAACATTTTTGGTTTTCAAGATCATTTCCCCTAAAGTTGAAAATTTGAATTAGAATAAATACTTTCTTTATTTTGGTACAATCTCACTGTTGTTCGTGCTTTGAATAATTTCCACTTCATCTCTTAAATAAATGAAGTGAATTTGTTATTCGTGAAGTGTTAGCAGATCATGTGATAGAATGACAGGTCATTCCATCTGTCTCAAACAAAATATTAGCAAAACTTATATACATAAGTCGATCTATAGTGAGATTAATCATATATGGTTCCTAAAATGGACTTATACTTCATATATCATACTGCTTAATATAATAAAACTAGTTTCTACTAAACAGGGACTTCCTGTAGGTCAGTGGTAGGCGATAAAGGCCAGTCGCACTTCGGTTGTGGGTTCAATTCCTACAGCCTTGTCCGAAGCGATGGGCTATCGCCCGTCCTGCAGGTTGTCCTTTTTCTAAAACTATATTACCATAACATCCCATCAATAATATCGAAAAAACTTCTATCCTTAAACAATACTAACTTATGTCCAACATAATCCATTCCAATCTTTAGGTTTATCCATAATACTGCAGTCCACTCTCATAACATAGTGAAAACGATTACCAGAGATTTAACACCATCGTCGATCCCCATATATCATAAGATATGTTTTGTTGGTCACATTCCAAACATTCAAAGTCTTTAATCATGTATTCTCTTGAATACCTTAGTGAAAACATGAATGCAGTTAAAAGTTAACACTTTCCACATACCAAAATCCTCAAAATTCTATATACTCAAACCATGATATCACTTAGTCCTTATATCAATCATGAGCTCATGAATACAATCAAACATCTCATTATCTTCTTATCCTTTCATTATGCACTTATCATCTACTTTCCAAAATATTTGAATCACTTTTCATAGTTATTGGTACCTTAAAATTATTGAAAACCACAATAGACCAATACTTAAATATTTCAATACACCATAAAAGTACCTCAACAACATTATTCTTGAATACCAAAACACTTCAGTCCATCCACATCAATGATTATCCTGGAATAAGTCCTTCCTTGATTTAGAAGTAACTTTTTAGGTCAGGGCATTGAGTTGGGTAATGCCCATGTTCTCCACAAATAAGACATTGAACTCCATAACAGTCTGTCACTCTATGACCCTTTTCTCCACACAGATAACATCGGTCCCTCCATTTGAGGTATTCCTCAAGGTTCTTCTTCCCTTCTTTAGAAATCTCAATCTTCCTTTCTTTATGCTCCTCAACATGCGAACATGCATAATAGTCTACCTTCCTCTTCTTTGAAGAATTAGGCATACCACTAAATTTCACCTTGTTAATCATATATCACGATGATTGATTCGGCATAATCACAACATCTTTCTCTCTAGGCATTACACAATTTTGTTGCTCATAGTCACCAATTTTTCCATTGGATTCAATGTTAACTGAATTCCTTTTGGTTCCCTCCATTAACTAAAACACAAAAATAATTTTGTGAGAATCAAAAATCATGCTAGAGAAAACAACATAGTAAAGGGAAAGTATCCTCAATACCTAACTTCTTAGGTTTAATCTAATATCATTACCATAGTTCTAGGAATATATCCTATACGTATACTTATCCTTAGGGACATCCCTAGACATACCTTATAAATATCTCTAGGAATCTCACTAATGTTTTCGCATCCTAGTTTCCAAAGGTTGACTAAACCTTTCCTCTGATACCAACTATAACGGTCTGGAATTACTTCCAGTGGACTATAGTTGATACCTATCAGGGCACTCCATGGGCGGCTACACCCCCTGGGCGGGACACACCACCATCCCTAGTGGCAGCCATTTCCGTATGAAGCCCTTGGGCGGAGAGCCATGCTTCGTCCAACGCTCACATGTGAGAGTTCCCAAGGATAGGATACATTCCTACCTCCTTTGACTCTGATACCAACTGTAACGACCCATACTTTACATACATTGTTAATACTTCAAAATTGAAGCACACTTATTACAACATATGACAAAACCACAAAGGACCGTATAGGTATAGTGTCTTTAGAAACTGGGAAACATAAACAACTGGTTCATAAATCTTCTATAGTGTCTCCCATTTATTTCATCATATCTAGGGTCCCTTTTAGCATATTCTACTTAATATCCATCTTCCTGACCTGGGGAAAAGAAAACATAAAAGGGTGAGCTCAAATGCTCAGTAAGGGTAAACAAAATAAATATCAATCACATCATATTCATAAGAACATAACATTTTGGAAATCATAACCTGCAAAAGAGAGCATAATTTCATAATCATGGGATAAATCATGGTAGTGAAAAAGTAATCCCAATAATCATAACATAAAACATGAAACTTTGTGGCATACACACATAATCATAGAGAATCATTTCTTGTTAGTCAATACTAATTGCCAAGACTATCTTAGTGGACAAAGTCCCTTTCTGAATCGAGTAACCCTCGTTTCAGTCCTGTTTCACTGAACCGGTATAACCTACTGTTCCAGCCCTGTCTATCTCATGAGATATGAAATCTTTACCCAATGCATTGGAGGGAGATATAGGTCCCACCCATCTCATAATGAATCCTTTCTTATGTGTGCCACAAAATCATAAATCATACATCATTACATAACCCAGGTAATAAAAATGGGATTCTTAAACATCATGACATCATAAATCAATTCATATAAGATAAAGGAATTCATGAAAATAATTCCATCACAACATGATCAAATCAATTTAATAATAGGGATAAAAACAGAACCCTTTATTATCTTAGATGGAAAATAATTTTGATAAAACACTTGAACTCCATTCTTGAGGAAAATATCCTTTCTTCTTCAAAAAAACATTTTTCCTTTCATAACATGTCATACGACTTTAAAATAAAAGAAGTTGATTAAAAATAAACATGAAAACTTGTAAAGGATGCTTCTTGGAAACAATGTTTTTAAAAATCCATTCATGCCGTATAAGTTAAAAAAAACATTCTTCTCGTTCTTTTGTCGGAAAAGTCAAAAAGTACCTCGTACGGAAAACGACAAAAGATTCCTTTCATTTCTTTTACTAAAACCTCAACAAAGGGTAAAATTGGATTTAAACAATTGTAGTTGGATGGAAATAATATTAAATATTGATGAAACATGGATGTGGATGATAAAATACACCCCAGTAAATACCAAAGTATAAACAATCTCGGATAAAAATGAGATTGTGATATTTCCCTTACCTTAGGTCCAATTTGCTTCGTATGTGTCCGAACCTCCTGTATAATGATTTAAATAATGTCATTGACTTATTACAGAATCATATTCATTGTTATGATATCATATATGGTTCACTTATGACATTATATTACCCGTTCTTTTGTAAATTCCATGTTAAAGAAGCGTTTTGGGTAAAATCGTTTCATTTATCATAGGTGTTTTGACTTGTTGTTCTTGACATCATTATTACTTATATCATGATTTAATTACTTCCAGAATATAAAATATGATTTATATATCATATATATTCAGTATATATATATATATAATAGATAGATAAATAAAATGAAAAACACCGTTCATGGAGACGGTAGTCCGTACGTACGCATGAACGCTGTTTTTTTTTCCTTATTGTCTTGAAATGGAAGTAAGTAGATGACATACATATGTATATATATACATAAATCCAGTAGCTTTATAATGTCATATATTTCATTATTATTTCTTATATATACATTATAATCATTCTTAAATGGTTAACAAGGAGAATGAATCTCATCGCGTCGTGGAGACGGTAGTCCGTACGTACGCACGAGCGATGATATCATTTCTATAAATATTGAATTGAATTGGAGTGGATTATACAATATATCAGAATCAATATTATGTTGTAATAACTATGTATAGTTATTCTTTACACCATTATACCCATCCATGTAAGGTGGTGGTGGAAAATAGATTACACCACGGCGTGGAGACGGTATTCCGTACGTACGCACGCGCGGTGATTTCTTTTTCCGTAGGATGGATAGATGGTGAAATAGGGTTGTTTCATACTTATAATAACATATCAGTATATTAGTGATACTGATGTTATTACTTCATAATGAAACAACCTAATAAGAAGAAGTGGAAGAAGAAATAAAGATGAAAGAATTGGTAACGGTAATTACCTCTTCTTTGAAGTGCCTCTTTGAGACCTCCTCTTAGGGCACTAGAATTGGTCTTTGAGGAAGACCAGAACCTCTAGAATGTTTCTAGGGAAGTGGAGAAGAGATTTTGGCAGGGTTTGGCCGAGATTGAGTGCTCAAATTGGTGTGAGGAGGAGGGGGAGGAGGTGTCCTTTTATAGGGGAGGAGAGGGGCACCTTAGGAATATCTCAAAATATTATTTTATATTAAAGTCAAAATCGGTTTATAATGGTTCCAAAGGGTCTTATTTCGAATATAAGGTGGGTAGGGGTCGAAATACTATCACCCAATTGAATTTAGACAAGTTTAGGATATTATTTTAACCTTATCAATTAGATTTAACTCTAAGTTAAATAATTTAACTTTTACCGTGTCTTTTTGTTTTCTTTCACTATATGGTTAATACACTTACTATAACATGCCAAACGAACCCCAAATTGTTTATTATTAATATATATATCCTTATCTAAGTCATTTGGCCGAACCTTAGATTTTTAGGAATAAAATAACAATTAATAATATAATATTTGATTTAAAAACTATTTTGTGTCAATTTTGACACTATTTGATATATGATTTTTGTGAAAGTCATAACAGAATTAAATGTTCGAAGAAAGTTAATTAAATCAACATTAATATATCATAGTAACCTAGAAAATTAGTGGAATTCATAAAAAGTCTCAAATTACATTTATTTTGGTGTTTATAACATCAATTATGTCAATATTTCATTAATAAGATAATTACTGCATCATCATTGTGTCATAAATAAATTAAATTATTTAAAGTCTAAAAATTACAAATAAAATACCATTATGTAGGAAATCTTTTTATATTTCTAATTAATATTTATAATCTAAAATCAAACATATATAACCCTATGTAACAATTGTTTTTCTAAAAGATATATGCTTGTGTCAATTTTGTATTCATTAAAATAAAGTGTCATTATCACTTACAAGTGGATCAATGGGGTCCCAAAATCGACCCAAAGATGACCATGGTCGACCATGTATCAACCAGTGGGGTTAAGACACGTTTTAGGGTAATTTAATATTATTATAATATTATTTTTTTAACCCTTATTTACCGGATTTACCCTTAACCATGGTAAATAAAATATTTACCGCAGTAATTATTCAAAATGTCTAAAAATAAAAGTTACCTATTTACACAATTTGAACATCCTGATTCCAAATATGGAATCCATTTTTCTAAATTCAAAACACAGAAGTTGCAGAAATTAAATTAAAATTAATCCCGTTGTCGAATAAAAACGGGTTTTTGTTTAAAACATTGCAAAAGGTTTAATTGATTTAACCTACGAATTCAAGGTAAAATCAATGCTAATGACATACATTATATTAAATGGTAAAAATATATTCTATTTATACTTTAAAACGATTCAATATTATAATTTAACCACATAAGATATTACGATGAAAAAAGTTGTTTTTAATTAAAATATAGCGTGTTTTTACTATTCATTAAAATGTGAAAGTTACCAGAATAATATGAAAAATTTATCCAAAGTAAATTTTTATTTCTTGATTCCAAAGAAGAATTTTATTTTGTCAAATTGAACTTATAAACATGTCAAAAAATAGATTTAAAGTGGGTGCGCCATCAAAAGGCGGCAAAACTGCATTTTTTTGAAAAATACTTATTTTACCCGAAAAATTTATTTTGTTCTTATACCATGTTCTAGAAATGTGTAAGATGAATAATAATGTTATAAAATTCAATATTTAGTTAATACTATTCATAACGGCTAGTTCATGACAATATTATAATAATATAACATTGTTTATTAAAACCCGGTATTGCGTACAACACACGCTATCGAGGAAGGTCGTGATTGCGTGTAATGCAAGCCAAGTCAGGGTTGCGTGTTGTGAAAGAATCCTTCATTGTTTCGTATAACAGAATCCAACCATATATCATTTATACATTTAATATATATATATATATATACTCAATGTTGCGTAGAATAACTATTATCAAAATTGTGTGTAACACGATCCAAGAATAGTGTTGCGTATACTGCAAGCTAATACGGTGTTGCGTATAGCGCAAGGTAATCTTGGTGTAGAATACAACACAAGACATTAATGAAATTAAAAGAATATTTTTCATAAAATCTCGGGGTGTTACACCCACCATCTTTGATCTTACCCAACCTGTTCAGCTGCTGGTGTTCAAGTACTAATACTTTCCACCTTGCCCATGGTGAAGTCGGCCTTAGTCTATGGGAAATCTACCACATAGGAGGACTGCCGATTGCTGGTGAGATGTATGAAGAATTGTTTCCCACTCCCAATGCATGGGACAATGTTGAACAGGTGCATTTATTGGTGAAGGAGCTGTTGGAAATGGCGGAGCAGTCAGTGGGTCAGGCCTTGCGTGCCCGCTCACTTATTCCATATAGGACTTGGATAGGGTTATTTCTGAACACTACTGGTCCTGTGCCGAAGATCAAGCGCCCCAGGAAACACCCTTCTCAATAATGAATAACCTCCCTAGGATCCTACTGGGCAGTTCTGGATGCGGGCGACTACCTTTTCAGGGGGTTACGAGGTGCTACCTGGTGTGTCACCTATGCTTCAATTGGCTGGTCTGTTTGCTATGTTTTTGAGCGGCTGGATATTTCCTTCTCGGGATGATAACCCAGGTCTCTTGGCCAGCACTTTGATGATGGAGGCTGAGTTAGTAGAGGGTCACCTAGTGAATTTAGCCATGCCGACTTGGGTCCGTATCTATGAGCTACTGAGCCACATGTAAGTGGGTAGGTCACCCTACCATCTAAGAGGACCATTTCAATTTTTGTACGGTTGGGTGGCGGATCATTGTCACTATTTTGAGTATCGTCACAACATGTCCATCCTCATTTCTACGTTTCGGCCAACCCTACTTGATATATCCGGAGTTCTCTTGAAGTCCCTCAACTCTGGTGAAGTTCTCGAGCTCCTGAGTGACTTCTCCCAATTCATCATCACTCCCTACCCCAAACCTTCGGGCATCATAGTTGACAACCGCCGGGGGAGCCTAGAGGAGCACTCTTACATGATCTCTCTACGGGATTTTTTTCTGTCCGTACGGACCGACGGGGTTTCTATGTGCGAGATGTATGTCCTGTATCATTTTTCTCATCAGTTAGGGTGCATGAATGTCCAAGCTTCCCTTCCCCCTCCTTGGGCTCGAGGACTGCACCCATCCATACTTCGTCAGTGGTTGTTGATGCTGATGCAGGAGGGATTTGACACAAACATTCCCCTTCCTGATACATGGGTGGCTGCCGACCTTTCTATGGAGTATGAAAAAACATGGGTAAAATACTATCCTGATGGTATCCTAGGGAGGGATATCCGACAAGATCCCAAATCAAGAGGCATGGTGGCTGTTGCATCCACCACACCTTCATCATCAGTCTTAAGGGAGGATCAACTAATGGCTCGTCGATCAAAGCGACTCAAAGAACTTTCTCTCCGAATATTGCGGAGTCCACAGTTCGGACAAATTCATACTTCTTGTGTGTGGATGAGGATGACCCTGTGGTGTTGGGTCCCAGCAAGACCATCCTGGAAGTCCCGCCAGTCGATACGGGGATTAGAAACTTGGTCCCAAAGCTTGAACCAGGGTTAAAGGCTCCAGAAATTCCTGCTTCAGAGTAAACTTCTAGTGAGAAAACTTCCGCGCGGGCTGTCATGCCAGACTTTGTTCTCGTGTCGCCAAGCGAGGATACTAAAGATCCTCATACCATGGTGGACCATTTGGAAGTGAGCAGGTGGACCTGGCCCAGAATCTGTGAAATCATCACTAAAACCCCTTTAGCTGAAATAGAAACTAAAACCGAATTTCTTCGTCAGCTCTTCTTGGGGTTGGGGTCATGTGGCTTTGACTATCAGCAGTTCCATTCTCTTTCTTTCCAAGTTGTCATGTCCCTTGAGGAAGCTGTCACTAATGACTACAAGCTTGATCACATTGATACTACTCATTATGGGGCCCGAACCTTGGAGGAAACCTCAACCAGGCTCCATCAACTGATAGCACGGGAGGTGGTCTCCTGAGATCAAGCGGGCATCCTATCCTCTAAGTTGCATGAATGCGTAGAACGAGCCACGATGCTGAGGGATCAGCTATCGGCTACGACTGGTCATCTTGAAACTACCAGAAAAGGGATAAACGATCACTAAACCGCAGTGGATCATATCTGCCAGGTGGCTGAGGTTGAAACAAGGGAGTAGATAGTGTTTGAACAATCCTGCAACGACCTTCACCGCGCTGTCGCAGATCTGGTGGGGAGAGCGAGTTAGGCTCCTTTATAATTATCAGAGCTAATTTTGTATCCCCTATTTTACTTACTCCTATGTACCCTCCCTCCTTTTTCATGTGAAGGAGATACCCCAGCTTGTGGATGTCCTCCCCTTTTTGGTTTGAATAAAACATAGTTTCTGTCAATCACTCATTGCTGTGGAATTTAATTGTTACTTAGAACAATTGTTGTGAAACTAACAATTCACTGAATCAGAACTAATCATAGGTCAGGAAAACAAGATCTAATTTTCTCCTGGACCATGGGATCCAGCGAGCATAGTCTGAATATTTCTGGGGTTTTATATGAAACCCCCATAAACTTTTTTGTCTTTTTCTTTTAATGCCCTGATTTTTCCTGGGCCCAATTAGTGTGGACCCAGCAGGTATAACCCGGCTTTCTCCTAGGTAACCCTTTTCGTGTTTTCGGCCTAACAGGCTTTGCGCCTATTTCTTTTGTGAGCGGTTTAAAGTCCGCCTTCAAGACTATCACTACTAATGTTTTAGGTCGAATAGCTTTGACCAAATAAAGTGGGGCAAGGGCCCCAACAAGGTTTAACTGATTAACGGATGTCTCAATACTCATCCAAGACACGTGGGGGAAAACATTTTTGGATAACATGTAGGGCATGTCTCAAGGGATGGGAGCCACATCGGCGTACATAGGTAGGAATATTATTGCCTAAGGAAGTCTTTCCTTTGGTAGATAGGCCAGGGGTGATCAATATACAGAGCCGCTGAGTGCATGGTATGCATTGTCTTGCAAAGGTGTCCTTAATTGAAAGACTTATCCATTTTTGATGGTCAGGGGACTTCATGGATGTTTGGATTATGGGATCCACAATGGGTGGCATGGAATATTATGAAAACCACTAGGGGTAGATAAGAAGGGAAGTGTGACATATGAAATGGTTTTGGGAACATCCGTACTAATTAGGGAAGTGGTCCGGAGACCACATCCCTACACATTTAGTTAGCATAAGGGATGGTTGAGGCTTGAACCAGTTTAAAGTCATGTGGTTGGGACATCATTTATAATGGAACACTTTCTCCTAGTTCTCAGTAATGTTTTCAAAAACGTTCCACCATATTCAGGAAGGGTTGTGAAAAAGGTTGGTAAACTGTGGCTCAGAGGATTTCTGAATCCCGGGATAGAAATGCAAGATCATAGGCCAAGAGGTGTACGGAGAGAAGAATTGCCTAAGGAAATCATTCAGTTGATAGAGGGGCCAGGGGCGATCAATATGCAGAGCCGCTGAGGGAATGGTATGCATAGTCATACAACGGTGTCCTTAAGTCAAAGACTATCCACTTCCGATAGCCGAGAAACATCAAAGAAGTTGAGATTTGGGACCACCAGGGGTAGCTTATGAGAGTTCGGCTTTTTCTGTGTACAGAGTGTGGCTTTTGATGAGAGGGTTCCTAAATACAGGGGAAATATATGGACTGAACTTCTCGAGAATGGTTGAAGTAACTCTTTTTCACGCTGGTGTGAGGCGGTGGTTCGTGCAGGTCTGACCCGTGCACAGAAGGATATAGAAAACTCCTCTGTTTCTCATTGAACCCATGATGAGTATGACCGTGTAGTTTATTGTCATGCATTTGGGACATAATGTGTGTAGTTTAGCATCATGCGGAGAGGACGAGAAGTGTTTTTGAAGGTTTTTGTGCCGTTTAGCGTCATGCACTGAGGACGGGGATTTTTTTTGCAAAGGATGCTCTTCATCAGAATGCAACTGGGTTTGAATACCTCAACATGCTCCAAACGTGGGGGTTGTTTTGATTGGTGTAAATCATGGTTTTAGGGCTTCTTGGATTAGGAGAGATGATATGGGGGCTTTGAGACCAGTAAGCGTACTGGGCTAGGAAGAGTATCGCCTGTGGAAATCTTGCCTTTGGTAGACGGGCCAGGGGCAATCAATATGTAGATCCGCTAACGGAATGGTATTCATAGTCATGCAATGGTGTCCATAGGTCGATGACTTTCCACTTCTGATGGTCATAAATGGTTATGAGGATCTGCAAATATCCAGGCCACGAAGTCTGTCATATGGTAGAAGAATGTCTGGACATGTTGAGGATATCCATCCTTGGTTGCTTGTTGAGTTTCAAAAAGCCCCCTTCACTGATATTTTCTTTTTTCTGTGCATGGGGGTGTGACTTCATTCCACACAATTTAACATCATGTGGTAAGGATGAGGTACTCCTAGTTTATCGTTCATAGAGCTCAGACCATTGGGTGACTATTGCTGTAGTCACTTGAAGGATAACTCGCTCTACATGTTCTCATATACTTGGAACAAGGTGGGGGATGAAGGTTGTACACTGCAACTTTGAGTTTTCCCAGATCAAGTGGTGTGGTGTGGGGGCTCTGAGGGTGGTTGGCATACAGGGCTACGAAGAGTACCGCCCGAGGAAATATTGCCTTTGATGGACGAGCCGGGGGATATCATTATGCAGAGCTGCTGAGGGCATGGTATGCATAATCGTACAAAGGTTTCCCTGGGTCGATAACATTCCACTTCTGATGGCCAAGAATAATTATGAAAATCCACGATTGCTCATAGTGAAGAGTTCAGCATGTGGGGATAATGGTGTCTGGGTATACAAGAATCGTATTCACTACAATTGTCATTTGAGTCAAAGTAGCCTAGTCTGGGCTTGATGTTTGTTGATGCAGGTTGTAATATGAACCACTGATAAACACATAGGCTAGCCAGATAGGGATACCCTGGCAACGTCTAGATTTCAAAAGGGGAATGAACTTGTAAACCACTTCTCCATAAACTTCTGGATGAGGAGGTATGGTATGGGGGCTCTGAGTCCGGTAAGCGTACGGAGCTAGAAAGAGTATCGCCTGTGGAAATCTTGCCTTTGTTAGACGATCCAGCGGATACATTATGAAGATCTGCTAAGGGCATGGTATTCATAGTCATGCAAAGGTGTCCACGGGTCGATGACTTTCCACTTCCGATGTCCATGAGTGGTTATGAAGATCCATAATTATATGGGTCGTGTAGTCTGATGTATGGAAAGGATGCATCCCAAATGCACAAGGAGTATCTCCATATCATATCTCCATGTGTCTTGGATGGGTCGCGATGATGTCCGTGCAGTTTAGCGTCATGTGGTGAGGACAAAGTCCATGCATTTTAACGTCATGCGGTGAGGACGAAGTATACACCCCGTGCAGGTTTGGTTCGTATACGGGGGAAAGGTGTATTTTTAAAATTATTGTCTGTGCAGTTTAACATCATGCGGGAAGGACACAAAAATACTCCCCGTGAAAGTCTAGCCCATACACGGGGAAAAGGGAGCATTTTTAAATCTTTCTATCCGTGCAGTTTTACGTCATGTGGTAAGGACAAGAAGTACAACCCATGCCGGTTTGGTTCGTACACGGGGGGAAAGGGGTTTTTTATTTTTTATTCAGGGGGCCTGGTCCAAGATGGGGAACCTTGGAATCACTATGTATCCTGCAAGGGAAGGAATCAAGTCGCACATAGTTCTCTCAAATAAGTACACACCGTGTAGGGTCGGTCCAGACACGGGGGAAGGGGAATTGTTAAAACGCGTTGTCCATGCAGTTTAACGTCGTGCGGTGAGGGCGAACTAAACACCCCATGCAGGTCAAGTCCATACATGGGGGGAAGAAGGCATTTATTAGGGAGTGGCTGGGCCAGGATAGGGGATCCCAATGTCACTACGTATCCTGCGAGGGCAGGAATCAAGCCGCACATAGTTCTCTAAAATCTGTACAGTTTAACACCGTGTGGTCAGGACGAGGTCCATACAGTTTAACGTCATGTGGTTAGGATGGGGGGTATTATTGGATTCCATGCATTTTAACTTCATGTGGTGAAGAATTGAATACACCCTATGCGAGTCTGGTCCGTACACGGGGTAATTCGAATTTTTGTATTTTCTTTTGTGGTGGCTGGGCCAGGGTGTGGAATTCTGGCGTCACTACATATCCTGCGAGGGCATGAATCAAGCCTCACATAGTTCTCTGAATGGAGACACACTCCGTGCAGGTCTTGTCCGTACCCAAGGGAAAAGGGTGCTTTAAAATCACCATGTCCGTGTAGTTCAACATCATGAGGTGAGGACGAAATACTCATAGTTTAAGGTCATAGAGTTTGGACCATTGGGTGCTTGGCAGTTTAACATCATGCATCTCAGACGAACTTTGTGCATTTCAACGTCATGCGGTAAGGACATACGCGACCCTATGTGAACAGAAAAAGAAACGGAAGGGGGGTTTGTGTAGTTTAACTTCATGTAGTGGGGATGAGGAATACACCCCATGCAGGTCTGGTCCGTACACAGGGGGAGGGAGCATTCATGACTCTTATTATCCGTGTAGTTTAACATCATGTGGCAAGCACGAGGAATACACCACATGCAGTTCTGTTCCGTACACAGGATGAGGGAGCATTCATTACTCTTATTATCTGTGCAGTTTAATTTCATGCGGTAAGGACGTGGAATACACCCCATGAATGTCTGGTCCGTACACGGGGGGAGGGAGAATTCTTGATTCTTATTATCCGTGCAGTTTAACGTCATGTAGTAAGGACGAGGAATACACCCCATGCAGGTCTGGTCCGTACACGGGGGGAGGGAGAATTCTTTTCTCTTATTATCCGTGCAGTTTAATGTCGTGCGGCAAGGATGAGGAATACACCCCATATAGGTCTGGTCCGTACACAGGGGGGAGGGAGAATTCTTGACTCTTATTATCTTTGTAGTTTAAAGTCATGCGGTAAGGACGAGGAATAAACCCCATGCATGTCTGGACTGTACACGTGGGGAGAGAGCATTCTTGACTCTTATTATCCGTGTAGTTTAACGCCGTGCGGTAAGGACGAAGTCACTTTCGGTTTCTATGAGAAATACATCTTCAAGAATCTCGCATTTATAAGAACAGTTGTAAATTTTCTATCCATAGAGAATAGGGTATATGCTCCATTGAAGTAGACCTTTTTTACAACGTATGGTCCCTCCCATTTGGGCTCCAACTTTGGAGTCTTTTTTTCGGGTATCATTGGGGTCCGGAGGACCAGTATTAATTCTCCTTCCATGAAAGACAGGAGGCAGACCATTTTGTTGAAGGCTCGTGCGATCCGATTCTGGTACACTTCCAGGTGGTGCAGAGTGTGCAACCCCTTCTCGTCTAGCTGTTCCAATTCACCTAGCAACTTTTCTGACTACTCGTCATCAGATAATTGATCACAGATGGAAACACGGAGTGAGGGAATTTGGATTTCAATGGGTAGAACCACCTCTGTGCCATATACCAATGAGTACGGGGTAGACTGAGTAGCGGTGCGAATTGTGGTTTGATAAGCCCACAATGCATGGAGGAGTTTATCCGGCCATGACTTCTTGTCATTGTCCACCATTTTCGGGAGGATGTTGGACAGGGTCATGTTGAAAGCTTTTATCTGTCCATTGGTCGCTGCATGGTAGTGGCATGACTAGTTATCCATGATACCATACTCAAGGTACAACTTTTTGAACTCAGCAGAGCAGAAATTGGTGTCGTTGTCCATCAGTATAGTATGAGGGACACTAAATCTGGTGATGATATTGGCCTTCACAAAGCTGACAACATTTCATTCCCCGACTTCCTTGAGGGGTACAGCTTCTACCCATTTTGAAAAGAAGCCAGTTGTCGTGAGGAAATACTTCAACTGTTTGGCCATGGATGGAGGATATTGTCCGACGACGTCCATCCCCCAGATGGAAAACGGCCAGCAGTACTTGGCTTGATGAAGTAACTCTGGGGGCTGGTGTATGAAGTTGTCATGAATCTGGAATGAGTTGCATTTTGTGGTAATACACTCGCAGTCTCGTATCATTGTGGGCCAGTAGTACCCAAGCCTTCAAACCTGATGGGAAAGATTGGTCCCCGGTTGATGTGCTCCACACGCTCCGGCATGTACTTCGGTCATGATGGTGGCAGTTTCTTCTCTATCAATGCATCTGAGGAGCACTCCATCGAGGCATCATTTGTAGAGGACCATTTTCTAACCTGTGCTTCCATATAAGACGAAATTGATTGCCCTTCTCCATATTTTCTCTCATTCAACCCTGTCTGATGGAAGCTCTCCCCGTTGAAGGTAGTTCATGATGGTGATCATCCTGCCAGTGAAAGGAGCATACGGCTCAGGGACAGGACTAAATTTGTGGATTTCTTCCATATTAACTTGAACAAATGGAAATAACATTCGATGTTGAGAAATACTGATGACCATCTCATCCCGGTCGGGGTCGGCTAGGGCAGTGGCCGGGTTGGCTATTGCATCAGCCTGAGCGTTCTAGGACCGGGGAATATAATCCAATGTTGGTTCTGTGAATAAAACAGCCATTATACCTTATACATGGTCAAACATGGGGATTAGTTCTTCATTTTTAATTGCATAGTCACCGTTGACTTGCTTTATGACCAGCTCCGAGTAACCTTTTACCGTAAGGTGTTGTACTTGTGTCTGGAGTGGGAGCTCAAGGCCTAAATTGAGGGCTTGATATTCTGCTTCATTGTTTGTACATCCCTATGATAAGAGGAAGGAATATGGAAAAACTTTCTTCTCTGGGGACATGATTTTCATCCCCAAGCCCACATTGTTGAATCTGGGATCCTCTATCCTCTTCCCGGTAGGGCTTAGGGATGCGCCGTCAAAGTACAATTCCCATGCTCGGAACTCCTCTTGGATGGAAAAGTTATCTTCATCAGGTAGTTCATCATCATGTGTAGTGGTCCCTGTTAAAGGGTGATCTGGCAGAAAGTCTGCTAATTCCTGGCCCTTGATGGATTTTTGAGGCACAAACTGGATGTCGAAGTGTTATAGGATGATCGCCCATCGGTATAGACGTCCAGTTAGCATCGGGCGACTGAGGATGTACCTAAGTGGGTTACTCTGCGATATCAAATGGACTTCATGATGCTGCAAATAATGTCGCAGCTTCTGAACCGTGAAGACCAAGGCCAGACAGCTCTTCTCGATATTTGAGTATCGAGTCTCAGCATCAATCATGGTTCGACTGAGGTAATAAATATTGTTTTCACTGCCCGCCTCATTCTTTTGTGTAAGGAAGGCTCCCAGTGATCTCTCTAGGGCCTTCACATATAGAATGAGAGGTCTTCCTTCAACCGGGGGCATGAGCACTGCTGGGATTAAGAGGTACTTCTAAAAGTTTTCGAACGCCTCTTGGCAGTCGTCCATCCATTGGTACGTGACCCCCTTTTTCATCAACCTGGTGAAGGGAAAACATTTGCCTGCCAGGTTGGCTATGAACCTCCTAATATAGGTTTGGTGTCCCTGGAATCCACTCAGCTCAGTGAGATTTCGAGGAGGTTGCAGGCTCAGGATATCCATCGTCTTCTCAGGGTTAAATTTAATGCCACGATGGCGTACAATGAAGCCAAAAAATCTCCCTGAGGTAACACCAAAGGCGCATTTCAAGGGGTTCATCTTCAAGCTATGCTGTCAGAGAATGTTGAAGACAGACTCAATGTCTGATAGGTGATCCGAGCACTGTTTGGACTTGACCACTAGGTCATCCACGTAACATTCAATGAATTTCCCCAGGAACAGCTTAAAGATCCGATGCATGGCATGCTGATATGTGGCGACAGCATTCTTGAGGCCAAAGGGAATGACCCTTTAACAGAATACCCCTTGAGGGTCCCTGATGGCTGTTTCTTCTTTGTCTTCTCAGGCTATCCTAATTTGATTATATCCGGAATATCCATCCATGAATGATAGAGCCTCATACCCACCCATTTCATCAATTAACAACTCAGTGATTTGAACCGGGAAGTCATCTTTTGGACAATGCCGAATAAGGTCTCTAAAGTCAATGAAGACACAGATTTTCCCGTTATTTATCTTGACGAGGATGATTTTGTCCAACCAAATGGGGTATCGGACCTCCCTGATGAATACTAATTTAATGATAATATCGTCTTCATCTTCTATCTTAGAAGCATGTGAGGGGTGTTTCCTTCTAGCGGTCTGTTTGTAGCCCCGATGGTCTTATGGAAGACCTAGGTAATGTGTCACTACCTCGGGATTGAGTCCTGGGATTTCCATGTAATTCCCGAAGAAGACTTCCCGGTGTTTCCTTAGGAAGGAGGTATATACCTCCTGTTCTTCGGGAGACATGGCCGCGCTAATGAGAGTGGGCCTCATGTCTTCTTCGGTACCCAGGTTTATTTCTTTGAGTTTGTCCACAGTGGTGGAGGTACCCTCCTCAAATGTAGGAGGTGCATCTATGATATCTTCCCCCCATTCTTCTTCCAATTCCTCATCTTCTTGATCTGACGAGGATAGAGTTTTCGGTCTAAGCATTCAAGGGTTTGAGGGAGAGGCATCATGGTCATCCCAGCTTGAGTATTTATCCCTAAATCGAGGGTTGGTAGATGTTTCTGCATTGATGTGCTCAGCCATCATTGCTGAAGTCATGAGGACATCTGAATGCGTGTTCGTACATGAACTCCTAAAGTCCACGTGGTTGATGGGTAGGACATAATCTCTGCTAAGCTACCTGAGGAGGTCATCGAGGACCATTTCCAGGCCATTTGGAGGGGGGATCCAATCAACTCCGTTGACCAAATGCTTCTTCTTATTTTTCTAATACAACCCAGTGTCTATGTAATGTGACTCGGAGAGCTCGAAAGGGGACTTGTCGGCGTGCAACGCCCTGCTTTGTCCATTGACGCAGTACTTGATAAACTGGTGGTATGACGAAGGAACGACCATGTGCTTATGGAGCCAAGGCCTTCCCAGTACTGCATTGAATGTTTTGGTCTGCCGAACCACAAGGAATTCCGTGTAGGCTACTAGGTAAATATAATGGGTCCTCATCTTAATCTGTCCCATTGATTTCTTCTCACTCTTTTCGTAACCCAACAAAGTTGTGGTTGAGGTAGTTAGATCATCCTCATTGTATCTCAACCTATGCAGTGTCCGTAGGGGAAGGAGGTTAACTCCAGAGACATTGAATATTAAGAATTTTTGGATCTCAACACCATTTAGTGTGCCGGACACATATGGTGGACTGATGTGTCCTTTTATGATGGTATCGTCGTCTTGATCGGTGATGGAAATAACTGCGTTGCATTCAGCCAGGCTAGTCTCTGTCCAGTAAATTTCGGTGGCAGCTACCTCGGCTTGACACTCCTAGGGGCTGATCAAAGCTTCGATAAGAGACTTCCCAAGGTCGGATGACCATCCCAGGGCATCCAAGATTGAGAACTTGGCTGGTACTGACGCCAGCTGCTTAGGGATATCATATTTTTTCTCCAGCGGCCAATGCTTCTCCATTTTTTGTAGAGTCATAGGGGGTGATTTGGGAGCTGGAGCATTTCATGAGGAAGGACTGGTCGTGGGGAAGGACGCTGATGGCGTTCCTGTGTTTTGAGGACTCGGCCAGGCTGGACTATTTGTGCACACTAGGTTACTAGACACATGATCCTCCTCTGGTGGTATCGCATAACAACAAGACCAGAGTGGCCGCTTGTGGAAGTGGAGGGGAATTCCATCTCCTGTTGAGTCTGTTGAAAGGCTCTCCCACGGGTTTCAGCAATATTGATGGTCTGGCATGGGGTCCAACCATAGGGTTGGTTTCGGATGTGGTTACGCCTCCCCTAACATCCATTGCCTCTACGGTTACTTCTCCCAGATCCTCGTGCAGGGAACTCGGTTTGGTAATCATACCCTTCGTGAGGGAATGATTCCATGAGATGTATGACGTTGATAGAACTAATGATTGGATCTTCCTCCTCTGACAGGTCAACCTGGTCGGTCATCTCTGATGGCGCCATTTTGTTGGTCGATGCCCATGGTGCCATATTTGAGGGCATGAAATCTTCCAGGGTCGGGAATAACTTTGGCCCCATCACAGATTGCTCCCCTTGTGATTATTTCTTCCTTCGACTCTGCCTGGATGACCGGATCATAGAGGATTGTGAGGCCGATGTTGTCGGATCTTCGGATTCAGGGGCTGTTGGTGGCAACACCGGCTGCTATAGTTGAGCATATAGTATTCCTTGGGCTCGGTTGATAGTCTTCTGAGTCATCCAGTTATCGAATTTCTGCCCTTGCTTGCTGGTGACTTTTTTCCATCCCTCCAATTTGTCAGAGTCGGTGGTTGAGATACATTCCACTTGTTCTGGGGGTGGTCCCAACTCGACTTGTCTGGAATCTACCATCCTTTGCAGGAGGTCTTTAATGACGAAGCATTCTCGGATATTGTTCCTGAACATCTGATGGTAGGGGTAGTAATCTGGCCTGTCATCGCGGCTGACTTCTTCAGGTCTCCTCAGCTCCGGGAGGCAGAGAAAGTTGTAGTTCATGGCATCAATGAAGTAGCTACAGACTTGATGGTCTCGGAATGAGTATACATTTTGTCTTCGTTCCTCAAACTGGTTTCGCTTCGGTCCTCTTTGATCGTCCCGTTTAGGCGGGGGCGGCCGCTGATATGCAGGGGGCACTTGAAAATTTGGTGGAGGCCTGAGCGATGGAGTGGGCACAGGGGTTGGCTTGAGTGTGACAGCGGACGCTTTAGCTCTAGGAGCTCTTTTCATAGGAGCCTAAGAGGCTATTTGGGACTTTGAATTTGTCCGCTGTAGGGAGTCCTCAATTATCTAGGCAATGGCCGAGAGATGGCGGATGCCAGTGGTGCATTCCACCGGTATGAGTAGTGTTCGCAGCTCATCTCTATCATTATCGATGCATATGGCTAGCATATCATCTTGAGGCATTGGCATATTCAGAGAATAGGTCAGAACATTCCATCTGGAGATGAAATCTGAGACCTTTTCATTCTCCCTATGCTTGCAGTTCATGAGATCGCTAATTGTTGTTTTCAGCAGCGTTGAACTGAAGTGGAATAGGAAATGCTGTCGGAGGTCCTCCCAACTCTTTATCGACTAGGCCGACAGACTCGTATACTAGACGGAGGCGGATCCTTACAGGGTCCGTACGAAGAATCCGAGTTTCACTGCTTCTTGTTGTTCCAGAGTCCCCATCATAGGGACGCAATAGGACGCGTAGTGCATCAAATGCTACTCTGGATTTCCTGATCCCTTGAACATGGGGAATACAGGGCCCCCAAAATTGGGTGGAGGGGGTGTGTTGGTCACCCAGTCTGAAAAGGGTTTCTGCTCCGGCTGTATCGGAGCGCGTCCACCTTCCATCGCTTCCAATTGATCTGTTAGAGCCTCAATGGTGTTGGTGAGTCCCTTGTTTACATCCTGTTGGACTCGGTCCTAGGCAAGCGTAGCCCGAGGCATTTCTTGAGGGTCTGGGTTGGCCAGCACCAAGGGGGTGCGTGCTGTTTTTGGAACCTTCAGAGGGTTTAGGTATACTCACTCTAGTTTCTTCTTGAGTGGAGGGAAATCGTAGTATTTGTCCGGATCCACATCTAGGTAGTTGGACGGGCCAGGCACCTCATTAGATGGGAGCCCTGGACGTATTTATTTTCCGAGGCAAACCTTAGCCTTTGAGGTGCACTTTTTGGGAGTGCATGATGTGGCTCTTCTTGGAACGCACTTTCAATAATGTGGTTCCTCTGGAGTAGCTTGGCGTTAATCCACCTCAATTATTTCATATTTTCTTCCTGTCGAGCGAACCACTCTTCGAGCGTGAGTGGCTCATTTTTATAGAGAGAAGATGACGGGTTAAGGGTAACTTTTCCTTTATTCTGATCATTGTTGGAAGCTCGCAGGGTAGGAAAAGGGAGGTTAGCTGAAGGCGCGTCCATATTTAAATCAGCCCTCTAGTTCAGGGTGTGCACACCTAGGTGTTCGTTGTGAGTCACAACCTGACCGAAACCGTCGTCTCCTGATCCATCTGGATTTGCATTATCTCCAGTGTCACCCACGGGGTTAGCCTCTATGGTGTTGATGAACGCATATTGCGGGGTGGAGGGGATGTCATCTTCAAAATAGGAAGAGGATCTCCCGCATCTTCTGCTGGCCTTCCCTTTTGTGTCTCGGGATTACCTTCAAACATCTTGTCGAAGGGTGACACGGATAGTTCTTTGATGTGACCTTACAGTGCGCATTCCTCTCAGAGGGGATGATGATTCATATGACAGGATAGGATGGGAGCCTCCTCTTCTGACTATCCTCCCTAGATGAGAGAATACCGACTCTCATGGGGGAGGTTGTTGTTGAGGGGGAAATAATGCCCCCAGCCATGAGGGCTGGGTTTGGCTCTATTCTCTGGACATTGAGTCTCTTCCCAGTTTTAATGGTCTTATGGGGGAATTTGTTGTTAAAAATTCCCCTAGACCTATAGGCTGGGGTTGACCCTGGATTGTGGCAGTTGCTGCAGCTATCGCGACTTGCCTGATCTCGCATGCCCCCATCCGGGGGTGAACCAGATATGGTGCCGAATTCATCTATGAATCATCCCCTTCTGGAGAGGCAGCCAAAGATCACTGATTGGCCTCTCTTAGGAGAGAGGCCTACTAGATGCTCCCAGTTGCATGATTCAGGAGTTATTGAATGGCTCTTTCCCGCTAGGCCTGATTCTTCTAGGCCTTACTCAAGGCCAAGCTATATTGGGTGGGTCGCCTTTCCTGAAAAGGGGGTCCACCTGGTTACCATCTCGATGTGACGATGTTGCAATACACTATACCGAACGTGTTCTTCTGGGTGGGGAGCGGAGTGAAATGAAGATCTCCGTGTTCCACCCATCCCCTGTATGGACTCCCGTCGGAGTGTCACCAATGAGGCGGCATAGTTCGTGCAGTGCGTGGAGGCAAGCTGCCTCCATATTCCCATTGGGCCTCTCGGGGCGTTTTTGTCGCATCGAGGAAAGGGCCTCCAGGTCGATGTGACGCAGGAGGTCCCCTATCGTCTTGTCGTGGTCTACATACCCGTCATAGGGCAGGAAGATCGATTTTAGCTGGCGGAGGGTCATCCATATATTTTGGCGGATGTCGTGCATGCATTCGTCAGACAAATCTCTGGGTATGTCGTACTGAGGGGTGGCCATGGGCCAAAACATAACTGGTATATCATTTCTGGCCAGTCGTTTCCTTAGGTGCAGCATATCGGCGTACTCATCCGCTAGTGATTCCTCTACCTGATCAGCCCAACTAAGGCGCTCTCTATAGTCCGAGGCAGTGGGACTGGTAGGTATCGAATTGTCTTGTGGGTGATTCCGAGGTGGTTCAGAAGATGAACACGACCCTAGAACGGCTCCTAATCGAAGAAGAGAGTCACTAGCGACAAGATGGGAATCTGACATACTTGATCACGTTATTCTGAGTGCCTCGGCATATGAGGGCCTTTCGGTGCTTTCTTCGGCAGGGGAGGGCCTTCCTGTCGAAATAAAATTCCATCGCAGAGAGGACCTTCTCAATGATGGTCGTAATGGTGAGGACTACCATTAATTCTGGATGCTTCACTTCATAGAGGAATTTTGCAGAGCACACCCTGGGGAGGACCTCCAGGGCATGTTTCAGCAAGGGGAGGACCTTCTGGATGCTTAGAGTTGTTACGGGGAAGACCTTCGCAACAATTTCCATTATGGTGAGGATGACCATCATGGATTGACTTTCGACATGCATCCTGGGGGGGACCTTCAAGATATGCCGCGATAAGGGGAGGACCTTCTTGTCGCTTGGGGCCATTGCAGGGAGGACCTTCGCAATGGCGACCGTGGTGGCCAGGACTACCATCACAGTTGTGGAAATGGTGAGGAATACCATTACTACTTCCGTAGGGAGAATATATGTGGGATACATCCTAGGGAGGGCCTCCAGAATGTACCACAACAGGGGGAGGGCCTTCTAGTTGTTCGACGTCTCTATGGGGAGGACCTCCGTTATCAGGGTGGCGAGGACTACCACCATGACCTGATTCCTGGCTGCGTGGAGTTCCGTTGCAGCGTGACCCCTAGGGAGGACCTACAGGGCAGGCCACGACAAGGTAAGGGCTTTATTGTCATGATGAGACATCACTATGGGGAGGACCTCCAAAGATGCGACTATGATAGCGAGGACAACCATCATAATCTGTGGTCTGACTACATGGAGAGTGATTACAGTGTATACCCCGGGGAGGACCTTTAGGGTGGAACGCAACAAGTGGAGTACCTTATTTCTGCTTGATCTTCTAGTCAGGTGGAGGATTTCCATGACTCGCATCAAGAGAGAACCTCTCGGGATCGATCATTATATGCCCACGGGGGATGCCCCTGTGAGTGCTCCGAGGAGGACCTTCAGAGCTGCTGGTAGCGACATTACGGGGAGGACCTTCGCAACTGCTACTGCCGCTCCCATAATATGGTAATGGGTGGGAAGTGTTTTGAGCCTTTGATGTGTGCTTAGAGGCATCGAGAACTCCAGATTCCAGTATAATGGAGTCATGAACCCACTCTTTATTTTTCAGCTTCCTTCGGCGCATTTGGGGAACTCTTTTGCGGGCAGCAGGGACCGTTTGCTATTTACATGGCCTTCACCTACTTTGGGTCCCTATCTAATTGGGTCCCGTGATGCTGTCGGGATACGCTGATGAACATCTTGACTTTTAGTAGGGATATATTCTTGATCTGAAGCATCCACCATGATGGATGGGTGTCCCCCAATTGGAACGAGTGAAGATGCTTGATCCGGTTGTCCTTGCATTGTGGAATATTGCAAGTGAACCTCATGGGAAATAATAGGGATGCATATCTTTTTTGAGGTGGCTATCTCGTCTCTTAGATGAGTCGCTTCAATTGGGGAGATGGGCTCACAGTCAAGAGTCCTAGAAGTTTCCGCTGATTCAATTACATGATGGAAAGTCAGCAAGATATGATCTGGGATCGATACATGCTCCTACATCATTGCCAAGATATGAAAAGAGACATCTTCGGTTGGAAATGGTATGAAGGCCCATTCCGGTATCGGAGTAGGAATATTCTTCTCTGGTCTTCCAGTGGTCAGTTTTTACTGAAAATTCTCCTGTGTTCGGGCAGGTGAACGAATCCTCCCCTGTACTAGGATACGCCGGTTTCTCACTCTGTTTTCCACCACATCGGGGTGGTAGACTTTACTTGCATCTACAGGGAGCTGGCCTGGCATATATTGGTTTCCCACCATATCGAGTCGGTGGCCTTTGTTGGTGGGGAGACGTGCTCTCCTATGATTTTCTTCCACATCTGGGTGGGTGGCTTTGTTGATCGCCACCATATCAGGATGGCAGACGTCTGCAGCAACTGCTAGGAGCTGGTCCTGTAGGTGCCGGGTCGCCACCATGTCAGGTTGGTAGGCTTCACGACCTTGGGCAGGGATAGGTTCATGCCTAGTAAGTGTCAGCCTGTGTGAGCGACGATCTTGATGGAGCTTGGCGGGATGCGCGCTGGCTCGTATGATGCTTCCATGTCTAGATGGAGGGCTTGGGAGGAGCGAATAGGTGTAGGTACCTGTTCGTGGTACGTCTTTGAGGCTGGGCAGCGTAGCTCCTCCTCAGGGACCAGGGTGATGACCAGCCCCTGACCGTACATCTTCCGCCCTTGTCGGGCGGTCCAAGGGACCGGAACTCGGGGAGCATGGGCCTGAATCCTATGAGAGACATACTCCTCGACGCGAGGAAGTCAGGTTGCGGAGTGACTGCGATGATGCCTTCCGGCGGTGGCCTTGGAGCGGAACCACCATTCGGTGGTGATGAAGTCCTTAACGTTGTCCTCATCTACCTCCCTAAGATAAGGGAGGTATGCATTGCCCCATTCTGGGGATAGACTCCCCAAATGGTTGGAGATAGCGACAGGGGCTGTCTGAATCCGCCTTTTCTGTCGCTGATGGGCAGGAGACCGGTGAGTTTTGGCGGATTGGAGGGCGTGCATGGATGCCTCCATCATTGGGAGAGTACCATTTGCGTGGTACTCTTGGATCAGCGCATATGAAACCCAGTGTTGAAGAAGCTGGGTGGGGGATGGGGTCCTCCATTTTTGAGGAAGTCTCGTCTTTGCATCGGTGGGAACACGCACTTCTGAATTTCTTTGCGATTCCATTGGATCGAAGGGAGTTCTGAAAGTGGTACTTGAAAAACATTTTAGAAAATACAATTTGAAAACCTGTCAAAGTAGCATCTCATAATCCCATTCATAATTGATGACCTTGCTTGACCCTCCTTTAGAGCACAGGGGAAAATAGGGTGGGATTAAGTTGAATTCATCATTTTTGGTTAAAGATTCATGTCGGGTACACCATTTTTTGTTTCGTTCTGGTTTTCAGCCACGAAACGCCCAACGAATCCATATCCAATGATTGATGGACCTGTTTTCCAAAGGCAGGGTTTTGCCGGATGGTTTGACCAGCGACACTTAAGAACTCACATTGGTCGATAGGATGGGAAGTCAGGCTTATCACACCCTTTTTGGGGGGAATTATTTCTTGTTCCGGGACTCTCTTATAGATTTAAGAAGTACTCATATGTTCGCGAATCTTTGGTTTATACCCAAACATTGTATCCATAGATTTAACCTTGGTGGGTAACGGTCAACTGGACGCAGGGGTTCGGAATCATTTATGCCCGAGGTTTACCATCCCTTGTTGGATTAATTAACCCGAAGGGTTGGAACTCGCTTGAGGCAGCACTAGGAGTGGCGCGGTGAACCAGTGTGGAGATGATCGAATCGACCGGTTGTTGGGCTTGAACCTGAGGGAGGTTTCCTACGTACCCTACTTACGAGGTAGGGATAAAAGTCCACATAGTTTGTATATACAGTTTAATTTCATGATGGATTAGGGTGGAACTCAGCATGAAGAAATGACCGAGTGGTGGGCTTGAACCTCGTGGAGGATTCCTACGTACCATGCTTTGGCATGGATCAAAGTCCCCGTAGTTCTATTTGGATTAGGGATTACACTCTGAGGAGGCCCAGAAAGATGGATTGGGTCTTACACTCTATGGAGGCCCATGGTAGGATTTCTTGGTCGATGCTTACTCTAATCCCACGTGAGTGATGCTCGGTGTGAGAAACAAGAGGCAGAAAGGACCATAGGATCACGTCGCGAAACGTGCATCTCTGAGAAGCGGAGTGGGGATTACGCCTGAAGCGGCCCAGGGTGATGAATTGGGGATTACACTCTAAGGATGCCAAGAGGGTCAGGGCTTACTCCGATATGGATGCCCGGGTCGACAAAGCCCAGCGGGAGAGGGAAAGGGGGTGCTCCTATGCCCATCTCCTCTCTTGAAGTACATGGGGGTTTCCTTCTAATGGCTATTTTACCATCTTCAATAAACTCTCTACAAGTGGAGGTGCAGAAAAGGGATTCCTGAGCTCAGGCTCCACATTACCATGGGAAAGTGAACCCAGGAATGCTTCGGGAATATATTCAAGGGTCAGGGAAACCTCTTTTCCCCTATTTACCATGGGTATGTGAACTCAATATGGTGTGCTGATGCGCCTACAAGTTACACAACGCGGATCCGGTGGCTTCGGTGGAGTCCTTGGCTCGGGGATGATGAACAGGCCAATGAGGGAGTCGTGGAGGACTTGGCTAGATCAGAAGTATTTTACCTGGATCTATAAATGAAAATGCCAAAGTATTTTACGAGCCGCCGAGAGGTATGGGTGGTGGATCCCTTCACGCAGGGAAGTGCCACGCGGCTGGAGAAGCCGTTCGTGAGCCAGGGTGGTCTGCGGACTGATTGGCATCCCACGAACCAAAGTGGTTCCTGGCTTTGGGTTCAATATGGGAACCGGGGTGGTTCACGTCTTCGGGTTCAATCTGCAAACCAGGGTGGTTCACGGAGGGTTCCAGGCGAGCAGCAGCGCCCAAGGACTGCGCTGATCGGAGGCTTGTCGGTTGGGGCGTCTCCTGAGTTGGAGAGTGCTATGCGGTACGACGGATGGGAAAAGAGGCATAAATTCCCCAGTCCACAGGGAAGTCATCCATATAGGGGGTATGGTTTGCGGTTCTCCTTTTTTGTTATTTTTAGATTAACGGTTCACCAAATTGTTATGAATTTTCCAACTCCTTGTTAATTCGTATACCTGCTGTGGTTCACGGATAAGAATTTAGTTGTTTACAAAATCTGAAGCCTTCCTTCAAATGATCTTCTTCCAAATCTCCAATCCCTCCAAATCTGATTTCGGTTCTCCGATCTCTTTCTCTTCTTTCCCCCTTGGTCCCCTTTTATAGAGTGGGGAAAGGGATGTAACTGTGGCCATATGACACCTTTTGTGGAGTCCCATAACCAAAAACCTGGTTCATGACTAACTTGGTCAATCCGCGATTTGCGGAGGTTATTGAACACTCCCCCCCCCCTCGATGAGGCGAACTCAGGGAGTGCTCCGCGGCTGCGAAGGGTTCTGCCTCCATTCTGCTAATGACAGTGGGTGTAGCTTGAACCGGTCGACGCGGTCCGCGGTTGGGGCGGTTTGTTTATGGTGAACCGGACTGGCGCCGATCCTGCCTCGTGACCACGGAGGCTCTCCACCTCTATTTCGCGAACAACAATGGTTCGCGGAGGGGGGTTCCTCACGGGGCCTGGCCACGTTGTGCTTCCACGGGACCAGTTCGCGGATCGGTCCTGTTTGTGTCCCTTCTTTGATTATTTTCCCCAATTATTTGGGGATTTGGGTGGAATATCCTTTGAGGATTTTTCAGGACCCTACAAAAGGTTATGCGGGGGTAGGTTTCACCTTAAACTTCCCCTTAGAGGATAAAACCACCACTTAAATAAAATTTTGTTACACACAATTTTTATTTAATTTATTAAAAATCCCCAAAAATTAACTTCCACTTCCGATAAAACTCAACTGTGATAAAGGTCTCTTTAAGAGAATAATGTTTCTAAGAGTTCATCAGTGTCCTAGAATTTCAATTCTGAGAACCAGTTCAAAATATAGAAAAACCTTCACGTCCTTTTACTAAACGTACATGAACAAAATATCAGAAATTGATTCCGGGCACACCAGGCCTCAGAATCAAGCGCCGTCAGAAACTATGGTCTCATAAAATTCCCATGTATTTAAGAAAAAATCTTCCATAAGATTTATGGGTCTTTATATGGATACTATTTTTTCTATATAATAAACAAATAAATGGAGTTTAGGGGTTGGAAAAGAAAAATTAAAAAATAACTTAAGAGAAGACATTACCTTTAAATTGGGTAACTCCCTTTGGTTTGAACCAAAAAGTTTACATGAATTGCCTTATGATTTTGAAAAGTAATCTAAGAGGAATAGAGGGATTTTGGGAGTATAATTGGGTAGAGTTTGGATTATCAAAGGAGATTGAGAAGAGTGAGTAATGGGTTAGAATTATGGTCTTTTTATAAGGGGGAGTAGGGGTTCTTTAGGAATGTTTTAAAATATTTTTTTATTATGTAATTATTTTAGGCTTATAAAGGTCCAAAACTCATTAAATTAAAATATATGATTACTTTTGTTCTAAATAATGTCATCTAATATAAAAGTCACAGGTTTTGGATATTGTTTTAGTATTTATAATCTTATTTATTTAAACCATTCATTAATTTGTTAAACACTACATAATTATTGTGTGATAAATAATTATACTTATATTTTTTCTAAAAATTATAAAAAATTCTATAACTTAGGAAATATTTTTATCATTCTTAAATAATATTTTTTGTCGTATATATCACTTATATAACTTAGTGTTGAAGTTGATTTACTAAAATATATATTTTTATGTTATTTTTTACTTAACTTTGAATCAATTAATATAAAGTGTCATTAACACTCCCATTTGGCTCTATGTGGTCTAAAAATCTATCCAACGATGACCATGGTCAGACTTTTATCAACCAATAGTATTAGGACACGTTTTAGGGTTAATTAATATCATTATAATATTATTAGTTTCCATTATTTACCGGATTTAACCTTTAACAACACTAAATAAAATATTTATTGAAGCATATATTCATAATGTCTAATAATAAAAGTTACATATTTACACAATGTTGACCTCCTGATTCCATATATGTAACGAATTTTTCAAAATTCAAGACACATAAATGGTAGAAATTTATTTAAAATTAAATTCCGTTGTCAAATCAAAAAGCATGTTTTTAAGAAATAATAACTATAAAAAAATGACACTAGTTTTTGTACAATTTCAATGTGAAATTACTTCAAATGACCAACATTTGATTAAATTGTAAAAATATAATCTAATTATACTATAAAACCATTTAAAAAGGTAATATGACCCTATAAATAAATTATATTAAAAGGTGGTTTTGAATTAAAATACAGTATTTTTCATTAAATGTTAAGAAATTAACTTTATCAGAAAAATAACATAAATATACCCAAAGTGAATTTTTATATAATTATTCTAAAGAATAGTTTCATCTTGTCAAATAAACCATATAAAAGTGACAAAAACTATATTTAAAAATTGTTCTCAATTAAAAGGCCATAAATCGACCTTTTAAAGAATATTAGAGTATTTATGTTTAAAATTGTATTAATTCACATTTTAAGCCTATAAGTTTTTTTGGATAAAAGTAAAAAAAAACTAAAAATCATATATAATCATACTGTAGTTTGTTTTATTCCTTCCCACTTATAAAATGGCATTGTGTTAGAAACCATTTAAATTAATTGTTTTTTAATATTATTTATCAGTATAACTCAACATTGTGTGCAACATAAGTTTTCAAAAAAAAATATTGTTGTGTATCAGGTACTCCATCGAACATATTATCCTCTTTAAGTTAAAATTAATATTTAATTTTCAAATATTAATAAATATGAACAAAATTTCATATTCTTTATTTACCTAGGATGTTACATCATTCCCCCATTTTGTAAATTACATCCTCGTGATTTTAAAATTGGTATTGGAAGCATCATTGGATGACCCACATCAGAAAAAGAGTAAATAATGATATATATTTAAAAGAAATAATGATAAATAAAAAGGTCAAATGAGATAACCCATAATAGGATTCCATGAAAATATGGATATGGAGGAGAAAGTAAGTCTCAAATTCTGATGGAGTGTGATATGAATCATGATTAGGAGAAAGGTATCCACTAGAAAATTACAAAATTTGGATGGGTTAAATGGTATTTGATTCCCTTGTAGGTAATGTTAATGGAAAATGTTATTGTTTTATGTTACGTTTTATAATGTTGAGGAATTTATTTAATAGATTAACTAAAAATATAAGGAAACACACATACTTGTCATGTAGACATTCATCCTTTACTAAATTCCAACCAAAAAATCATAAATTCTCCAAACACTGTGTATTTCAAATGACTTGGTCTCACCCAAAGTGCTAGAATCAACTACCAGAGTATCACATAATATGCAAAAGATAAACTATATATTTCCCTTGTATTTATACATCAACCAAAACCAAAAAGGTTAGTAAAAGATCACATATTCCCCATAAAGGATAATCATTTATTAAATAAAATACTACTCTTAATCTCAAAAATTGAACAAACAATACCTAAAGATCAATAGAAAACATTCATTATACAATTTTACTTAAAATCCTTCATTAAAATCGAAACTAATATTCAAACCCAAAACTCAAAAGGATTTAATCACACAGACTTCCACAATAAAACTTAAATTTTACCTTCAAATAACATCGAATACTCTTAAAGTCTCTTACTAAAAACTAATTAACCAAATAAAATATTATCTGTTATAGGTTAATCATTACCTTAAATAACCCAAAACAATTATAATTCCACAATAAAAACATAGATTATTTCAAAATAAAATTCCACCACTACTCATCAATCTAAATCCTAAATTATTCTATTTTCCATAGGCATACAATGTTTCCCCAAAATAGAGAACATCTTCCAAAATAACCTTTATCACTTAATCACAAAATCATTTTTCTATATTGAGTATATCCATTTGAAAAAACATAAATCCCCAAAAAAACATATTATTGATCCATATAATCATTTTACTAAAAATATTAAGTCATACTATCCAAGGACTTCATGTAGGCTAGTGGTAGGTGATGCACCCTTGTAGCCCATTGTTTTTGAGTTCAATTCTTGTGGCCTTTCCGGACATGAGGGGAGGTCACCCATATTACGTGTTGCCATTTTATAAAATTCAAGAATAAAACTTACCTGTTTTAACCTCAAAGGATTTATTATAACTTTCATTTTCACCCAATACATTAAGAACTCTAGATCATATATATTTCCATTTTTCACCTCCATATGATAAAATAAAACTACTCCCAAAAGAAAGAACTTAATACCTTGACCATAGTACAAACATGGTTTCACTATCATCTAGTTCACATAGGTTGAAGGTCCATGCATTACAACAATTATTTATATATCCTTAAAAATAATTTTCTTCCCTCATCCTAATAAACCTTGTAAAACTTGTGTCATATGGGTGTTCACAATAAAATAGTTTCAAAAAGTAATCATGTATATCATATAATTTCAATAAATATTTTAAAACATGATTTTTATAATACAGTCGGACCGAGTTTGATTTGAAAAATTCAATAAATTATCCTTTTAAAATACCATAAGTATGGGCTGAGAGACTATAATTTAGATGCAAATATAAATAGGTTTCTCTAGGGTCTCCTTCTCCATCAACATTTTCAAAATCATAATATGCCTCAAAATCTTTTGATGAGGTATAATCTATGAAAATACCTTGATAATATTACATTTATTGAAAATATGAGAATATTGAGAAAATATGACTTGATTAAATACAACCAATGATCCATGATGATATCGAGGTATAGTGGAGGTGTTTGATATCTCAAACAACTTCTTGTAAGTGATTTGTATACTATAAATAGTTTCCCAATCATTTAAATATGACTTTTAAATAATTATTGCATGCAAGTCATTAGGAAGAGATAGGAATGCCGTTTGAGATCATTCTCCATACATTTGTAAGAGACATTAGTTGAAATGAAAAAGTTATAAACCAATTATTTATCTAAAATATAAGACATATAGACTAACTATGTGTTTATCGAAAACTTCTAAACCCTAAAGTTATCAAAACCGACCTCTAATGCCAACTATAAGGAACTTTCCTTAATCATTACATAATCAAGACTTATGTTAACATTTCTATATGAGGATCTTTTCAGATTTAGAGTTTTAGTGAATTAGGATAGAACTATTACATATCAACTTGAATATTACAAGTAGAAACTACTACTAAGTATCCATTTTTAGTAAAATAAAAAACTCTTAAAAATAAAGATGATTACTTATATGTTTTAGACAACATGACTTTTCCAAGATCATATCCTTGACCCTATTCCAATTTTTGTCATGTGAAAAACAATTCAAAAACATGGGATGAGAAAAAAAGAATAGTAAGGGATATAGAAAGAAGGAAAATAGTTTTTTTTAAACAAAAAGTAAACCATGAACAATTTATCATAAGAAATACTTTTTACTGTTATGAAGTGGTAAATACTATTCACTGAATAAGAGATCATTTATTATCCTTTTGAAACCAAAATATTTCCATAAAACCCATAGAAATAACCCACGATAAGTAATGATAACTGGCGATATGAACATACTTATATGGAATAACTATACAGTGGACTTCCACACATATCACTAAATACAATAGCCATACGACCAACTTCCATTCCCAATGAGTTGGAGGTTATAACGTAACCACCCATCCTAGTTTATCACTCCACCACCCATTATTTTATTTATCTTGTATTTACACATAAAATTTCCATGTAGCATTATAAAATCATAACACATAAAATATTTCATTTCAAAAATAACATTTAATTTGAAATCATAAAAAATCAATTAAAAATATTGAAATAATAAATAAGTTTCAAAAAAAAAATTTAATACCAAAACACCCAAAAACTGAATAAGGGTTTTTTTTACATTTTTATAACATTATGTCTTATAGTGGAAGCCAACTAACGATTATAGCTACAGAGAGCTCATTTTCGCCGTAAATGTTAAAAACATTCCTTTTGTTGTTTAGTAAAATGATTCATAGAAAAAATATTTCCTTTGAATAAAATTAAAATCTAAAGGGGATTATTATATACCTTATAAAATAATTAGGTGTATATTACCCAAACATGCCTCAATGAAAGGAGATTGTGATGATGTCTGTTACCAAGATCATATTCTTAGATTAAGGTCAAATAAATGAAAGAATTATGTGTGAAAAATAAAAATACACCCAATATAAGTGGATATTTTATTTAAATAAACCATAGGTTATTCACACATATTCATAGCACCACATAATAAGGAATTATATGTTTAACCCAAAGAATAGAAATTGGGTTAAGAAGTTCCCTTTCAAAAATTCGACACCCTTACGATGTCACATAAAAATTCATAAAATGAGTTGATGAGAGAGAAAATGGTATCTCATCACTTAGACTTAAAATTTACAACAATAAGGGTTTAAAAGAACATATAATATCATAAGAATTTGTATATTTAATGGCATAACAAAAAAAAGTCTTTCAAAAAGATGTGGGTGAAAGGATCCCTTACCGATTAGGTAAATTACGAAACATACACCACATGATAGAAGGATCATACAATGAAGATGTAAATACCCCAAAACTGAGGTATATTACACAATGAATATAGTTGTGGTATTACTACACAAAACAAAATAACATTGTGGAAAATATAGCATGAATCTCACAGGAATAAAAAGTGGGATGAAAACACCTTACCACATTGTAATCAATCGAGTCATAAGACCAGAAGTTAATAATCAGAAAATTAATCACATAATACCCTAAATATATATATAATAATTATAATATATATAAAATTTAAGTACCCAATACAGCACATGAAATAAATAATTGATGAACAATGGAAATCCCATGAAAATAAAAGTGTGATAAAGAACAACTTATCTCAAGTCTGACTTCTCATGTATGTTCCTTGTTCTTCATGAATAATTAAATTAAGTTAATTTATAATTTTTTAAGAACCTTTTTCATGTTTTATTAATTTTTTATATAACGTATTATCTTTCTATTACAATTAGTAAATTATTTGAATTCATATCATACATTTTGTTGATGTTTGGAAGTTAGTAAAAATTGAACTTGTTATAATTACGAAATGTCCGTGTTGTCAATAGTATAATATCTCTACAATCATAATATTTATTTAAATATCATATATATCATATATATTTCTGGAATATATTTGTATTTATTATAGTATATAACATTTGGAGATAAGAAATGAAATACATTGTTCATGGAGATGGAAAGTCGTACTTACACATGAACGCTACTTTCATTTCAATTTGTTATTTTAATGGATTAAAAAATTAGAGATAAATAGTTATATTATAAATATAGTATAATATCATATATAATTTCATTAACTTCATCCTTTAAATGTCCCATGTATGGAATGAATGAGTCATATTACTAAGAGGGGGTGGTCGTCTGCACTTCCTCAACTGAAATTATCGTATTTAAATATTATAGAAACCAAAAAGGTGTGATAAAATGAAACATATAGTAGTAAAGAGACAATATAAATATAATATATATCACATATAAATAATTTTCCATCCTAATTTCCACCATGAGAGTCAATTGGAGATATTGGAACAATCATCGTTTTGTGAGGTAGTAGTTCGCCGTCCACATAAACAATTTGGTCGTATCTATTCAATGGAGGTGTGTAGATGAGTAGTTAGAATCCATATTATATCAAAAACCTAGTATATTTTTTACAATGGTTTTTCTATAAAATAAATGGATAAATATAGTTTAGGGGGTTTTATTTGTAAAATTAATGAAAATAACTTAAGAAAAGCATTACCTTTAAATCGGGTAACTCCCTTTGGTTTGAACCAAATGGTTAACTTGAATTACCTTATATATAGGAGAATCCTTAAAAGAGGAATATAGGTATGTAGGAAGCTTAATTGGGAAGTTTTTTTATGAGTAAATGGCCTTGATAAGTGTGAAGAATGGGTTATAACTGATGTCGTTTTATAAGGGGAAGAGGTGGTCTTTAGGAATGTTTTGGAAGAATTATATAATTATATAATGATTTTCAGATTATAACGGTCCAAAGATAATTAAAGTTGAATATTAGAGGAATATTGTTCTGAAACAAAACATAAAATAGTAATTTTATGGGTTTTGGATTTTTTTTAAATTTTTATAATCTTATTTATTTAAATCATTCAATAATGAGGTAAACACTACATCATTATTGTTTCATAAATAATTATACATATATGATGTATAAAAATTATAAAAAATTCCATGATGTAGGAAATTTTTTATATTTCTAATTAATATTTATATTTTATTAGATAACTTAAATTATTCCATGTAAAAATTTATTTACTAAAAGATATATGTTTATGTCATTTTTGTCTTTACTTTAAATCAATTAATATAATCTGTCATTATCACTTCTATTTTGCTCCATTGAGTCCCATAATCTACCCAAAGATGACCATGGTCGGAAATATATCAAAAAATAGTATTAGGACATGTGTTAGGGTAATTTAAAATTATTATAATATTATTTTTTACCCTTATTTTCTAGATTTAACCTTTAACCATTGTAAATAAAATAATTTCTGAATTAAATATTCATAATGTCAAAAATAAAACATAACTATTTAAAAAAAATTGACCTCCTTGTTCCAAATATGGAATAAATTTTTCCAAATTAAAAACATAGAAGTGGTATAAATTAATTTATAATTAATTCCCATTGTCAAAACAAAAGGCGTGTTTTTGAGAAATAATAACTATCACAATATTGACCCTTGTTTATGTCCAATTTCAAAGGGAAATAACATCCAATGAGAAAATTTAGATGAAATGATAAAACTATATTTAAATTACACATTAAATCCATTTATAATGATAACATAAACATATAAATAAATTAGATTAAAGTGCAGTTTTGAATTAAAATACATTATTTTTACTATTCATTAAAAATGAACTTTATCAGAAAATTACCAAAAATTTACCCAAAGTATATTTTCGTGTACTGATTCTAAATAAAGACTTTTTTTTCAAATTGAACATATAAAAGTAAAAAATTTGATTTAAAATGGGTTTTCCATTAAAAGGCGGTAAATAGGTTGTTTAAAGAATATGTGAGTATTTATGCTTAAAATTGGATTCATTCACATTTTAAGCCTCTAGGATTTATTAGATAAACATAAAAACATATAATAAAAATATATAATAATATTTTAGTCAGTTATATTCATTCCCTCTAATACAATGGATAGGCGTTAACTACCATTTAAATTAATAATATTATTATATTATTTTTTGGTATAACTCAAAGTTTTGTACAACATAATTTTTCAAAAAAAACCTATTGTTATGTATCAGGTACGCTATCGAACACAGAATCCACTTTAAAGTAAAACTAATATTTAATTTACAAATATTAACAAATATGAAAATTTTCTTATTCTTTATTTACCATAGATGTAATAAAAGTTATGATGACATTATTTATTCCAATATTTTTCATAATATAATGTGTTCATGTTTTTTGTAAGAGGTATATGTTTTTGTTATTAATCGTTCCTGATGTTTAGGTTGATGATATATTCTAATGTATTACTTATTCTTGCTAAGCATTTGATATCACCCATTTCTTATGTTTCATTTTCAAACGACATAAAGAAGTTTATTATGAATGACCTGTAGGGATAAACTAGGAGTTGTGGATATTCCCAATAAATCATATATTTACTTTTCAAGTTGTAATGATGATCCAATATTTTTACCTGGTTTCCAAAAACTACTAAACTACATGGTCCTTCATGATTTGATTTTTTTAATCATTCCCATGTATTAAAATAAATCACCAGTTCCAGGATTTTGGGGTTGGGTGTTATAGTTGGTATCAGAGGATTTTTATTAGAAAACACAGATTTTATATTTAGAAAACATAGATTGTGGGAAAAAAATCCTAAGATATACATGATGATATGCATAAAATAACATCCTAGAATCTTAGTAAATAATATATTATTTGGATCTTACAATGGAACTGAATCCATGTTTGGATACAAATAGTGGATGTGGTTCTAGAATATATATATGTAGGAGTAACCAAATCGACAAGATTTTTTGGTCTTGACATAGTCTAACCAGATATACGACATCAGGACATACTACACACCTTGTATGACACACCTGGGCATATTCTTTGAAGATTTAAATTTTTTTCTTACATACCATTCTGGAGGATTTTTTCTTCCAATGTAACAAAAGTATATGGTTGTAGGATTTACATTGAAAAATTTTATGATAAGTACTATACAATGTTTAGAGTTATAGAATGTTTATAATTTTATGAACTCGAATAGAATATATAATTGATTAAAAATGCCTCGTAGTAGAAGGAATGAGAAAATAAAATATACCCATGATGCAAAGAGTAAAAAGGATCATATCTCTCATGGTCTTAATCTATTATTTCAATGGAAGATAGTGTCCAATGTTTCATACTCATATGAGGAAATAGTATCATATGTTAACAAGGTATGTAATTAATTCATTGAGTACAATGGGTTTTAAGTGATGAAAAACAAGAATACGAATGAAGAGAAAAATATAGATAAATAGATGAAGGGAAAGAGGGGTTTTCCCACATGTGATAATTTTGGATAGAATCACCCGAGAAAATTCATGAAGGGAATGAGTGTTTGATATAAGTGTAGATAAAAAGGACACCCATTTCCTGATTTCAAGGGTAAGAAAAGGGGTTCTAATGTACAATGTTTCAACTACAATGAGATGGGACACTAAACGAATCAATATCCCAAACATCAAAGGAATGTACCCCAAATGATGATTCTGGATAATGATACAGTTATGATGCTGGTGTAGATAAAGTAGAATGATTAATATGACTAGTCAAGAATCATGCCATTTGAATACATCTTCGACAATCTTATGCTCATATGAATTATGGAATATATGAGGATTATACATCAACACATTTTAATAGTGGATTTGAATATATATGTTGAATGGTACCAAGAAAGGATATTTAGTCAAAATATAAACATTTTGGATAATGCATGATTAAAGGAAGGAAAAACCGTAATATATTTATAATGATGAAGATAATGATGATGAAATGATGCATTTGGATAAGTACTGACTGCCTCAAAACTAATTTTGGACTTGTTGGCAAGTGTAATATTTTATCATTGATGGAGTTTATGACATTTTTTTGATTTAAGTAGTATATGAAATATATTGTGTACGAATAAATGCATATTTACAATAAGGTTTTATGGAAATTTGATTTATTACCGTATTTTATAAGGACACGTGATGATAATATTAACATGTTTGAAATGTGAAAATTTAGGGTAACTCCATGTAATTAAAGGAAAATAAAGTAGCATAAGCCTTGAGTAGGATATATCGTGGATTCATAAACAAAATATGGATTTCCAAGGACCCTGTATACATGGATCTAGAAAGGATGCATTTAGGAATGATTCTTATATTCTAGATCATGATCTATTAGAAAGTTAAACCATTTATGAAATGGTTTAATTTTATCATTGTATGATGACGTAGAGTTTAATGTTACCAGTATAGATAGTTCAAGGCACAAACAAAGGATAATATTGTGTTTATGAAATATAAATGTATATTTATAAACTTATAGAGTGGAATATTTCCTAAACTCTAGGAAAATAGTCCTAAAAAATATTGTTGTCTGATTATAATTTACTCATAGTTATAGTTTATGGATTTGTGGAAATGATCTTTCATGTAATCTGGTTCTATATCACTTCCCATCAGAACACGATGGTTTGATTATTCTCATGTGACCATGTTATCTAATTAGAATGTGTAGTTTTTTGTAACCGATGAAATTCCATTTCCCTCTTATTAATAGGATATTTATAACCATTTGTGGGTTTCCCATAAGGGAATTTTCAAGTATCAACCCGTAACTTTCAAAATACAATTTCAAAATTTTAAGGATGAAATTTTGTAAAGAGGGGTTATCATAACATCCTAAGATTCTGAAAAAAACTAATATTGAATGCATGAAACATTAAGTCTCTTCAAAACACCATATTGGTATAACCTACCTAGTAACCATATTTTTTCATCCTCTGTGATTTGAATTTTGAAAAACTGAAATACACAGTTGCTTTCAATAACATATTTAGAGTCCGATAATAAAAACATAATTTTTTATGAATAGTAACATGCCCTTATGAATATTACCTTGACCCTTATGAATATTAATTCACCCATAAGAGTAGTAACATGACCCTTATGAATAGTAATACACACTTATGAATACTAACTTCACCCATATAAATAGTAATATACCATTATGAATAGTAACATGAATAGTAATATACCCTTATGAATAGTAACCTCTCACAGGTAAATAAAAACATAATTTAGTCACCTTATAAATGGGGGTGAATATTTAAAAATTTAACAATTAAATGTTGGTATTTTAATGATAAATAAATAATAAATTACAATTTTATAATTAATAGATTAATTTAAAAGATAATTCATTTTCATAAAATGTATTCACAATTATGTTTCTTTTGTGTTCCACTAATTATAAAATAATTTTTTGAGACAGAAGTTCACTTTATGATGTTTCATAAAATCAATTATCATATTAAAATTGGCATTTTCTAGTTAATTATCATTTTAATTGAAAATTAAATTTCTCTTATTTGGAAACCTATTTTTTAAAAATAGAGTTCTATTTTCGATTCTACATGTCAAAAAAGTATTTGGATGAATTTTTGGGATTTTTATGGAATAATTTAATTTTGTTGAATAGTAAAAAAAATACATTTTTTATAAAATACAGCATTTTTATTGACATTATCATGAAATTATTTTGATATAAAAAATTATTTAAACTATTTAATAATTAAATAATTATACTATAAGTGTAATATTGTAAATAACTAATTGGGAAACTGAAAGGTATATTTTTTCATGATAAATATAAAAATCATTACCCAAGTCATTGCAGTGCCTGCACAGCGCTAACAAAGTAAGAATTGGTAATTTATATTTATTAATTGGGTGATAAAAATTACATTCATAAATTTTTAGTTAATTACAATGTATTATTTATCACATTAATTTTTAATTTCTAATATTAGTGTCATATAAGATGATCATTATCTAAATGTGTGTGCAATACTTTTGTGGGGAAGGAAGAGACAAAATAAAAAAGCTTAGGAGAAGTATTGTTTTGTATAAGAGTGAATATATATAATGAAAAAAATTATAATTTTATTTTGAACCTAATTAATTTATCTTTATGACAATATTTTATTTTTTTATGTTTGAAATAAATAAAATTAATGTTTATTCAATGCTGGTACAACTCTTGTGCAAGCATAAGAAAATAAATAACATGTTTTTTAAATAAAATTTTAAGAATGTTTAAATGACCATATTATGGATAAATGTTTTTATATAATCAATTTTAAACTATTATGACGTTTTTATTATAATTTGGGACATTTTTGACCCACATGAATCACTATAATGTCTCTAAAATATTTTATTTCAAAAGAGAATAAAGTTGTCACATTATAGTTTTTAGTTTAATAATATTGTTATATGATATTTTCTAGAGGTTTTAATCATACAAGAATAGTTTTTGGAAAGCTAATAAATTTATATTTCTCATTGAATTTTATTTTTAATTAGTTGACCACAAATAAATACTACAACGGCTTCTAATAAAATCAAAAAGTATAAGTTTTATTAATGAATAAATCAAATAATAAATATTAAAAATAATAAAATAAACATAATTTTATTATTTAAGATAATTCACATATTCCCAAGATGAATATGACATTTCAATGATATAATATAAAATATTATTCTATTTTAAACTCTTTTTTAATGTGTTTAAAATTATAGATATGAATTGTTTTTATCTTTTCAAAATTGTTTTTCATGAATAAAATATTTTATTAAATTATCTAGAAATACGAAATTTTTTGAACAAGTCCATAAATAACAATATAATTTTGAAAATGTAATACCGTTCTAGTTTTAGAACCTTTGTGAGTCCTTAACATAATTATATATTTATTATATTTTAATAATTTTTCTGATTCTTAAGTTACCCATCACCTCACTTTTAATTGGAGGTTCCTTCCTTCAAATATTTTCATAAGAATAATCCTTCTTGTTCAGTCAAAGTCTTTCAAATTCAATACTCATCATCCCGTGACACATTCTTGTGCTTATAGTCCCATAGTAAGACCACATCCAAGATCCTTAAGGTTGTTTCAAAATGGAAATATTAAATAGGTGACACTTCTTCTTATTCTGTTTTAAATTCATTCTCCCATATAACATATCCATCTGTATTATCAAATTAATCATGATAACTCAAATACGTAATATGTACTAGAATTTTTTTATGATAATGGAATATTTAAAATTATTCTCTTCTTTTCCCTCTATTTATTCTATAAAGGAGAACACTGTCTTAGATGTGTTAATTACCACGCTCAAGGAAAATAATTTTACAATTTGAATTAAAATATTCATGACTAGTTAGGAAACCTTTATAATGGATAAAACAAATAGCAATATATGTACTTTATCTTATGTAATTTTCATGAATCCTTGCACACTAATTATATAATATAATAATAAAAAACAAGTTCATTATGCACAAAACCGCGAAGTTAATCCTAGTGGTTATCATTAACTATTATCTAATGAGTAATCCAATGTTTAAACGCACTTCAAACGAACATCCATTCACGAATACAAGTGAACTGATCATTAAACCAAAGAAGCAAATGCTTCCAAAATAATGAAATTGAATCCATCAACCCAACAAAAGTCCATGAATGAACCATATCAAGTTATAAATAAAATTTATATGTTTAAGAGGTTATGAAATAATTAATTTATGTATATAAATTTGGTTGTTCATGTCTTTAAGATCAAGTGGGGAACACCTTTGGACAAAAGGTAAGGGTTTCCTCATCTCACTTCCATTTTCAAGAGACATTTTTTACTCACTACAATTACTTCTATATGGTGTATGTATACTTACTATTTCTGTATCATGTCATTAATATCACAAATTTAATGGTATTAAATATTTCAATTGATGATTTTTAGTTTTGTGGCATATGTTTTGATTGATTACAAAATGGTAAGGATTTTCTTCCTGAACATCCATTTCAATCAAAGTAACATTTATTATCTTTATACCTAAATTAAATTCATATTCACTCATATGCACTCCTCATAATTTCTATTTTAATGTTTTATATATGTGTTCAAACAATAATAATACCTTCATTTATTGGGATTTATATGTTTTAAAAGCAACTTTTAAAAATCCATCCCGATAAAAAATCTCACATTAAGGGAATTCCTCAAACTCATACCAATTTTTAACGTCACTATATAATCAGTTTTTTTTAAACCATTATCTATATAAAATCAATAACTTTATTTAAAAAATATTATCTTACTTCACTTCTGGTTTTATATAATTATTTTTTGAATGGATCTGTTCTTTTCAAAGTAAAAGATTATTTTTCTCAAGAATTACTCAATGATTATATAAGTGTATCTTCATATATTTCCACACTCTTATTTATTTTTATAAATTGTTGGTATTAATATTTTATCAAACCATATAAAATATTTAATTTATTTTTTTATTATTACTTTGGATATGGTTGTGCTATCTTAAAATTGTTCCCCAATTTACTTCAAATGGTTAGTGTTTATGCTTAATGTCATGGGAAAATTATTTACAATTCATATATTACTGTCAATATGAATGTATATGTTGAAATTGTTTATCCCAATTCATATGAGGATATAAATGGACATAGTATGTTTCCGGAGGGTTGAGCTATATCCACTCGGTGGATCAGTAGGTCTCATGAGACAAAAAACAGTCTGGGAACAAGGCCTTGACAAAATGATTATTTATGGTCTTTGCACGAGTCCTTGACAATATGGTTATGATGTCTAGATTTATTCATTTATTCATTATGAAAATATTTTTTATGGTTCATGTGGTTATTAGACTAGTATAATACTGATTATTATGTTTTACTATGGCATTATTTATACATCTCTTATTCCTACCATAATGTGTTCATGTTTTTTGTTAAAGGCATATGCTTTTAGTTATTCAACATGAAAAGTGTTTATGTTTATGATATCCTCAGATATATTTCATTCCCTTACTTAGATTTTGAGCTCACCCATTTCTTATGTTTCATTTTCTTAGGACATGAAGAAGTTTATTAAAAATGACCTACAATGATAAACATTCAGTTGTGGATGTGCCCGTATAAATCTTAAATGTTGTTTTTGTTTTCATGTGGAAATATTGAATCTATGTTTGTATATGGTCATCCAAAACATCTAAACTAATTGTTCCTTTGGGATTGTATTCCTTGTAATAATACTAATTTATTAAAAATAATGCCCCAACTCATGGATTTTGGTTTGGGGCGTTATGGTTTCATATTCAAGTATTTTGTAATGTTGTCGGGGAATGTAGTATTATTTGACCAGAATTAGTTGAGGGAGTGGATGAGAAGTAATTATGATCTAGAAACATATGAAGATAGCTGAGAGCTGGTAGAAATTTATGCAGATAATCAAAGGAAAGATTTTTCTTTTGGGGTAGGTGATCATGTCTTCCCCAAAGTTTCTACATGGAAAAGTTTGATTCGTTTTGGAAATAATTGAAATCTTTGTTTATTGTTTATTGGACCCTAGGATATCCTAGAGAATGTTGGACTATTTTAAATCTGAATATTTTTTCCCTAGATATAATCTCATCTACACAATGATTTTCATATTTAAATGTTGAGAAATTATGTGAAAGATTCATCTAGAGTTCTAATCCCAGAAGTGGATTAGTTTGAAAAGACTATTTCAAATGTATAAAAGCATGTTCATATTATTGGTCATTGAGGGAAATTATGGTGAAATAAGGTAATTAATGAGTATATGGTTTTCTATAGATACCACATGGTTAAAGAAGAAACATTGGAATCTGAAAATTCTTGTGGGAGAGGTATGCACACTTTTTTTAAAAATATAATAAAAATTGTAGGGATGTAATATCCATAAGGATGTTATAATGTAAAAAACCATGTATTTTAAAATAATTTCATTTCATTCTGGAATTAAATAGTTAAATTCATTGTAAATTTAAAATCATATAAGTATTATTTATAAAAATTAAGGAATATAAAGTAATATAACAATTACCTCACAAGTAAATTTATAAATAAATCTTTTTTTATCTTATATGTGAAAATATAATATATTTATATCATGGAATAAGTAAACAAATATTTTTAAAATGATAAATTCTGTGACAGTTTTTTTGTAAAACATAATCATTGAAAAATATAATAATTATTAATTTAATGATATAAAAGAAAATTTTATTACATAAAATAGATTCTTAAATTATGATTTTACTGTCTTATTATTTTGGGAAAATGTTATGAGACCTTAATTAATTTCTCAAAGTGCTATATAATTAATTATAGTTTTAAAATTTCTATTTTTCAAAAAAAATAATTAATTAAGTTTAAAATTACATTTCCCATATTTATAGTATTATTTTCCTACATTTTCTTTTTTAATGATACACATAAAAATGGTTGGGTTTATTTTTTTATATTTCTCTAAAAAAGTTTATTTTTTAGTTAATAGTGAGAAATGGTAATTAATGATATAAGCTAAATACATGAATTATTGAGTCATAGATTATATATGGATTATTTAAGCCCATAATATCTAACTCACCATTATTATTTTAATATATTTTATGATAATACTCATCCTAATCATAGTATATAGAAAAACAAAGAAACTAAGGGATATTATGTTCAAAAAACACCCCTCTCCACTACTATGAAAAATCACCCCTTGCCACCTCATTCCTCACACCTCAAAGAATTTTAGATTATTTAATTTCAACCCCTTTAACTTAACAAGAATATTATCTATGATCCAGAACTTCTGGTCTCACCAAATGCAAACAAACAGGTTCTTTAAGGGGGTTCTTAAAGGGAATAATTCAAGAGGTAAAATCTTCTTTCATTTTTCTTTTCTTTTCCTTTATATTATTATCTTATTATATATTCACTTACCATTATCCAAAGGTTATACAATCTCAATTATATTATATATACTAGAAATTTATAATTTTTATGTCACAATTAGTCATAAAATTCTTTCTCTACTCACTTTTATTTTGAAAATGAGAAAATCATCTGCGATGTGTCGATTTTCCACCATCATAGATGATACACATTGATTTTTTATTACTTCCTTAATTTATGGTCATAAATATATTATTAGGGTTAAATAAAATTTTATGATAAATAATATAAGTTATATAATGTTTTGGAACCAATATATGAACCTGGTACTGAGTGAAATTCTATAAGCTCATGATGGTCGAAAAAATCACCTAATAAAAGTAAATCATTTCCAATAATATTTTATTTATTATTTAATAAAATTAGGAGAAAAAAATGATATATTGTATAATTTAAAATAATATTAACATATATATACCATTTAATTCCACTTTTAGAGTTATTTATCCACACAACAAGAAAATCAACAATGAACACACCATTTAAACCATGAAAGGAATACACCCAAAGAAAAGAAAATAACAAAATATTATTAATAAATATGCAGAAAGTTGTAATAATATGGTCATATAAGGTGGTATAAACATGGTTATAGTTCGGTTATAAATTAATAACACTATGTGAACCATTATTAAATAAGTTGTTTCTAATTTTAATTAATACAATATTGAGGTAAGGTACATTTATTTAAAAACCTCTTTAAATTTTCTATTTATAAAAATTTTAAATGAATTATATTTATGAAAGTATTGTGGATTTATGATTACTTTTTAGTTCCTCAGAAATTTTTATGAATAATGGTGGGACATGTATCTCCCTCTGCGCCATTTCTTATGTTTATTTTAGAGGTCGACCGTATGGTTACTTCATGTGAGGCCTTGATTGTTACACCATAATGTTGTCGTGAGGGTCACATTGTAATGTATGCATGAATGTTACGACATAAGATAACTCTGAGGGATACAATTAATATAGTATCTCAGAGGTTTTAAATACTATATATGTTATTTTACACGTTACCTATATTGTTTTATTTATGTTTTTTATGTTTTATGGAAATATCTTGTTTTCACAAGACATGTATATGATACTTTATGTGTGGGAAATACGTTTTTGTGAAATTGATTTCATATTATCATAAGTATTCCTAGAATAATTATTTCCAATATTTTTATTTCCCTTTCTAGTAATTTTTTATCATCACATTCTTTAAAAAAAATTCATAGGGTTTATGAATTCGTAAAGGAAATGAAGGATTCATGTTTAATGTCATAATTTTTTTTCAGAGAGAAAATTAATGTTTTTTTAATGATTCATTTTTCAATAATGGATATTTTTATAGTAGTATCCAAATTTTATTTTTTTCGGTTCTTTTCATGTATTAATTATGACCTAATTGTCCAAATAAACTAAACTAAAATGTTTTTTAGGAATGTAAAGAAAAGAGAATTATAAATGAATTTACTAGTTTATTTAATGTTTTCGAACGGGTCATTAAAATAACCATGATGTTATGTTTTAGGGTGTGAATATAACATTAAAATTAATGAATATATATTTTCCACACATGTTCAATGGTAATTTATAGATTATTAAAAAAAATTAACCATTTAGAAGAGACGGAAATATTTTCTGAAAGTAAATATTCTTTCCTAAATGTGGTTTAGTCACACATTGTGCACATAATTTAAAATATATGTTTACCACTTTTAATAAATATATTTTTTAAAATTGAACATTATTTATTAAATCTATATTAAAAATTTATATTTTGTTTAATTTTTGATAATTTTTTATGAAGGTCAATTTTTTTATGGAAATTTTCAAAATAATGATTTTTATTGAAAAATACCTTTTAATTTATTTTAGTATCAATATAAAATTACATTTTTTATTTTGTTAAAATAGAATTATTTCAATTATATTAAATCATTAAAAATTTGGGTAATTTTATTTAATTTAATATTTAGTTATAATATAAATAATTTTGGATCTTTTTATTATTTTTCTTTAGAAAATCCATTTTTTGATTTGTCTATGGGTTAAATCATAAATTGAATTTGATTTCTTCTTAATATTAAATTTGAAAAATGGAAATAATATTTGGAATCAAAATGAGTAATTATATATAATGATTTAAATTATATTTTTCCAATAATTAATGTGAAATTAGTAAAAAAATAATTTTTTCATTTATTTTAAAAATGGGTTTTTTCTTTGGAATAAATTAATAAGATGTCAGTTTAAATGACCTAGAACAAGTCCAAATCTCATTGTATATACATAAAAAACCCTATAACCTATAAGGATCAATAATTTCATATTTTATATACCTTTATAATGTGGAAAATATTAGTATACATTATTCTCTTCAAAAATTTCATGTCTGCCCTCTCATTCACATATAAATGGAAACTCACTACCATCATTTATAAACACCCATAAAGACCATTGTATCAAAAAAAACCTATTAAAATCATACTTAAATATCCTTATACACACATTACATATTCTTTTATTCCAAAATTACCAACCTGTGTGTCTTTAATAGGATACCAATAGATGTTTCTCAAAGAGAAGTTAATTATCTTAATGAATCTCTTCTTTTTTCTTTATTCATTAACCATATACAATTATTTCATAAAAATTATAATATAATAACATCAATATCCCCCATATACAGATATTTTATTAATTTAATGGAATAATATATATCAATATATCTTTAATTAAATTGGAATAAACTCATCGATCGTGTCTACAGTGGACTACCACCTCATGAACTGATGTAGCTCGTTTTCCATCAACCCATATCACGATTGTATAAAATAATGTATTAACTTTATCTATATATATATATAATTTTAATTTTATTATTATAATTTTATTATTATAATATCACATAAACCTTTTTACATTCCATGCCATTTAAAATATGATAGCATCACTTCTGTGTACGGTAGACTACCAAATCACGAAACTATGTGAATCATTTTTCACTAAATCACTACATGAAATGAAATAATGATAATTTTATTGAATATATACAATATATAATAAATTATTTTTATTATTTAAAATTAAAATATAACCCAATTCCCTACACTTTCATTATTTATTGGAAGCTATTCATTTTCCATGTCAAACCATAATGAATTTTTGTAAAAACATATATAATGAAAAGGTATTATTTTTTAGACACTAATAAAACTGTATATATTATTTTTTCATATCCTATACCGAAGAACCATAAAAATCAGTATAATACACAAATGAGAAAACACGTAAACTTACCCCTGAAAAAAGGAATTTAATGAAATATTCGTAATAAATGGGTTTTAAAATGTGATAATAGGATCATATTTGGTATTATATATCTAAATATGTAAATTGATAATATTATCATATTCATTACACAAGATTTTATGTCATTTTCATCCAAAAGAAAGTCTGAGATAATAGACTTCATCTTCATTTCCCATGATTCTGGCATATTATAATTTTATGCACCTAATTTTATTAATATATTGAATATAGATACCATTTTACATAAATTTCCATGAATACATAATAATTAATGTAATTTCAAATTAAAATCATAATTTTTCAATCCTAGTGGATCATACTTGAAAATTATTCGGTAAAAAATAATTTCATTAATCAATTTGTACTCAATGGGTTATATTATATCTTTATTGTTTTTTAAATTCTATGTTATGTGTATAAATAATTATTACAATTTAATTTTTTTATTTTCACCTTTTTATGTGATTTTACATCTGATTCCCATAATCTATTCAATGAATAATTCTCACTACAACGTTATGATAATTGTAATAGGTTATTTACAATCTATTCATAATTATATTTTTTATGAATAGATATCCGTTTTATGAAATTATTTGATTATTTTAAAATAATAAATCTTGATTTTCATAGATTATATTTATTCATGATTTTTTAAAGTAATTTTAAAACTTTTCACTTTATAGAACATAAACATGTTTGGAATTCTTTTTAAAGAAAACTATTCTTTATTCGTCTCTTCAAGAAAAATTAATTTTTCATCCAAATCAATTTTTCCATAAAATGTTTTATTTTTTCTATATTATAAAAATTATTTATAAATAAAATTTCACCCTTATTTTCATTTATGTAAAAATAATTAATGAATTAGTCCTTCCAATTTCTCAATAAGGCACTTTTTATCCATTTACGAAAGTGTGAAATGATTTTCATTCAAAGAAATGTATGAACCATCCCACTATTAGAACAACACTATGTTTTAAAAATTTATTTATTGGTTTCTAAGAATATTTTAAATAAATATTTTGAATTTTTTTTGAATTTTTGTTTAAATAAGTATGTTTTATGAGAAAATTTTGTCTTCCTCAATAATTTTATTAATGAAATAATTGTGGTATTTGAATTCATCTGAGTCAAAAAGAATATTTTACATATTATCTACTGGGGATATGTTGTATTGATACCATTCATATTTTTCTTTAGATATTTTATTATCAACTTAACTAGGGGATGTATTAACATTCCTTTTCTAGACTTATTTATCTTCACATTAATTTTCCCTTGATATTCTCAGTTAATGGTTATTAGTAGAAATTATACATCCCGAAAATGTCTATATTATTTTGAAAGGATATAATTTTTACCTAATAAATATATTATTTATTCACATGGTACTGTACTTCGAAATTTATGTGATTGAATGGGGAAATTATTATTAATATTTATTCCGTATTGATTAAAAATTATTTGGATTGAGAATGTTGTTCCTTAATTGAAGTTGTTTCCGACGCTTTCCGCCGGGGCGCGCACGTCCGTCTGTGGAGGACGCACTGCTTGTTGCCCCGCATTCCCGCTTTCCAAAGGCAGGCGGTAACCGTCCCTTATTCAGGTAAGTCTGCTCCTTGATCGAAACGGGATGATGGGATGTCAGTTCTTCCTTTCGTGGATTCCTCCTCGGAACTTGTCACCTAGTCCGGGTCTCCCTCATAGGTTTAATATGTTGTTCGTGAATCTCATTCCCGGTGCCATATCGTCATGGATGCCGGTTAATTACACTACTTCCTTCAAGACTTTCCATAGGGTCTTGACATGGTAGCGACCTTCGGTCGAAGTAGACGACAACATCAGGAATGTCGGGGCATCTCTAGGTGCGTGGACATAGGGGAACCTGTATTCTTCCTCATAAGAGGGAATCTCAAGGGTTCATAACCCGAGGCGTACATCTGAGGTTTTCCTCAGCTTCCTGTGTTTAAAACAGGGTATTCTGTGAGTTTGACGTCTTACGGAGACGGTTACGCCAATGGCATGTCATCCGAGGTTTTACTCAGGCATCTCATGTTTATCACGAGGTAGGCAGAATGTTTAACGTCTTGCGGAGACGAAATAAGGGTGATCAGAATGTCCCATGGAGACAGATCAGATTGGTATATCCCTAGGAGGGAACACCTGAAAGGTTTACCAAGGGGATGGATCAGAACGCCCAATGAGGACGGATCTGAAGTGGTGCGTCCCATAGAGGGGAGATGTCACACCGTAATGGCTGATCTTAACACCATGGATTCCATTGGTTGGGATTGAACCTCTTGGAGGTTTCCTACATACCCTGTGTAGAGGATAGGGATCAAAACCCACGTAGTTCGAAAGGGTGATGAATCGGGGTGTACACAGAGGACAACGACCCGAAGATATAATGGGGCTTACGCGTAAAAAGCGGCCCATGCGCCGCTAGGAGCAGCGAGGAGGTGGATGGCATGATCCCACCGGGATGTGGCGGCCCGAGTGAGAATCAGGATGGGTGATAGGTCGATGAATGGAGTGGAGGGAGAGTGAAATGGGACCATCGCAAGGGCGACGGTGACGTTGGGATTGAGCCATGACGAGGATTCCTACGTATCCCTGTGGCAGGGAATCAAAGTCTGCGTAGTTCGGATGGACTGCGTAGTTTAACGTCATGATGGATGGGAATGAGACCTAACGTGGAAGAACGAAGGGTGGGCATGAACCTCGTGGAGGCCTCCTACGTACCATGCCTTGACATGGATCAAAGACCTCGTAGTTCATAAGGATGGTTGGTCAGGGTTGGTGCTCACTCTAAGCCCACGTGAGTCATGCTCGGTGTGAGAAACAAGAGGTTGCAAGGACCTGACGATCACGTCGCGAAGGGTGCGTCCATGAGAAGCGAAGAGGGGCTTATGCGTTAGGCGGCCCATGGTGCTGGGACTTACTCCAGGATGGAGGCCCGAAGAAAAGGATGATGATGATTTTGGGCTTGATCCTTGAAGAGGCTTCCTACGTACCATTCCTTGACATGGATCAAAGACCACGTAGTTCTTCTGATGATGGCTTACCGCCAATTGGGTGGTTTCAACGGCTTACCGCTGGATTGGGTGTGACCGGCTTACCGCTAAATGGGGTCGCAACGGCTTACCACAGGATAGGGTTGTCAACGGCTTACCGCTGCATAGGGATGTCAACGGCTAACCGCTGAAAAGGAGTGGCAACGGTAAATGTGGCTTACGCAAGGAAGCTGCCCGGGTGTCGCTATGGAGGGGCACTGGTGAGTGGGTCTTACGCAAGGATGCTGCCTGGGTGCCGCTATGGAGCGGCACTGGTGAATGGGGCTTACGCTAGGAAGCTGCCCGGATGTCTTCCTCATGTCTAACCGTGAGGGCCTCCCAACTCACTGGTGAGTTGAGGCCTTCACTTATGCACTAGTGCACAAGAGGGAAAATGCCAAGGGGCGTTGGTATCATGCCACTGTTGTCATGGCATTGAGCATCTTACGCTTGGAGCATAAGGCATATCCTGTTTGGAACAAGAGGAATCCTACATTAGGAACATAGGGCGTACTACAGTTTAGAGTCTTGTAGGTAGGACTATTGGCATCTCATTCTAGGAGCATGAGGCATCTCTCGTGTAGGGTAAGAGGAATCCTATGTTTGGAACATAAGGATTACTACAGTTTAGAGTCATGTAGAAAGGACTGTTAGCATCTCATGCTAGGAGCATGAGGCATCTCTCGTGTAGGGCAAGAGGCATCCTATGTTTGGAACATAAGGATTACTACAGTTTAGAGTCATGTAGAAAGGACTGTTAGCATCTCATGCTAGGAGCATGAGGCATCTCTCGTGTAGGGAAAGAGGCATCCTATGTTTGGAACATAAGGATTACTACAGTTTAGAGTCATGTATAATGGACTGTTAGCATCTCATGCTAGGAGCATGGGGCATCTCTCGTGTAGGGCAAGAGGCATCCTATGTTTGGAACATAAGGATTACTACAGTTTAGAGTCATGTAGAAAGGACTGTTAGAATCTCATGCTAGGATCATGAGCCATCTCTCGTGTTGGGCAAGAGGCATACTATGTTTGGAACATAAGGATTACTACAGTTTAGAGTCATGTAGAAAGGACTGTTAGCATCTCATGCTAGGAGCATAAGGCATCTCTCGTGTAGGGCAAGAGGCATCCTATGTTTGGAACATAAGGATTACTACAGTTTAGAGTCATGTAGAAAGGACTGTTAGCATCTCATGCTAGGAGCATGAGGCATCTCTCATGTAGGGAAAGAGGCATCCTATGTTTGGAACATAAGGATTACTACAGTTTAGAGTCATGTAGAAAGGACTGTTAGCATCTCATTCTAGGAGCATGAGGCATCTCTCATGTAGGGCAAGAGGCATCCTATGTTTGGAACATAAGTATTACTACAGTTTAGAGTCATGTAGAAAGGACTGTTAGCATCTCATGCTAGGAGCATGAGGCATCTCTCTTGTAGGGAAAGAGGCATCCTATTTTTGGAACATAAGGATTACTACAGTTTAGAGTCATGTAGAAAGGACTGTTAGCATCTCATTCTAGGAGCAGGAGGCATCTCTCGTGTAGGGCAAGAGGCATCCTATGTTTGGAACATAAGGATTACTACAGTTTAGAGTCATGTAGAAAGGACTGTTAGCATCTCATTCTAGGAGCATGAGGCATCTCTCGTGTAGGTCAATAGGCATCCTATGTTTGGAACATAAAGATTACTACAGTTTAGAGTCATGTAGAAAGGACTGTTAGGCATAAGGCGCCTAGAAATGGTTGGTGTTGGGACTTACGCAAGGGTGGCCCTTTCTGGTTCAACCTGGCATAGGAGCCAAGTGATTGGGTTTGGAGGAGTTGCCTGAGGAATGGTTCGACTCAAGGGACTCGGGGAATTGATGATGAGAATCTCGACTCACGACATGGAATGAAACCCAGAGGAATATGTAATCTTAAGGTGTTTCATGGTGTGTGGAGGAGTATCTCTAATCATGGTATTCCATAGGTGGAAGGTGAGAGTGCATAAGGGCGCAATGGAAAATCCTGGAATCCCGGCCCGAAAAGTTCGCGGTGCGACTCACCATTATTCATGGGGGTCTGTGACGGTTGCGAAGGAGCTTTGCGGAGCAAGGCCTCGCGAATAAATGGTCTCTCGCAGAGCTAAGGGGTCTCACGGAGCAGCATCGCGGAGAAGCATCGCGGAGCATAGGCTCGTGGAGCATGGACTCGCGGATCCTTCGCTCGCGGAGAAGCAACGTGAAGGAAGCTGCTCGCGGAGCATGGCTTCGTGGAGCCGCAATGCGGAGCTCCGCTCGGCCGCCCAAGGGGCGAAGTGGCCGTGGACGTCCTCCTGGAGAAGGGGGTGAGCTGGGTATTTATAGGCAGGGGCGCCGCGAAGCGGACCTCCTGCGCCGCCTCAGGAGCTTCGTGGCGCGCTCGCGAACGTCAAATTCGTTCGCGGAGAGGTACCGCCTCCGGAGCATCGCGGCGGGCTCGCGAACGTCAAATGCGTTCGCGGAGAGTTACCGCCTCCGGAGCTTCACGGGACCGCGATTCTCGGGTGCTTCGCATAGGTGCTTCGCGAGGGGTCTTCGCGGCGCATCACAAACGTCAAACTGGTTCGCGGAGCCTCTCGCCTCATTACTTCGCGGAGGCGCCCCGCGATCACGGAGGGGGGCATCGCGAATGGGCTTCATGAACCAGATCTCCAGCCAAACTTCAAACATCCATAACTCCTAATCCGTAGCTCCGTTCGGGCCCTACAACCTACCAAATCGAAGCTTGCTAAATGGACTACGATCTTGGTTCATGTATGGAAGCATTTGGAAAATTTTGAGAACGCGTTTTCTGGGGTCTACAGAAGTGATTAATTGATATATGACTAATACGTTGGATATATGTATACGTGTCGATCCTAGTTATTGATAACCCCTTGATGCATTGTTACTCTCGTAAAATGAAATAATTGGATAGCCTTAGTTAAATGGGTTTGTTGTGTATACTAACCCCTTATTATTAAATTATATTGTGAAATGTCTTGACTGTAGATCTATCATGATTTTTATGATCTTGAAATATAATAATTATGAATTACCATACATAAGAATTTAATTATTTTTATTCATGAAATTTGGACAAAATATATTTTCTTTGGATTCACTTCATTCAAATTTTATTAATTAAATGGAAAGTGTTTTCTGTTATTTTCCTTTACATGTTTATTATTTCATATACAATCATGATATTAATATAGTTGATTAAATGGAATGTGTGTTATGATAATTAATTCTCATACTTATTTTGTTTTATTGATAATTATTTCTTTAATCATGATATCGTATGTTTTATATGACCCAAACTATGTATTTGAGAACTCCTTTATTTTTTATGCAGGTAGTATTGAATGTGTTTATACCCCAGCCTTAAACATTACTTAATATTAGGTTATTTCAAGAATTATCATTGAGGATATTTTTAGGTTTATAATTTTAGAGAATTATATCATAAATCATGCATTAAATTCCACATTTAAACGAGGTGGTTACATAAAATACAATATTCATTTTTTTCACCAAAGGAAACATATTTAAAATAGAACATGATTTCCTTCTTGACACATCCTCGACACTATCATCAAATCATGTACTTTTCCCTTGACCGGTGAAAAGCATTTCAAAAACTTGGGATGAGCATCAAAATCTAAGTAAGGGATATAAAAATACAGAAAGAAAACATTAGTCCATGTATACAAAATATAAATGAAATCATACATTACTTATAAAACATAATAACTTTAACATACCTCATGAAATCATAAGATTTATTAATAACTCATAGAAAATAGAAGATATAAAGGTAACTTGAGAAATTCATAACATTCTTATGTAGGGTGTAATGCTCATGGTTAAAATTGGAATACCCATCACAGTATATTCAATAAATCACCTCAGAGAAACCTTATAATTTAACTCCTTCACGTTACCCAATTCATTAGAGAGCTATCTCAGGCTCACCAACCATTAGTTTATCATAGAACCACCTGACTTCATAAATGATTCCCAAGAACCATAACATAATCGTATCACATAAAACAAGCAGAATGGAAACATAAAATTTCCATACTTCAATCACAAGATATCAATAAAACATATTGATATAATTAAAAAATTATAAAAACCATTTTCAATACCAAAATAAAATAAAGTAAAACATTGTATTTATTTCTCATTTTAAAAAAGTTATGTCTTGTAGAGGAATCCGGAACTCAAATAATGGTCACTGCGGCGTAGAAGCCATTGTTGCCGAATACATAAGACAAATACATTCCTTTTGTCATTTAGTAAAATGATTCATGTAAAAATATTCCTTTCGAATGAAATTAAAAGCCAGAAGTGTTTGTTATACTACTAATAAGAGAAGGTTATATATAAATTGAATTATTCCTCAATGAAAAGTGATTAAGATGATGTCCATTACCTCATGTACGACTTGTTTTCCTTCGTTCTTTATATTCTAGAATAATAAACTTAGGTCAATTTATAAATTCTTAAGGACTTCCTTTAATTTTTATTATTCAATTCATATCACATATAATTATGTTATAATAATTAGTTAATTATGTGACTTTATATCATATGTTTTTTTGATGTTCAATACATGAGTCAAAAATGAACTTGTTTGAAAATAATTTCCCATGTAGTTATAAGTAAATCATCTCCTAAATGGTATTAATTATTTAAATATCATATATATCCAGTATATATTCATTTTATACTATTCCATAAAATTTTGTGATAAAAAATGAAATGCACCATTCATGGAGAAAGTAGGACGTACGTACGCATGAACAGTACTTCCATTTATTTGTCATATTAAAGAAATTAAAACTAAATGAGACATATATATATTATAATTCTAGTATGATATATATTTTATATAGGTAAATTAAGTTCATTCATTACATTATTTATAAATTACATGTTTGGCATGAATGAGTCACATCAATTGTGGGGGCGATAGTCCACACTTCCTCATGTGAAATTATCGCATTTTCTCAACATGAAAAGAATAACGATACGTTTTACATATAAACTACAGAAGAATAGATAGGAAATAAATATAAAATATATCATACATAAATATAGTACCCTCATAATGTACACCATGAAAGGTGTTAAAAGAAGATTGAACAATCATCATTTCGTGACGCAGTAATTTTCCACCCACAGAAACAGTATGTTCTTTAACCATTAGACGGAGGTGTGTGTCAGTGTAGGTAGAATACTTATCATAAAAATATTCTAGTATATTTAGGATACTGGTGTTGTTATATAATCAAATAATAATAAGATAGTGGTGAGTGAAGAAGGAAAATAAAAGTAAGAAACTCGAGAGAAGACATTACCTCTAAATCGGGTAACTCTTTTTGATTTGAGTAAAAGGATTCCTTGGGAATACATCTTCCCAATGTGAGGCTTCTATGAGGAATAGAGGGATGTGGAGAGATAATATGATCAGAGGATGGATGATCCAAGGGCTTGAATGGTGTGGGAAAGGGGGTAGAGGTGGGGGCCTTTTATAAGAGGGAGGAAGGACACTTTTGGAATGTCTTGAAATTTTACTTTATTATAAAATGATTTTCAGATTTTAATGGTCCCAAAATGATATATTTTGAATATAAGGTGATAAGGGTTCGAAATAAACCCATCCAATATGTTTTCTAAAAGTATAAGTCTTATATTATACCTTATATTTTCATTTTATTTATATCGTTCATTAATGAGGTAATCATTGCATCATCATGGTGTCATAAATAAATTTATTTATTTAGTGTCTAAATACTATAAAAAAATACCTTGATGTAGGAAATATTTTTAGATTTAAAATGAATATTTATTGTCTAAGAGAAAATTTATATAAACAAAAATAAAATTTTTTTTACTTTGGATATACAAACCTTTGTTTTATTTCTCTTCTTTTTAAAAATAATGTCATAAATGTCACTATTACACCCATGTGACTCCATGGGCCCTCAAGTTCGATAAAAAGCATCCCATGGTCTGAAATGACTCAAACAAAAAGATTTAGACACATGTTGGGGTCATTTTATATTATTATGATATTATTTTATTACCCTTAACTACCCGATTATTAATTAATCACGATAATTAAAGATAATTATTTTCATTACTATTCATAATTTCCAAAAAAAAGGTCTTATTTAAATAATTTGGAACTTCTGATTACAAATATTAAGTCCATTTCACCAAATTCCAAACATATAAATTTCTGTAATTAATTTAAAAATAATTCCTATTGTCAAAACAAATAACATGTTTTTAAGAAACAATATGTCTCAAAATATTAACAATTGTTTATGTCTAATTTCAAATTGAAATTAATTTTAATGAACACCATTAAATTAAATGGTAAAAATATATTCTAATTAAAATTTAAAACCAATTAAAAATATAATCTAACCATATAAATAATTTAGATGATAAAGCAGTTTTGAAGTAAAATGTAGTATTTTTCACTGTTCATTAAAAATGAACATTGTCAGAAAAATACCAAAAATTTATCCAATGTAAACATCATTGTATAAATTCTAAAGAATAAGTTTATTTTGACAAATAGAGATTATAGAATTGTCAAAAGTAATATTTAAAAATTATTTCCATCGAAAGATGGAAAAAAAATCTTTTAAAAATTTTAGAGTATTATATGCTTAAGATTAGATTTATTCTAATTTTAAGCCTATAAATCACTATCTAATTAATAAATAGACATAGATATGAAAATCTATTATTATTTACATACATGGGATGTTACATCCTTCCCCTTTTAGGAAATTTCATCCCCATAATTTATTTACTTATCGAATAAGTTGGGGTATATATCCCTCATTTCATTTTCAGATTCCCATGCTGCCTCTTCAACTATATGGTTTTTCCATAGAACCTTTTCTTGATGAATAACCTTATTTGGCAACACTTTCTCCTTGTGGTCAAGAATATAGACCATTTGTTCCTCATAAGATAGATTCTCTTCCAACTGAACTACCTCTGGACTCAAAACATGAGATGGATCCGGTATGTACTTCCTTAACATTGGAACATGAAAAACATTATGTACCGGAGATAAACTTGGAGGTAACGCCACTTTGTATTTAACTGATACAACACTCTCTAGAATATCATATAGTCCAATGAACCTTGTACTCATCTTTACATTCTTACCAAATCACATCACACATTTCTATGGTGAATCTTTGAGGAAGACATGATCACCTACATCAAAAGAGAGATCCTTCCTCTTGTTGTCCGAATAACTTTTTTGATTTCTCTGAGCTATTCTCATGTGTTTCTTTATCATCTAAAATTTTTCTTCCATCTCTTCTACCAATTTTGGTCCCATAAACTTCTTTACACCTACTTCATCCCAAAAAGATGATGTTCGACACTGCTTCCCATATAATGCCTCAAATGGTGAAATCTGTATACTGGAATGAAAACTGTTATTATAAGAAAACTAAACCGATGAAGGAAATTGGTCCAAACTTCCCCGATAATCCATAGAAAAAATCACATAGAATATCCTCCAATGTTTCAATTGTTCGTTATGACTGCCTATCTGATTGAGGATGAAAAGTTGTACTAAAATTTAATTCAGTACCCAATGACTTCTGAAGGAATTTACACAGGCTAGAAGTGATCCTGGGATCATGATCATATAAAATGAAGTGGGGAACTCCATGTAAGCTAAATATCCCTTTAAGATACAATTGATAAAGTTGATCTGGGGAAAAAGTATCTCATATAACAATGAAATAAGCAGATTTAGTCAAACGATCATCCATAACCCAGATTACATTATTACCTCGAGATGTCTTTGGTAATCCCATAATGAAGTCCATGGATATATTTTCCCATTTCCACTATGGAACTAGTAGAGGCTAAAACATCCATTTCGGTAACTGCTTCTCTACTTTAACTTGTTGAAAAGTCAACACTTCACATTAAAATGAAAAATATATCTTTTCATTCCATCTCACCAGTAATACATTCTAAGATATCTATACATCTTAGTACTGCATGGACGAACTGAAAATGGAGAACTATGAGCTTTACATAACAACTTCGTCTTCAACTGTGAATTACAATGCACACACAATCTCTTCCCAAATATCAAAACACAGTCAATATCAATGTTAATTTCAGGTAACATTCCCTTCTGAACCAGTTCTACCTTTTTCTGTAACTCACTGTCTTTCTTCTGTGCTTGCTTAATTCTATCTGATAGAGATAGTTTCACTGATACCTGAAACAAAACAAAAGAATTTTCTGCACCAACAACTTCCAAACCAAAATTCATCAAATCATTAACCAAAGGATCATCTGTCAAATGTAACGTGGTTAATGAAGCATTATTTTTTCGACTCAAATCATCTGCCACTTTATTTTTTTCTAGGGTGGTAGTGAATCGTGAAATCATAATCCTTTATTAATTCTAGCCATCTCCTCTATCTCATGTTCAATTCTTTCTCAGTGAATATATACTTTAAAATTTTCTTATCAGTATATATTTTACACATTAGACCATAAAAATGATGCCTACAAATTTTTAAAGTGAAAACAACAACATCTAATTCCAAATCATGTGTAGGGTAATTTATCTCATGAGTTTTCAACTAAAATGAATCATAAGCAGTAACCTGATCATTCTTAATTATTAATCAACCATGTCTTTTAAAAGAAGCATCACTTTAGATAATGAACTCACCATTCCTGGAAGGTAGTTCCAATACTGGAGCATTAACCAATCTTCTTGTCAATTCCTGAAAATAATCATCACATTTTTTTATCCAGATAAACTTAACACCCTTCCGAGTTAGCTTAGTCAATGGGCTGAAAAACCATGAAAAATGTTTAACAAACCTTCAGTAATAGCCTTCCAATCCAAGAAAACTACGAATTTTGATTATATTTGTGTGTCTTGGCCACTATTTATCGACCTTTGTTTTTCAAGATCAATAGTTATTCCATCTTTATAAATAATGTGACCAATGAAAGAAATTTGTTGCAATAAAAACTCACACTTTTCTGAATTTCCCTTAATTTTTTTTTTCTTTTTGGGTTTGAAAAATAACCCTTAAATGATTTTCATGATCCTCTTTACTTTTATAAAACAACCAAATATTATCAATGAAAACAACCACAAAATTATCCAAGAACTCAAAGAAAATTATATTCATAAGGTCCATGAATACAACTGGTGCATTGGTTAACCCAAAAGGTATAACTAAAAATTCATAATGGCCATATCCTGAACAAAACGAGGTCTTCAGAATATCTTCTTACTTTACCTTCAACTGATGGTACCCCAATCTCAAGTCAACATTTGAAAAATACTAAACCCCATGGAGCTGATCAAACAAATCATCGATATGAGGCAAAGGTTATTTTTTCTTAACAGTGATTTTATTCAAGGATATATAATCAATGAAAAATCTCATTGAATCATCATTCTTTTTAACTAATGATACTGGAGAACCCCATGTTGATGTGTTAGTTTGAATGAATCCTTTCTCTAATAAATCGTGCAATTTTTTCTTCAACACTAAAACTTCAATTTGAGCCATTCTATAATGGGGTTTTGAAATTGGATTAGCACCAATAACTAAATCAACAGTAAATTCAATTTCTCGATCTAGTATTATTTCAGGAAACTCATTAGGAAAAACATCCGGATACTCATTTACTACTGGCACATCATTAATCTGAACTGTTCCTTTGTTTTCAAAAATATGTGCATGGTAACATTTTCTTCAATCTTTTACAAGTTTCTCACCCTCTTGGTATGTTATCAACAGTAAGGGTTCATTCTTGTACACAAAATGAAAGTATTTCTGAAAAGAAAAATTTTTAGCTCTGCATTCAATCCTATCATGGAAAACAGGGATCCAATTCAATCCTAAGAAAACATCAAACTCTTCTAGAGGTAAAACAATAAGGTTTTCAAGTAGATTATTTCCATGGATAAGTATAAGAAGATTCTTATAAATTCTTTTTTCCTCAACATTTCCGCCATGTGTTTTTACCAAATGTTTAGGAGTCATTTCTTGAGATGGAATTCCCAATTTACTAGAAAAATTTTCAGAGATGAAACAATGTGTAGACCCCGAATCAAACAACACATTTGAATAATCTGAAAAATAAACAAAGTACCTAATACCACTTTATTTTATAACCCAACATATGCTTAAGTAGTTGCAAATGATTTCACCACACCTTTTTGCTTTTAGTTTGACTACTTCCCATCATTTGAGCTCTTTTTTGAACACTATTTTGCATAATGACCCATCTCATTGCACTTGAAACATTTCACTAACTAAAAATAAAATTTGGTCTTACCATTACCCTGATCTCTTCCAGTGCAATCATGAGCCTTATGTCACATCTTACCAGATCGTAAGAACTTTCCATAAATCAAAATACATTCCCTAACATGATTTTTACCGAGTTTATCACAAAATGAAAACTTAGTTTTCTTACCATAATAACTTTTTGAAGGATTCTTCCCTTTATCCTGCCACCTTGGTCTCTTATTCTATTAGATTTCCTAGAACACTTTCTCATTGTCAAACTCCATTTCCAACTTCTCAGCACATCAAATAATCTTTTTATAACTTTTGAACTAACATGAAGCTAATTCCTTTCTATATTTTGTCTTTAATGATGATTAAAAATGATTGATTTTACTATCAAGGTCTCTGATAAAATTTAGAGCATACCTTGCCAATCGAGTGAACTGTTCCATATAAGAAGCCACTGAGTCATCCTCTTACCTCAATTACATTAACTTTTTTTCCATCCTACGTTGAACATCCTTAGAAAAATATTTCTCGATAAACATATCTTTGAATTCATCCTAGTCAATGGCATCAATCTCATCAGTGTCCCTGATATATTTAACCATTAACCACCACTGATCTACTTCACCCTCCAAACGGTAAACATCAAGACTAACATTTGGATTGTCTGAACACCCCATGACATCGAATGTCTTTTCCTGTGTTTTAATCCACCCTTCAGCTAGCTCAGGGTAAGATGATCCTCTAAATGATGGGGGATGTTTCCTCATGAAATGTTCCACCACTAACATATTCCTCTAAGGTTGATCTGGCTAATCTCGGGAATGGATGCCACCACCATTAATCGGTTGAGTCAAATGCGCCATTACTTCAACAAACTATTCAGTTCCAATTCTGACCATCTCCAGATGCCAATTTGGAAGGTCATTTCCTTCTATATGCCTTCCTAGAACTACATCCATGTTTCCTCTATGGAAAACCATTCTGAACAAATATGTCTTAGATGGAGAAGCATTATAATCTTAAAATGTTATATCATTTCAATTTGACCATAATGTTTACAAAAAATATTTTTGGATAATCATTTAATAGAATTATAACTCCAAAAGTTATCTAAAACTACCACTGATACCAACTATAAGGCCCCAGCCTTAATCATTACTTAATATTGGGTTATTTCAAGAATTCACATTGAGGATCTTTTCAGGTTTATAGTTTTAGAGAATTAGATCATAAATCATGCATTACATTCCATATGTAATCAAATTGGATAAATAAAAGACAATATTCCTTTTTTCCACCAAAGGAAACATATTCAAAATGAAACACAGTTTCTTTCTTGACCCATTCTCGACACTATAATCACATCATGTACTCTTCCCTTGACCTATGAAAAACATTTAAAAAACATGGTATGACCATAAAAACCTCAGTAATGGATATAAAAATACAAAAAGAAAACATTAGTCAATGTATACATAAGAATCAATGAAATCATAATTTACTCATAATACATAAGAACATTAAAATACCGCATGAAATCATAAGATTTACGAATAACTCATCGAAATCATAGTACATAAAGGTAACTAGAGGCATTTATAACATTCTTACATAGGGATTAACCCTCATCGTTACGTTTGAAATACCCATCATAGTATATTCCCTAAATATCTATGGAGAAACATTAGTGTTTAACTCCTATGCATTAACCAATGCATTGGAGAGAAATATCTGGCTCACCAGACCTTAGTTTATCATAGAACCACCCGACTTCATAAACAATTCCCAATAACCATAACATAATTGTATTAAGTAAAACATGCATAAAGGAAAAATAATATTTCCACATTTCAATCACAAGATATCAATACAACACATTGATATAATAAAAAAATTATCAAAACCATTTTGAATACTAAAATAAATAAAAATAATAACATTGTATTTATTTCTCATTTATAAAAAGTTATTTCTTGTAGAGGAAGCTGAAACTCAAATAATGGTCTTAGCGGTGGAGAAGTCATTGTCGCCGCATACGTAAGACAAAAACATTCCTTTTGTTATTTAGTAAAATTATTCGTGTAAAAAGATTCTTTTTAAATGAAATTAAACTTCAGAAGTGTTTATTATACAACTAATAAAATAAGATTGTATATAAATTTAAATATTCCACAATGACAGGACATTGAGACGAAGTCCCTTACCTCTAGTCTGACTTGTTCTCGTTTGTTATTTATATTCCTGAATAGTAAACATATGTCAATTTATAATTGATTAAGGACATCATTTAAATTTTATTATTTATTTCCTATCACATATTATCATGTTATAATAATTAGTTAATTATGTGAGTTCATATCATACGTTTTGTTGATGTTCAGTACATGAGTTAAAATTGAACTTGTTTGAAAAGAATTGCCCAGGTAGTTATAAGTACATCATCTATAGAATGGTATTAATGATTTCAATATCATATATATCTAGTATATATTAATTTTATACTATTCCATCCCATTTGGAGATAAAAAATGAAATGCACCATTCATGGAGACGGTAAGTCGTACGTATGCATGAACGTTGCATTCATTTCTTTTTCATATTAAAAGAACTAAAACTAATGAGACATATATATATTATAATTCCAGTATAATATATATGTTATAGAGGTAAACCAAGTTCATTAATTACATTATTTATAAATTCTATGTTTGGCATGAACGAGTCACATCACTTGAGGGGGTGGTTGTCCACACTTCCTCATATGAAATTATCGCATTTGCACAACATGAAAAGAATAAAGGAATGTTTTAAATATAAAATACAGAAGCATAGAAAGGAAATAAATATTATATATATCATATATAAATATAGTTCCATCATAATGTCCACCAGAATGGTGTTAAAAAAAGATTGAACAATCATCGTTTCATGAGGCAGTAATTCACCATCCATAGAAATAGTATGTTCTTTAACCATTAGATGGAGGTGTGTGTGAGTGTAGGTAGAATCCATATCATAACAACATCATAGTATATTTAGGATACTATTGTTATTATGGGATCAAAAAATAAGAATATAGTGGTGATTGAAGAAGGAAAATAAAAGAATGAAACATGAGAAAAGACATTACCTCTAAATCGGGTAACACTTTTTGATTTGAGCCAAAGGCTTCCTTGGGAAGACTTCTGCCCAATGTGAGGCTTCTAGGAGAAATATATGGATTTGGAGAGATATTTTGAGAAGATTTTTGACAAGAAAAGGGCTTGAGAGGTGTGGGTAAAGAGGTAGAAGTGGGGACTTTTATAAGAGGGAGGAGGGTCACTTTTGGAAAGTCTTGAAATGTTACTTTATTATAAAATTATTTTCGAATTTTAAAAGTCCCAGAATGATATATTTTGAGTATAAGGTGATAAGGGTTTGAAATCCACCCATATAATTGGTTTTAGACCTGTGTAAGTCTTATATTTTACATTAACTTTTCATTTTATTTAAATCGTTCATTAATGAGGTTATCACTGCGTTATCATGGTATCATAAATAAATTTATTTATTTATTTTCCAAGAAATATAGAAAAAAACCATGATTTACGAAATATTTTCCGATTTACAATGACAATTTATAGTCTAATAGATAATTTATGTAAAAAAAATTAATATTTTCTTACTTAGGATATGCAAACCTTTGTTATATTTCTCTTCTTTTTAAAAATTATGTCATAAATGTCCCTATTACACCCATGTGATTCCATGATCCTTCATGTTTGGTAAAAATATTCCCATGGATGTAAATAACTCAAAAAAGAGGATTTGGACACATTTTGGGGTAATTTTATATTATTATGATATTATTTTATTACCCTTAACTACTCGATTACTAATTAATCACGATAATTAAAGATAATTGCCATCGTTATTATTCATAATGTCCAAAAACAAAAAGGTATTAATTACATATTTTGGAACATGTAATTAAAAATATGGAATCAATTTTACGAAATTACAAACACAGAAATTTCAGTAATTAATTTAAACATAATTCTCGTTTTCTAAACAAATAGCGTGTTTTTAAGACACAATATCTATCAAGAGATTGACAATTCTTTATGTCCAATTTTAAAGTGAAATTTATTCAAATGACTTACATTAGATTAAATGGTAAAAATATATTCTAATTACACATTAAAACCATTTCAAAAGATAATCTAACCATATAACTAAGTTATCATAAAAAACAGATTTGAAGTAAAATGCAAAATTTTAACTATTCATTATAAAATGAACATTTTCATAAAAATACCAAAAAATTAACCAAAGTAAATATCAATGTCCCGATTCTAAAGAATATGTTTATTTTAAAAAATAGAGCTTAAAAATTGTCAAATGTTATATTTAAAAATGGGTTTCCATCAAAATGTTGTAAAAAATATTTTAAAAATATTAGATTATTTTATACATAACATTGAATTTATTCTCATTTTAAGCCTCTAAAACACTATAAAATTAATAAATTGACATAGATATGAAAATATATAATTATTAACTTACATGGGATGTTACAATGTGTTCTATGAGACATATGAAAGGATATACTTGGGGGAATACTGATATTTAAATAAAAATGTTTTCATTTTTGTATTCATATAAAATATTTGAATAATGTATGTATATATTTTACATAGACTATTAAACTATTTGGTCATTTGGTATGTGATAATTTGTATCTTGTGTCTATATAATTACATAGAACCTAACTCTAGGTTACTAGGGTTGTGGTATATCAAGTTCATATCATATTATGGTTAGTAGAAACCATGGGGACAAGATTTAAGAAGACATAGATTATAGAACATATCCCTATGATAGAATTTAAGAATTATTATATAAGATTATACGAATTATTTTTGGAAAGGATGATATCATTTAAATTTCCTATAAATTAATATTTCTTTAGATACTACGAGTGTATTTTCTTCCAGGATTGATGTACATTTTTTTTATAACTCTTAAAAGGAATATTGGGATTTAATATTGGGTTACATGTTAAATGAAAATTTTCCTTATTGTGCCCTTATTTTGACACCCCTGATATATATTATATAGGTAAATCACATTTTATTTACAAAAAATTCTGAAGGATTTGAATAGATGATTAAAATGAATGCCCCAGGATAAACATATATTTTCTTCTTCTGAAACGAAATTAATGATTTGGACATAATATAAATTATTATATGTCATTAACACAACAAATATCATTTCTTACACTTTCTTTTTCGTTTTAGTAACTAGCTAGAACACAAATTAATCATGTTGACATTTAAAATTAAGGATACTGTGGTGAATTTTAGAAACTAAATTCAATGATAATAAAATAGAATCATATTCTGATTATTCCGTCTAATTATCCCCAAATATTCTTAACAACCTATACCATAAGAAAATAATATACCCTCCAAATAGGAGAAAGATATAGTTTTCTAAGATCTCAAGTGGTGGACACCATAGGAAATAATGTGTAGATTTGCTTTGTGTCAAAAATGTGGAAAGATACACCCTATAAGCTCTCTCAAATGAATTGTAAAATAATTTATGCCTATAAAAGAATGTTATTGTGTAAAACAATTCTAATAAAAAATGATCTTCATAATGGAAGGAAATAAATTTCATACAAGGGATCCATTTATAGTTCATTTTCATACATGTTTGGAACATGGTAATTTTTTGAGTTGATGGAATCTTTTAATGCTTAACCCCAAGTCTACAGAAGTATCTATGTTGGAAGAAAATTGTTGAAGTATTTATATTTTGGGATTCATGAATTAATTTCCATATTTATTTTAAACAATGGTATTTTGTTCATAAAAATATTCATACATCTAAAGATTGTGATAAATTTTAGAATCATATATATAATCATTACCTTATTATTTATGGACACCATTATTGATTTATGTGTTTCAGGTTGGTAATAAGTTAAAAATATTATGAACTCATTTTGTAAAAAATGTGCGACTATAACATGTTTTTGAGATATTTTTTTGTAAACGTTTATATAAATACAACTCATTGTTTTTTTATATGTAAAACTAATTTAAGGAACAATGAATTTACATTTTGGTTTTGGACATAATATTAGAGGTATTAGAGGCATTTTTTTGTTTTCGTTATCGATGATTTATGTTGTAAATATGGTTCATTAGAATTTGGTAATTTTAGAGAAATTTTTTTAATATCATTTTAGAAAATGGTCAATCCAATATCTGGTGATATATTGTTGCTTTTGGTGAAACACACAGGTCTTGATCCCATATCTAAATAAGATAAGGGTTCAGTTCCTTCTACTTGACTACAGGAAGATCTGGTTACAATATAAATAGATTCCTTAAATTATTTGATGAATAAATATTAATAATGAACTAGTAGTGTTTTTTTGAGGTTTATTTATTATTATAAATTAATAACTATATTGTTTTTGGAAAATATTTAGAAAAGGAAGTAAGTCCTGTTACTTTTATATATCATAATATCCATTGACTGATAATTTTTTTGATTTAGAAATAATCAATCAATTTGGATATTCATCTATTATAGTAAGAGATGATGTGGAAATAGATTTTAGAAAAACCATACAATGAAATTTTCCTTAAAAAACGTATAAACTAAATGTATTTTTTTATATTCATATAATTAAAATGAATTTAGAATCCATGGGAAAAGAATTGTCAAAAAATGTTATCATTTCCACATCATATTATAATAATAAATCCTGTTTTAAATAGTCATAGATTTATGGGTTTTGAAGTTAAATTTATTTTTATTATTGTCATTATTTTTTTCAATGACCAGTATCACCCTCTAGTGTTATTTGGGAATTAATATTTTTTTCTATGTCAATATCATCACATTTCTTCTATTTTTTCCATCCTTGAAACATATCTAAGTGTTATTCTAGATTACATATCATATTTTTATTTCCATATTCTTATATGAATTTTTAAAATACCTTTTTATGATCCATGGTTTGAAAAGTGAATTTACAAATTTCAATCCCTTGATTTACAAGTGGATGTTCATATTGTGGGGATGTAATTTGTTAATGGTAGGGAGAATGTAACTCCATGAGAGGTTAATAGCTGTACTTCATTTTTGATCGATTATATAATATAAAACAAAAATATAATAAGATTATGTAATACCCTAAAAATTTATGATATATATTTGTTAAAATAAAATAAATCTATTTGATAGCTCATGATTCTTGCAGTGTTAGGTTTAAATGAATAAAATACTCTATTAAAATATTATTATTTAAATGTGACCATTATAAACGTGTTGTAATGATAGATGATATGAACAGGACTATATAATAAATTAAAATATATTATTGACACAATTTCTTTGGAATTATATTGATTATAAATAATAATAATAACAATTAGAGATAAAATTAAATGTTTCCTAAAAAACTATTTTTTTCTAAAAGTTGGTTTTGTCATGCTATGCAGAAATAATTTAAAATGAACTTTTAACAATATTAGTAAAAAATTAAAAATATAATCTTTTTTAATGTACATTTAAAATTTATCTTTGGGTGAGTTTTTTTTAAATTTACTAAAAAACGTCATATTTCAAAGAATACTGGGAAATATTAATTTTTAAAGAAAACTACCTTTTCATTAAAATTATTTAAAAATATAAATTATATTTTAAATTTATTTTAATTTAATATAACATTAATTATATTAAAAATAAACTATTTTATTTCATTAGATACAATTTCATTTTGAATTAATATAGAAAAACATTTTAATTTATGGATTTAGGGTATATGTATAATATTTATGATATTATAAATGATCTAAAATAGTTATATTACTTTTACTTTCTTACATTACATGCCATTTGAAATATTATATCATCGCTCGTGTGTACACAAGACTACAACCTCATCAAGTAATGTTATTCATTTTTCACTAAATATTTAGATATTAATTAATCCAAAAAAATTTAATAATTATGTGTGATATCTATGAAATTATATTCACTCCCAAGAATTAATATATCACTAACTTACATATCCTTTAAATCTTCATGGTAATAATATAAATGCTCATGCATACGTACGACCCTTTGTCTCCACGAGATGATTTGATTCATTTTGCATAAAAAATCAAAAATTATTATAAAAATGTATATTGTGAGTAAATATGATATTTATAACATTAACATTATTCTTCATATAATGGATCTATAGCATATACAATATTATTAAAACATTCATTACAAAACATGCAAGAGAATACAAGGCAATTTACACCTCAAATAATGAAAAAAATAAATATTATTAACAAATAGATGGTAAAATGTTATAATAGGATCATATAAGATATCTTACAAATAAATAAGTGTTTTATTTAAATTAATAGAATTCATAAAACCATTATATATGATTTTATATCATTATCAGCCAAAAGGATGTGAAATGTAAAGGACTTCATCCTAATTTCCTTTCATTGAAAGATATTTTCCTATTATAAACCTAATTTATTTTATATAATGTATATAAATCCCCTTTTACATATAATAAAATTAATTCTTCATACATAATGGTATTTTATGTTAATGTTCAATGAATTTCACCCTAGTTTATTTTAATTGAAAATTACCAAGTGGTAAATAGTTTTATAACTCAATTTTATTTCTTTGGGTTATATTACTGCTTAATTGTATATGACATTTTATGATTATGTGTGTGATGTTTTTTGAATATATTAAACATTATCTCTAAATTTTATACATTTGACAAACCTATTTAATTTATTTATTAATTCTCACTTCAGTATCATGTTCATTTTAGGGATTTAATTCACAATATCATTTTAATAAGTATTATATCTGTGTGAAATTACATTAAATGAAATTGTATCATCATTGTGTAATAAAAACATTTTATTTTTTTATACTCTATTTATTCGTGATATTTTAATATAATTATACCATTTTACTCACATTAATAAAAAAAAATTAGAAAATGTTTTTAAGAAAATATGATTATGTTTCCCTCTCTAGATGAAAGTATTTTTTCATATAAATCCATGTTTTATAAAAATGTTTTAAAAAATTAATACATTAAATTCCCCAAATTGTATATTTATGATATTTCTAAACATATATAAATATTTATAAAATGTTTCGATATAAAGTTAAATATAATTTTTGAATAATTCACTTTTTATCCTTTTTATAATAGTATGAAAAGAATGATTTCTAATAACATGTATAGAATTTCCCACTGCCAGGACCACATACTGTTTTAAATATTACATTATATGTTTTAAAGTTAATTTTTCATTAAATTTGTTTCAAAAGCATTTTTGAAACTTTTATTTTTCTATAGAAAAATATTTTCAATGTTAAATGTTTATTTTCCTCAAGAATTTTTTTAATGATATTTTAATGGTATATTTTTTTTTATTTTTTTAATGACATTTTAATGGTATTTACATTCATAAGTGACATAAAACAATTTTTATTTTTATGATATACTTAGGATGTGTTTAATTAATACTATCGATATTATTTATTTAAATTGTTTATGAATAGTGTGACCTATAAAATTTATTGAAATCCTATTTCTTAATTAATACTTATAATAATTATCTTCCCATGAAATAATGAAATTCTTAGCATCACTAGGCATTAAATTTAAACTAAATATTCATATTAGTTATCATTTATATACTTATTACATAAATTGTATATCATTTTAAAATATTTAATTTTACTCCGGGATTTATAATATTTACTATGGAAATTATATTCAATATATATTCCATACTCGATATGAATTTTTTGGATAAATCAAATTATTTATAAAATAAATAAATCATTTAACATATAGTTAAGTTGATGGACATTAATATATGGGTGGTCCTAGTTATATAATACCACATAATGCAATATTAGTGTTATGAGACAAATCAGTTGAATATCCTTAAATAAATGGGTTTTTGGTTCATACCTACTTGTCAGGCTTAAATTGTCTTTGGAATGTTCTACATAGTAAAGGTATTTTTATGCCTCTTATCTTAATGTTTAATAATTAAGAGTTCCCTTAATTTCAGATTTATTTGTTATTATCCATGATATTTTAAAAAATATATTATCTCAGGATGTTTTTCATTCCCATTTTAACAATTAAATGGAATTTTATTTAGTTAATTACCTTCTTATAATTATATTTTCTTATATAATCATTATAATATTGATATTTATTAAATATAATGTGTGTCTCGATATTTAAATTTCCATATTATTTAATCATTATTTGGTATGCTTTATTAAGTCATGATTGATTCCCTTATTTATAACGCTTAATAACCATTATAGCTCAGCATTATATTTTCCCTTCCTAAGAATATAAGAAGTGTACTATGAAAGACATGAACGATATACTTGTGGGAATAGTGATATTCTTTGAAAAAGAAATATATTTTAATTATTTTATTCATATTTAATATGGAAATATTTCATGAATCAAGATTACTATAACTACAAAAATATTTTCTTCTTTGGAATGTGGTCCCTTATATCTACTTCAAATGTAATAAAGAATACAATAGCTTTGAGTTTCTAGGTTCAGGGGATCTATATTCTATCTCTTTAAAAATTTCATCAACTATGATAAAATGAAAACATTAATATGTTCCATATTCTTATATTTAATTATTTTAATGGAATAACATTCATACGTATCCTATTCAACCAAATGGGAAACGAAACCATTATTTACGTGCATAGTGGACCACCACCTCACAAACTAACAAATTTATTTTTTCATCATACCCTCTCACGGTTGGTTATAATGACAGAGTTAATTTTTATATATGGAATCCTAATCATATTTTTTATATATAAATTTTATATATAATATAATTTCTAACCATTTTATTTAATGAACATTGATAACATCATTCATGCATACATGTGGATTACCACCTCCATGAAGTGATGTAATTCAGTTTTTATTACCACATCCTATGAACAATATATATAATTATATATAATAAAATAATATGATATTAATGATCTAAAAATAATTATTTATATATAAAATTATACATAGAATATTACTGTTATGTTCATGGGAAAATAAAAATGTTACTCTTATGTATATAAATCTAACCATCTATGCCATTTAAATCTAATTCATTATTCATAAACACTTATATAATAGACATTAAGAGAATAATTAATTTATTAAAAGAAAAATTATGATTTTTTTAGATGATGTAATTATAAACATTTTGGCCATATTTGAATTAGTAAATTCATTTTGATCATACGATATGAATATCGACAAAAAAAATGATGTGAAATTAATTGATTATATAAATATTTATAACATAGTAATAAAGACAATAAATTGAATAAAAAACATGAAAAAAATCATTAAAAAGTAAAAAATTTAAAAAAGTGAATTATTCAAGTAGATATGGAATGTATGTGATGAGTCATACTCATGGAAGGGGCACTTTACCAAAAAAACATCATTATGAATGTTTTAAATGCTTATTTAATAAAAAATTTACTTCCATGTCATTATTCAAAGATATATATTTTGGATGAATATATATAATTATCTGATGAAATATAAATGTAACGTTTTATCACTTCTAACTACATTCAATTTTTTTTAATTGGAATAATTTTAGGTATTTTATAGGAAATGTTTCGAAAAATAAAAAAAAGGAATGTTCTATTTTCATGTATACGCCATCAATGTTTGTTCCCAAAAAAATAAAAATTGATTTATGTTTAAAATCATTTATAGTATTTCATGTTTAAATTAATGAATTCCCTTACTTCCCTTTATATTATGTATTTAAAAAAATATATATGGAATGAGGGTTTTTATATCTATAAATTATTTTGTTATGGGTGAAAAGAAAATTGTAATCCAATCATTCATGTTTTGTAATTACGTTAAAGTTATAGATCATCTATATACCTACTAATGTAAGGTTTTTTACCACTATGTGTCAATCCATCATCTATCCACGCCTCCTAAATACCGGATTAACTCCTTCTATTTCTCTCCCAACCCCGACCATATCGACCTTCATCTCTCCATCGCCTTCGAATCCCTCAATACCAAGGGTTTCAGATCTCCCATTTTCTGCAACCTCATTTCTCCTATTCCCTCCATAATCTGGTGATACCTCTCCCATTATCTCCCACAAACCACGCCTCTCTCACGCTACTCTGATACCGTCGAGGAGTACGATTTCGGATCTGCAGTCATCCGCAACCTCCTTCCCTCGTCTTCGCTCCAGCATCTGTCTCCCATTATCTCCTACAAACCCCGACCACTTCACCATGCCTCTCTCTCATGACTCCAACACCCTCGGGCTTACCCTCGTCGACATCTGAGGCCTCGACGACTGACTCATCGACGAACTCGCGACTACGGTTTCTCTGTATTCCCTATAACAAATCCCCAGGTTAGGTTCTTAACTCACGAGTAGGGTTTCCCTGTACTCACAACTATGGTTTCTCTGTACTCACGACTAGGGTTTCTCTGTACTTGCAACTATGGTTTCAGTCGACTATTCTAGATATTATTGGGTTTGGAATTTCATTTTCCAATAGGATATTCCCTCCCGCATCATCTTCACACATAAGGTACGTGATTACTTGCCTATTCATGAACCTTAATCCTTGATTCTGCATTAGTGATGTCATTTAACTTCTATAATACTGGGGGTTCAAATTTTTTTATGCTTTTTGATGGTATGATTGAAAAAATTAACAAACTTTGATCTCTGATTTTTCAGGTATGATATTAATTACCTATTCAAATTTTATTATCTTATTTTTTTCTACCATTTCATTGCTTGGGTTTTGAATTTCGTTTTCGAGTAGGGTATTCCCTCCCGCATCATCTCCGCACTTCAGGAATGATTTTACTTACCTATTCATGAACCGAAATCCTTTCTTGTGCATTACTAATGTCATTTCACTTCTATAATTTTTACTTAGCTATTCATGAACAATTTTTCTTGTCTGATTTTACAGCTATGAGAATAAATACCTACACAAATTTTATTGTATGGTTTTTTCAATCATTTCACTGCTTGGTTTTAGGATTTTTTCTCCCAGTTTGTTATTCCCTCCCACAACATCTTCACACATCAGGTATGAGATTTATTACTAATTCATGAACCTAAATTCGGGATTCTGCATTACTCATGCCATTTCACTACAATAATACTTAGGGTTGAAATATTTTTTTTCAACTTTTTCATGTTATGTTTGAAAATATTATTGATAGTGCTAACAGGTATAGAAAGGTATAGACCGTGAAAACAGGTATAGACAGGTATAAACATTGCATCAACATTTCAGGTACTACAATAATAGACAGTGCAAAAAGATATGGATGTTATTGACAGTGAAAACAGGTATACAAAGGTATAGACAGTGAAAATAGGTATAGACAGTGCAAACAATAAATCTTAGGAAAGCTGACGTGAATTTTTGGGGAATGTGTATTCATGAATGCACTAATTCCTTTTTATTTACCTTATTCTAACCCTTGGAACCAGCAAAAGTAGTGAATACAGGTATGCATCTTATCATCTTTTACTATGTCAATATTAGTGAATGTTCTTTCATTTTTTGAATCTGTACAATTTTCGACAATCATATTTCAAAATCCTTCTGTATTTAGGGTTCCTATCTTCAATCATTTTCAATTGGGGTTTCCTGACTACATCATAAGTCCAACCCATTCGGGTACATATTGTATTCAGTTTGTGTTCAATATTTTCACTTCTCCATTAATCTATACTTAATTTTCATTACCTTACCAGGATGAGTATGCAACTGAATTAGTGAAGGGAATGATACAAACAAACAAATTTCTGTTCATATTGTTTGACACCTCACTGTAAGAGGTGTAAGAGGTGATGGTTGATTGACAATTTATGCACATATTGATTTACAAATTCTGTTTAGACTGTTTGAAATTTCTGTTATTTGGGTTTTCTGAATATAACATAGACATGTATGTTTCCATATGGTTCTTAAAAGGGTTCCAGATTTGCCAGATTATTTTCTAAAACATGCCTGTTATTGGTTATATTCTGATTTGTATTACAGTTATTTTTCAATCTGTTTTTTTACTAGATTTTGGTTATCTATTTTACGGTAGTAGACTTTTATATTTCTAGTGTTCTCTTTAGTATGTAGTTTTGTTTTTATCGAATTTTTCTGACCTGCATCAAATCATAGTCAATCCAAAATTACCTTTAACGTAACTGTAAAAAAAATATATTAGAGCATGTATTTTATTTCTTGACATTATGGTTAAATTTATGTTTCACTGATCACGAACCAATTTCTTCAGGGGGTGTATAAGATAAACTCACAACATGAGGCTTTTTCATTATGAGTTGGTCACTAATTTAGTCACACATTCTAAGGTGTATTATCTTTGGAAACAATAGTTTGAGTTGAGAAGTTTTTTAAATTAATCGCTCATGTCCACGTTATGAAAATTTATCATTAAGGAATTAATGTAACCATTTTTATATAGCTTTCTATGATACATAGTTTCAATATGATTTTAGGTCATCATGTTATGGATGCAGGGAAAAACCAGGTGATAGAAGTTAGAATTTTTATGGAAATAGGAGTACTCAACTGCAAATGGTAAGCCTCACAGCAGATTCCTATCACTTTAATCATGTATCCATAAATTCAAATTTTAGAAAAATGGATTTCATGATAAATTGTAATGTATTTATTTTTATGAACATTTGAAACATTTGAAAAGGGTGCTGTCATTTCACAAAAATTACTGCACTATTTAGAAGTGTTTCCACACACCCCTGCTACACGATAAAGAACTATAGGCATTCAACAAATGAAAACCACACATGACAAGTCCTTGAAAAAAAGGTAGAATCTACACCATCTGTAGGAAGAAAAATGACGCTTACACTGTCTGTGAGGAAGAAGAACCACTGATCCTGGTACTCACGAAGAAAAAGACACATGAACCACTATGTTTTATGAAGTGAAGATGACTATACTATAATTTTTTTTATTTACAGGGGTTAATCAGTTGAAAAGAAGAATCATGGAGTTTTCATGCTTGAAGGACAGTGCGCAAATGCAACCACAAATCAACTTTTTTTGAAGATGCGTGAGGCTGTTCATGGTTAGTTTTTGAAGAATATACAGAGCACATGAGGCAGAGGCTTGGAGATGTTCTTTAGAAAGTGTGTATGTGCATGTGAAGAAAGAATAACAAAGGAGGATAACCTATTCAAAGGTACACACCCATCAGGTGTTGTATTCTTTTATAAATTTTCAAATTTTGATTCTAACATGACACCTCATGAGCATATATCAAACGAACACATACATTATCATTGGCTCCAAAACTAACTCAAGCTACTAACTCTGATACTAATAGATTATGTTTATTCTATTAAGTATATGTTGTAGTGTTGCTGCGTTGAAGCTGATATGGCCGTGGGATTACGGCAACAAGGGGAGGATCCATCGTTGGAGACATGTTATTTCAGGTAATTTCTTTCTATATGTGACTGAGGAAGAAAACGAAGTAACAAAGGGCTTTCTTTAATGAAATTAAAGGTTATGTTTCTTCTTTTTCCCATCCTATTTATTGCAACTTATGCATTTTATTACAAACCATGAAATTAACAAGATAGTTGTGGACTACTCTACCTTTGATTCCTCCAGGTATTAAATATATGGTGGCATCAATTTGGTAGAGAAACTGATGATGAATTCTGTTGCAAGGTACATAATTCTCGTGAAAATGGTAACATCTTTATTCTAATTTGACATGCACAGCAACATGTAACCCCACTTGTCTCCCATAAATTAATCATACAGGTCATATATTTGAGGATTACGATGCTGTTTATCAACCATAAATTAGTTAAACGTCCAATAATAAACACATAATAACAAATATATATATTCTCCTTCCTATCAAAGTCTTCTTTATTGTTGGGTAAGTTAATCATATTCCATTTAGACTTTTGATTACGAGTTCTTTTACTATATATTTAATATTGATTTCATTTGTGTCCTTATATTTGACAACGATTGCATGCACAATATACATATTATTTTTGTTTCGAATATATTTTATATGTACTCTGATCATAGTATATCATAACTTTATTAGTATGTATTGTTAATTTTAAACAATTTCATTTTCAGTAGATATACATGTTGGATGATTTTTCTGGTGCTGATATGCTGGATTCTTACCTATTATTCTGAAAATAAATTCCAGGTAAAACTAGAGCTAGATTTTCTTGAACTGTTTTTACTTTGATCTTCAGGATTCTTACATCTATATGTCACACACACATATTAAAGTCTAGACTGAATTTGTAAAAAACATATATGGCACAAATGGACCCTTTCTCATGTTCTACTGTTTTCCTTTTTAGGGACGTTATACAGTTGATGGAGATTATTGGGAATTTTTTGGTTCCCAGTTGACAATACAAGGATGATCTAGCATCAATGTAAAGTTTCTACACATTTTGACTATTTCCCCTTATCCAAACAAGTCTATGTTCTATAGTACCTTCTTAATGTGGAATTGATGGGGTATTTATAGTTTAAGTCGTGTGGCCATGGATGTGGTTGAATACAATAAATTTCATTGTGTATTAAAAATGTGAACATCACTTGAAAATCTAATGTTCTGGGAATAGTTACTCAAGTCCTATGATTATTCATATTGAATTATATAGTCTTTTACAATTGTGTAAATTGATTAATTTTCATACTTCATATAAACATGTTTCATTATAGGTTAATTATGAGATTAAATAATTATTTATTCACTATATTAGTTCGATAGTGCAGAATTTTAATCATTTTTAGGGAATCTGGACATAGACACGCAGAAACACACACACATATATATATATATTCAAATAATGTTAAAATTTCTTATGAAATTAAATCAATGGTTTGTTATAATATTTTAATCATAAAGTGAAATTAATTTATGGTGATGATAGTTTAAAAATATGAACACCCAACTATATTAGCTTTCAATGAAACCACGCCAAACGAAATCATGCTACATACTAATCCTCACCCTATCATATTATCAAGCCCATCAGCTCCTTTCAAATTCCATTAACCTTTCAATTCTCTCTAGGATGCCTTCCACAATTTATCATAGTCTTGTCTCTTTCCTTCAACTTCACCTTCACCTTCACCTTCACCTTCTATTTTATCTATGTCTCTTATCTGTAACTCTTTCATTCCATCGTGTTCCATCACCATCACAATTAGTCTTCACTTTATTTCCAAATTTCATGGGCACCCCATTCACTTCATTTTCATCATTTTATTCTAAACAATATATTGACAACAATGACATTACAATTTTTTTTGAATGACGCAGAACCACAAGATTTGAAAGAAAATTGAATAGTCCGGTGCATTTGCACGGGCATAGTACTAGTTATTTATAAAGACAGGTTATTGTTTTATTAACAATGTATGGGAGCATCCATTATAAAACAAGGGGATCTAGATTCGTTTTAAATCAAGGAGAACTGATCCAATTGAATCTCACCAATGAATTGGGTAAAGGGATGGAGTTGACCAGTTATGTTTATCCTAAGTGATTATTAGAATTTATAAGGTAGTTTATTCCACTTATAAGAGTGATATGAAAATTATATCTAATGTAATATTCATGATTTATCATTTTTTTATATTAAAAAAACTATTATGATATCACATGCTACATTATTAAGCTTATGTTTGAAGTTAAGTATATGATACATATTTAAAAAAGATAATCCCCATGTGTGGCCTATTCGAACCCCCTACTCTATGAACCCCTAAAAATAAGGGGTCAACTATAGAAAGAGCCCATATTGAGACGGATTCATTTCATGCTAATATGGTAGATGATCCCATGATGTGAGAGCACAATAAGCAATGGTTCGACACAAGAATTGGTCGTCTAGTTGGGTTTCACTCATTTTTCCTCCGGATATAGAATCGGGTGACCCGACAGGCTGAGCAGACTAGGAGAAGAAAAAACACCCCCCATAAGGGGGATGAAAGTACTAAAACCCTATAACATCTAATGAACGACATTAATATGTCTTATAAAAGTATATGATACCTTTTAAAGGGTAATTTATAAAATTTTGATAAAATTAATATAATTTTTTCATGATTGAAATGAAACCATTATAGGATTAAGGTTTTAAATTATTATTTTAAAAAAAATGTTTTCTTAAAATATATGGGAAATTAACTTGATTTTATGGGTCATAAAATTTTTATATTACACTAAATATTCATTATGAAAATGTAAAATGAGCATGATTATTCATTATCTAATGAGTTCATTTCTTTATATCTTTTTTATATGACCCTTATTGTGTTTTTGTGCTCATCCCAAGTGTTTAAATGTTTTTCATAGATTATTAATGATGACTAGATATAAAGATGTTGTCAAATGAAAATTGTGAATATATGTAATGAAAATAAAACAGTTTATATTGTAGAAGTTTTTTTTATGGTAAAATGGATACTGAGTGAAAGAGTCCATTTAATGATAAAATATTTATTTATGTAGGAGTTAAGTCCTAATTCATTTAATTAAAACACATAAATGTTCATAAAGAATTCATTGAATTATTTATAATCTATAAATTATTAAGAATTATTTAGGGTTGGGTCAATATATATTGGGTTTGAAGTATGGATGTTTCACCACTCATTTCAACTAGATGTTCCTTATTCAGATCACTAGGTTGTGAAATATGTTATATATTAGGATTGAGATCACCATATGGTGTCAATGTTTTAGGGTCCATCATAGATATTGATTTGAAATTTATTTTTTATTTTTCATTAACATTTTTTATTTAGAAAGTATAATCCTAATTCCCTATTAGAATGAATAAATTACAGACCATGGATCTTATACCCTTATATAGATGTTGTTCAAGGAGGTCACAATCCATTGAAAATCTTATTCATCGTTACCATTAAGTTTCTAGTGTAATTTCTTACTCCATGTTTATAAGGCCCCCCTCCGAAAAAATATAGATTCAATATCAACCTCAGTTAATATCTTAGAAAAGTTACCAAATTTTAGGATTTTAGTTTATCTATCACTTAATGTGTAAATTCTAGTGGAGTATTCAATATCCCATAGAAAAACAAAATTCCAATATTGATAATTCATTTTTAAGGATAAAAATCTAATTTTTTATTTTGTGTCTAAAACAATAATGGAATAAAGTTTATAATACCATTATAGAATTTTAAGAAACCTATAACTTAGATAAACTATAATAATACTCAATTCCCTCCTTTAATTTTCCTTGAGGGAGGATATTATAGTATCCCTTACCCATGGAAATCATCTTAAAATCATTTTAACCATATATTTAATCAATCCTTTTGTAGATATCATAAGATCTCTAGATATTCTTCCCAGGTAGAATTATAACTCTATAAATGATAGAGGAATTTTTGTTATTAAACCACTATATCAGTGGTTCTTGCTTTTCTAAACATTGGGGAAACATCCTTTCTAGATAATCCTCACAATAACAAATGTGATTAAATTATTGAAAGATAAATTCATATTCAATTTAATGATTTCTAAAAATTTATCCTTCAAGACAATGAACATGCAGCCACAATGTGACCATTTATAAGGGGATTTATAGGTACATAGTGTTGAAAAATATCCTTGGAGAAAAAAGTAGAATAAAGATCAAATGGTAGAATAGATTTCTTATACCTTCTAAATCATCGGAACAAGGATCGGGTTTAGGATCACATGATTCATCGTCTTCCCAATATTGCGCCAACACTTCTCCCCTACTAAAAATTATAGTTGTATTAATAATAAAACTAATATCTATAAAAACATATATAATATGAATAATGGATATGGAGAGAAAGTTGAGAATCCGCGAGTGCGTTCCCTCATCCCATAATGGCTTCTAGGGTTTCCTTCAGCTCCTTCTTTTTCCTAATTCTTAATGGTGCAAGATTTCTTGGCTCCAAGGAGATTTGATTCCCACAAGAATGCAACCTGTGAACTACATGATTCAATGAGTGGCGACAACAACAGGGCGAAAGCCGTTGTGGTAAGTTCCTTTTCTCAATTGTTTTCACTTTTTAAGGATCCATGGGTTGGTATCTGGAAGAGGGGTTTCATTGCTCATGTGAAGGTGGATCCAGCTGAAATTTCTGAAAGAATGGAATTGGGATCACACTCGATCATTGCTCAGATGATTTTACCGAAACGGGAGAAGTCATGGAAGATGGAGCAACTCACACAGAGGCTTTCGATCATTTGGGGGTTTGAGACCTGACAATGTGTATCGCTCGGGAAGGGATATTACCATTTGGTTTTTCCATATGAAGCACTAAAACGACGAGCCTAGGGCTTCGGTTAACTTTCTATCAAACCAGGTGCTTTGCACATCAGAGAGTGGGACAGATGCTTTAACCCTTCAGAAATTGGTAACTCCTCTATGCAAACCTGGATTACAATTTATGGTTTAAGCTGGATTCTGTGGCATCAACGCATTTTATATGATCTATCTCTTGCTATTGGCATCCCAATCAGGATGGATAAGGAGACTGAATTTGTTAGATATGGGCATTCTGCCAGGTGTCTCGTTGAAATTGATTTAAACGCTTCTCTGATTGACAAGGTCTACTTATATACTGATGAGGAAGAACTTGAACTGAAAGTGGAATATAAAAACTTGCCAAAATTATTCTTTGATTGTAAAGTCATTGGACATGACTCTACAAATTGTAGGATGTCTATTCTGTGTAGTTGTTTATCCCTCTGTGGACATGATTCTAAATCATGTCTGAAGTCAGGGAGGGAGAATCCTGGTCACTTAAAATAAGATTCCAAGTCAGTTTTTCTTGTTGCACCTGCTACTTTGCATTTGGAACAATCGAATGCAGAGCTGTCTCCCTCCAATCTTGCTCCTCTAAGTAAGGATGAACTTGTTATGGTGAATCACCTTGAAGGTAGAAGACCATGGGCAGAGGTTTTTGAGGAGGGATAGCCCTCATCTCCTGTCTCTCGCCTGAATGAAAAAGGTAACAAAGCTACTATTTTTTCTGATTCTACTCAGCTACAATTCGAGCCCCTTTCTAAATCTTCTCCTGCAACAATGAACACTGGCCCTTATGGTGAACTAGCATAATCTTCATACCCTACTCTGAATGAGATTCTTGGTCATACTTGTGCAATCACACATGTTAAAAATCCTACTTCATGTCATACACAGGTGGACCTACGGACTGGGTTTGTGGATGATTCGATTTCAGATCCGCAGGCTGTGGCTGGGGATGTTCAGAACCATGCCTCGGTTCTGGACACTTCATCCAAAAGGGCCTCTCTTTCTTTACCAGAATTGGAGGCTAACCAAACTTCGAATGATAAGAAGGTGAGTCCCTCTTTGGAAGTCCCATATGACCACCAAACTATGGTTAGTGTGAAGGGAATGATCAACCCAGTTATGTAAGAGAAGTGGATAAAGAAAGGGAACGATAAAAATGATAAGATACAAGGGGACGCATGGAAAATGTTTAGAAAAAGAAGAAAATATAGGAATGATAAAATAATTGATGAAAAGAAGAGAAGAGAGATGTCATAAGAGGATAGTTCTGATGAGGACTTAGAAACCTTGCTACAACAAGCTGCGGAAATAGAAGCCGAATAAAATGGAGGGAGACGGCGTGGGTGTGGGCGTAGGCGCTTCAATATCGATCTCCGGAATTAGATTTGGATCAAGTATAAGATCATTGTAGATAAAATCAGAAATAAGATCGGTCCCCTGGATAGGGACTCTTGAAAACATTGTTCTGTTTAGTTTGATTTTGTATCTGGTTGTTCTTGATGTCACTCTGAACATTGATTTTAATAAAATATTTTGGGGCCTCCCCCCCACCATTCAAAAAAATATAGATAATATGAATAAAAAATTATGAATATAATGTAACACCCAAATATTTTATAGTATGTTATCTCTTAAAAACATTTCAATAACTTGCGCTACACACATCACCATGTTTGAATGCACTATGACTAACTGAACTAGCCATTCAATAAAAGGATATAAATAGTATTAACCACAGATTAAAATTTATATATACTATATAATTTTAACATTTATGATTTTTTTATCTTAGACAAAATATAATAAAAATCAATTTTTAAGATAAAAGAGGTATTTTTCAAAAAATGCAGTATTTCCACCTTTTAATAGTGAAAACTATTTAAATCCAATATTTGACACTATAATATATTATATTTAGTAAAATTAAATTTTTCTATATAATAGATACATAAAAATATAGGTTGGATAATATTTTGGTACATTTATGATAACTTTCATATTTTGATGAATAGTGAAAAGATACAAAAATTTAATTAAAAACAAATTTTTAAACGAAATAATTTATATTGGTGAATTATAAATTTGAGTGATTTTAAATTATAATTAGACTATATTTTTATAATTTAATATAATTTATGTCATTAGATGTAATTTCTCATTTAAACTTTACATAAACAAGTGTCAATCTTTTGATAGTTTTTATTTCATAAAAACATGTGTTCTGTTTTAACAATGAGAATTAATTTTAAATTAATTTCTGCCACTGCTGTGATTTGAATTTGTAAAAATGGTTTCCATTTTTGGAATCAAGTTGTTCAAATTGTGTAAATAGGTAACTTTTATTTTTTGAAATTATAAATATTTACTTAAGTAAATATTTTATTTACCATGGTTAAAGAGTAAATCTGGTAATTAGGATAATAAAATAATATTATAAAAATAATAAACTACCCTAACATGTGTCCTATTTCTATTTTTTTATAAATTTATTACCATGGGTATCCTTGGGTAGATTTTGGGATCCCATTCATCCACTTGAGTGTGATAATGACATTTTATATTAATTAATTTAAAGTAAAGGCAAAAATGACATAAACATATATCTTTTAGTTAAAAAATTTTACATGGGGTTATATAAGTTATAATTTAGACTATAAATACTCATTAAAAATATAAATATATTTCCCACATTAATATATTTTATTTATAATTTTTAGACATTACATAACTAAATTTATTTATGACATAATGATGATGTATCAATTACCTTATTAGTGAATGAATCGAATAAATGGTATTTTAAATATTAAAATAAATATAATTTGAAAGTTTTAATGTTATAAAAAATTATAATAGGTGAATATGAAATGTATGGATTTATTCATTGTATTTGGTTTGAAGTAATAATGTTTTGATGATTTCACAAAAACCAAATACTAAATTGTGTCAAAAATGACGTAAATGTGTTTTTAAAACAAATATTATATTATTAAATTATATAATATTCTTAAAAATAGAACTTTCTTACAAATAACTTATATAAGGATAGTTATATTAATATCTAGAAGCTTTGGGTTTTCTTGTCTTGTTATAGTAAGTTTATTAACCATATAATATAAAAATACAAAAAAGACATGGTAAATGTAAAACTATTTAACTAATAGTTAAATAAAAAAAAGTTAATATGGTGACCTAAACCTATCTAAAACCTATTATTTTATATGTTTCCGACCCATATCTACCTTATCCTGTAAATTAATAATTTTTGAGCCATTATAAACCGAAAATTATTTCATTATAAAATAATATTTCAATCATTTCCTAAAGTGACCCACACCTCTCTTATAAAAGTGTACTTCCCCTTCTCATAATTTCACACCTCCAGAGCCATTTGGATCAGAAACACCCTTCAAAAATATTCTCCCCACATTCCTTAATTAATCCTAGAGTCCTTCATTTGGTCACAAATCCAAACTATGGAACCCTTTTGATCAAATAAAAAGGAATAACTCGAAGAAGAAATAAATATTTCATCACCTCTTTCAAGTTCTTTTCTTGTTCCACTTCCCCTTTCTTTGATGTTTCCATTATAAAAAAATAAATCCATTATATTATATATTATTTGATGTTATTATAACAATTTTAAAACCATATTCATTATTATATCCATCATATGAATGAAAAGGTCACCATACGTGTGTACGTACGACAAACCGTCTCCACGTCGTGGTATAGTTTGTCATTCAGTCACTTCATTATTTATATGGGTATAATAATGAGTTTAACTGCTTTAAATCATTATTATAACATGTTAATTATTCTTTATATATGATATAACATCCAATTACATGTGATTTTACCATAAATATAATGATATTTTTGCTCGTGCGTACATATGGATTACCGTCTCCACGACGCGATGAGGTTCATTCCCAAGTCCACCATTCAACGATGATTATAAAAATAAATTATTAATAAGTAAGTAATATATGAAAAAATAATTATAATGGATATATATATATACACTTACATATATCTTATTCACTTACTACCATTCAATAAGATATGAAAATGGAAATAGCCTTTATGCGTACGTACGGCCTACCGTCTCCATAAATGGTGCCTTCCATTTCAAATATATATCTTTTATAAATATTTATATTCTAAATATATATGATATATAAATCAAGTTTTATATTCTATAATTATTTAAATCATGATCTATATTATACGATCATGAATAAAAATTTAAAACACTTATGATAAAGAAAGCGATTATTACCCAAAATGTTAATTTAACATGGAAATCATTTTAAATGGGTAATATAGAGTCATAAATGAACATTGTATGATATAATAGATATGAATATGGTTCTGGTATTATTTAATAACATACTATATTCATTATACAGGAGGTTAAACATACCCTCGACCAAAAGAAAGTGCATGGTATGGGTTAATTTGACAATATCTTTATTATTCGAGGTTGTTTTAATGTGAGTATCTACAGGGACATATTTATTACCCATGTCCATGTTTCATAATATTGTTTTCAAAGGTATTATTTTTAGGGGTTTATTTTACTAAAACATCATTTTAAATGTTTTAAATATTTATTCTTCTAATCCTTTGTCATTAATTTCTATATTTTCAAAATGGTTTTAAGTATTTAATTATATGGACAGGAATGTCTTAAATTGTTAGATCCTTTAAATTGTTTCAAAGTGATGTGGGATACATTGATTCAAAAATGTCTTTAAATGTATTCCTTTATAAAATTTGTGACTTTTAAAAGTTTTCATGAAAAAGGGATATTTCCCTCAAAGTGTTTTACAAATCATTTTCATCTATTTCAATATCCATTGATAGATTTTAAACCTGTCAGAAGTTGATTTATTATGATACAAATCTTTCATATTGTATTGAAGGTTTTGTGATATGTTTGACTATGGATGTGTTTTTTTCACCATTCATGGTTTATGGATAATGTATTGAAATTTGGTATGCTGGTTTTAATAAAAATGTTTATGTTATGTTTCGACCTTTTCCTATAAGGAATGTATTGGACATAGTAAGTGACGGGTGGAGCCCGTTATAGCACCTTAGTTCCTCAGTATGTATCATGAGACAATTAGAAGTGGAATTGGTCGAGGCCATTCCCAATTAGATATATGGTTTTGGTCGAGGCCTTAATCATTTTTAGACATCTTGGACAGGGGCTTGACAAAATGTTTCAGAATGTTTGGCATTATATACTCCCTCACTAAGAAAATAATATTGATGGTTAATTTGGTTTTTTGACTAGTAGAATACCCATGATTGTGTTTTATTATGGAATTATTTACACAACTCATATTTCAACCATAAAGTGTTCATGTATATCATTTGTAAAAGCATGTGTTTTCAATTATTCACCATGCCTATTGTTTATGTTATCTTATGCTAAATTGTTTACCCGTATTGTGCATTTGAGCTCACTGCATTATTATGTTTTATTTTTCTAGGATTTCCAATAAGAATATTATGATTGATATGCAGGGTTATGATAAAAATTAATAATGGCATTCTCAATGAACTATTTAGGCTATATTTTATTATTGAAATTGAAATGTGAATTTAGTGTATGTAATCTATTTCCAAGACTACAAAACTGAGAAGTCCTTCGGGACAACATTTCCTTGTATCTTTCCAATATATTAAAATATTGCACCGACTACGGGTAACTGGGGTTGGGGTGTTAGATAAAATTTTATAAAATATAGATGATAGTTATTACATTATTTATTTATATTAATAAAATGTATTGAAAATATTTCATTTTAAAAAACAATACTTTTTATTATATTTTATTATAACTGTATTTTTCAATTTAGTATAAAATATTTATTTTTTAATATTTTCTTTAAATTAATAATAATATATAAATAGAAATAAGACTTTTCGATATTTTTTCTGTGAAATTTTAATTATATTATATATATTATATATAATTTTTATATAAAAAATATAATTAATATTTTTTTGAATAAAAAAAATTGTATGTGTATATTGTATATATACAAATATACATAAAAGACATACTCACATATACATTAGAAATGTGTGTGTGTGGTTATAATATAATATCATTATATCATACAACTGTGAAATTATAACATTAGTTATCTTTAATATTGTTTAACTAATTTATATTGAAATATTCATATTATATAAATATTATAAGTTGCATTGTTTTATATGACTCAATATTTATAATATTAAAAATAAATTCAAATTAAATGTAATTAATATAATATAAATAAATATACATATATATAACTAAGTATTTTAATACTACTCTAAAAATAAAACATTTATATTTTTAAATTTATTTAAATAATATATATTATTTAAATATAAAAAATTGAGGAATAATTTAAAACAATGATTGTAATTTTGTATATTATATTTAATTAGTAAAAGAAAATGAATTTTTTTAAATATAATAAAATTAATATATATAAAAACAACAAATTTTTTTTCACAATATAGTATTTATTATTTTTAATAATTAATAATATTTATTAAAAGTATAAATAAAATAATATAAAAAAATTATCATTTATAAATATAATATAAATAATTTCATTAATAATTAAAAAATTTCCTAAATTACAAATTATGATAATTTTATAACAAATATATTTGTGTATATATATATTTATAAAATGGGTAATTTTTTAGTTTGTGTTTTATCTGTAATATTTTTTCATTAATATATCTTATTGTATTACCACTAAATTTATCATTAATAAAACCTTCTTATCATTTCTTAATTTTTTATCATAGCAAAATATTTATTTTATCATTTCATTTTGGTAATCAATATCAACACACATTCCTTATTTTTATATTTAAACAAATAGAGGTTTATGTTATTTTTATCATTCATGATTTCAAATAAACTAGAAATTGATATAAAAAAATTTAATACACTGAAAAAATGTAACCATGAAAATAAATGTATATTATAAGGTAGAGAATATATAAAACTCATCATTTTTTCCTAAATAAATTAGGTTTCACAGTGGTTCTCATTCAGTTTTACCTGTTTAGTTTATTATTGTGTATGTTTCCTCTCTTGAATGATTATGTGGTAGTTTATTTGGAATAATGGATTTTTTAGTGACTATGTCATTCCATGTTTTTTTGTTTGGTTCCATGCCTAAATATGTGGTTGTAATATTCATCATGTGGTCAATCCTTCCTTTATGAACTCTATAATTTTGATTTTTTTTTCAATCCATTGTATGGTCAATCACTTTGTCATGTGGTTGATCATTTTCCATGATGTTGATGTTTTATTTTCCTCAAAAATATGATCCCTATTTCATATAGTCAACCCATATAAAATGATCGATCCATGTTGTTGTGATTTTTTTTAATATAGTAGTTTGTCTGGCAGTGTGGTCAATCCTGGTGGCCAATATATGAATTTTATTCACACAATTGATCCTCACACTAGATCATCTTCTAATGCTGAAAAATTCATGTCTTTATATATAGGAATTGTAATTTTTTTCTAATAAAAATAAATTGAATAAAATCCTAAATTATGGAAATTAAAACCCAACACAATTATAATACTTTATATATTTATATTGTTTCATGTTATGGATTCTAAATTAGTAGTTTTTATGGAATTAAATATAAACGTAGTTAATAATGAATTAAATGGAAAGTAGAAGGGTTTTCAGAAATAACCAATAGTATAAGACCCGTTGAATCTAAAAAAAGATTCCATTCTCCTCATGTGATCTTCTTACAATATCTCAAGTATATACAATAAAATAAACTCACCCTTAAAATATTAATCCCTTATTCAAACGTCATATATTCTTCATGCAAGTTGCCTAGCCTCGGTGCATCCCTCTTTCTCCTCTTTTTGGGAATGTGAACTTTTGAAATATTATAAATATGTAAGATCCATGATTCTTCTCTTCCATATGTGAATGTTTTGGATTAATAATGATTTAGATTCTATGTAAATTGGTGTGATTATATATAAGAAATAAATTAATCTATATAACTCATTTAAGAAGGATTATTTATTACTCATGAAATTATGAAATAATAAGATAATGAAGATGCATGTAGTGAATATTTTATTTCCAATCTAGGAAAATAAAATGTAGTTCCATCATTTTTTTATTCTACTAAAAATACAATAAACATAAAAATGACAATTTTATATCAAATATGTGATATTTAATTCAAGGATAGAAATTTAACAGTAATGTGGGGATATCATAAGTATTAGTTTATCTAATATTGTTTTTCATTAACAATTTTTATTTGAATCTAGATATTAGTAATTTAAAATAAGATAGATATCATATGTCATTGACAATTAATATTTCATATTATTCACATTAAACTGAAGGTTGGGACTTTTTTTTCATATTTTTTTATGGTTTCTTTATATTTCCCATGGATTTACAAGGTAGTGTGTTATTATAATTATTTTTATTTTTTACATTGTATCAGGAAATATATAGTGGGAAATTTATTAACAATTTTAAGCCAATAATTTTAAGCGATGAATAGAATAGGGTGGAAATTTAATTACCAATCATTCTAAAGATTTATTAGAGCTATATATAATACTTTTAGAATTTTATTATTTGATGTATAATTAAAATTAGCTACATATTAAAGGTCGCCTGATAGGAAATACCTAGGAATAAAAAATCAGTAAATACATTATGGGAGTTAAAATGGATTCATGTTAAATACAATATTTGTGGTTGAACAACCCTTTCCTGTTTATGTTGGGGGTTTTTTTATTCCTCTCGTAATATTTGTTGTGTTTTATTGTGTGTGTTAAAAATACATATAATATTTATTTTTACTCTTGGATTACTATATCCTTATATTTACTTGAACTAATTTTTTATACCTCATTTTTTTGGATCATTCGATGAGAAATTTGAAAGAGGCTCGGTGAGGTAATGATGGTCCATGTCGGTGATGATGGGATGGATTAAACATTGTAAAATGTAGTAGGAATGACACTAGAGTGATCCAGATGAGTTGACTATGGGGTTTCTTAATCCAACCATAATCATTCATGAGGATTTGAAATGGTTGATCTTCTAGATATTACATGACTGTTTTCCAACAATTTGATGTAGTTTTACTCTATTCACAGAAAGTGTGCATTTAATGTGGCAGATTTGAAATTTTCATAGAGTATCCAAATTATTTATGAAATTAAACATGATTTTATTAAATGAACATGGGTTGTTTATGGTGATTAAGGAAAATAGTGACATAAATTAGTATATAAGTATAGAAAATATTTGTACCAATATCACATGGGTTAGAATAATAACCCATTAATCACAAAAATGAATATAGAATAACAAAAATTATTCGATGATAAATAAATGACAACTATGGATCTTTTATGCTTGTACCCTTTTTAATCATGCTCATAAACGTGATATTTGGGAGTTTTGTGCAATAATATTTGTTGATGATTCTTGGTCTATGAATTTTATCATAGTGTGGCTGTGTATGATATATTCTATATTTTTTAATATCATATACTTAATCACGTATATTTGTTGGGATACTAAATCCCAAATTGTTTTAGTTGTTTTCCTCAACATATATAATAGTGAGGGAATGAATTGAATACATATCCATATTAATATCTATCCCGTTGGTTGTAGTTTATATTTTGACATATACTAAGATATAAGTTTTAATGGTATATTTCACATTACTATCAAGGATATGTTAGAACATAGTTATAATATAAATTCATTTGAAATCATTAATAGCTTGGTGTAAAACATATAATTTGATTTGGTCTTAAAATTTATGGATTCCTAGGGGTGTGTGTTTATGGGTTGTGTTGAATTTAGGTATAATGAATTTATATAGGTTGAAGTGGATTTCAGAAATACAATTTTTTACAAATATTAATGATTCTAATGAGGTGTTAGAATATAAGTGATGTATAGTAGATGTGGTATATATTCCAAAGGTGCTAGATGAATTATGGAGGTGATGATCATTGGATGTGTCGTAGTGGGGAATTATAGGGACTAACTAATAGAGAAGTTTATGAGGTGTAAATTTATTTGTATATATTATTTTGAATAACTAATTTGTTACATATATATGTTACTTGGAATGTGATACATTGTGAGGATGGGAAAAATATCATTAACTCTTTTGGCTAGGAGTGGGTTTTATTTATTTATTCATTTTAATTTATAAGTTTTATGTAAAAGTTTTCACAATAGTGTTTTGGGTCCTAATAAGTATACAAGTTATGATCACCATACAGATATAAAATCTTTTCTAATCCTAGAGGATATTTTTTGTGATCTATTTAGGAGTTAATAGTTAACAAGATCTCTTAATGAGTTTTAAGAGATTTTTTTCATTGTCAAGAATTTAATTTTAGAACATTTAAATTTTTCCAATTTTGTATCACATTTAATTATGCATTTGGATATTTTTTTATGTTTTTAGTTAGAGGATAATAATATTATATCTAATTACATAAACTATATATGAATGAAATTCATAGAATGTGTTTTATTTGGATACCATCTGTACTAGTCTCTAACTCGTGCTCTATTTGAGGATGGAATGAATACTCATTATATCCCTTTTTCATTTTTCTACAATTAGGGTTACCTTTAGAGGTAGGGGTCATGAAAGAGCAATTAAAAATGTAATAGTTGAGAGGTGAAAGGGAGTTTGGAGTTATGTATCTGTGAGGATTAGTTGTTATATAGGGAAAATTATCAAATTTAATTATAATCTATTGTAAATAAGAAAAGTCGAACTTTGATATAGGATTTTAGAGTGCCATGTGATTCTAGACATGAGAAATCATGTTTATAGAATATACTATGTGATTGGATGATTTTTTTAGGTTATAAAAAAATATATTGATAATGTGTAATTATTTTCTACACATATTTTTGAATCAGATAAATAATGTGGAATTCCTATAGAATTAAGAAATCAATTACTGTCAAATGTTTCTTATCCAAGGATTAGTATCCCCTAGAATTTTTTATTTACTAGAAATGGATTAATTTTAAAATTCATGTCTGGTTCATACTATATATGTTCAGTTAGATATTACATTAGATCTATATTGATTATAAGATAGAGATGACAACATGTTGAATAAGATACATTGAGAGTCATAACACTATGTTCTCTAGAAGTAGGAGAGGTCCTTTTCATAATAGAAGATATAGAATTTGATGGAGGGGATGGGGTCATCCTTATATTCAATTAATATCTAGATTGAGAATTATATTTAGTTTGTTTTGATGATATTTCATAGATCATCATGGAAGTGGAAGATTATGTTCTTCAAGTATTATTAAAAAAAATTGTGGGAGACATTCCTTGATCTTTTCTAAGATTAGATTGTATCTTCAACGAATAATGTTTCCTATCATCGATGAACCCTAACCCTTTATTTGGGTAGATTAAGTGTGTGGGATTTCATTATCCATTATAATAACATCATGAATTATTATTTAGACATTATTTATAATGAATAATCTTTGGTGAGTCATTTCAAGGTATATTTCCTTTGAATGATCCAGTACATAATCACCAAATTTATAATTAATTAGTATTTTGAGTTACTAGGAGAGGAATAATCCATTGAGAATATGATGTATATGAATAGATCATCTAGAGATCTCATTCATCAACATGTTATACTAATAACAAGTATGAATAAATCATTATAATTTCCTTATAAAAACACTAAACATTGGTTCTTAGGGAAAATAGTTTAACATTTTTCAACTCATTTCTTTGGGGATTGTAGTTCTCTAAACAATACCATTGGTTTGGGAATGGTTCTATTTTCTTGTAGAGTTCATGGATATAAAAATCAAGAGTTTCTAAACATCATCCAGAGTTATATTATTTCTATATTCCCATGTAAATCATATCTATTAAAAAAATTCAATAAAAAGGTAATTGTTCCAGAAGAGGGTTACCCCCTGATATCCCTCATCCTCTAACATTGTGAGTTGATTTTATCCAAAGATGCAAAAAACAACAGATATATAGAGGTCATAGAGATGGTTGATATTATATTCATACATTATTTTTTCAATTCCAGATGAGTAATATTTCATTCAAATAAATATCTAATTATTTTTTACATGGTTTTATTCATTGATTAATTTATAATCCATAAAATTATTTTTATTACACAGTCTATTGAATTATTTAGGGGATGATATGGATATTAATCATATTACAAAGTTTTTTAATACTCTATATTTGGGTTTATCTAATTTTATAATGTGTTTAAATACTATGAGTTTTTGTTATGTTAGCACCACCCATGGGGAGACACCATTTATTATGAATATATCCATACAATGTCATCGTTGGAATGAATTTATTGTATTCATTGCATTCTTCATGGATTTCGTTAAGATTTGTTTCATATTATTTAATTCCAATAGAGGTAAAGAAGTTCTTGTGGGTAAAGAGGACACTCATATGGATCAGATGTGTGTTGATTCTCTATCTTATTTGATGTTTGGGTTGATTGTAATATATTTTAGGGGCATAGTACGCACTGTTTATTTTTTGGGGAGAAGAGTACCATGATGTCTTTCTCAGAGAGGTTTGGATGGTTCTTCGGCATTGAGATATCAAGATATACATACAGTATTAACTATGTGTTTCTCCAATACAGATGAATCAATATTAGTTGAACCCTTCAATTATTTAGGGTAAACTAATTTTTAATTATTATCTTCTAATATAGGATTCATTTGACTTAGTGGGTCACTTTGGGGTCTCTAATTCTATTTTACATGAATTGTAAGGGAACTATGTTGTTTTTGTCTATTTTAATTATTTAAATCTGATGATGTTGAAAAATATTCTACCATGGTTTAATAATTTATTCGATCAATCAAAAAGTGATTGTTATTTATTGAAGATCAATTTGTGTATTGGATATCATCATATGTTTTTCAATGAATATGATATCCTAAATACAACTTGTATATTTCATTATGGGAATTTCATGTTTATTATGATATCATTTGGTATTAAGAAAATTACATTTCTATTCATGGGAATGATGAATTAAATGTAACAAGAGTTTCTTCAACTATTCATCACGCTATTTATCAATAACATCTTTATATTCTCTATAGTAGAGGATGATCGCTCAATGAATCTGTTATCCACGATTGAATTAATTTTTTTCATCAACTATTTGGGACGTTTTTGATGTTTGAGTTTAAATCCCAAAAGATATACTTCTTGGGAAATTCTATACCTGAATTTTTATTAGAAATAGAACCTTTAAATATTTAGGTAGTGGTTTCAACATTAGTGATAAGTGTAATTCATGTATACATTTTAGATTAAATTAAATTACTAATTCGTCTATATAAATGAATATTTCTTCCCCAACATTGTATTATTTAACTTGTTTTCTGTTTTGTGGTTGGATACAAAAAATATGTTGAAAATGAATGAAATGAGTCATGTTTTAGGGAAAATAACACTGCACACCTTGACCTAAGTTAAGCAGTGTGACACCTGATTTTTTAGAATAATGATTTATCACTTCTAAGATACTAAACCGATGAAACCATGGAAATATTAGATCCAGGATCGTAAAAATGAATTAAAATTATAGAGTCATTAGAATATGAAATGTTCTATTATTTCATGTAATTCCACAAACTGTGCGGCCAGGTCATGAAATTCCAAGTCACAAAGCTATTATACATCGTGAGTTATAGAAATACATCATGATCTATAGTTACAGGTCGTGTCATGAATAAATGGTCATAGTATTCCTTCATGATGCAACCAAATCAAAAAACCAGGGACCCAACATCATATAAAGATTACACAACCTTTAATGGTCTAGGTATGACTTTTCCAGAGCCTATAAATAGATATATTTCATGGTGTTATGGATAATAATTTGAAAATAGATACAAATCCAAAATCGAGAAGTTGTTACGCCCACCCATATTATTTCCTTTACTTTATGATTTATTTTTATTTTTATATTTCCCTATATTCAACTCATTCTGGGATTAAGGGTTAAAAGCCCCTAATGCTAGGGTGATGTAATCAAAGGGGGAATGTGTTATTTGATTGATTTAATTTTATTAATGTATTTTTTTTTTGAAATTCAAATTTCAATTTCAAATCACATTATATTATTTTTATCATGATTATAAATAATTTATAAAAAGGGAATATTTAAATTTCCTAACTTACAACTCAAAATGAGACATGATAATTATCAAATTTAGGGTAAATCAGGTTTAAAAAATGGTATCAAGAAAGAATTGTTTCTACAATTCCCTAGATTATTGGAGAAAGGGAATATAGTAATTTTCAATTTAATGATATGATACCATGGCCGTTATATATTACTAATCGTAAATCTCACATCGATCATAAATTGATCAACATATTTTCTTAAATCCAATTACAACTAAACCCTAAAATTACATTACCCTAGAATTCATTAAAAAGCTTTTTTCAAACAACACAATCAATCGACTATGGTCATTTTCTTTCTCAAACCAAGTAAAATCCAACTTTTATTATCTTATTCTTAAAATTAGTAAATGTAAATATTTTTTAAAACTTAATAGAATAATTCACCATCTTAATGGTATCAACCTTGAACATACCAATAATAATTTTATAGAGTAACATGATTTGAATTTTAAAAAAATTGTTTTTTTCTTTGAACCAATTGGAATTTAAAACCCCTGATTTGGCTATTAGTTAGCACATAATAATGTACATAGGTTTCATTTTTTCAAACTATCTCTTGTATTTATAGAAGTTTCATGCCCAACTACCCACATATTGTAACTCCTATGAATGTTTTGACTATGAATGATCATGTATTCATGTGGGTTATCCCGTTTCTGAGTTCTTTTGTGTGTTTAATAAATAATATGGTTGGTATTATTGTTATTCATCATCCAAAGGAGGGACTTAAACTCAATGTCTATTATATTAGTTTATATATTGGAATAGGTTATGTGTTGATGTATCATAAGTATGTTATTTCATATAGGACTCAAGACCTAAAATATGATGAATGTAAATACGATATAAATGAACATGATTTTTCAGTAGTGGTGTTTCATTGAATTTTTCTCATTACTATATAATCAAATAGAACATTGTGGTTTTTAACGATCAAAATAGTTTATTGTATGTCATCTCCCATCAATATAATTTTTTTTGGCATTAATGGTGGGTGGAGTCCTTATAGGACTATATGTCTGAGATTTCCCTTACACCTGATAAGGTGCATGTTATTGAATATTGTTTATTATAACATTCATGTGGTCAATCTATGTGTGATTCATGGGAATATTGGATAGTGATGGTAGAGTTGTAAGTATTACATAATGACAAGGAAAAGATGATGTCATACGATGTCATTATCAGATTAAAGCGTAATAATATTTAGTATATTATGTGGATGATTCACATATAGGAGATTTTTAAGTAGAAGATTGGCATGATCATGTTTTCTATTGTGATGCTCTCGAGTGATGATTAGAGGGTGAAAAAAGTTGGGAATGGTTTCAAATTTTTTAATCTGCTAAGTGATGCATAATGTAGTTCATTTAAAATTCAATAATTCTCCCACATTGGTATATTATATGGTGAAGACTATATATCTTATATTGAGGGACCATTTTTAGTGGTTTGATATATAAAATATTGTTATAGATTTTATCTCGTGATGTTTAGTTTTCTATAAACTGATGGGTGACCACAAAGTTCGGGGTGGTTTATTGTATCTTCTTAATATACCCCAATAGGAATTGGAAGGTATTTTGATGGAAATTATATTAGATATTTTAAGATATCTAGGTGTTTATGAATTTATTTGGATAGTAAAGGATTGTTAAATGAATTCATTGTACATATTATCTATTAAAGATTATGTCTTAGTGGAGGTTTTTTCTAGGAAGTATCAGGATGTGGAAGTGATTATTAAAGAGATTCCATATATGATATGTTATGATCATGATCCTCGTTTTACCTATATTCTATAGTGAGGTTTCCAACACTCTTATGTCTCTCAATTATGCTTTATAATCACTTTTTACCATAAAATTATGATATGATAGAGAAAAATGGACAAAATTATCAGACATGTTGAATACATACATTCAATATTTTTGGATTTTTATTAGTGAGGCAACTAATCTTGATGGAGATTTTTTATAATAATAGTGATGACTCTACACCTTGTATGGATCTATTTGAAGAAATGTGTGGAAGATCATTCCTATATATATTGTTTTAGTCCTTGGAAAGTGGTATTCTATTTTAGACATGACGTGGTGGGAGTAAAAAAACATGTTTAGGTGATCTAGTATATTTTCTATGATGGTTATAATGGGATGTTAATAGAGTCTAATGTTATATATTATATATTCTTGATTGTATTCTATTATAAAGGGAATTTAATATTTATTCATTGTAGTAATCTTTCTTCTCCATTCATTAGACCTTCCATGGATTTGGGTGCATTTGAGATATAAAAAATTAGCTACAACTACACCCTCAAATGACCCAAAATCATGACTTGATCAATGTATCATATATTAATTTATATATTAATAATTATTGATGTTTAATTAATTGTGATACTAAATATTTTTACAACATTCAAAACATAGAGGAATGGATTATTGAGATTCATGACTAGTATGAAAGGTGATTCAAGGTCATGTAATTCATAGGATTGTTTTTTGTGGAAACATGGTGTATTGGGGAGCGAAAAATGGAGTTTTAATGACTACTTCACATTATATGTTCATAGTTTTTTAAGGGTTAATATTAAATGTTATTAAATATTGTTTTTTCTATTCTATTAAGATGACATGAATGAACATATATTGTTTTATTTTATTATTTATCATTATCAATGTGAATTTTATCCACGTTCTTCCACTTTTTTGAGAGTTATAACAATGAGGAGTGTGTTTTTAAATTGGATTATGATGCCACATAGTTATGCACTACACTTCCCTTAAATTATTGTTGTGTTATTGTTATATTAATATCGTAGAGAGGAATATAATGGGGTTCTTGACCATAAAACTTATCTTCATTTTGGAATTGTTCTAAATTCACTAGGATGAAATTTATATGGGTGGTATTTAATATAATGTCTTACATGAAAAAAATGCTTACATGGGGGCTTAATAATGATTGTGTTTTTTTAGGGAGAACTTGGAGTATTTGAAATTTATAATTTATAATTTTCTCAGTGTATTAAGGTGATTAATTATAGGATTGTATGTTAATTTCATTCATCTACATGACTGGACAAGTAATTGATAGTTTTTTATGGGGATTCTTGATTGACTATAATGTTGAATGTTTGGTTGTAGAATGTATCCTTCATCTGTTCAATAATTTTTTTTTGTATTTTTGATCCTTTGTGTGGTCGATCCAATGGTCATGTAATATATCTATGGACATGTGTCTGTTAATTTTCTAAAATATGATTTATCATTTTCATAATTCATGTGGTGAATCCCTAAGTCATACAATTGACCCATGATGTATGGTTGGTCAATGTGATCTCTCATTTTATTCATGGGTTCAATTGGATAATCATGAAAATGATATATGAATTAAATCATTTTGGTATTTTATTACAATAAATCCTCAAATTCTTCCATACCCATAACTGAAAAAATCCTAGTTTTTTCAAAATTAGGTGGAAATACATTTTTAATGAATAATAATGCAACAAAATCTTCAATCACGGGATTTGAACCTGGAATTAATTTAAATTATTTATATCAATATTTTACTTGTTGATTGAATAATTTAATGATTTTTATCAATGTAATTAAATATAAACCTAACTAGTGATGATTTAAAATGAATATTAATTGGGTTTTATGAAATTATTGGGAGAAATTTATTTTCTAGTTATAAAATGAGATTTCACAACCATGTTTGAAATAAATTATTTTTATCATTTCTAAAAGATCCAAGAGCATAACTCTTATAGTGATCAACTCCTTTGAAATTATACTAGCTGTATCTTATGATTTTCCATGCCTGTGAGAATCCCACTTGTTCCTCTATTTTTTGTGCGACAAAATTGGGAAGGCTTCTCATGGGGTAGGAATCTAATTACTATCTTTTTTGTGTGGTTCTCTAAAATAAGTATTCAGTTTCTATGGGTAAATTGGTACGATTAATAATAAGACAAACTATATTCTTGGGAATAAAATAAATAATTATTCTTTAATATTGAAGTTATTATAATAGAATATAATAATTAAAATAATTTAGATAAAATATTATATAAAATCATGGAAAATCAAATTAATTGATGTGTTTATATTGTTCTGAAAATTATATAAGAAATAGATATGGGATAATAGAACTTATAATAATTTATTTTCAATTGATACTATTATATTTAATATAATAAAGGTGATAAATCATGCCAAATTTTTTCAATTTTTATTTTAAGAAAAAATATTTCTACAAAATTCTATATTGGTTGTATAAAAGAAGAGAATTATCAACCATACTTTATAATTAATATCACTTATTAAGTAAAATTAATGAATGGTTGGGATTTTTTTATCATTTTTGTTTAAATAATTTTTAATGTTTCCTATTTATCTACTAAGTTGTAAATTATTTTTTATTTTTTATGGTGTTGTTAGTGTGTAGAATTTTCTATATGTAGGAAAATTATTTAAAAATTTCAAGTGATAAATTTTAAATAATTAATGGAATAGGTATATGCTTTTTATACTGATATTCCATATAATGGTATGAATATGGATATAATTCATGAAGAATGATATTATTTATTATCTATATATAATTTACCATTTCATATAGGCTTCTTGATGTGAAAAACAATTTCATAATAAACTATTCATTTTAATATTTAGACTAATTTGTATTCATTCTAAACACATTGATTGAGGATGAACAAGGTCATTCTTGTTTGTGGGAGGCTTGACTACCTTAATTGCATTACCTAATCTACATTTTTTTTATTTTTTATTAAATATATAGTTTATATTTATTTTTTCCCTTATATTATTATATACTTGTTGTAGATTTAAGAGTTTATTTGTGAAATATTTTGTTTGGATACATTTTACAATCAATGCAATGGTGGTGGTGGCCATAGTGGTGGTCAATATAGATGATTATGCAATGGATTATTCTTTAGTCAGTGGTGTCAGAATAATACTGAGGGGGTAAATATTAGTTCACAGAGGGTATTTCTCATCAACATTCACCTTAATTAATGATTTTAAATTTCTAATTGTCCAATTATTATATTATTAGATTCAATATGGTATTTATAGTTTGACTATATTCATGAAAACATCATCATTTATGTTATACGATAGTATGGGTAATATAGTGTCAAGATAATTTATAAACTCATATATAAATTAATTAAATGGATAAAGATGGTTCATGTTGATCCAAGATAATAATAACATATTTTAGAAGATAATCATGGAAAATTATAGTTCCAAAAATACTTTGTTAAGAAGATTAAAAAATTAATCCTAGATATCAAAATAGAATAATAATAATTAATGGATAATCAATTAATTATTAATATGTATCATTGATGCTTTCATTTTTTTTGATATATAGTCTTTAATAATAGATGTCTGGTGTGTTGTGTAATTATAGCTACCAATGATTCTAAGGCCAACTGGTTTCCCTTAGTGTGGTTGTGTAACATATAATTTATAATTATAAATTTCATATTAATCAACACCCATGTGTTTATGGAATCTTACACCCAAATGTTCTAATGTAAATTTTCCACAACATCCTAGATGGAAGTGGAAGGAATGGAAAAATTATACCTCTCCCTTCCCCACAACATTAGATTTTATTTATGTATTGGTGTATCATAGAAAATAATGGATTATATTAGAGGTGTTATTCCTTTTATGGTTGTGATGGCCCTTGGATATATTATAAATTTATCTATGATTATTAATGACTTGAGGGATATAACATACTTTTATCTATTCATTGTGGTCATGGATTCCAATGGATTTATTTTCCTTGGCTAGGATGGATTATGGTCTGAGGAATTTATGAATGATTTGGTGTCCTATTGGAATACTCTTAGTTAATATTGGGGATGATTTGATGAGGTTTCATATAGTATGGGTTATATAAGGGATTTGAAATGTTTTCATGAATCTCATGATGACTTCTTGATAATAAGAGAAAAAAATTTATAGCATCTTGTCTTGGGTGGGGAAAACTAGTTGGAAGTAGAAACGAGGTAAATTCATCTAATTAAATAACTTTTATAAAGTAATGAAAAAATTTTATCCAATATTTGGTGATTGAGAAATGGAGAGAATGGGGAAAATCATTACATGTTTAGTTATATTGTTTTTTCTAATTGTTTATTCATTTAAAATGGTTATGTTTCTTTTATTTTTCTTGATGACATTTTTCAGGGATTATCCAATAGAGTATACATTTTATGACCCTTATACCCATATATTAACTATTTTTTTCATTTAATAGTATATTAGTTATTGAAATGGGAGTTAATAGTTCATCAGATTTGTTTAATATCTGTTGGAACATTGTAGTCTCTATAGAGGATATAATTTTCTTACTTTTTTATTTCAATTCTTTATGAAATTATGTTATTTATTAGGATTTATAATATATTTTTGCGTGGTGTTGAATAGTGTTTCACCATTTTATCTATTTTTATGAAAAAAATATATTGATGAATTGTATACCATGGTTGTGATTTATATACAATAAACTATACTCATCATTCTTATTTATGTTATAGGTATTATTTACGGGTCATTGTCTCACTTTCTTCATTGTCGGCCTGGGAGGGGAATGTTTAGATGGAGGGGTTCTTGACATATTGTATCACCCTTATAGGTTTGGAAATATTTTTTTCACATAAAAAAAATTTAATGATAACTTGTGTTACAGACTACACCCTGTTCAATCCAATAGTGATATACTATTAATATATTATTATTTAATCTTATAGATATACCCTTGATATTAGATAATATCATTTTTTTATTGAATATAATTTTATTTTAAAAAATTAATTATTTGATATCTTTCGCTACTTGAAAAACAGAGTTCAAAGAAACCGTGATATACTATTAAATTATAATATGATCATTATAACATATCCATTAAAACAAAAGGGAAATAATAGGATTTGAAACCTTTATAAATATATATACAATATTCTAACTAAATAAAAATATATTTATAAAATTTTATTGTATTATCACCCATTTTTCATGAAATACATTTTTTTACATCAAAAAAATAGAATATCTTCAAAAATTATATTATCATTTTTTGTGGGAAACTTTTTATAATTAACTTCAATATTTTTAGAAATTTTAAAATATTTACAATTTTTGAATTCAACATGTCAAAATTGGGTAAGGATGAATTTTTTAGAACATTGTGAAAGTATTATTTAACAATGAATATTAAATATATATATATATATATATATTTCTAATTGAACTTTCATTTTAGTAATGTAAGACATTCTACTTTTTATAAAACGGTTTCAAAGTAAATTTATTTCTATTACATTTAAAAAAATTAGATTGTTATAATTAATATTTTTTCTAATATGGAATAAAATATTTATTTATGTTGAAATAACATTTTTCTAAAAAATACTTTTAATGCAAACAATTTGTTTTATATTATTAAAGAAGACTAGTTTCTATTTTTTAGAAATTTTAATGAAATTTATATATATTATTTTCAATTAAATTTTTTAACATCTTGATAATATTTTTACAATGCAATGGATAATAATAAATTCAATTTTATGCTAAAATTTTATTTTTTAAATTTTGGTTTTCATCACATTTTCCAATATTATTTTAAAATTATTTTCTACCACTTATAGGTATTATATTTGATAAATTTTTTTCATTATTTTAAATTATGATATCAAAATATTATAAATAATACCAATTTATTTTTTTATATATATGAATAGTAACTATGGGAAAAATTGTTACCTCAGTAAAGGTAAAATCATGTTAATCTAGGATCCAACTACGTAAAAATGTCATAATATTACATCTGAATTCTAATTTGAGGAACTTAATTTGACCATTGTCACCTTAGACAATTTATTGCGTTGTTTAATGTAATCTTCTCCCTAAAAATCTTTTATATAGAAATTAAATAATCGAATGTTACAAAATGCCACACTTTTAATTTTAAATATATCTTATATGCACAAATAGGAACAATATAAAGATATTAAATATTATAAATATCTATTTTTATCACAATGAAATAATTTTCATGATATATATTTAAAATTAATTTTTATAAATTATATAATTTCCTTAAAATCATGTTCAATATTAATACAATATTTATTCAATTAACAGAAAAATAAAATGAGTGATTCTAAAAATATGAGAAGTGATATAATTTGGATGGGATTATATGTCCCATGAATTTAATAGATATATATTACATATTAGGGAAGATAAAAATCATTATATTATAAATCCCCAATATTGGATGGATTAATAGTCAAATTAATTCAATAGTGCCAAAAATAATTTTAAGATATTATATAATAAATACTATTTTATTAAATGTTATAAAATTCCTAAAAATATTATAATAATGAAAATAAATTTTTTATTGTATTAATTATCTACCATGATATATTTATTGGTAGTTTTCTGTTTCATAGTAATATTATTAACCCATAAATTGTTGAAACCATCAATATTACACCAATTTTCAAAATATTTAATGAAGTGTTAAAAAATATGATGATAAATAAAGGGATCCAAACATGACCAAATTTTTTTGAATAAGAAAACTTCAACTCATATTATTATTTTCTTCTCATATTTCAATTTTTATCCATTTTAATATGACAATTAGTTTATAATAATTTAATATTTTATGAAATTCCAAGAGTTCCCTTTGTCTCAATTGTAAAAAAATACGCCTCATTTCACATATGCAAACCACATTTATCCTTCATGTTAGACCAAAACATACCAAATAATCATTAAAAAACACCACGATATATTCAATCACTTCTATTATTCCAAAACATACCAACTCTAGATCCCTTATGAGGATATATAATGTTGTTGTTTCAAAGTAGAGGTAATCTCCTTAACCAATCACATTATTTTTAATTCTTCTTTCAACTCCTATAATTTTGAAATATTATTTAGTAAATAATTAATTAGGTATCCCAAATATATTAAAATTTTATTATCAATATGAAATCATATTTATTCCCCACTTTACTACCAAATGGAATCTAAGAATATCTTTTGTTCAGATATATGGAATATCGTATACACATTGAGATTCAATTCATTATCAATTGTCATATTATATTAATGGATATTCTGATGATTTTAATGTTTATATATATTATGAATGAAATAATTATACTTCTATAATAATAATATCATAACTACCATATTACCATAAAATAGTTTTAAATTGATAATTGTGTTCAAACATACTTATAGACTACCACCAATAGGAAGTAATGTGAAATAGTTTTCATTTATATTTTACACGGTGGGTAATAAAGATAGATTTTGTGAATTTATAATATTTATATGATAAAATAATTATATTTTATGGTTAATTATTATTTATAATTTTTTTATTTAATCTATTGAAAAAATGGTGTTTATGTGAACGTACTACCTACCATCCCTATGTAGAGTGCAATTCATTTTTTGTATCTCTAATTTAATAAATGAACCTAAACATGTATAAAATGAATAAATTTTATATTTATAATATTATTAAGCTTATGGATATGATGGAACATATTCCTTATACGCATTCTATATGCATATGATGAAGCACTGCCTCATGTTATTAATGACTAAATACCCAACATTCCAAACAAAATATAAATAAAAAAAAGATATCACCGAGAATAATGATTTTAAATATTTGTTGTTAAAAAATGTTTGATAAATGCTTACTACTAAATAATATACTCTATGATAATCATGATTATGGTTTATAATGTTTTTTTAATAATCCATTATTTATTATAAATGAGGTACTAATGAGTATGAAACAAGTTGGAAATGAGGTTAGGGATGCCCATCTCACATTTATTTATCTAAGACACATTCCTTATAAACCACTTTTTCCTTTTATTGGTCTATATAAATCACATTAATTCATTTTATGAATTATCTCTTAAAATTTACGGGATGTAAATATCTATCTACTGTTCTTTCATTCTGGGGGATTATGATTCCAAATTAACAAAAGTGGAAAGGGTGTTATTATATAATATTGTTGTTTATTAATAATGTTTATTATTATGTTTGTGATGATTAAATATTTTAATATACCACTCCAAAAAATTATTTCATTTCATATCCAATGGTTATTTCATGAAAATAAATGTTTTCCATTAATTTTCCATGCCATAAGTACACAATATTCATAAAATATGTTTTTAAGAAAAAATGATTTCATTTCTCTCATCCTTTGAAAAACATTTTATTTCATTAAATTTTTTGCTAAAAATGTTTTTATGTACGTTTTTATAAATTTCATTTAATTTTTTAAATTAATTTTTACCAATGGTTGTATTTTAAAAAAATTAAAATTATTTTGATTGTCATTCTTCAACCAAAGAAATTTTAATTTTGTTATAGAAAAGTATAAATTGAATTTTTTCTTTCATCTTATAGGAATTAATAGAATTTCTCACCATTATGATCGCAGAACGATTTTAATTTTCCTTTTATTTTTTCCATATTTATATTAAATTGAAAATGTCTTCTATAAAATTTTGTAATGTTTTAGATTATTAATAAGTGATTTTAAAATGGAATGGTTATTTTCATAAAGGAAGATTACATGATCTTTAAATTGTATTTATTTTCATCAATGGAATGAACACTTTTTCACTAATGATTTACTAGAGAAATGTTGAAATTAATACATCTTTATTCCTTCTTATGATGGTTTATTTTTATGAAGATAATATTTTTATAAAACCCATTCCATTTCCATAGGCTACAATTTGGTGAAATGATGACGTTATTATGAGACCCATTTATTTTCATGGGGTTATTCTATTTTTACATGTTTATTAAACTCATTTAATTTCATTGGTTCAAATATGATGAACATTTTATAATATTTTAGAACACATATGTATGATTTATATTCTATGATAGTAGAAACTTTGTAAATAAGAATGGTTGTCACATTATAACTAAGTATAGTGGTTATGTTATAAAAAATCATTGTGTTAAAATTATAGCCATGGAATAGTTGTACATACTTCTCCCTCTAATTTTTTATATAGATGTGAATATATTATGAGATAAATAAAACTGCCTTGGGGAGTGAACCTAGTTCAGTAATGTTCTTTGTAAACTATTAAATTCTTTTGGGTGAACCTTTACTACAGTGATGGTTTAAGGTGTGAACCATTTCCACTCTGATAGTATTGAAAGTAAACCTTTACATTATAAGAAATTATTTTCAATACTTAAGTATATGATAAAAACTTATCTATTATTCTAATGTTATACAGTCATGGCTATTGTTCTTTTATTACATTATAATACCTTTAATTTTAAATTCAATGATATATTCCATGACTCATCATTATGATTTATGATATATTGGGTATGATTTTATAATGTTATGATCATGTTTTCATATCCTTATTATTGTAATATGATTAAGCGGTCATTGATGTCTACCATTATTACCATTACTGAGCATCTATGCTTTCCATTTCTTATGTTTCATTTTCATATGTTATGAATAACATTATTAAGTATGATACATCTAAGAATGGTTAAAGTTTTGATTTACTTAGTGGGAGATAATGTATAACTTTTATGAATATGTATTATTCATTTATATGTTCCCAAAGGCACGAGACATATTTCATCATGGAATGTATCATTTATTATGTATTGAATATTTATCTATTAATATGTGATATCTATGCATGAAATGTCTAGACCACTCTTGATGGTATCGGAGAAGGTTTTTTTAACCATTATAAACTAGGATCTAAACACTTTAGTGTGAACTCTGGTTTTAAATCTATGTATTGTATGACATCCTAATGTTTTGGTAATGACCGTGGATAACCCTGGTAAATCTTAAATTTTCATATATTAGCAAGGTTTTTTCATGATTAAGACGTCCTTAAAATGATTTTTCATAATTATGTGGTTTCCCATGATGATTATTTTTTCTAGAACTATAATTTTTCATTTTATTACATGGATATAACTTGAAGTAAACATTTTAATGTTGAATGTAACACTTAATTGAATAATTTTCCTAATGAGAATCTAATTTAAATAAGTGATGAATCTTGAAACCTTTTCATTATTCCAAATCCATTATCATATTATTTAATTAACAATATAAACATTGGTGTGTTTATAAATACACGTTACAGTAGTAGGATAGAGTTTCATAAAGAATGGGGAGGAAACATGATTCAGCTTCCAACATATCATGAATGAGCAAAGAAGTACTCAAATGAATTTATCATGGGAACATGAATATTTTTTGATAGGGGAAAATAAACAGACAATTTATGTAATTTCTGATTAAAATTGAAAAATTCAAATTCTGAAATATATAATAATAATGATCCCATTATGGTATCGTTAGTATTTAAATGATTTTAATTTTTGATGTATGGGAATTATGTAAATATATTTCCTAGGGGGAAACTTCTGAAGTCAAACTTAATGTTTATATGATTAATGGTCTTACAAATGATTATGAATATAATATGAATGCAATATGAAAGTTATGTGGTGTTTTAACAATAATTATTATCTTAAATGCTATAAGAATTATTAATTGAAATCGATTAATCCTAAGAAATTATTTTTATACTATATTTTAGAACGCATCCATTGGGGAATAAAATAATTAGTCAAATTTAATAGTTCATGAATTAAGAGGGATGATTTATGTTTTTTTTATATTTAGATTCAAGATTTTTTTAGATGTGTTATTGTAAGGAAGTTATAGTTATAAAAATCATTAAGAATCTATGAATTTAAGGGTAGTAGATTTTATTTCAAGATTTGGAAAATTACATTGAATCATAATTATAACAATGAAAATTGATTTGGTAGTATGGTCATATTTTCAAAGATCACATGAATTTTGGAAAGATAATCATTATCCCAAGTCTAATTTCTCGAAAATGGTTTTTCTTTGGGATAAAGATATGGAGGAAATTGATATTATTTATGAATTTAATATTTATAAGTTGAAGACAAAGATATTTTAAGACTTAAATGGTGAGGTTTATTAGAATTTAGGATTTATAGAATATAATCAATAGGTTGTGAACTTATTTAAAAAATATATATTTTGTTACTTTTTATAAGAATATATGTTTTCATGTGAGGTTAATATTAATTCTGTAGATTCCATCATGGTTTTACATGTTTAAAGTCGATCATTTATTTAATGCAATCATAAACCCCTTTTAATGTTTTATGTTATGGGAGATTGACATTATTTAGAAAAATTATTTGGTTTTATGAAGATAATATATTGAGAATTAAAAAACTAATTATGGTTGGTATATGATTTTTTGATAACATAATTTGGGTCTACAAGATTATGGGATATAAATAATCATAATGGTTATAAAAATTCATTAATAAGGTTATATTTTAAAATATATTTATTCTCATGTTGAGGGTTATATTTAATGATATATTCATAATTTGATTCATGTTATGTTTTTTAACTAAACTATATTAAAATATTACATAGAGATTTACCATGGTGATTAATGATATTTTGGATATGTTACATCAAGTTAAGGTATATATAACGGTTTTGTGTTTGAATTTTTTTTAAACATGAATGATATTTTAGGATGAATGAAATTATATTTTTTAATATGTATGTGGAAGGGTATGGAAGATCATTTAAATTCAAAAAATTATTTAATGTTGATTTTATTTAGGTAGCTTAGTATATAAGGATATTTATTAAGTCCAAACATTGATGTTATTATTAATTATTTGGAGATTATGGTTGTATTTGTTTGTATGATAGTTTATATGTTATGGGAAATATCAATCTTTTGTCTAAAAGTTTTTCTATTAATTCCTAATTCTAGCAAAAAAATATTTGTTAGGACAAAATACCTTATGGTGTCATTGAAATGTTTTTGAGGTAATTGTGTTTGGTGACAAAGTAGACCTTCATGTAAAAGGTTTTTACAATGTAAACCATGATGTTAAAATTTTTTGGAAAAGGGGTTTATATGGTGAGTTGTTGATTTAAAAGGTTGTTGCCCACAATCCATGTTATAGTGGTTCGATAAATATTGGTGTGTTGTGTGAAATAGAGGAATGGAGTTTTTTGTGCCAGATCTGTTTCGATATTAGAAGCACGAAAATTGGCATGGGCATGAGGTGCGTGAAAAATATGATCATTGCGCAAAATATGGTGTTGCACATAAGATGTGTTTTTTCACTCAAATAGGATCACGTGTGGAAGGAGGGTTTTTTGTGCATGGGTCGATTTTGCCTATAAATATGAAGTGACCCTAATAATTCGATGTAGCTCCAGACATAGAGAGTATCCGAGCTCTGGCGCGTGAAATTAGAATATGCAAGGGAGTTTCGCGTAAATGGAAAGTTTGCGGGTAAAGTAAGGTATTTGTGAGAAATAAATACGCTACATTTAAAAAGGTTTATGCACATAAATCATAGGATGTGCGAAAAATTATTGTTTCATGTAAATAAAAATTTGTGCTTGAAATAATGGTATTGCACGTAAAATAATTTGTTGCGCAAAAAATAGGTGTCACGCGAAAAGTGGATTTCACAAAAAAGTATGGAATTACACAGAAGGCCATGTGAAGGTTGTGCATAATTATTGGGGTTTCTAGGTACACCTGGTGAAATGATAGACCCATCTAAGGATGAATGTTGGACTTCAATAGAGAATCTAAATACAGTTGAGGAAGCATGTATTTGTGAAAATAATGATACCTACATGTCTATAAACTGTGAGTAGATCCTTTATAGAGATGTGAGAAAATGAAGAAGAATAGGGTGATCCTTTTTACTGGTAATGATCCAAATATTGAGAAGAATAGGGAGAGACCCAATCAGAAGTAGTGATCAAACCCTAAACATTGTAAAGCCGGTGGGCCTTGGCATATAAGTCATATAGACTAAACATTATTCTAGTGAGCTTTAGAGGATTTGGTATAATGAAACATAGTCATTTCATAATCCTTGGACATAGCCCAGTGAGGGTGAACCATGTAAAAAAAATTTTCTTCCAGGTTGTTTCCATACATTGCATCTAAAGCATCATCATCAGATAAATAAGGAAAGAAAAAGATAAACACTAAAAACAGAAGAAAATAAAGTTACCCTTATAATATAGAGGTCAAGATCCATGGGGGGCTAGAAGATTATTGAAAATGAATAATCATACTCTAATTCACCCCCCTATCAGTGTATTTAGGCCCCTTTTGGTCATAACAATATTTATATAATTTTTCAATAAGGTAGTTCTTTCAGAATGAAAATTTTTCTTCGATAATCTTTGTTTTGAGTAGTTGATCGAATTGTGATAAAGTATAAAATTATTATTTTTATTTTAAAATATTTCATTATTTTATTATTCTATATAGAAAAGGAATAAATCAACTCTAAAAAAGGATATAATGACGAAAAAGTGTATTATAATCTTAAATTGTGATGAATTGATGGTATTTTAACTCTTCCCTGATTCATTGATTTGTTGTTGTTAACTTTTTCTTCTTCATTTCCTCTATCACACCATGTTATTCCATATACATTTGTTACCTCTTCCATGTAAATTATATTTTTTTAAAACATTATTATGTTCAAAAAATAATTATTAAATATATTTGATAAAAATATTATTATGAATTTCATTAAAATTTATAATTTATAAAAATAAATATATCAATTTTTAATTCAAGATTTCAAAATTAACTAAATTTGAATTTTTTATATTTTTTGAAAATTATACTCTTTCATGAAATAGTAAAAATTATTTGTTTATATTGAAAACATTATCTTCATTTCAATCATGAAAAATGTTTTATTTTGTAATAGAATGGTTTCAATGTAAAATATTTTCTCTTCATTTTATATTAAGAATCCAATTAATTTCCCTAGTATCAATTTTATGTTTTAGTTTCATATTAAGACAATTTTTTTCTAAAAAAGGCATTTTAGTGAATAACTGTTCTTATACAGATAATTTATTTTTATTTATAAATTAAATTAATAAATATTATCTAATTATTATAGTTATATTTTAATATTATATATTTTATAAATAAAATTAAAATCCAACTAAATTTTTACAATTCATGGGATAAAAATAAATGAAGTGTTAAACATGAAAATATATTTTCCTAAAAGATATTTTCATCACATTTTGTGTACTTATATTAAAATTAGTTTCTTCCATGTTTCAGTATTGAATATTATAAAATTTATTCTATAATTATAATCAAAAGGATTAAATATGTTAAATATACCCCTTAAACATTAAACCACTATGAATAGTAACTCTGGTAAAATTTGTTTCCTCGGAGAATGGTAAATCAGGTGAATCTTTTTTAATACTAAGTGATAAGAAAATAATTATTCATCCTAATTATTATTTGAGGAATTTAATATTATGCTTATCACATTATGCTTAAAATTGTGTTTTCAATGGATACTTTTCTATTGAAGTGGCTTATATAATATTTTAATAATGAATGTTAAAAAATGTAACTCTTGTAATTTTTAATAACTCTTATATGTCCAAATAGGAACCAAATAAAGTTATGAAGATATATAAAAATCTCTTTTCAATTTAAAGAAACTATTTTCTTGATATAAATTTATCTATGATTTTTGTCAATTCTATAATTTCCTAAAATTCGTTTTGAACTATAATACCATATTTATTCAATTTTAAAAAAATTAAATAAATGATTTAAAAATATTTAAAAAAATTAATTTTAATGATTTAATATTTCCCAAAAAATAGAAAATCTGTGTTAAATATTTTAGGGGTTTTAATTATTCATATTCAAACTACATCTATTTTTTGATGTATTTAGAGTCAAATAAAAAATAGTGTTAAAAATGACATTATTGATATTTTATAATAAATAATATTTTATTAAATTATGTAAAAAATATATTATCAAAATTAATGGGATATGGTTTTAAAAATAATAAAATTTTCCATTTCATGGGTATTTTAATTTTATTGTAACTTGTTTTAGCCTTGAAGTGTAAAAAACATTAATATTATATTAATATTAAAAATGGTTAATAAAGGGTTAAAATAAAAAAGATAAGGATAAAAAAGAGATCCAAATAGAACAAAATTTTATTATATTTTATAATTTATAATTATCCTAATATTATATTATAATACTATCAATATGGATCCATTTGGAAATAAATATTAATTTATATTAGTTTAATATTTTAAGAAATTCCAAGAGTGCCCCTCCACTCAATTATAGACGGACACAACTCCTTTCCCATCTTTGCACAACGTCGAGACATCAAGGCTTACCAAATATTAAAAAAATAATCTTCCCAGCTCCCCTATAATCAGTATATAGGTTCTACTATTCCCAAAATAAAAACTATAGAGACCTAAGTAGGATTTCTAATGGAGTTGTATTAAATAAGATGTGACTAGCTTAACCGATCACATTATATTTTTATTCATATTTTTCCTCCTATTAATATGATATATTCCCTATTAGATAAAAAAATTAATTATCATAAATATTCATAAATACTATTTTTATGATTAAACTGCCTTTACTATCCATTATTATACCAAATAGAAACTAAAAGTGTCACTCGTATGTATGTATGCCTTATCATCTTCTAGTAGTGATATAATTAATTTTCCATCACAATAAATTAGGGACAGTTATTTTCATTAGATTAATTTTTATATATAATTATTATAGTTTATTTATACTTATATGATTATAATATATTATTTACCTTAATACATTCAAAACAATTGAAAAACAATAACATCATTTGTGCATATGTGTAAACACTCACCTCAAAGAAGTGATTTTTTTCATTTTTCATATCTATTTTATATGAATGGTAATAAATGTGAATTTGTTGAATATGTATTATTTATATTATATAATAATTAACCATTAAATTTTAATTTATATTTATCATTCTTTTTTCCATCCGTCGAAAAAGTAAAATATTGTTCATATTTGCATATGACATACCATCTTCATAAATGGTGTGATTATATTTCTTTAACTACCATTTAATAAATCTATAAATGATAGTATATAATGAATATTTATGATAATTATATCATTATTATCATTCTTTAGATTATTTAACCATGATCAGATAATAAGGACCAAAACTACCAACTGAAAACATTCAGAGAAAACGAAGTTGACAACACACAAATTAGTAATTTTAAGATCATAATTGTCGTAAAATGGGTTATAAAATATTATTAGTAAATAATATATAATACTCTATATATATCATAATTTTTATTAAAAATATTTATAATAAATCAATGTTTATTATAACAGGTATTCCAATTGATATGAATAAATTCTGACATATGGTAATGGATTTGTGTCTCACTTTTTATTATGTGGGACACATACCTTACACTCCACTTATTTCATTTTTTTATTTATTTACATTAAATTATTGTATTTAAGATTATTTACATAAAAATTCTATAACATTAATATCAATATAAGGATATCTATTTCATGGCTCTTATGATTCAAAATTTTTTATAGTGGTCAGGGGTTTATTTTAAAATCTCACTATCGAAAGATATTTATTATGACTACGTTTCCGATTATACAATCTTATGATATACCTCTATAAACTCATTTAATTAGTTATTATATATTTATATCATTATAATATTTGTTTTCATTTTATTTTCATATTCTAAATTACTAACAAGATTAAAAATATATTTTTAAGGAAAATAGATTTTTCTCTCTTCAATGTGAATAAATTTTTATTCCTTATACAAGATTTTTAAATATATTTTAAATAAGGTTTTTACTATTATCCTATGATTTTTTAAATTCATATTTAGCCATGTTTGACTTGTTTCAAAATATTTCACTAGGAATCATATTATCATTTTCCCAATGATGTACTACTTTATTGTTTTATACCAAATTATAAGAAAAATGTTTTCTTTAATCATATATGGAATGAACTAAATTTACCACTTTCATGATGACTCATTCTGTGGAAGATAACTTCCTAATTTTACGATTTTAAATTAGAACTAAAATTTTTTCATCAAAAATGTGAAATTTTTATAATTTAAAAAAGTGATTTTAAAATTGTACAATCAATTTCTTGTAGGATTTTTTAATGATATTTTAATGGTATTTTTATTAATAAATGATAATAAAAACATGATTTTACATATTATGTATCATGGATAAATATTAGGATACCATCTTTATTATTTCCCTTTATATGTTATTTTTTGAGGATAATATATTTATGAAACTCATTCTTTTTCCACGGGTTATACTATGATGAATAGATAAAATGATTATGAAACTTGTTTCTTTTTCATTTGATATCATATATTGAAATGTTTAAAAATACCCATTTCCCTTCCTGGGATATTATATGATTAATATTTTATAATCTTATGGAACATATATTAATGGTTTTCATTATATGAAGTTGGTTATGTTATAACCCAAGATAGTGGTTATATGATAACTAACGAAGGTGATTAAATTATAATAATGAATGGTGGTCATGTTATAACCAGGGAAGGGTGATACCTATATCTCCCACTAATTAATTTTTTAGAAATGTTTATCACATTATATAAAGAAGACTCCAATGGTAAGTGAACTCAGTTCTGTAAAATAATTTTCCAGTATGATAACCATCAGAGTGAACCTTGACTACAATAATGGTTCTGGGAGTGAACTTATTCAAATATAATCTTGGAAAAGGGCCTCGATTACTATATAAATTTTACTTATTCTTATGTGTATTATAAAAATAAATATCTTATGGAAATTCTATTCTCTCATTACTAATGTTCATTTATTACATAATGATTCATGTTATATGAACTGCTATGTTCTATATCATTAATTAATACTATGAAATATGGTATATAGGGTATTATTTGGAAATTTTATGGTCATGTTTTCTAACCCTAAGGTTTTTATGCTAAATTGACCATCAATATCTCTCTTTATAAAAATATTGATCATATTATTTAACTATTTATTATTTTTCTCCACCATGTTATGAAGATAAATATTAGTTATGATATATCTACAGAGGTTTATAATTATGAAAACATTAGTGGGAGATGATTTATATCATTTATGAACTAGAATTTTAGGACTAATTTTCCCAACAAGCTATACTTATACTATTTTTTCATGGTTCATTATGGTATGTAATAAATATTCATCTTTTAGGATGTGATATCAATATCTGAAAAGTTTGGTTGGCTATAAGAAAAGTGATTTTATCATAATAAATTAAATTAATTATGATTAGAGAATGATTTTATTGAAATTAATATATTATATATTACTTAAAATTTATTATCATTCATCTAATATTTCTTCATATGAAAGAGAAAATAATAAATCAGGATTTTTTCTTAAAACCATTATTTTTTCAAAAAAATATGTTTTATCACAATTTGACCACATATATTAAAATTAATATTCAATAATTTAGGAAATACATATTACAAAATGAAATTCATATTACAAATAAATATGACATAATTATCTTGTATTGAATTTTTTTATAAATTTTTAAAGTGAGTAATTTTTTCAATGAATGGTTGAAAATGTTGATATTAAATGAAAATTTTATTTCTATTTAATGAATTTAAAATGTTGCACATTTTTAAATTTCATAAAATAAAAATTTGTTCAATTGAATTATTATTATTCCAATTTTAGTCATTGGAATTAATTGTATGTTTTTTATTGGAACAAAAACATTTTATAGTTTTGATTAGTTTTCTTTGGAGAACCACTTTTTCCTACCATATTTATGTATAACATTGAATTAAATTACCCTACATCTGTGAGTATAATTTTTCAAAATGTATTCAAAATTTATAAAAATTATTATTAATATTAGTTAATAAGGTAAATTTAATAACTTTTGTGATAAATTGTAAAAATAATAAGAATTATTTATCAATGATAAGGTTAGTATGAGGTTTTATGTGTCACATATTCTTGTATTAATGTTAATTTTCAAAAATAATTGGATTTATTATAGTAAATATTGTTCCATATTTATAATATATATTCCATATTATTAATAAGAATCACGAACCGAATCTGGTTACCACAAATACTAGCACCATACCCAACCTGTGGAATGACACGAAGGGATTTTCTTATCCCCACAGGCTAGAAAAAGTGCTCGGGTATGATTTATCTTGGTTTGGGAATGATTTACCTGAATATGTATACATAAAACGTCAAAAACATTTGGTAAAATAAATCTGAAAAATTCATACCAACAAGGTTTATACAAAAATACAGAACTGAATAAATAAGTTAAAATTAAATACATAAGGCACAAATAAACAAATAAACAGCATAAAAATGTCCCCAAGGACTCCACATGATAGGGGTCTTCACCTACAAGCTGTCTCCATAACTCTTCCCTAAGGATGGGAACTAACATCTCGAACCGCCTTCACCCAAAGTATTTCTTGTACCTAAGTCAAAACATATAAAGTCTACTTACCCCAAGGGGTGTATGTAGGGTGTGATCCTAATATTAATATAATACAACCCAGTAATTCTAAATTCCATGCAATACACAGTGAAAATGAATGTAGTTTTAATAAGAAATGAATAACGGTAACAAATTCTAAAAAATGAAAATTTCAATTGAAAACAGTTTTCAAGATAAAATATTTAGAATGTTAACACATTTAATGGTCATGTTAGCAATTGTAAAATACTTCCAAACCCAAAAAAATACAAGGTAAAATACCTCAAATCCTATGAGAAACAAAATTGGGAACACCCCTAGGCACTAAATAGTCTTCGGCCCCATGTACCTGATTACATAGAGTAAAGTAACCATATTAAAATATGTTCTCATACAAGAGCCACTACTAGGGAACATACCCTCATCCTTATAGTCCCCAATAATAATACATATATTTTAGTTATAGTTTTCCTTATCCAAATTATATGTGAAACAGGGACAAAACCCATATTGTCCACCAGTCATACTAGTACATATCCGCCCAACCTAGGTACTCGGGCTTCCCCCTTTGTGATCAAACATTTTTAGCATACTAAATAATTACAATTTCATATAAAACACAACTACCAGTAACATAAAATCATTATATTAGCTATACACATTTTAAATCACTAAAATCACACAACAAAACACTTGGATTTTTAAATGAAACAGTTTCTTAAAATATCTCATTCTTTTTCTCCTAAAACTCCAAAAAACCCCAAATTGTACACTATGTGAACACTTTTATGTTACCAAAATATAAAAGGGAGCCCAATACATTTCAATAAGATCAAAAAATCAATTTTAGGGCAGCCCCATGTGAACCATTAAATTATAACATTGTAAAACCATCATCTACACACAAGCATGGAACATAATGTTCACATGTTCCACAAATACCATTGAAACCCATGTTCATAGAAACAAACAAAAGGGATTAACATTAGAAACAATATTAAAATCCCCATTTCTATTCAACAAAATCATTTATGTATTTATAGGGTAGCCTCAAATAATCCAATAAAACATTTTTTTGAAAAAACCATAATTTCACATAAAACATGCATTTAAAATTCATTTGCAACACAACGACCTCTAAAACTAATTTTTTTATGAAATAATTAAATGATATAAAACTGAAAATATGAAAAATGCAGAATTCTAGGAAAAAAATATGGAATGAACATGGAATAACATACTAAATTAATGAAAACCCTTGATTTATTGTGAAAAAATCAAATTACACCATTATCACATCAAGAGGGACCAGATCAAGCCTAAAACCACAGAATAGACCAAGAAAACCCTTGGTTAAACCCTACGTTCAAAACTGTACCCTCAAGAAATTATAAAAATGAAGATGAATTGGAATAAACCGTAACCCAAATGAAAAAAATCCTAAGAATATTGGAGGATGAATGAAGAAGACCCACTTACTTAAGGGATCTTGAAGAAATCACCCCAAATACACCAGTAGCTGAATTTAAAAATATCCAGAAATGAAAATGAGGATCGAAAAAAGTATGAAAAGGTCTTGTGAGAATAGAAATGGGGGAAATAGAGTAATAATTGAAAAATTTAGGAAGGAATGTAGTTACCTCTTGAAATCTGGATTATTTGATATGCATTATGATGTTATATACTAAACTGTGATGCATACGCGCCCCAAAGAGGGTAGAAAGATAATGGTCACACGGTTGGTACTTTTTTTGGATCTGTAGCAGTATTGTAGTAGGTAGTATAGTAGTTATTATACTAGGAACTATATTAGGTACTGTTTGGAACTGTAGAAGAAAGGATTATTCCCCCGTTTGGGCCTTTGGGCCACCAATTTCCTCCCCGAGTCCTTTAAGGCGTTCAGTCCCCCCATGCCTTCAGGTTAGTAAGGCCTTTTGGAAATCTCAAGGCCTTAGAACCACGTTATGTTCAAGTTTAAATGATACATACTACATGGAAGAATCACCAAAAAGTAGTACGAGTAAGAATCATTCGCCATAGCATAAGCTAAACGAATAGCAAGAATGATAGGGTATATCATCTTCCATCGGGACAAGCATGTGCATGGATGGGAAAGCCGATTAAAATATCCATGCGATGGTGGATATCTAAGTTCTCGATGAATATTCTAGGGAGGATTAGTTCCAAGTCATTTTTTGGGATTGTATGTAAAGATTAAAAACTACAGGAAATGAATTCCTTTAAGGCCTATGGGACATGTAATACTTATGCCTATGGGTATTATAAGGGTTCCGCCTCACCACTTGAAAGGCAGATTATAATAAATAAATAAATAATGAAGGCTTTTGGGCCATTGGGGGTGATGGTTCCAAATTTAAATGGTGCTCTTAAGAGTTCAAGGGAAGAAATTTATGAATTGTAATGGGTAAAAAATATTTTTTAAAAATAGTTATAAAAGAAAAAAAATTTCATTTTAAATATGGAAATGGTCTCTTGATCTACTTAAAATAATGAAAACGAACCCTTTCCTAAAAAACCTCTTGGAAAAACTCCAAAAGAACACATGAATGAAAACTAAATTTATGTAAACATTAAAATAACTCAATGATACGACAATTATACCCACCAAGAAAAACATTCTGCCCCGGAAAGTCAACCTGAATCTTGATTGGAAAAAATGAACAGGTACTCCTCCTCAACCCATGAATTCTTCTCCAATGTCTTATTATTATCATTCCCATACTGCAAAATAACCTGAACCAATGGAATGTACTTCCCTTGAAACACCATCTCGTAGGAGTCCACTATTTTCATTGGCCACTCAACAATAGACAAGTCAGGCTCTATCTCCAGTTCATCCTATCTCAGCACATGGGACGGATCCAAGTTGTATTTATTAAACTTGGATACATAGAAGACATGATGGATGGATTTCAATTGAGAATGTAAATCCAACGTGTATTCCACCTTTCCAATACGCTCAGTTATCTCAAAGTTCCCAACATACCATGGTGTCAGTTTCCCTTGCATCCCCAATCGACAATGGCCCAGACGAGGGGCCACATTCAAGAATACCCTATCACCCATAGAAAACATTAGGTCTCAATGCCTCTGGTTAGAATTTGATATAGGGAAACACTGATCTGCCAATAAATGTTTCTGAATCAACTTGACCTTCTCAAACATCTCCAACACCAGACTCAGCCCCAACAGTGAGGTCTCACCTACCTCATCCCGACGCAGGGGGGACTAATAAGGCCAACCATAGACCGCCTCAAAAAGATCCATTGGAATCATGTATTGGAAACTGTATGTAAAATAAAACTCAACCAACCCCAAATTCTTATCCTAGGAACCTCCAAAGTCCAAAACACATGCACGAAACATGTCCTCCAAAATCTGATTCTTCCACTCTATATGACCATTTTTTGAGGATGGAATGATGTGATAATCATAATCTAAGACACCATGGACTTATAAAGGACTTCCCAGAACCGATAAGTGAAACGGGGGGCTCCATCTAGGGCAATTGCTGATGGAACTCCATGGTGTCTCACCACCGCCTGAAGATACAAACGGCCCAACTCATTCACTTTAGCTATATTTCTGATCAGAATGAAGTGGGATGACTTGGAAAGATGATCAATCACCAACAAAATGGAATTATTACCCTGAGTTGTATGACGTATGCAAACAATAAAGTCCCTCATGACCTCTTCCCAATTTCAGGTAGGAATGGGTAATGGCTGGCGCAAACCAGAGGGCCTTTGATGATCTATTTTGACCTACTGGCACGTGTACCATCTCAACACAAATTCCTCTATATATCGATTCATACCATTACACCAAAACTACCGACATACAATATATTACATCATGGTGTCACTCGTATGTACAAACCACTTAGACCGGTGGCTGTCCTCCATCACCTCCTCCCATAAAGATAATGGCACTACATAATGACCCTTGAAGCATAAGATTCCCTCTGAAGATGATGACCAATCCTAAAATGTCTCCACACCATAAATAAACTGCTTTGATAGGTGAAAAAGCACATCAGTGGTCTGTTCCTTCTGAATCAACTCCAATAGAGAAGGATTCATCTGGATGATCATCAAGAACGCACCTACACTATGTTCCCTTCTCTCCCCATGCATCTGATAAAAGATCTCCATCAAAGGCCACTGATCAATAGACTTACTCAAATCCTAAACCAGAAACATTCTTCTCAAAACATTGGCCACAACATTACCCTTTCATGGGGTATATAAAATGTCAATCTCAAAACCAAGCAAGTACTATATCCAATGACGCTGCCTCATGTTTAGGTCCTTCTGCGAGAAAATATAGGGAAAGCATTTGTGATCATATTAGACCACAAACTTCACCCCAAAGAGTTAGTGACACCATTTCTTTAATTCGTGCATCACTCCTACAAACTCTAATTAATGGGTCAGGTAGTTCTTTTTGTGTGGTCAAAATTGGCGAGAACCATAAGCCACCATGTGATCATCTGGCATAAGCATGCACCCATGTCTCATACCTGAAGCATCACAATAGACCACATACCCCATTCTATCCTCTAGAAAAATCAGCATGGGGGAGGTTTTCAACTATCTCTTCATCTCCATGAACGATGCCTGATATTCTAGGCCCCATGAAAACTTCACCCCTTTCCTGGTGAGCACGGTCATCGGTGAATCAACTAAGAGAAATCCTGAATGAATCGCCTGTAATAACCACCTAGGCATAGGTGACTCCTAATATTGAACAAATTCTTCTGTTGATCCCATGGCATAACATCACAAATCTTCTCGGGGTCCACTAAAACCCCCTACTCAGAGATCAAATGCCATTGAAATAACACTTCTCCGATCTAGAAAGTGCACATCAACAACTTTTTATAGAGGTAGTGATTCCATAAAATTCCCAAGATGATCCTCAAGTGATGTTTGCGTTCCTCCTTAGATAAAATGTATACACTAATGTTATCCACGAATACCACAATTAAGGAATCGAGATTCTAATAGAACACACAATTCAAGAGTGCCATAAAGACTGCTGGTGCATTGGTCAATATAAAGGTCATGTCCAAATACTCAAAGTGGACATACCTACTTCGAAAGGTTGTCTATGGGATATCAAAATCCTTCACCATGAGCTGATGATATACCAAAAAAATGGATATTTTTGAGTACAAATTTTCCCCTTTAAACTGACTGAATAAATAATCAATTTTCCAAAAGGGTATTTTTTCTTAATTTTTACCTTATTCAGCTTCTGTTAGTCAATGCACAAATGGAGGGATCTGTCATCCTTTTTCGCAAACAATATAATATTGGACCAAGGAGAGAAACTAATCAGAATTAATCCTTTGGATTCTAAGTCTTACAGTTATATCTTTAATTCCCTCAACTCGGTGGGGGCCATGAGATAAAGGGGAAGAGATATCAAATGTGTTCCCGGTGCTAGATCAATTGAAAACTCCACACCCCACTCCAGAGGAAAACCTGATAAATAATCTAAGAATACCTTTGAAAACACATTCACTATATGAGGTAGTGCACCGTCAGGTGAAATAGGATCATCCTATAGCACGAGAGATGATAACTAGAATGTAAGACTTCCCAACTCTGAGATTGGAGGTCCGGTGTGACCTGGCTGAGGATCCCATTCTCCTCGAAAAACCCAAAGACTCCCATCCGGTGTCTTGAAGCTCAATCGCTACCTATATTAATCAATGTATAGCTGGAATTGAAAAATACAATACATGCCATGTATTATGTAAAATAGTTCCACATCAAGGAACAAGAGGTCCCACTCCATATCAACCCCTGACACAGAAAGCACACAAGAGGGGAACTTGAGGCCCTGCTCCTTCTTCTTTCCCAGGCATGTCACAAAATCCGTTGCGAAAGACATTAAATTAGTTAGAAATATTCAGCATGTCCAAAAAATAGGCAGGAATGAATGAACTAGATGTTATAGTATCAAAGAGAGAAGCATCTATAGAATATGTGATCAGAATGGTACCTCAAACCATCGACGGTCCTTCCATTGATTTTACTGGGGCCTGATCCACTCCATGGACATGTCCAGTCTCTGCCTGAGGATAACATTAAGATTGTGGCTATACCCTAAACTATCTCTACAAAGAGGATGACCCAGCCCTACCACCACACCTCATAATGGAGATCCCCCAGTCCCCAATGGCTTGAACTTTGATGGCATGCCTCTTGAAGCCACTAACCCTGCCCCACTCGGAAGTGGATGTTCAACCATGTAGAAGCACTGAAAATTCCCCAAACCTCAACACTGGTAACCATGATTTGGAGAAAGTGTTCAAGTTGTTCAGATGTGCCCAAAATTCCAATATTTTTGGCACATGACCGACCACACATCAGATGTAGCATCCCAGATGAATAAGGAATAATACACATTTCATATTTATTAATGTTTGTGAATTAAATATTAATTTTACATTGAAGGGGATTCTATGTTCGATGGAGGACATGATACACAACCATGTGCATCATTGAAATATCACACTACACACTAATAATATAATATTATTATTTTAAATGATAGTTAATGCCTAGTCTTTTTATTGTTAGGAATGAATAAGACTAACTAAAATATGATTTTATATGTTTGTTAAATGTTTTTACAATAATCCAATAAAAGTGAGGGGCATAAAATATTAATGAATCTAATTCTAAGCATGAATACTATAATATTCATTAAAAGGTCAATTTACCACCTTTTGATGGAGAACCCTCTTTAAATCTAGTTTTTTTTTCATTTTTAGACATTATATTTGCCCAAATAAAATTTTTCTTTAGGATGGGGACATCAAAATTTACTTTTTCTAAATATAAGGAATTTTTCTGATAAAGTTTATTTATTTGGTTAGATTATCTTTTTACCATTTAATCCAATGTTGTTCATTGGAATTAATTTCACTTTCAAAGTGGACATAAACAAGTGTCAATATTTTGATAGTTATTTTTTCATAAAAATACGCTATTTGTTTTAACAACGGGAATTAATTTTAAATTAATTAATGTCAATTATATGTTTTTAATTCATAAAAATATACATCATTTTTTAATTCAAAATATCAAATATATCATTGGCTGATTTTTCTGTATTTTTTTGAAAAACTTCAATTTTTGATGAATACTGAAACTACTTGGTAGTAGTTAAAAAACAGACTTTTTCATTTAAATGATATTTTACCACATCTGTGAATTTAATTTCAAAAATCCTCCATACATGGTTGTTATTAGTAAGTAAAATGAATTTCAATAAGATAAAAATATTTTTTTGCTGAATAGTAACTTTTGACATTTATTTACCACAGTTAAAGGTATATTGGGTAATTCAAAGTAAAGAGAATATTATAATAATTCAAAATTACCTTAACACTTGTCCTAACATTATTTTCTGAGTAATGGTTGACCATGGTAATCCTTGGGTCTATTTTGGGACCCCATGGAGCCACTTCTGAATGATAACAACACTTTAGATTAATTAATTTAATATAATGGAAAAATGACATAAACAAAAATCATTTAGTAAATTAAATTTTATATAGTGTTATATAAGTAATATTTTTGAAAATAAATATTCATTGGAAAGATAAAAATATTTCCTACTCATGGTATTTTTTAAATTTTTTGATATCGAATAGATTAAATTATTTATGGAATAATAATGATGCAGTGTTTACCTCATTAATAAATCATTTAAATAAATAAGATTATAAATATTAAAATAACATCCAAAACATGTCCAATTCTTATTGGATGATTTTATTTCTACCGTTAGTCATCTTATCTTCAACTCGAATGATTTTTGGACATTTAAAAACCGAATATCATTATACAATAATATAATATTATCACACTTTCCTAAAGATCCCCTCCTCCCACTACTACAAATCCCTCACTTATAACCAATTCCACACACCTCTAAAGCCTTTAGGATCGTCCAAGATCTACCCAATTAAGCTCTCTACATCCCTATCCTACTTCTAGAAGTCTTACTAAAGGTAGAAGGCACTTCAAAAAGAACTTTTGGTTCAAACCAAAGGAATTTATCCAAATTAAATGTAACAGTTCCTCTTAACTTCTTTTCTTTTATTTTTCTTCTATAACCACTAATCTCATTTTATTCCTTTCTTTTATAACAACACCAGTATTCTCAATATACCAGGATGTTTTTATGAGACGTATTTTAACTACACTTACACACACCAATATCTAATGGGTGAAGAACATACTGTTTATGTGGATGACAAACTATCACATCACGAAATGATGATTGTTTGATTATCTCCTACTGCCTGTCATGGTGGATATTAAGATAGAACTGTATTTATATATGATATATATTATTTTTATATTTTCATTATACTTTTTTATTTTACATATATAGCCTACCATTATGGTTTCCATTATGGTTAAATGTGATAATTTCATTTGAGGAAGTGCGGACTACCTCCCCCTCAAAGTGATATAACTAGTTAATTACACATGTGGGATGTATAAAGAATGGATTTAAACATTTTATTTATGATATAATACTGTAATTATAATATACCTATGTATCCTTTCGTTTTAATTCCATTAAAATAAGAAATATAAATGAATGTAGTGTTCATGCGTATGTACGGCTTACCGTCTCCATGAATGGTGCATTTCATTTCTTACCTAAAATGTAATGTGATATAATAAATACATGTATATATTGGATATATATGATATATATTATATCTAAATAATTAATATCATTTTGGATATAATTAACTTTTGACTATGTGAACAACTTGTAATTATAAGCAGTATATTTTTGACTCAAGTACCAAATATTGACAAAACAACCATTATTAACTTAAATGATTTCATAATATCTACTACACAGTAATAAGTGATATGAAAAGAATAAAAAACTTGAAAGAGTTTCTTAAGACTTTATAAATTAACTTTATTTTATTATTCAGGAATAACAAGGAACAAACAAGTCAAGTCGGACACGAGGTAATGGATTTCTTTTCTCACTTTTAATTCCATGAGATTTCCATTGTTCACCACTTATTTATTGCACGTGGTGTACTATGTAATAGAATTTTATATATATTATAAAGTTTTTCTTCATATTCATGGTATTTTTTTCGTTTGGTGGTTATTAAATTTGGGTCATACGAATCGATTGATTACAATGTGGTAAGGGTTTTTATCTCAATTTTTTCCTGTGAGATTCATGTTATATTGTCACTATTTCATTTTGTGTGGTGTATGTACTGCCAATTATTATATTAATTGTGTAATATAATTTAATTTATAGGAATTTATATCTTATTTTTATGATCCTTCTTTCATGGGTTGTATGTTTCGTATGTTATCAAATCTGTAAGGGAACCTTTTAACCCAATTTTTATTCCTTGTGTTAATCTTATAATTCGCAACTATTTCATGCTATGATTATGTGTGGAATCACTATTTATTTATTTATGTTGTAATTTACACTCCCCTTTGTGTTTATATACTTTTTATAACCATTATCACTCCATTGATAAATTCTCAAGTCCTCGATTTGAACTTGAAAAGAGTAATTTTAACTCAATTTCCATTCATTGATTTAAACATCCAAGTCATTGTTTTTGTATTAAAAAGAACATGTGTGAATTTCTTATGATTTATTTAAACTGAATTTTCCATCATACTGAGTGTATATATATTTTTTACACATTATTATATAATTGATTTATCCTTATTCTAAGGATACCTTTTTTATAATGGATTTCCTCGCAATTTACATTCCATAAAGACTTCATTATTGTTATGAACCAATTCATTTTTATATGGTTTATATAATATCTTTTGGAATATTATATCATGAATCCCTTTATTCTCATGCTATTATAATGTTCTGATTAAATGTTATTCCTCAATAATTTGTATTCAAATTTATCTCTTTTTGTTAAAAACACTTTAACTAAAGTATCGTTTTATATATTTTGAAGAGTTATTATTATAAATATTTATCATTAATTTCCATGTTTTAAAAATGGTTTTTAGGATTTATTTATATGGAAATTAATGTTTTCCAGTGATAATTCATTAAAAGATTCAAAGTGGTATGGGACACTTTGATTCAAAAATCTCTTTATTAAATATTTTAAATGGTTTTGAAAATGATTTGATAAAGCATTTTTTATTTCAATATCTTTATTTTTTGTATTGTGATTGGAAGGTGGAAATGTTATATTTCCATTATGCTTGTGTTATGTGTTATGTGTTGTGAATATGTTATCGTTATTGGGAATTTTTTACCTATATGGGAGGTTCCGTGATAAACCATGGGTGGGTGAGCCCGAGATAACTCTCCAATGCATTGGCTAACATGACGGAGGTAAATGTGATGTTTCTCCTAAGAGATTTAGAAAATATACTTTAATGCGTATTCCTAGTGTAACTCCATATGTAGATATGATAACTACAATGTAAGTTTGATATGTATGCCATATGTAACCTTTACGATTTATGATTTGTGTGTGTAATTCATAAATCTTATTATTTCATATGGTATGTTATGATTGAAAAATATATTTTCATTGATTTGTATTTATTGATGGGATAATGTTTTCCTTCCTTATTTTATAACACTTACTAAGATTTTTATGATCATCTAATGTTTTTGAAATGTTTTCTAGAGGACTTAATGATGAATAGGGTCAATTATGGGATCAAGTAAAATCATGTTGTCTGAAATATGGAAGTAGACATGTTTCTTTTTTAGGGTTTTTATTTTATAAAAAAAATTGATAATAAGTAGTAGTGTATACTTGTAATATTCAAGTTGTTATGTAATATTTATGGCCCAATTCTATAAAACATTAAACATGAAAACATACTCAATTTGAATTATTCATTTAACTCAATTTTATGTAATGTTATAAGGTTGGGTCTTTATAGTTGGTATCAAAAGGTCGGTTTAGACAACTTTATGGATTTGGAAATTTCGCAAGACACATGGTTAGTCCATTTATCTATTATTTTAGATAAATCCTTGTTTTATAACTTTTTCAGATCAAGAAAATCAGTTATATATGGAAGGAGGAGGATCTCAAACGACATTCTTATCTCTCCCTGAGGATATGCTTGCAAGAATTATTGCAATGTCAAGTTCGGATGATGGTGAACCTTTTTCTAGAATACAACTCACTTACAAGCATCTTTTTGAGATATTAAACACCTCCACTATACCTCTTTATCATCATGGATCATGGGCTGTATATAGACAAATCCTATTTTCCAAATATTCTCATATTTTCAAGAAAGGTAAATATTATCAAGGCTTTTTCAAATATTTTTCCTTATCAGAAGATTTTGAAGCATATAATGATTTTAAAAAGGGTGGTGAAGAAGGAGACCCCTGCATAACCTATTTATATTTGATTTTACAAAATAGTCTCTCAACACATACCAATGGAATTTTAAAAGGACCATTAATTGTGAGTTTCAACTTAAATTTGGTCTGACAATTTTATAGAAATCATGTTTTATCAGAAGTTTTAAAATTATATGTCATAAATGATTGTTTTCCAAAACTTTTTTTCTATGAACACCTATACGACCCACATTGTACAAGGTGTATTTGTATGGAGGAAGAAAATTATGTTGATGGATATCTAAATCATTATTGTAATGCATGGACCTTTTAACTACGTGACCAAGACGAAGATAAAACCAAATGGACACCATGATAAAGGTATGATGTTCTTTATTTTGGGGATCGTTTTATTGTATCATATTGTGCTAAAATAAGACTACAATAATTAAGATGTTGAGATCATAATGATTTTGGATGAAAATGATAGGTATAAGGAAACCATTGAGGTTAAAACATGTTAGGTTTATTTTTGAGTTTTATAAAAAGGAAAACCCATAGGATGGGTGAAAACCCATCGCTTCTCGTAAGGCCGTAGTAATCAAACCCACACCCGAAGAGCGACAATGGCGCATTGCCTACCACTAGCCTACTTGAAGTACCTAGTTAGTATGACCTATTAATTTAGTAAAATGTTTTTATAGAACAAGAATATGTTGATTTTTGGAAATTATGTTTTATCAAATGAATATACATAGTATAAAAAATGATTTATTGTTTAGGTGAACAATGTTTTTGTGGAAGACATTCTCTCTTTTTAAGAAACTCTATATGCCTAAGTATGATAGAACACTATGAGATTTAAATTGTGGAATAAGGGTTCAAATTTTAATTTGGAAGAATCTATGTTTTTATGATTCAAATATAATGATTTGGTTTATTTATGAAACTAATTAACCAACCATGGAGAATATGTGATTAGGTGAACTATATTTCAATATGATATTTTATGAGTAACTGATGTTATTTGGTGATAAATTATAGTATTTATCTTGGAAGACTATGTAATTATGTCCTTGTGAGATTTGGGTTTCAATCATCATTTGGATTACTTTTTAATAATTTTATAGACAGTTGTTTTTTGAATGGTCTTGGTTGCACATTAGGAATTGTTTTACAAGTTTTGGAGATTAAGAGTAGTTTTTATTTTTGTAAAAGATTACCCTTTTTAGGTATTATATAATCTTTCACAAACCATTTGGGTTATAGTTGATGTCTAAAGACAAGGGATATATATAGTTCTTATTTTGTGGATTATGTGATTCTCAAGAATATGATTCGTGGGCTTTTTATGTGACCAAGTCGTTTTGAATCCTCTTTTCTTGGAGAAAATATTAGTTTTAGGTAGAAACTTATTAAAGGATGAAACTCTACTTGAAGGTAAGTATATTTACTTATGTTCTTATCTTATGTAGTTAATGAATTCTTCTAAATTATGAAAAGTAATGTAAAACAAAAACGTTTTTGGTTTACATTTCCTACTGGGTAATCAAGGACCATTTAACACATCATAATTTAGTGATTTTCTGGTGGTTAACTTTCTCTTAATTGTGTTTTCTATCACTCTCCAGCAGAACTTGACCATTTGTTCTCTCTTCCATATCCATGTTTTCCTACATGGAATCCTAGTACAGGTTATCTCGGGTGACCATTGTACTTTTGTTTCTTTCTATTAAAGTGGTAGTTTTACTGACTCTTTTCTAATGTGGGACTTTTAATGAAGTTTCGAAGCCCAGTTTTAAAATTGTGAGAACACAATTCCCAAAAGGGTGGAAGGATGTTACTTCCTAGATAAATAATAATAAGACACTTTTCATATTTATTAATAATTATGAATTAAAAATAATTTTACATTAAATAGGATGCTATGTTTGATGGCGTACCTGATACGCAACCGTGGGTTTTTCTTGAAATCTTACGTTGCATAGTAATAATATAATATTATTATTTTAAATAATAGTTAATGTATAGTTGTTATATTGTAGAGAATTAATAGAACTAACTAAAATATAATTACATATGTTTGTTAATGTTTTTTACAATTATCCAAAAAAATTTAGGGGCTTAAAATATGAATGAATCTAATTTAAGGCATGAATACTCTAATATTTAGTAAAAGGTCGATTTACCGCCTATTGATGGAGAACCGTCTTTAAATATAGTTTTGGTCATTTTTATACATATTATTTGACCAAATAAAATCCTTCTTTATAATAGGGATATCAAAATTTACTTTGTGTAAATATTTTAATTTTTTTGATAAATTTCATTTTTTAATGAATAGTGAAAATATTGTATTTTAATTCAAAATTGCTTTTTAATATAATTTAGTTATATGGATAGATTATCTTATTAGTTAGTTTAAAATTATAATTAGAATATATTTTTAAAATTTAATCCAATGTTGGTCATTGAAATTAATTTCACTTTAAAAGTGGACATAAACAAGTGTCAATCTTTTGATAGTTACTGTTTCTAAAAAACAAGCTATTTGTTTTAACAATGGGAATTCATTTAAAATTAGACAACAAAACTTCTATGCTTTTAATTTAGAAAAAAAGACATCATTTTTGAATTCAGAATAACAAATATATCTTAGGCTTATTTTTTGGAATTTTTCTAAAAAACATCAATTTTTGATGAATAGTGAAACCACTTAGTAGTAGTTAAAAAACTGACTTTTTCATTTAAATGAAATTTTACCACTTTTGTGAATTGAATTTCGAAAATATGACATAAATAGTTGTTATTAGAAAGTAATATTTGGTTCAAGAAGATGAAAATAATTTTTTGATGAATAGTAACTTTTTACTTTTATTTATCGCGGTTAAAAGTAAAAGGGTAATTTAAGGAAAAAACAATATTGTAATAATTAAAAATTACCTTAACACTTTTCCTTCATTATTGGATGAGTAATGGCATACCATGGAAATCCTTGGGTCTATATTGGGACCCCATGGAGCCACTTTTGAATGATAATGACACTTTAGATTAATTAATTAATTGTAACGGGAAAATTGACATAAAATAAAACCTTTTAGTAAATTAAATTTTATATGGTGTTATATATGAAATATTTCTTAATATAAATATTCATTGTAATTATATGAATATTTCTTACATCATTGTAGTTTTTTATAATTTTTAGATATCGAATGAATTAAATTATTAATGACACAATAATGATGCAGTGCTTACCTCATTAATAAATCATTTAAATAAATAAGATTATAAATATTCTAATAACATCCAAAACATGTAAAATTTTTATTGGATGATTTTATTTTTACCATGAGCCATATTATCTTCGACTCTAATGATTTTTGGACCTTTTGAAACCGAATATCATTATATAATAAATTAATATTATCACACTTTTCTAAAGATCCCCCCTATAACAATAACTCACTTCTAACCAATTCCACACACCTCTAATGCCTTTAGTCTCGTCCAAACTCTTCCAAATTAATCTCCATACATCCCTCTCCTCCTCCTAGATGCCTTTACTTAGGCAGAAGGCAATTCAAGAGGTCCTTTTGGTTCAAACCAAAGGAAGATACCCAAATTAAAGGTAACATTTTCTCTTAACTTCATTTATTTTATTTTACTTCTCCAACCCCTAAAATCTTTTTATTACATTATTTTATAACTAAACCTGTATACTCAATATACTAGGATATTTTTATGAGATTTAATTTAACTACACTTACACACACCTCCATCTAATGGGTGAAGAACATATTGTTTATGTGCATGGAAAACCAACGCCTCCCGAAACGATTATTGTTCGATTATCTCCTACCGCCTCTCATGGTGGCCATTAAGATGTAACTTTATTTATATATGATATATATTATGTTTATATTTTTTTATTCTTCTGTACTATACATTTTTATCCTACCTTTATGGTTTACATTACGGGTAAATGTGATAATTTCATTTGAGAAGTGCGGACTACCGCCCCCTCAAAGTGATATGACTAGTTAATGCCATATGTGGGACATATAAAGGATGGAGTTAATGATATTATTTATGATATTATATTGGAATTATAATATCCCAAGGTATCATTATCATTTAATTCCATTAAAATAATAAATAGAAATGAAGGTAACGTTCATGCGTACGTACGGCTTACCGTCTCTATGAACGATGCTTTTCATTTCTTACCTTCAAATGTTACGAAATATTTTAAATACATGTATATAATGGATATATATGATATATATGATATCTAAATAATTAATATCATTATGTATATAACTATCTTTTGACTATGTGAACAACATGTAATTATAAGAAGTCTATTTTTGTCTCAATTACAAAATATCGACAAAACAACCATTATTAACTTAAATGATTTCATAATATCAATAGCATAGTTATAAGTGATATAAAAATAAAAATAAACTTTAAAAAGGTTCATATGAAATTATAAATTAACTGTATTTTATTATTAAATAAGAACAAGGAACAAGAAAATCAAGTCAGACACGAGGTAAGGGATTTCTTATCTCACTTTTAATTCCGTGAGATTTCCATTGTTCACCACTTATTTATTTCACATGATGTACTGTGTACTTCCATTTGATATATATTATCATTATTCTCTTTATATTCATTATATTCTGTTATTCATTTGGTGGTTATTAACTTTGGGTCATATGAATCGATTGATTACAACGTGGTAAACGGTTTTCATCTCACTTTTTATTCCTACGAGATTCTTGCTATATAGCCACTATTTCCTTTTTGTGGCATATTTACTTCCCATGATTGTCTTCATTGTGCAATATACTTCAATTTATGGGTATTTAAATCTTCATTTTATGATCCTTCTTTCATGGGTTATGTGTTTCTTAACTTACCAAATCGGTAAGGGAACCTTTAAACCCAATTTCTATTCCTTGGGTTAATATTATAATTCTTAATTATGTCATTCTATGATTAGATGTGGAGTCACTATTTATTTATTTATGTTCTAATTTCCACTCCCTTTTGTGTGGTTATAATTTTGATACCTATAATCACTCCATTGAAAAGAGTAATTTTAACTCAATTTCCATTCATTGAGTTAAACATCCAAGTCATTGGTTTTGAATTAAAACGAACATGAGTGAATTTATTATGATTTTTATAAAATTAATATCCAATCATATTGATTGTATATATATTTTTCACACATTATTATCTAATTGATTTATCCTTATTCTAAGGATACCATTTATATTAGGGATTTCATATCAATTTACATTCCATTAACACTTCATAATTGTTTTTCACCAATTCAATTTTATATGGTGTATATACTATCCTTTGGAATATTATATCATGAATCCATTAATTCTAAGGATATTATAAATTTCTGATTAAATTTTATCCCTCAATTATTTTTATTCAATCATATCTCATTTTGGTAAAAAGACTTAAACAAAAATATCATTTTAAATATTTTAAAGATTTATTATTATAAATTTTTATCATTAATGTCCATGTTTTAAAAATGGGTTTTAGGATTTATTTATATTGAAATTAATGTTTTTAAATGATAATTCATTAAAATATTCAATGTTTTATGGGTCACTTTGATTCAAAAATCACTTTCTTAAAAGTTTTAAATGGTTTTGAAAATGATTTGATAAAGTATTGTTTATTTCAATATCTTGATTTGATATATTGTGATTGGAATGTGGAAATGATATATTTCCTTTATGATTGTGTTATGTGTTATGAATATGTTATGGTTATTGGTCATTGCTTACCTATATGAGTGGTTCCATGATAATCCTAGGGCAGGTGAGCCCGAGATAGATCTCCAATGCATTGGGTAATATGAGGGAGGTAAACGTGATTGTTTTCTAATAGATTTAGTAAATAAACTATGATGGGTATTCCAAGTGTAACTCCTTGTGTAGCTATGATAGATAAAATGTATGTATGATATGGATTCCACATGTAACCTTTATGATTTATGATTTCTGTGTGTTATTCATAAATCTTATTATTTCTTATGGTATGTTATGAATGAAAAATATAGTTTCATTGATTTGTATTTTTTGTTGGGATAATGTTTTTCTTCCTTATTTTATATCCCTTACTGAGCTTTTTATGCTCATCCCATGTTATTGAAATGTTTTCCACAGGACTAAAAGTTGAATATAGTCAAGTATGGGACCAAGGAAATTTCATGTTATCTAAAATATGGAACTAGACTTGTTTCTTTTTAAGAGTTTTTTTTGAAAAAAATGATATTAAGTAGTTGTGTATACTTGTAATGTTCAAGTTGTTGTGTAATAGTTATGGCCTAATTCTCTAAAACTCTAAACCTGAAAAGATCCTCACTCTGAATTATTCATTTAATTAAATTTTATGTAATTTTATAAGGTTGGGTCCTTACAGTTGGTATCAAAGGTCAATTTAGACAAATTTGGGGATTAAAGGTTTTCATTGGACACATGGTTAGTCCCTATGTCTATTATTTAAGATAAATTCTTGTTTTATAACATTTTCAGATCAAGGAAAGTCAGTTATAAATGGAAGTAAGATGATCTCAAACGAAATTCTTATCTTTTTTGGATGACATGCTTGCAATAATTATTTAAAAGTCATGTTCAGATGATTGTGAAACTTTTTCTAGCATACTACTCGCTTGAAAATTGCTTTTTGAGATATCAAACACCTCCACTATACCTTGTTATGATTATGGATCATGGTTTGTATTTAGACACATACTATTTTCACAATATTCTCATATATTCAAGGAAGGTAAATATTATCAAGGAATTTTCAAATATTTTACCTCATCACAAGATTTTGAAGCATATAATGATTTTAAAAAACGATCAGAATAAGGAGACCCCTGTACAGCCTATTTATATTTGATTTTTCAATATAGTCTCTCAGCACAAACCTATGGTAATTTAAAAGGTCCGTTAATTGAAAGTTTCAACTCAAATTCAGTTCCACTATTTTATAGAAATCAGGTTTTATCAGATGTTTTGATATTATATTCCATACATGATTATTTTCCAAAACTGTTTTTCTTTGAAAACCCATTTGACCAATTTTGTACAATGTGTATTTGGATTGAATAAGGAAATGATTTTAAGGATCTCTAAATCATTGTTTCAATGCATGTACCTTTTACCTATGTTAATAATATGGCGATTAAACAAAATGGACACCTTGATCAGTGTATGATGTTATTTATTTTGGGGATCATTTTATTTTATCATTTAGTGGTGAAATAAGACTTCAAGAATAAAGATGTTGAGATCATAATGAATTTTGATAAAAATGAGAAGTATAAAGAAACCATTTACGTTAAAACATGTTAGAGTTTTTTTTGTGTTTTATAAAAAGTACAACCCGTAGGATGGGTGACAACCCATCGCATCTGGTAAGGCCACAGGAATCGAACCCGCAACCTAAGAGTAACAAGGGCGCATCGCCTATGACTAGACTACTTGAAGTCCATTTTTAGTATGACTTATTATTTTAATAAAATATTTTTATGGAACAAGAATAAGTTGATTTTTAAAACAGAGGTTTTATAAATTAGATATAATTATTATAAAAAAATAATTTAGTGATTAAGTGATAAAAGTTGTTGTGGAAGAAGTTCTCTCTTTTGAAAAAACTATATACCTAAGGAAGATAGAATACTATGCGATTTCAATTGTGGAATTATGGTTGAAATTTTAGTTGGGAAGAATATATGCTTTTTTATAGACATATGATGATTTGCTTTATTTATAAAAACTGATTAACCTATCATACGGAATATGAGATTAGGTTAATTACATTTCAATATGAGATTTTATGAGTAACTGATGTTATTTGGTGATAAATGATAAGATTTATCTTGGAAGATTATGTAACTAAATCCTTATGAGATTTGGGTTTCAATATTAGTTTGGATTACTTTTGATTAATTTTATGGTTAATTTTTTATTCAATGGTCTTGGTTAAACTTTTGGTATAGTTTTTCAAATTTTAGAGATTAAGATTAGTTTTTCTTTTTAAAAAATGTAATCATTTTTGGTAATTATCTGATATCGCACTAACCATTTTGGTTTTAGATGATGTATAAAGTCAAGGGAAATATATAGTTCTTCTTTTGTGGATTATGTGATTCTCAAGAAGATGATTCTTTTTCTTTTTTTGTGACCAACCCTTCTTGAATTCTCTCTGTTTGGAGAAAAGGTGAATTTTTTGAAGAAACTTATTAAAGGATGAATCTCTACTTGAAGGTAAGTATATTTCCTTATGTTCTTATTCTATGTAGTTAATTAATTTATTAAAATTATGAAAAAGAATGTAAAACAAAAATTTTTTTGGTTTATACTAAGTAATAAAATTCCGTTTAACACATTATAAATTTGTGATTTTCTGGTGGTTAACTTTCTCCTAATCATGTTTTCTATCACTCTCCATCAGAACGTGACCATTTTTCTCTCTACTGTATCCATTTTTTCTAAATGTAATCCTAATATGGGTTATCTCAGTATACCATTGTAGTTTTCCTTATTTCTTTTAAAGTGATAGTTTTACTGACTTTTTTCCAATGTGGGACTTTTAGTGAAGTTTCCAAGACCAGTTTTAAAATTATGAGGACGCAATTCCCAAAAGGGGGAATGATTTAATATCCCAGTAAAATAAAGAATAAGAAACTTTTTGAATTTATTAACATTTGTGAATTAAATATTATGTTTACATTATAGAGGACTATATCTTCAATGGTGTACCCGATACGCAACCCCGGGTTTCTTTGAAATCTTACGTTGCACCCTAATAATGTAATATTATTATTTTAAATGGTATTTAATGCCTAGTTGTTTTATTGGAAGGAATGAATAGAATAAAGTAAAATATGATTATAAATGTTTATTAAATGTTTTTACAATTATCCAATTAAATTTAAGGGCTTAAAATATGAATGAATCTAATTTTAAGGATGAATACTCTAATATTTTGTAAAAGGTCGATTTACCAAAATTTGATGGAGAAACCACTTTAAATCTAGTTTTGGTAATTTTTATACATACTATTTGACCAAATAAAATCCTTCTTTATAATGGGGACGTCAAAATTCACTTTGTGTAAATTTTTTGAATTTTTCTGATAATGTTCATTTTTTTAATGAATAGTGAAAATATTGTATTTTAATCCAAACTAATTTTTAATATAATTTATTTATATGGTTATATTATATTTTTATATGGTTTTAATGTTTAATTACAACATATTTTTACAATTTAATCCAATTATGGTCATTGGAATTAATTTCACTTTCAAAGTGGACATAAACAAGTGTCAATCTTTTGATAGTTATTGTTTCTTAAAAACAGGATATTTGTTTTAACAACGGTAATTAATTTTAAATTTATTAATGTCACTTATATGTTTTTGATTTAGAAAAATAGGCATCATTTTTAAATTCATAATATCAAATATTTCTTAGGCTGAATTTTTGGTATTTTTCTAATAAACTTCAGTTTTTGATGAATAGTGAAACCACTTAGTAATAGTTAAAAAAACTGACATTTTCATTTAAAGGAAATTTTACCACTTATGTGAATTGAATTTTGAAAATAATACATAAATGGTTGTTATTAGTATGTAAAATGTGGTTCAACAAGAAGAAATTAATTTTTTGGTGAATATTAACTTTTGATTTTTATTTACCACGGTTAAAGGTAAATAGTGTAATTCAATGTAAAAAAATTATAATAATTCAAAATTACCTTAAAACTTGTACTAACCTTATTGGATGAGTAATGGAAGAACATGTTCATCCTTCTGTCTATTTGTGGACCCCATAGAGCTACTTATGAATGATAAGGACACTATAGATTAAGTAATTTAATGTAATGGAAAAAATGACAAAAACAAAACAAATTAGTAGATTAAATTTTATATGGTGTTATATAAGTAATATTTTTTACTATAAGTATTCATTGAAAAGCTAAAAATATTTCCTAAATCATGTTTTTTTTATAATTTTTAAATATATAATGAATTAAATTATTTATGACACAATAATCATGCAGTGTTTACCTCATTAATAAATCATTTCAATAAATAAGATTATAAATATTAAAATAACATCTAAAACATGTCCAATACTTATTGGATGATTTTATTTCGACCCTTAGTCATCTTATCTTCGAATATAATGATTTTCAGTCCTTGAGAAACTGAATATCATTATATAATAAAATAATATTATCACACTTTCCTAAAGGGCCCCTCGGCCCCCTTATAAAAATCCCTCACATCTAACCAATTCAAAACACCTCTAAAACTTTTAGTATATTCCAAACTCTACCCAATTAATCTCCCTAAATCCCTCTACTCCTCTTATAGTCCTTATATTAGGCATAAGGCACTTCAAGAATTCCTTTCGGTTCAAACTAATGGAAGTTACCCAAATTAAAGGTAACGGTTCCTCTTAACTTCTATTATTTTATTTTACTTCTCCAACCCATAAAATAATTTTATTACATTTTTTTATAACAAACCAGGTATCCTCAATATACTAGGATGTTTTAATGTGAAATAATTTAACTACACTTACACACACCTTCATCTAATTGGTGAAGAACCTAATATTTCTGTGGATGGAAAACTAACGCCTCACGAAATGATGACTGTTCGATTATCTCCTATCGCCTCTCATGGTATCCATTAAGATGGAAATGTATTTATATATGATATATATTATTTTTATATTTTCTTTATGCTTCTGTATTTTACATTTATATCCTACCTTTATGGTTTCCATTATGGGTAAACGCGATAATTACATTTGAGGAAGTGCAGACTACCACCCCCTCAGAGTGATATTACTTGTTAATTCCATATGTTGGATGTGTAGAGGATATATTTAATGATATTATTTATGATATTATAATAGAATTATAATATACCAATGTATCATTTGGTTTTAATTCCATTAAAATAGGAAACATAAATGAAAGTAGTGTTCATGCGTACGTACGGCTTACCATCACCATGAATAGTGCATTTCATTTCATACCTACAAATGTTATGTATTATAATAAATACATGTATATACTAGATATATATAAGATATATATGATATATAAATCATCAATATCATTCTGGATATAATTAACTTTTTACTATGTGAACAACTTGTAATTATAAGAAGTCTATTTTTGACTCAAGTACCAAATATCGACAAAACGACCATTATTAACATAAATGATTTCATAATGTCTATAATATGGTAATAAGTGATATAAAAAACAATAAACTTGAAAAAGTATCTTAATTAAGTAGAAATAAATTTTAGATTATTATTCAGGAAGAACAAGGAACAAACAAGTCAAGTCAGACACGGGGTAAGTGATTTCTTAACTCACTTTTAATTCTGTGAGATTTCCATTTTTCACCACTTATTTATTACAAGTGGTGTATTGTGTACTTCCATTTGATATATATTATCATTATTTTGATTATATTCAAGGTATTCGGTTATTCATTTTGTGGTTATTAACTTTGGGTCATACGACTGGATAGATTACAACGTGGAAAGGGGTTTTTATCTCACATTTTATTCCCGTGAGATTCATTCTATTTTGACAGTATTTACTTTTGTGTGGGGTATGTACTTCCAATTATTTTATTCATTTTGTAATATAATTCAATTTATTGGTATTTACATCCTCATTTTATGATCCTTCTTTCATGGGTTTTATCTTTCGTATGTTACAAAATCAGTATGGGAGCATTTTAACCCAATTTTTGTTCCTTGGGTTAATCTTATAATTCGTAATTATGTCATGTTGTGATTATGTGTGTAATAAATTTTAATTTATTTATGTCGTCATTTCTACTCCCCTTTGTGTGGATATACTTTTTAAACCCATAATCACTCCATTGATAAATTCTAAAGTCATCAATATGAACTTGATAAGAGTAATTTTATCTCCATTTTCATTCATTGAGATAAACATCCAAGTCATTGGTTTTGTATTAAAAAACATCTGCGAATCTCCTATGATTTATTTACACTAAATATATATTCATATTGAGTGTTTATATATTTTTCACACATTATTATAAAATTTATTTATCCTTATTCTAAGGATTCCATTTTTATAAGGGATTTCGTCTTAATTTATAATCCATTGATACTTCATTATTGTTATGCAACAATTCAATTTTATACAGTGTATATAGTATCCTTTAGAATATTATACCATGAATCTATTTATTCTCATTATATTATAATGTTCTGATTGAATGTTATTCCCTAATTATTTTTATTCAAGGGTCTCTCATTTTGTTAAAAAACCCTTTAACTAAAATACCATTTTAAATGTTTTAAATATTTATTATTATAAATCATTATCATTAATTTCCATGTTTTAAAAATGGTTATTTGGATTTATTTATATGGACATTAATTTTTCCAAATTATAATTAATTAAAAGATTCAAAGTGGTATGGGACACTTTGATTCAAAAAATCTATTTGTTAAATGTTTTAAATGGTTTTGAAAATGTTTTGATAAAGCATTGTTTATTTCAGTATCTTGATTTGATATGTTGTTATTGGAATGTAGAAATTTTATATTTCCTTTATTACTGTGTTATGTGTTATGAATATGTTATGGTTATTGGGCATTTTTACCTATACGGGTGGTTCCGTGATAAACCTAGGGGTGATCCCGAGATAGCTCTCCAATGCATTGGGTAACGTGACAGAGGTAAACATGATGTTTCTCCTAAGATATTTAGGGAATATACTATGATGGGTTTTCCAAGAGAAACACCCTATGTTGCTATGATATCTATAATATAAGTTTGATATGGATTCCATAAGTAGAATTTATGATTTATGATTTGTGTGTGTTATTCATAAATCATATGATTTTGTAAGGTATGTTATGATTGAAAAATATTGTTGCATTGATTTGTATTTATTGATGAGATAATGTTTTCCATTCTTATTTTATAACCCTTGATGAGAATTTTATGTTCATCCCATGTTCTTGAAATGTTTTCCAGAGGACTTAAACTTGAATAGGGTCAGGGATGGGATCAAGGAAAAGTCATGCTGTCTAAAATATGGAACTAGACAATTTCCTTTTTCAGAGTTTTTATTTTATAAAAAAATGGATACTATGTAGTAGTGTCTTCATGTAATATTAAAGTTATTATGTAATAGTTATGTCCTACTTCTCTAAAACACTATTCCTGAAAATATCATCAATGTGATTTATTCATTTAATTCAATTTTATGTTCTGTTATAAGGTAGGGTCCTTATAGTTGGTATCAAATGTCGGTTTGGACAACTTTAGTGATTATGAGTTTTAATTTGACACATTTTTAGTACCTATGTCTATTATTTTAGATAAATCATAGTTTTATAACTTTTTCAGATCAATAAAAGTCGGTTACAAATGGAAGGAAGAGGATCTAAAATGACATTCCTATCTCTTACTAATTACATGCTTGCAATAATTATTACGATGTCATGTTCAGACAATTGTGAATCTTTTTCTAGTATACAACTCACTTGCAAGAAGTTGTTTGAGATATAAAACACATCCACTATACCTTTATCATCGTTTATCATGGGTTTTATTTAGAAAAATATTATTTTCACAATATTCACATATTTTCAAAAAAGTTAAATATTATCATGTTATTTTCAAATATTTTTCCTTATCACAATATTTTGAAGAGTATTATGATTTTAAAGCATGTGCTGAAGAAGGAGACCCTTGAGCAACCTATTTATATTTTCTTTTACAATATAATCTCTCAATACATACCTATGGTATTATAAAAACAATTAATTGAAAGTTTCAACTCAAATTCGGTCTAACTATTTTATAGAAATCACGTTTTATCAAATGTTTTCAAATTATATGCTATACATGATTATTTTCCAAAACGGTTTTTCTGTGAACACCCATATGACCCAAGTTGTACAAGGTGTATTTGGATGGAGGAATTAAATGATTTTTAAGGATCTATAAATCATTATTGTAATGAATGGATGTTCTACCTAGGTGATCAAGATGACGATGAAACCAAATGGACACCATGATCAAGCTATGATGTTATTCATTTTGGGGATTGTTTTATTTTATCATACGGTGGTGAAATAAGACTTCAATAATTAAGTTTTTGATATCATAATGAATTTGGATGAAAATGAGAGGTATAAGGAAACCATTTAGGTTAAAATATGTTAGGGTTTTTTTGAGTTTTATAAAAAGGACAACCCGTACGATGGGTGACAACCCATCACATCTGGTAAGACCAATGGAATTGAACCCACAACCGAAGAGCGACAAGGGCGCATCGCCTACCACTAGCCGGCTTGAAGTCTCTGGTTAGTATGACTTATTATTTTTGTATAATGTTTTTATGGAACAAGAATAAGTTTATTTTTGGAACTTATATTTTATCAAGTTGGTATACTTAGTATAAATAATTTATTTAGTGATTAAGTGATAAAGGTTGTTGTGGAAGACGTTCTCTCTTTTGAGTAAACACAGTATCCCTAAGGAATATAGAAAACTATGATATTTCAATTATGGAATAATGGATGAAAATTTAGTTTCGAAGAATATATGTTTTTATTATGGACATATAATGATTTCGTTTATTTTGAAATTGATTAACCTATCATGGAGAATATTTTATTTGGTTAATTACTTTTCAATATGAGATTCTATGAGTAATAGATGGTATTTGGTGATAAATGATAAGACTTATCTTGGAGAACTATGTAGTTAAATCCTTATGAGATTTGGGTTTCAATCATAATTTTGATTAATTTTGAAGAATTTTATTGACAATTGTTTATTGAATGGTATTGGGTGATATTTTGGTAATGTTTTTCAAATTTTTGAGATTAAGAGTAGTTTTTATTTTTGTAAAAGATTATCCTTTTTGGGTATTATCTGATCTCACAGTAGCCATTTTGGTTTTAGTTGATGTCTAATGAAATGGGATATATAAAGTTCTTCTTCTGTGGATTATGTGATTCTCACGAAGATGAGTCTTGGGCTTTTTATGTGACCAAGTCTTTTTTAATGCTCTTTGTTTGGAGAAAAGATTAGTTTTTTGTAGAAACTTATTAAAGGATGAAACTCTATTTGAAGGAAAGTATATTTCCTTATGTTCTTATTCTATGAATTAAATGAATTCCTCCATATTATCAAAAGGAATGTAAAACAAAAATGTTGTTGGTTTATGTTTCCTTCTAGGTAATCAAAGATCATTTAACACATCATAATTTTGTGATTTTCTGGTGGTTCACTTTCTCCTAATCATGTTTTCTATCACACTCCATTAGAACTTGACCGCTTTTTCTCTCTTATATATCCAGGTTTTCTTATATGGAATCCAAGTATGGGTTATCTCGGGTGACCATTGTACTTTTATTTCTTTCATAAAAAGTGATAGTTTAACTGACTTTTTTCTTTTGTGGGACTTTTAATGAAGTTTCCATTCCCAGTTTTAAAATTATGAGGATGCAATTTCAAAAAGGGGGAGGGATGTAACATCCCAGATAAATAAGGAATAATAAAATTTTCATATTTATTAATATTTTTGTATTAAATATTAATTTTACATAAAGGGGGTACTATGGTCGATGGCGTACCCGATACGCAACCACGGGTTTCTTTGAAATCTTACATTGCACACTAATAATATAATATTATTATTTTAAATGGTAGTTAATGCCTAGTCATTTTATTGGAAAGAATGAATATAACTAACTAAAATATGACTGTATATTTTTGTTAAATGTCTTTAAAATTATGCAATAAAATTAAAGGGGCTTAAAATATGAAGGAATCTAATTTTAAGCATTCATACTCTAAAATTCAGTAAAAGGTTGATTTACAGCTTTTTGATGGAAAACCCTCGTTAAATCCAGTTTTGCTCATTTTTATACATTATATTTGAAAAAATAAAATCTTTTTTTATAATTGGGACATAAAAATTTACTTTTTGTAAATTTTTGGAATTTTTCCGAAAAAGTTCATTTTTTAATGAATAGTTAAAATATAGTATTTTAATTCCAAATAGCTTTTTAATCTAATTTATTTATATGGTTATATTATCTTTTAACTGGTTTTAATGTTTAATTGGAATATATTTTTACCATTTAATCTAATGTTTTTCTTTGTAATTAATTTTACTTTGAAATTGGACATAAACAAGTGTCAACCTTTTGATAGTTATTGTTTGTTTAAAACACGCTATTTGTTTTAACAATGGGAATTAATTTTAAATTAATTAATGCCACTTCCATCTTTTTAATATATAAAAATAGGCATCATTTTTGAATTTGGAATATCAAATATATATTAGGCTGATTTTTTTTGTTTTTCTAAAAAACATCAATTTTTGATCAATAGTGAAACCACTTTGTAGTAGTTAAAAAACTGACTTTTTCATTTTAATGAATTTTTACCACTTATGTGAATTTAATAACAAAAATCCTACATACATGGTTTTTATTAGTAAGTAAAATTTTGTTCAATAAGATGAAAATAATTTTTTGGTGAATAATAACTTTTGACTTTTATTTACCCCTGTTAAAGGTAAATAGGGTAATTTAAGGTAAAAAGTCTATTATAATAATTCAAAATTACCTTAACACTTGTCCAAACCTTATTGGATGAGTAATGTATAACCATGGTAATTCTTGGGTCTATTTTGGGACCCCATGGAGCCACTTATGAATGATAATGACACTTTAGATTGATTAATTTAATGTAATGGAAAGAATGACATAAACATGAATGTTTTAGTAAATTAACTTTTATATGGTGTAATATTTTTAATATTTTTTACTATAAATATTCATTTTAAAGATAATAATATTTCCTAAATCATGGTGCTTTCTTTTTAATTTTTAGATATCGAATGAATTAAATTATTTGTGACACAATAATGATGCAGTGTTTACCTCATTAATAAATCTTATAAATAAATAAGATTATAAATATTAAAATAACCCCAAAAACATGTCCAATTATTATTTTCGTATTTTATTTCGACCATTAGTCATCTTATAATTGACTATAATTATTTTTGGACCTTTATAAATCGAATATCATTATATAATAAGATAATATTATCACACATTCCAAAAGAGCCCCCCCCCCCCTTATAAAAATATCATACTTTTATCCAATTCCACACACCTCTCAAGACATTAAGCTCAACCAAAATCTACCCAGTTAATATTTATACATCCATATACACCTCCTAGAATCCTTACCTTAGTCATAAGGCACTTCAAGAAGTCCTTTTGGTTCAAACCAAAGGAAGATACCCAAATTAAAGGTAATGGTTTCTCTTAACTTCTTTTCTTTTATTATTCTTCTCCAACCCCTAATATCTTTTTGTTACTTTAATTTATAATGAAACTAGTATACTAAATATACTAGGATGTTGTTTTCAGAAGTATTTTAACTACACTTACACAAACCATCATCTAATGGGTGAAGAACATACTGTTTCTATGGATGAAAAATTAACGCATCACGAAATGATGATTGTTTGATTATCTCCTACTTCCACTCATGGTGGAAATTAATATGGAAATTTATTAATATATGACATATATTACGTCTATTTTTTCTTTATTCTTCTGTATTTTACATTTATATCCTACCTTTATGGTTTTCGTTGTGGGTAAACGTGATAATTTCATTTGAGGAAGTGTGGACTACCGCCCCCTCAAAATGATATGACTCGTTAATGCCATATGTGGCACATATAAACAAAGGAGTTAATGATATTATTTATTATATTATACTTTAATTATAATATACCTATTTATCATTATGTTTTAATACCATTGAATTAAAAAATAGAAATGAAAGTAGCGTTGATGCGTACGTACAAATTACCGTCTCCATGAACTGTGCATTTCATTACTTACGTCCAAATGTTATGTACTATTATAAATACATGTATATATATGATATATATGATATATATGATATCTAAATCATTAATATCATTCTGGATGTAATGAACTTTGAACTATGTGAACAACTTGTAATTATAAGAATTCTATTTTTGACTCAAGTACCAAATATCGGCAAAATGTCCATTATTAACATGAATTATTTAATAACATATATAACATGGTAATAAGTGATATAAAAAGAAAAATAAACTATAAAAAGGTTATTTATCAAGTATAAATTAACGTTAGTTTATTATTTAGGAAGAACAAGGAACAAACAAGTCAAGTCAGACATGAGGTAAGGGATTTCTTATCTCACTTTTAATTCTGTGACATTTCCATTGTTCACCATTTATTTATTGCACGTGGTGTACTGTGTACTTCAATTTGATATATATTATCATTATTCTTTTTATATTCATGGTATCATGTTATTCATTTGGTTGTTATTAACATTGGTTCATATAACTCGACTGATTACAACATGGTAAGGGTTTTCATCTCATTTTTTATTCCCATGAGATTCATGTTATACTGCCAATATTTCATTTTTTGTGGTATATATACTACCCATTATTGTGTTAATTATGTAATATAATTCAATTTATGGGTATTTAAATCTTTATTTTATGATATTTCTTTCATGGGTTGTCTGTTTTTTAAGTTCCCAAATCGGTAAAGGAACCTTTTAACCCAATTTCTATTCCTTGGGTTAATGTTATAATTTTTAATTATGTAATGTTTTGATTATGTGTGGAACAACTATTTTTTTATTTATGTTATAATTTACACTCCCCTTTGTGTGTGTATACTTTTTATACCCATGATCACTCCATTGATAAATTCTTAAGTCATCGATATGAACTTGAAGAGAGTAATTTTAACTCAATTTCCATTCATTGAGTTAAACATCCATGTATTTGGTTTTGTATCAAAAATAACATGTGTGAATTTCCTATGATTGATTTACAATGAATATACAATCATATTGAGGTTATATATATATATTTCACACATTATTATGTAATTGATTTATCCTTATTCTAAGGATGCCGTTTTTAAAAGTGAATTCATCTCAATTTACATTCCATTGGGAAATCATTATTGTTATGCACCAATTCAATTTTATACGGTGTATATACTGTCCTTTGGCATATTATATAATGAATACCTTTATTCAGCTGATATTTTAAAGTTTTGGTTAAATTTTATTCCTCAATTATTTGTATTCAAGTGTCTCTCATTTTGTTAAAAACACTTTATCTAAAATATCAATTTAAATGTTTAAAATATAAATTATTCTAAATATATATCATTTATGTCCATGTTTTAAAAATGGTTTTTAGGATTTATTTATATGGACATTAATTTTTTCAAATTATAATTCATTAAAAGATTCAAAGTGTTATGGGACACCTTGATTCAAAAATCTCTTTATTAAATGTTTTAAATGGTTTTAAAAATGATTTGATAAATCATTATTTATTTAAAGATCCTGATATGATATATTGTGATTGAAATGAGGAAATGTTATATTTCATCTATGATTGTGTTATGTGTTATGAATATGTTATGATTATTGGGCATTGTTTACCTATACAGGTGGTTCCGTGATAAACCTAGGGAGGGTGAGCCCGAGATAGCTCTCCAATGAATTGGGTAACATGACGGAGGTAAAGGTGATGTTCCTCCTAAGAGATTTAGGGGATATACTATGATGGGTATCACAAGTATAACTCTCTATGTAACTGTGATATCTACAATGTATGTTTGATATAATTCCATAAGTAACTATTATTATTTATTATTTGTGTGTGTTATTCATAAATCTTATGATTTCGTAAGGTATGTTATGATTGAAAAATATAGTTTCCTTGATTTGTTTTTATTGATGGGATAATGTTCTCCTTCATTATTTTATAACCCATACTGATCTTTTTATGCTCATCCCATGTTTTTGAAATGTTTTCCACATGACTTAAAGATGATGGATGCAAATGATTTTGAAGGATCTATAAAATATTTTAGAAATGCATGGACCTTCTACCTACGTGAACAAGATGGCGATGAAACCAAATGGACACCATGATGAAGGTATGATGTTATTCATCTTGGGGATAATTATATTTTATCATATGGTGGTGAAATAAGACATCAAGAATTAAGATGTTGAGATCATAATGAATTTGGATAAAAATGAGAGGTATCAGGAAACCATTGAGTTTAAAACATGTTAATGTTTTTTTTAGTTTTATTAAAAGGACAACCTATAAGATGGGTGACAACCTGTCGCATCTGGTAAGGTCGTAGGTATCAAATACACAATCGATGAGCAACAAGGGTGCATCTCCTACCACAAGCCTATTTGAAGTCCCTAGTTATTATGACTTATTAATTTAGTAAAATGTTTTAATGTAATAAGAATAAGTTTATTTTTGAAACTTATGTTTCATCAAATGGATATACATAGTATAAAAAATGATTTAGTGATTAAGTTATAATGGGTATTATGGAATACATTCACTCTTTTGAGGAAAAACTATTTTCCTAAGGAAGATAGAATACTATGGGATTTCAATTATGGAATAATGTTTGAAATTTTAGTTTGTAAGAATCTATGTTTTTATTATGGACATATGAAGACTTGGTTTATTTATTAAACTGATTAACCTATCATGGAGAATATGTGATTAGGTTGATAACTTTTCAATATGAGATTTTATGAGTAAATGATGTTATTTGGTGTTAAATGATAAGATTTATCTTGGAAGACTATGTAATTAAATCCATATTAGATTTGGGTTTTCATATTAGTTTAGATTACATTTGAAGAATTTGATGGAAATTTGGTTATTGAATGGTGTTCTTTGAACGTTGGATATTGTTTTACAAATTTTTTAGATTAATTGTAGTTTTTTTCGTAAAAGATTATCCTTTTTCGGTATTATCTAATCTCACACTAACAATTTTGGTTTTAGTTGACATCTAAAGAGAGGGGAAATATATAGTTCTTCTTTTGTAGATTATTTGATTTTCAAGTAGATGATTCTTGTGCTTTTGATTTGACCAAGTCTTTTTTAATGATCCTTTTTTAGAGAAAATATTAATATATTGTAGAAACTAATTAAAGGATGAAACTCTACATGAAGGTAAGTATATTTCATTATGTTCTTATTCTATGTAGTAAATGAATTTCTCCAAATTATGAAAAGGAATGTAAAACAAAAACATTGTTTGTTTACATTTCCTATTGGGTAATGAAAGACTGTTTGAAACATCTTATGTTTGTGATTTTTTTGGTGGTTATCCTTCTCCTAATCATGTTTTCTATCCATCTCCCTCAGAACATGACCGGTTTTTCTCTCTTCTATATCCATGGTTTCCTACAAGGAATCCTAGTTCGGGTTATCTTCGGTAACCTTTGTACTTTTATTTATTCTTTAAAAGTGATAGTTTTACTAACTCTTTTCTGATGTGGCACTTTTAATGATGTTTCCAAGCCCGGTTTTAAAATTGTGAGGACGCAATTTCCAAAAGGGGGAAGGATGTAACATCCTAGAAAAATAAGGAATAATAAACTTTTAATATTGATTAATATTTGGGAATTAAATATTAATTTTACAATAAAGGGGACATTATGTATGATGGTGTACCCGATACACAACCATGGGTTTCTTTGAAATATTATGTTGCACACTACTAATATAATATTATTATTTTAAATGGTATTTAATGCCTCATCATTATATTAGAGGGAATGAATAGAACTAACTAACATTTTATTATATATGTTTTTTAATTGTTTTACAATTATCTAAAAAAAGTTAGGGGCTTAAAATATGAATGAATCTAATTTTATTCATTAATACTCTAATATTCTGTTAAAGGGCGATTTACCGCCTTTTGATAGAGAACCCTATTTAAATATAGTTTTGGTCCTTTTTATAAATTATATTTTACCAAATAAAATATTTCTATAGAATAGGTACATCAAAATTTAGGTTGTGTAATTTTTTTGTAATTTTTCCATTAAAGTTTATTTTTTACTGAATAGTGAAAATATTGTATATTAATTAAAAACTACTTTTTAATATAATTTTTTTATAAGGTTATATTATATTATTAATTAGTTTTAAAGTGTAATTATAATATATTTTTACCATTTAATCCAATGTTGGTCATTGGAATTAATTTCTCATTGAAATTGGACATAAATAAGTGTCAATCTTTTGATACTTATTGTTTCTTAAAAACACACTATTTGTTTTAACAACGGGAATTAATTTTAAATTAATTAATTCCACTTATATGTTTTGAATTTAGAAAAATACACATCATTTTTGGATTTTTAATATCAAATATATCTTAGTATGAATTTTTGGTATTTTTTTGAAAAACATCAATTTTTTATGAATAGTTAAACCACTTAATAGTAGTTAAAAAATTTGACTTTTTCATTTAAATGAAATTTCACCACTTTTCTGAATTGAATTTCAAAAATACAATTTTAATGGTTGTTATTAGTATGTAAAATTGGGTTCAATAAGATGAAAATAATTTTTTGGTGAATAGAAACTTTTGACTTTTCTTTATCGCCGTTAAAGATAAATACGGCAATTCAAGGTAAAAAGAATATTGTAATACTTCAAAAGTACCACAAAACTTGTTCTAAACATACTGGATGAGTAATTTCATACCATTTTCATCCTTGTATCTATTTGGGGACCCCATGTAGCCACTTATGAATGATAATGACATTTTAGATTAATTAATTTAATGTAAAGGAAAAATGACATAAACATAAATCATTTAGTAAATGAAATTTTATGTCATGTTATAGAATTAATATTTTTGAAAATAAATATTCATTGGAAATTAAAAATTATTTCATAAATAATGGTATTTTTTTATCGTTTTTAGATATCTAATAAATTAAATTATTTATGATAGAATAATGATGCAGTGTTTACATCATTAATAAATCATTTAAATAAATAAGATTATAAATATTAAAATACCATCCAAAACATGTCCAATTCTTATTGTATGATTTTATTTCAACCATGAGTCGTATTATCTTCGTCTCTAATGATTTTAGGACCTTTAAAAACTGAATATCATCATATAATAAAATAATAGTATCACACTTTCCTAAAGAGCCCCTCCTCCCCCTTATAAAAATACCTGACTTGTAACCAATTAAATACACCTATCAAGACTTTAGTATCATCCAAACTCTACCTGATAAATTTCCCTAAATCCCTCTCCTCCTCCAAGAAGCCTTTCCTTAGGAAAAAGGCACTTAAATAATTCTTTTTTCTTTAATCCAATGGAAGCTACCCAAATTAAAGGTAATAGTTCCGCTTAACTTTTTTCTTTTATTTTACTTCTCCAACCCCTAAACTATTTTTATTACTTTCCTTTATAACAAAAAAATTATCATCAATATACTATGATTTTTTTATGAGAAGTATTTTAACTACTCTTACACACACCTCTAACTAATGGATGAAAAACGTACTGTTTCTATGGATGGCAAACTAACGCCTCACGAAACGATGATTGTTTTATTATCTACTACCGCCTCTCATGGTGTCCATTTAGATGGTACTGTATTTACATATGATATATATTATGTTTATAATTTCATTATTATTCTGTATTTTACATTTATATCCTTCCTTTATGGTTTCCATTATGGGTAAACGTGATAATTTCATTTGAGGACGTGTGGACTATCATCCCTCGTAGTGATATCACTCATTAATGCCACATGTGGGATGTATAAATTATGGGATTAATGATATTACGTATGATATTATACTATAATTTTAATTTACCAATGTATCATTATGTTTTATTTCCATTAAAATAAGAAATAGAAATGAAAGTAGCGTTCATGCGGATGTACGACTTACCGTCTCCATGAATGGTGCATTTCATTTATTACCTCCAAATGTTTTGTACTATTATATATACATGTATATACTGGATAAATATTATATATATTATATCTAAATCATGAATATCTAGTTGGATATAGTGAAATTTTGACTATGTTAACAACTTGTAATTATAAGAAGTTTATTTTTGACTCAAGTACCAAATATCGAAAAAATGACCATTATTAACTTAAATGATTGCATAATATCTCTATAAGGGTAATAAGTGATATAAAAATATTAATAAATGTGAAAAAGGTTCTTAAGTAATTAGAAATTAACTTTAGTTTATTATTCTGGAAGAACAAGGAACAAACAAGTCAAGTCGGACATGAGGTAAGGGATTTCTTATCTCACTTTTAATTTCGTGAGATTTCCAATGTTCACCACTTAGTTACTACATGTGGTGTACTATGTACTTATATTTGATATATATTATCAGGATTATCTTTTTATTCAAGGTATTCTGTTATTCATTTTGTGGTTATTAACTTTAGGTCATACGAATCCATTGAGTGCTACGTGGTAAGGGGTATTCATCTCACTTTTTATTCCCGTGAGATTCAAGCTATATTGCAACTATTTCCTTTTGTGTCGTGTATGTACTTCCCATGATTGTATTCCTTTTTTAATATAAATAAATTTATGGGTATTTAAATATTTATTTTATAATACTTCTTTCATGGGTTATATGTTTCGTAAGTTACCAAATCGTTAAGGGAACCTTTTAACCCAATTTCTATTCCTTGAGTTAATCATATAATTCCTAATTATGTCATGATATGATTATGTGTGGTATCAGTTGTTATTTATTTATGTTCTAATTTCCACTCCCCTTTTGTGGATATAATTTTTAAAACCATAATCACTCCATTTATAAATTCTCAGGTCATTGATTTGAACTTGATATGAGTAATTTTATGTCAATTTCCATTCATTGAGTTAAACATCCAAGTCATTGGTTTTCTATTAAAAAGAACATGTGTGAATTTACTATGATTTATTTTCACTTAATATCCAATCATATTGACTAAATATATATTTTTCACACATTATTATGTAATTGATTTATCCTTATTCCAAGGATACCATTTTTATAAGGCATTTCGTCTCAATTTACATTCCATTGAGACTTCATTATTGTTATGAACCAATTCAACTTTATATGGTGTATATACTGCCCATTGGCATATTATATCATGAATCCTTTTATTCTCATGATATTATAAAGTTCTGATTAAATGTTATTCCTTAATTATTTTTATTCAAGCATCTCTCATTTTGATAAAACACTTTAACAAAAATATCATTTTAAATGTTTTAAAGATTTATTATTATAAATATTTATCATTGATGTCCATGTTTTAAAAATGGTTTTTAGAATTTATTTATATATACATTAATGTTTTCAAATGATAATTCATTAAAAGCTTCAAAGTTGTATGGGACACTTTACTTCAAAAATATATTTACTAAATTTTTTAAATGGTATTGAAAATGATTTGATAAAGCATTGTTTATTTCAGTATCATGAAATGTTATATTGTGATTAGAATGTGGAAATTTTATATTTTCATTATTCTTGTGTTATGTGTTTTGAATATATTATGGTTATTGGGCATTTTTTACCTATACTAGTGGTTCTGTGATAAACCTTGGGCGGGTGAACCAGAGATAGCTCTCCAATGCATTGGGTAATGTGACAGAGGTAAACTTGAAGATTCTCCTAAGAGATTTAGGTAATACACTATGATGGGTATTCCAAGTGTAACTCCCTATGTAACTGTGATATCTACAATGTATGTTTGATATGGATTCCATAAGTAACCTTTGTGATTTATGATTTGTGTGTGTTATTCATAAATCGTATGACTTCGTAAGGTATGTTATGATTGAAAAATATAGTTTCATTGGTTTGTATTTATTGATGGGATAATAGTTTCCTTCCTTATTTTGTAACCCTTACTATGCTTTTTATGCTCATCCCATGTTATTGAAATGTTTTCCACAGGACTTAAAGATAAATAGCGTCAAGGATGGGATCATGGAAATTTCATGCTGTCTAAAATATGGAACTAGACATGCTTCTTATTAAGAGTTTTTATTTTATGTAAAAATGGATACTATGTAGTAGTGTCTAATGGTAATATTCATGTTGTTATGTAATAGTAATGTCTTAATCCTCTAAAACTCTAAACATGAAAAGACCCTCAATGCTAATTATTCATTTATTTCAATATAATGTAATGTTATATGGTCGGGTCCTTATATCAGAAGCTGCAGACAAAAATTGCATAGAAGAGCGGCCTAAACTACCACCTCCCTTCTTCAACTGTTCCTCCCTCTTTCTATACTCTTCTAAAGAGTTGCAACTAACCACAATGGATACAGACCCAGAGAAACCAGACCTACCATTATGGTAAATCTCCACCATACATTCTCAATCAATGACCTCATAATAGGTCATCATATTAAATAATAACACCTAAGAGTATGTCTATAGTCGCAAGCCTTTCTCAAACCTCTATGCCTTAAATTATTAGTTCGAGACGGTTTCAGGGACCTAACGAACCAACTCAATGAAACAGTTGGCGTACTACATCAGAGAAGGATTCCCCAAAACAAGGTAAATGATCTCATTGGACAATACAAGACCTCTGGTCTGTACTGTTCATCGAATATAGCCATGAAATCACCCTAGCGCAACTGCCCAGTCTTCACAGTCTAAAGCAGTGACCCCCACCACTTATGACTAGGCCCCTCCAATAGAAAAGTGTCACACTTCACCCTTATCTCCTCGGGTGTTTGTAGGATCTCAAACATATGCTCATTCTTCTTGAGAAATGCTTATACATACTAGGCCTCTGAGCTGCCTCAAAAGACAGGAGGATTGTTTTTCAGAAACTCTTATGTTTAATGGTTTCTAGGACCTGAATAGTCTGCTAAAATGGAATATTATTTAGATTTGGTCCATGTTCCAATTAATGGACACCTCAGAACATAGCCTCAACTAGCCTCTATTCAATCGGTGTGGGAGAAATCTCTTTGTCATCCCTCCATATTATCAATATACTAGGATGTTGTTATGAGATGTATTTTAACTACACATACACACACCTATATCTAATGGGTGAAGAACATACTATTTCTGTGGATGAAAAACTAACGCATCACGAAACGATGATTTTTTTATTATCTCCTACTGCCTCTCATGGTGGATATTAAGATAGAACTGTATTTACATATGATATATATTATTTTTATATTTTCATTATGCTTCTGTCTTTTACATATATAGCCTACCATTATGCTTTCCATTATGGGTAAATGCGATAATTTCATTTGAGGAAGTGCAGACTACCGCCCCCTCAAAGGGATATGATTCGTTAATGCCACATGTGGGATGTATAAAGGATGGTGTTAATCATTTTATTTATTATATCATACTGGAATTATAATATACCTATGTATCCTTATATTTTAATTCCATTAAACTATGAAATAAAAATGAATGTAGCATTCATGCGTAGGTACGGCTTACCGTCTCCACGAACGGTGCATTTAATTTATTACTTCCAAATGTTATGTGGAATTGTAAATACATGTATATATTGGATATATATGATATATATTATATCTAAATAATGAATATCATTCTGGATATAATGAACTTTTGACTATGTGAACAACTTGTAATTATAAGCAGTCTATTTTTGACTCAAGTACCAAATATTGACAATACGACCATTATTAAATTAAATTATTTCATAATATCTAAAACATGGTAATAAGTGATATAAAAATAATAATAAACTTTAAAGAGGTTCTTAAGACTATATAAATTAACTTTAGTTTATTGTTTAGCATAAACAAGGAACAAACAAGTCAACTTGGACACGAGGTAAGGGATTTATTTTCTCACTTTTAATTCCGTGAGATTTCCATTATTCACAACTTATTTATTGCACGTGGTGTACTGTGTACATCCATTTGATATATATCATCATGTTTAACTTTATATTCATGGTATTTGTTTCATTTGATGGTTATTAACTTTGGGTCATACGACTCGATTGATTACAACATGGTAAGGGTTTTCATCTCGATTTTTTTCCCGTGAGATTCATACAATATTGCCACTATTTCCTTTTGTGTGGTGTATGTACTACCAATGACTTTATTAATTGTGTAATATACTTTAATTTATGGGAATTTATATCTTATTTTTATGATCATTCTTTCATGGGTTTTATGTTTCGTAAGTTATCAAATCTGTAAGGGAACCTTTTAACCCAATTTCTATTCCTTGGGTTAATCTTATAATTATTAATTATTTCATGCTATGATTATGTGTGTAATCAATATTTATTTATTTATTTTGTAATTTCCATTCCACATTGTGTTTATATACTTTTTATAACCATAATCTCTCCACTGATAAATTCTCAAGTCCTCGATTTGAACTTGAAAATAGTAATTTTAACTCAATTTCCATTCATTGAGTTAAACATCCAACTCATTGGTTTGGTATTAAACAGAACATGTGTGAATTTCCTATGATTTATTTACACTGAATTTTAAATCATATTGAGTGTATATATATTTTTCACATATTATTATGTAATTAATTTATCCTTATTCTAAGGATACCGTTTTTATAATGGATTTCGTCGCAATTTACATCCCATGAAGACTTCATTATTGTTATGAACCAATTCAATTTTATATGGTGTATATACTATCTTTTGGAATATTATATCATGAATCCCTTTTTTCTCATGATATTATAAATTTCTAATTAAATGTTATTCCTCATTTATTTGTATTCAAGCGTCTCTCTTTTTGTTAAAGACTCTTCAACTAAAATATCATTTCAAATAATTTAAAGAGTTATTATTATAAATATTTTTCATTAATGTCAATGTTTTAAAAATGATTTGTAGGATTTATTTATATTTACAATAATGTTTTCAAATGATAATTATTTAAAAGATTCAAAGTGGTATGGGACACATTGATTCAAAAATCTCTTTATTAAATATTTTAAATGGTTTTGAAAATGATTTGACAAAGCATTTTTTATTTCAATATCTTTATTTTTTGTATTGTGATTGGAAGGTGGAAATGTTATATTTACATTATGATTGTGTTATGTGTTATGTGTAATGAATATGTTATTTTTATTGGGAATTACTTACCTATACAGGAGGTTCCATGATAAACCATGGGCGGGTGAGACCGAGATAGCTCTCCAATGTATTGTGTAACATGAATGAGGTAAACATGATGTTTCTCCTAAGAGATTTAGGAAATATACTATGATGGGTATTCCTAGTGTAACTCCATATTTAGCTATGATAGATACAATGTAATTTTGATATGGATGCCCTAAGTAACCTTTATTATTTATGATTTGTGTGTGTTATTCATAAATATTATGATTTCATATGGTATGTTATAATTGAAAAATATATTTTCATTGATTTGTATTTATTGATGGGATAATATTTTCCTTCTTTATTTTATAATCCTTACTGAGCTTTTTATGCTCATCTAATGTTTTTGAAATATTTTCTAGAGGACTTAAAGATGAATAGGGTCAATTATGGGATCAAGGAAAAATCATGCTGTCTAAAATATGGAACTAGAAATGTTTCTTTTTAATGGTTTTTATTTTATAAAAAACATTGATAATAAGTATTAGTGTCTACTTGTAATATTCAAGTTTTTATGTAATATTTTTGGACCAATTATCTAAAACATTAAACATGAAAACAAACTCAATGTGAATTAATCATTTAATTCAATTTTATGTAATGTTATAAGGTTGGGTCCTTATAGTTGGTATCGAAGTTGGTTTAGAAAACTCTAGGGATTTGGAGTTTTCGTTATACACATGGTTAGTCCCTATATCTATTAATTCGGATAAATCCTTGTTTTATAACTTTTTCAGATCAAGAAAATTCAGTTACAAATGGAAGGAGGAGGATCTCAAATGGCATTCATATCTCTTCCTGAGGTCATGATTGCAATAATTATTGCAAAGTCATGTTCGGATGACTCTGAAACTTTTTCTAGAATACAACTCACTTGCATGCATTTGTTTGAGATATTAAACACCTCCACTATACCTCTTTATCATCGTGGATCATTGGTTGTATATAGACAAATAATATTTTCAAAATATTCTCATATTTTCAAGAAAGGTAAATATTATCAAGGCATTTTCAAATATTTTACCTTATCACAAGATTTTGAAGCATATTATGATTTTAAAAAAGGTGCTGAAGATGGAGACCCTTGCGTAACCTATTTATATTTCTTTTACAATATATTCTCTCAACACATACCAATGGTATTTCAAAAGGACCATTAATTGTGAGTTTCAACTTAAATTTGGTCCGACTATTTTATAGAAATCATGTTTTATCAGATGTTTTGAAATTATATGTCATAAAGGATTGTTTTCCAAAACTATTTTTCTATGAACACCTATATGATCCACGTTGTACAAGGTGTATTTGGATGGAGGAAGAAAATTATTTTGAGGGATATCTAAATCATTATTTTAATGCATGGAACTTCTACCTACGTGAACAAGATGATGATAAAACCAATGTACAACATGATAAATGTATGATGTTATTCATTTTTTAGATTGTTTTATTGTATCATATGGTGCTGAAATAAGACTTCAAGATTTAATATGTGGAGATAATAATGAATTTGAATGAAAATGAGAGGTCTAAGGAAACCATTGAGGTTAAAAAAAGTTAGTGTTATTTTTGAGTTTTATAAAAAGGACAACCCATAGGATGGGTGACAACCCGTCGCTTCTCGTAAGTCCATAGGAATCGAACCCACACCCGAAGAGTGACAAGGGCGCATTGACTACCACTAGCCTACTTGAATTCCATGGTTAGTATGACCTATTATTTTAGTAAAATGTTTTTATAGAATAAGAATAAGTTAATTTTTGGAACTTATGTTTTATCAAATGAATATACATAGTATAAAATATGATTTATTGTTTAAGTGAAAAAGGTTTTTGTGGAAGAAATTCTCTCTTTTTAAGAAACTCTGTATGCCTATGAATGATAGAACAGTGTGGGATTTTAATTGTGGAATAAGGGTTCAAATTTTAATTTGGAAGAATCTATTTTCTTATTATTCACATATAATGACTTAGTTTATTTATGAAACTTGTTAACCAATCATGGAGAATATGTGATTAGGTTAATTACATTTCAATATGAGATTTTATGAGTAACTGATGTTATTTGGTGATAAATGATAAGATTTATCTTGGAAGACTATGTAATTATTTCCTTATGAGATTTGGCTTTCAATCTTCATTTGGATTAATTTTGGATAATTTTATGGACAGTTGTTTATTGAATGGTCTTAGTTGAACATTGGGAATTGTTTTACAAATTTTGGAGTTTAAGATTAGTTTTTCTTTTTGTAAATGATTATCCTTTTTGGGTATTATCTAATCTCGCACAAACGATTTGGGTTTTAGTTGATGTATAAAGGCAAGGGATATGTATAGTTATTATTTTGTGGATTATGTGATTCTCAAGAAAATGATACTTGTGATTTTGATGTGACCAAGTCTTTTTTAATGCTCTTTATTTGGAGAAAATATTAGTTTTTGGTAGAAACTTATTAATGGATGAAACTCTACTTGAAAGTAATTATATTTACTTATGTTATTATTCAATGTAGTAAATGAATTCTTATAAATTATGAAAAGGAATGTAAAATAATGACTTTTTTGGTTTACATTTCTTATTGGTAAATCAAAGACCATTTAACACATCATAAGTTTGTATTTTTATGGTGTTCAACTTTCTCCTAATCGTGTTTTCTATCACTCTCCATCAGAACATGACTGTTTTATCTCTCTTCCATATCCATGTCTTCCTACATGGAATCCTAGTACGGGTTATCTCAGGTGACCATTGTACTTTTGTTTATTTCTTTTAAAGTGATAGTTTTACTGACTCTTTTTCAATGTGGTACTTTTAATGAAGTTTCCAAGCCCAGTTTTAAAATTGTGATAACACAATTCCCAAAAGGGGGGAAAGATGTTACATCCTAGATAAATAATAATAACAAACATTTCATATGTATTAATATTTATGAGTTAAATAATAATTTTACATTAAATATGATGCTATGTTTGATGGCGTACCCGATACGTAACCACGGGTTTCTTTGAAATCTTACGTTGCACAATAATAATATAATATTATTATTTTAAATAGTAGTTAGTGTATAGATGTTGTATTGAAGAGAATGAATAGAAATAACTAAAATATAATTATATATGTTTTTTAAATGTTTTTACCATTATCCAAAAAATGTTAGGGGCTTAAAATATGAATGAATCTAATTTTAAGCAAGAATACTCTAATATTTAGTAAAAAGTCGATTTACTGCCTTTTGATGGAGAACCCTCTTTAAATCTAGTTTTGGTAATTTTTATACATATTATTTGACCAAATGAAATCCCCCTTTATAATGGAGACATCAAAATTTACTTTGTGTAATTTTTTTAATTTTTCTGATAAAGTTCATTTTTTTAATGAATAGTGAAAATATTGTATTTTAATTCAAAACTACTTTTTAATATAATTTAGTTATATGGATAGATTTTCTTTTTAGTAGGTTTAAAATTATAATTAGAATATATTTTTAAAATTTAATCCAATGTTGGTCATTGAAATTAATTTCACTTTGAAAGTGCACATAAACAAGTGTCAATCTTTTGATAGTTACCGTTTCTTAAAAACAATCTATTTGTTTCAACAATGGGAATTAATTTTAAATTAGTTAATCACACTTCTATGTTTTTAATTTTGAAAAATAGACATCATTTTTATAATTCAGAATATAAAATATATCTTAGGCTGATTTCTTGCTATTTTTCTAAAAAACATCGATTTTTGATGAATAGTGAAACCACTTAGTAGTAGTTAAAAAAACTGACCTTTTCATTTAAATGAAATTTTACCACTTTTGTTAATTGAATTTAAAAAATCTGACATACATGGTTGTTATTAGTAAGTAGAATTTGGTTCAATAAGATGAAAATAATTTTTTTATGAATAGTAATTTTTTAGTTTTATTTATCGCGGTTAAAGGTAAAAAGGGTAATTCAAGGTAAAAAGAATATTGTAATAATTAAAAATTAGCTTAACACTTTTCCTTATTTATTGGATGACTAATGAAAGACCATGGTAATCCTTGGGTCTATTTTGGGACCCCATGGAGCCACTTATGAATGATAATGACACTTTAGATTAATTAATTAAATGTAAAGGGAAAATGACATAAACTAAAAACTTTTCGTAAATTAAATTTTATATGGTGTTATATAAGTAATATTTTTTACTATAAATATTTATTGTAATTATAAAAAGATTGAATACATCATTTTAGTTTTTTTATAATTTTTCGATATTGAATAAATTAAATTATTATTGACACAATAATGATGCAGTGTTTACCTCATTAATAAATCATTTTAATAAATAAGATTATAAATATTAAAATAACATCCAAAACATGTCCAATTTTTATTGGACGATTTTATTTCTACCACGAGCCATCTTATCTTCGACTCTAATGATTTTTGGACGTTTAGAAACCAAATATCATTATATAATAAAATAATATTATCACACTTTCCTAAAGAGCTCCCCTATAAAAATCCCTCACTTCTAACCAATTGCACACACCTCTCAAGCCTTTAGGCTGGTCCAAACTCTTCCAAATTAATCTCCATACATCCTTCTACTCCTCCAAGATGCCTTACCTTAGGCAGAAGGCAATTCAAGAGGTCCTTTTGGTTCAAACCAAATGAAGATACCCAAATTAAAGGTAATATTTCCTCTTAACATCATTTATTCTATTTTACTTCTCCAACCACTAAAATATTTTTATTCCATTCTTTTATAACTACACTACTATACTCAATATAATAGGATATTATTAATAGAAGTAATTTAAATACACATACACATACCTCTATCTAATGGTTGAAGAACATATTGTTTATATGCATGGAAAACTAACGCCTCCTGAAACGATGATTGTTTGATTATCTCATACCGCCTCTCATGGTGGCTATTAAAATGGAGAATTATTTATATATGATATATATTATTTTTATATTTTTTTATGCTTCTGTATTATACATTTTTATCGCAACCTTATGTTTTACATTATGGGTAAACGCGGTAATTTCATTTGAGGAAGTGCGGACTACCGCCCCCTCAAAGTGATATGACTAGTTAATGCCATATGTGGGACATATAAAGGATGGAGTTAATGATATTATTTATGATATTATATTGTAATTATAATATCCAAATGTATCAATATGATTTAATTCCACTAAAATAATAAATATAAATGAAGGTAATGTTCATGCGTACGTACGGCTTGCCGTCTCCATGAACGGTGCATTTCATTTCTTACCTCTAAATGTTATGAAATATTATAAATACATGTATATACTTGATATATATGATATATATGATATATAAATCATTAATATCATTCTGGATATAACGAACTTTTGACTATGTGAACTACATGTTATTATAAGAAGTCTATTTTTGACTCAATTACAAAATATCGACAAAACGACCATTATTCAGTTAAATGATTTAATAATATCTATAACATGGTTAAAATTGATATAAAAATAATAATAATAATGAAAAAGGTTCAAAATAAATTAGAAATTAACTTTAGTTTATTATTGAAGAAGCTCAAGGAACAAGCAAATCAAGTCAGACACAAGGTAAGGGATTTCTTATCTCACTTTTAATTCCGTGAGATTTCCATTGTTCACCACTTATTTATTGCACGTGGTATACTGTGTACTGCCATTTGATATATATTATCATGATTCCATTTATATTCATTGTATTCTGTTATTCATTTGGTGGTTATTAACTTTGGGTCATATGACTCGATTGATTACAACGTTGTAAAGTGTTTTCATCCCACTTTTTATTCCAGCGAGATTCATGCTATATTGCCACTATTTCCTTTTTTGTGGTGTATGTACTTCCCATTATTGTCTTCATTGTGCAATATACTTCAATATATGGGTATTTAAATCTTCATTTTATGATCCTTATTTCATGGTTTATATGTTTCTTAATTTACCAAATGGGTAAGGGAACCTTTAAACCCAATTTTTATTCCTTGGGTTAATCTTATAATTTTTAATTATTTCATTCTATGGTTATCTATGGAGTCACTATTTATTTATTTATGTTGTAATTTCCACTCCCCTTTGTGTGTTTATACTTTTTATACCTATATTCACTCCATTGATAACTGTAATTTTAACTCAATTTCCATTCATTGAGTTAAACATCAAAGTCATTGGTTTTGAATTAAAAAGAACATGTGTAAATTTTCAATGATTTATTTAAAATGAATATCCAATCATATTGAGTGTATATATATTTTTCACACATTATTATCTAATTTATTTATCCTTATTCTAAGGATACCATTTTTATAAGGGATTTCATCTCAATTTAAATTCCATTAACACTTCATTATTGTTATGCACCAATTCAATTTTATATGGTGTATATACTATCCTTTGGTGTATTATATCATGAATCCCTTTATTCTAATGATTCTATAATGTTCTGATTAAATGTTATTCATCAATTATTTTTATTCAAGCGTCTCTCATTTTTTTAAAAACAATTGAACAAAAATATAATTTTAAATGTTTTAGAGATTTATTATTATAAATATTTTTCATTAATGTCCATATTTTAAAAATGGGTTTTAGGATTTATTTATATAGAAATTAATGTTTTCAAATGATAATTCATTAAAATATTCAAAGATGTATGGGACACATTGATTCAAAAATATCTTTCTTAAATGTTTTAAATGGTTTTGAAATTTTTTTGATAAATCATTGTTTATTTCAATATCGTGATTTGATATATTGTGATTGGAATGTGGAAATGATATATTTCCATTATACTTGTGTTATGTGTTATGAATATGTTATGGTTATTGGTCATTGTTTACCTATACGAGTGGTTCCGTGATAATTATAGGGTGGGTGAGCCCGAGATAGCTCTCTAATGCATTGGGTAACATGAGGGAGGTAAATGTGATTTTTTTCCTAATAGATTTAGGAAATAAACTGTGATGGGTATTCCAAGTGTAACTCCTTGTGTAGATATGGTAGCTAAAATGTAAGTATGATATGGATGCCACAAGTTACATTTATGATTTATGATTTGTGTGTGTTATTCATAAATCTTATGATTTCTTAAGGTATGTTATGTTTGAAAAATATAGTTTCATTGATTTGTATTTGTTGAAGGGATATGGTTTTTCGTCCATATTTTATAACGATTACTGAGCTTTTTATGCTCATCCCATGTTTTTGAAATTTTTTCAACATAACTTAATGATGAATAGAGTCAAGGATGGGACCAAGGAAAATTTTTTCTATCTAAAATATGGAAGTAGACTTGTTTCTTTTTAAGAGTATTTATTTTATGAAAAAATTGATATTAAGAAGTTGTGTCTACTTGTAATGATCAAGTTGTTATGTAATAGTTATGGCCTAATTATCTAAAAATATAGACCTGAAAAGATCCTCACTGTGAATTATTCATTTAATTAAATTTTATGTAATTTTATAAGGTCGGGTCCTTACAGTTTGTATCAATGTTCAGTTTAGACAAATTTGGGGATTAAAAGTTTTCATTAGACACATGGTTAGTCCCTTTGTCTATTATTTCAGTTAAATTCATATTTTATAACGTTCTAAAATCAATGAAATCCAGTTAGAAATTGAAGGAGGAGGATCTCAAACGACATTCATATCTTTTCCTGATGACATTCTTGCAATAATTATTTCAAAGTCTTGTTCGGATGATTGTGAAACATTTTCTAGCATACAACTCGCTTGAATGCAGTTTTTTGAGATATCAAACACCTCCACTAAACCTTGTTATCATTATGGATCATGGGTTGTATTTAGACAGATAATATTTTCACAATATTCTCATATTTTCATGAAAGGTAAATATTATCAAGGAATTTTCAAATATTTTACCTTTTCACAAGATTTTGAATCATATTATGATTTTAAAAAAGGATCAGAAGAAGGAGACCCCTGTGGAACCTATTTATATTTAATTTAAAATATATTCTCTCAGCACACACCTATGGTAATTTAAAAGGACCATTAATTGAACATTTCAACTAAAATTCGGTTCGACTATTTTATAGAAATCAGGTTTTATCAGATGTTTTGATATTATATTTTATACATGATTATTTTCCAAAATTGTTTTTCTTTGAACACCCATATGACCAATGATGTACAATGTGTATTTGGATTGAATAAGGAAATGATTTTGAAGGATCACTAAATCATTGTTGCAATGCATGGACCTTCTACCTATGTGAACAAGATGACGATTAAACCAAATGGACACATTGATCAAGGTATGATGTTCATTATTTTGGGGATCATTTTATTTTATCATATGGTCTTGAAATATGACATCAAGAATTAAGATGTGGAGATCATAATGAATTTGGATGAAAATGAGAGGTATAAGGAAACTATTTAGGTTAAAACATGTTAGAGTTTTTTTGAGTTTTATAAAAAGTACAACCCATGGGATGGGTGACAACCCGTCGCATCTATTAAGGCCAGAGGAATTGAACTCTCAACCGAAGAGAGACAAGGGTGCATCGCCTATGACTAGCCTACATGAAGTCCATTTTTAGTATGACTTATTATTTTAGTAAAATATTATTTATGGAACAAGAATAAGTTGATTTTTAAAACTTATGTTTTATCAAATGGATATACATAGTATAAAAAAATGATGTAGTGATTAAGTAAAAAAGGTTGTTGTGGAAGAGGTTCTCTCTTTTGAGAAAACTATATGCCGAAGGAAGATAGAATACTATGCGATTTCAATTGTGGAATAATGATTCAAGTTTTACTTGGGAAGAATCTATGATTTTATTATAGACATATGATGATTTGTTTTATTAATGAAACTAATTAACCTATCATAGGGAATATGAAATTAGGTTAATTACTTTCAATATGAGATTTTATGAGTAACTGATGTCATTTTGTGATAAATGATAGGATTTATCTTGGAAGACTATGTAATTAAATCCTTATGAGATTTGGGTTTCAATATTAGTTTGGATTACTTTTATTACTTTTATGGACAGTTGTCTATTGAATGGTCTTGGTTAAACGTTTGGTATAGTTTTTCAAATTGTGAAGATTAAGAGTATTTTTATTTTTGTAAAATATTATCATTTTTTGGTGATTATCTTATATCACAATAAACATTTTGGTTTTAGTTGATTTCTAAATACAAGGGAAATATATAGTTCTTCTTTTGTGGATTATGAGATTCTCAAGAAGATGATTCTTTTTCGTTTGATGTGACCAAGCCTTCTTGAATGCTATTTTTTTGGAGAAAAGGTGAGTTTTTTAAGAAACTTATTAAAGGATGAAACTCTACATGAAGGTATTTATATTTCCTTATATTGTTATTCTATGTAGTAAGTTAATTCATTCAAATAATGAAAAGGAATTTAAAAAAAATTGGTTTACGTTTCCTACTAGGTAATAAAATACCGTTTAACACAACATAAATTTGTGATTTTCTAGTGGTTAACTTTCTCCTAATCATGTTTTCTATCACTCGCCATTAGAACTTGACCATTTGTTCTCTCTTCTATATCCATGTTTTCCTAAATGGAATTCTAATACAGGTAATCTTAGGAGACCATTGTACTTTTCTTTCATTCTTTTAATGTGATAGTTTTACTGACTCTTTTCCGATGTGAGACTTTTAGTGATGTTTCAAAGACCATTTTTAAAATTGCAAGTACGCAATTCCCAAAATGAGGGAAGGATGTAATATCCCAAAAAATTAAGTAATAACACACTTTCATATTTATTAACATTTTTTAATTAAATATTATTTTTACATTAAATGGGACGATATCTTTGATGGTGTACCTGATACACAACCACGGGTTTTTTTGAAATCTTACGTTGCACCCTAATAATGTAATATTATTATTTTAAATGGTAGATAATGCCTTGCCATTGTATTGGCAGGAATGAATAGAAAAAACTAATATATTATTATATATGTTTGTTAAATGTTTTTACAATTATCCAATTAAATTTAGGGGCTTAAAATATGAATGAATCTAATTTTAAGGATAAATACTCTAATATTTAGTAAAAGGTCGATTTACCACATTTTGATGGAGAACCCTATTTAAATATTGTTTTGGTAATTTTTATACATACTATTTGACCAAATATAATCCTTATTTATAATGGGGACATCAAAATCTACTTTGTGTGAATATTTAGAATTTTTCTGATAATGTTCATTTTTTTAATGAATAGTGAAAATATTGTATTTTAATCCAAACTACTTTTAAGTCTAATTCATTTATATGGTTATATTATATTTTTAATTGGATTTAATGTGTAATTAAAATATATTTTTTCCATTTAATCCAATTTTGGTCATTGGAATTTATTTCACTTTCAAAGTGGACATAAACAAGTGTCAATCTTTTGATAGTTATTGTTTCTTAAAAACATGATATTTGTTTTAACAACAGGAATTAATTTTAAAATAATTAATTTTACTTATATGTTTTTGATTTATAAAAATAGGAATCATTTTTGAATTTGGAATATCAAATATAGCTTAGGATGAATTTTTTGTATTTTTCTGAAAAACCTCAATTTTTTATGAATAGTGAAACTACAGAGTAGTAGTTAAAAAAACTGAATTTTCATTTAAATAAAATTTTACCACTTCTGTGAATTGAATATTGAAAATAATACATGTATGGTTGTTATTATTAATTAAAATTTGGTTCAATAAGATGAAATTAATTTTTCGGTGAATATTAACTTTTGACTTTTATTTACCACAGTTAAAGGTAAATAGGGTAATTCAAAGTAAAAAAAATTTCAATAATTAAAAATTACCTTAACACTTGTCCATACCTTATTATATGACTAATGGACGACCATGGGCATCCTTTGGTCTATTTTGGGACCCCATGGAGCTATTTATGAATGCTAAGGACACTGTAGATTAATTAATTTAATGTAAAGGCAAAAATGACAAAGACAAAAAATATTAGTAGATTAAATGTTATATGGTGTTATATAAGTAATATTTTTTACTATAAGTATTCATTGTAAAGATTAAGATATTTACTACATCATGTATTTTTATAATTTTTAGATATAGAATAAATTAAATTATTTATGACACAATAATGATGTAGTGTTTACCTCATTAATAAATCATTTCAATAAATAAGATTATAAATATTAAAATTACATCTAAAACATGTAAAATACTTATTTGATGATTTTATTTCGACCCTTATATATATTATATTCGACTCTAATCATTTTTATTCCTTTAGAAACCGAATATAATTATATAATAAAATAATATTATCACACTTTCCTAAAGGGCCCCTCACCCCCCTTATAAAAATCAATCACTTATAACCAATTCCACACACCTCTAAAACTTTTATTATATTCCAAAATCTACCCAATTAATCTCCCTATATCCCTCTCCTCCTCCTAGAATCCTCACATTAGGCATAAGCCCCTTCAAGAATTCATTTTGGTTCAAACCAAAGGAAGTTACCCAAATTAAAGGTAACAGTTCCTCTTAACTTCTATTCTTTTATTTTACTTCTCCAACCCATAAAATCTTTTTATTACATAATTTTATAACAAAACGGGTATCCTTAATATACTATAATATTTTTATGAGAAAGAATTTAACTACACTTACACACACCTCTATCTAATTGGTGAAGAACATAATATTTCTGTGGATGGGAAACTAACGCCACACGAAATGATGATTGTTCAATTATCTCCTACCGCCTCTCATGTTATCCATTAATATGGAAATTTTTTATATATGATATATATTATGTTTATATTTTCTTTATGCTTCTGTATTTTACATTTCTATCCTACCTTTATGGTTTCCAATATGGGTAAAAGCGATAATTCCACTTGAGGAAATGCAGACTATCACCCCCTCAGAGTGATATGACTTGTTAATTCCATATGTGGGATGTGTATAGGATAGAGTTAATGGTATTATTTATGATATTATACTGTAATTATAATATAACATTGTATCTTTTGGTTTTAATTCCATTAAAATAGGAAATATAAATGAAAGTAGCGTTCATGCGTACGTACGGCTTACCGTCTCCATGAATAGAAAATTTCATTTCATACCTCCAAATGTTATGTACTATAATAAATACATGTATATAATAGATATATAAGATATATAAGATATCTAAATCATGAATATCATTCTGGATATAATTTACTTTTGACTATATGAACAACTTGTAATTATACGAAGTCTATTTTTGACTCATGTACTAAATATCGACAAAACGACCATTATTAACATAAATGATTTCATAATATCTATAACATGGTAATAAGTGATATAAAAAGAATAATAAACTTGAAAAAGGTTCTTAATCAAGTAAAAATTAATATTAGATTATTATTCGGGAAGAACAAGGAACAAACAAGTCAAGTCGGACACGATGTAAGGGATTTCTTAACTCCTTTTTAATTCTGTGAGATTTCCATTGTTCACCACTTATTTATTGCATGTGGTTTACTCTGTACTTCCATTTGATATATATTATCATTATTTTCATTATATTCAAGGTATTATATTAATCACTTTGTGGTTATTAACTTTGGGTCATACGACTCGATTGATTACAACGTGGTAAGGGGTTTTCATCTCACATTTTATTCCCGTGAGATTCATGCTATATTGACACTATTTCCTTTTGTGTGGGGTATATACATCCCATTATTTTATTAATGGGGTAATATACATCAATTTATTGGTATTTACATCCTCATTTTATGATCCTTCTTTCATGGGTTGTATGTTTCGTAAGTTACAAAATCGGTATGGGTGCCTTTTAACCCAATTTCTATTCTGTGGGTTAATATTATAATTCTTAATTATGTATTTCTATGATTATGTGTGTAATAACTATTAATTTATTTATGTTTTCATTTCTACTCCCCTTTGTGTGGATATACTTTTTATACCCATAATCACTCCATTGATAAATTCTAAAGTCATTGATATGAACATCATAAGAGTAATTTTAACTCAATTTTCATTCATTGAGTTAAACATCCAAGTCATTGGTTTTGTATTAAAAAACATATATGAATTTCTTATTATTGATTTACAATGAATATATAATCATATTGAGTGTATATATATTTTTCACACATTATTATATAATTTATGTATCCTTATTCTAAGGATTCCATTTTTATAAGGTATTATGTCTTAATTTATATTCCATTGATACTTCATTATTTTTATGCAACAATTCAATTTTATATGGTGTATATACTATCCTTTGGCATATTATATGATGAATCTATTTATTCTCATGATATTATAAAGTTCCGATTGAATGTTATTCCCCAATTATTTGTATTCAAGTGTATTTAATTTTGTTAAAAACTCCTTAACTAAAATACCATTTTAAATGTTTTAATGATTTATTATTATAAATATTTATCATTAATGTCCATGTTTTAAAAATGGTTATTAGGATTTCTTTTTATGGACATTAACTTTTCCAAATGATAATTAATTAAAAGCTTCAAAGTGGTATGGGAAACTTTGATTCAAAAATCTCTTTGTTAAATGTTTTAAATGGTTTTGAAAATGATTTGATAAAGCATTTTTTATTTCAATATCTTGATTGGATATGTTGTGATTGGAATGTGGAAATGTTATATTTCCTTTATACCTGTGTTATGTGTTATGAATATTTTATGGTTATTGGGAATTGTTTACCTATACGGTTGGTTCCGTGATAAACCTTGGGGTGATCACCAGATAGCTCTCCAATGCATTGGGTAACGTGACAGAGGTAAATGTGATGTATCTGCTAAGTGATTTAGGGAATATACTATGATGGGTATTCCAAGGGAAAGTCCCTATGATTCTATTATAGTTACAATATATGTTTGATATGGATTCCATAAGTAAAATTTATGATTTATGATTTGTTTTTGTTATTCATAAATCATATGATTTTGTAAGGTCTGTTATGATTGAAAAATATAGTTTCATCGATTTGTATTTATTGATGGGATAATGTTTTCCTTTCTTATTTTATAACCCTTACTGATTATTTTATGTTCATCCCATGTTTTTGAAATATTTTCTAGAGGACTTAAACATGAATAGGGTCAAAGATGGGATCAAGGAAAAGTCATGCTGTCTAAAATATGGAACTAGACAATTTTATTTTTAAGAGTTTTTATTATATGAAAAAAATGGATACTATGTAGTAGTGTATGCCTGTAATATTAAAGTTGTTATGTAATAGTTATGTCCTACTTCTCTAAAACATGATACTTGAAAATATCTTCAATGTGATTTATTCATTTAATTAAATTTTCTGTAATGTTATAAGGTCGGGTCCTTATAGTTGGTATCAAATGTCAGTTTAGACAACTTTAGGGATTTTGAGTTTTTGTGACACATTCTTAGTACCTATGTCTATTATTTTACATAAATATTTATTTTATATCTTTTTTAGAATAGGAAAAGTCAGTTACAAATGGAAGGAGGGGGATCTCAAATGACATTCCTATCTCATCCTGATGACATGCTTGCAATAATTATTACAATGTCATGTTCGAGCAATTTTGAATCATTTTCTAGATACAACTCACTTGCAAGTAGTTGTTTGAGATATAAAACACCTCCAATATACCTTTATCATCGTGTACCTTGGGTTGTATTTAGAAAAATCCCATTTTCACAATATTAACCTATTTTCAAGAAAGTTAAATATTATCATGTTATTTTCAAATATTTTTCTTTATCACAAGATTTTGAAGAATATTATGATTTTAAAAAATATGCTGAAGAAGGAGATCCTTGAGAAACCTATTTATATTTTCTTTTACAATATAGTCTCTAAATACAGACCTATGGTATTTTAAAAGGACCATTAATTGAAAGTTTCAACTCAAATTCGGTTAGACTATTTTATAGAAATCATGTTTTATCAAGTGTTTTCTAATTATATGACATACTTGATTATTTTCCAAAACTGTTTTTCTGTTAACACCCATATGGCCCAAGTTGTATAAGGTGTATTTGGATGTAGGAATTAAATGATTTTTAAGGATATCTAAATCATTATTGCAATGTATGGACCTTCTACCAAGCTGAACAAGATGACGATGAAACCAAATGGACACTATGATCAAGCTATGATGTTCTTCATTTTGGGGATCGTTTTATTTTATCATATAGTGGTGAAATAAGACTTCAAGAATTAAGATGTTGAGATCATAATGAATTTCTATGAAAATGAGAGGTATAAGGAAACCATTTAGGTTTAAACATGTTAGGGTTATTTTGCGTTTTATAAAAAGGACAACCCGTAAGATGGGTGACAACCCATTGCATCTGGCAAGACCACTGGAATCGAACCCACAGCCAAAGAGTGACAAGGGTGCATCGCCTACCACTAGCCTACTTGAAGCCCCTGGTTAGTATGACTTATTATTTTAGTATAATGTTTTTATGGAACAAGAATAAGTTTATTTTTGGAACTTATGTTTTATCAAGTTGGTATACTTAGTATAAATAAATTATTTAGTGATTAAGTGATAATGGTTGTTTAGGAAGACGTTCTCTCTTTTGAGTAAACAAAATATGTCTATGGAAGATAGAAAATTATGGGATTTCAATTATGGAGTAATGGTTGAAAATTTAGTTTGGAAGATTCTATGTTATTATTATGGACATATAATGATTTTTTTATTTATGAAACTGATTAACCTATCATGGAGAATATTTTATTAGGATAATTACTTTTCAATATGAGATTTTATGAGTAACAGATGTTGTTTGGTGATAAATGATTAGATTTATCTTGGAAGACTATGTAATTAAATCCTTATGAGATTTGGGTTTCAATAATTGTTTGGATTACTTTTGAAGAATTTTATAGACAGTTGTTTATTGAATGGTATTGGATGATATTTTGGTAATGTTTTTCAAATTTTTGAGATTAAGAGTAGTTTTTATTTTTGTAAAAGATTATCCTTTTTGGGTATTATCTAATCTCGCACTAACCATTTTGGTTTTAGTTGATGTCTAAAGACAAGGGATATATATAGTTATTCTTCTGTGGATTATGTGATTCTCAAGAAGATGAGTCTTGTGCTTTTAATGTGAGCAAGTCTTTTTGAATGATCTTTGTTTGGAGAAAAGATTAGTTTTTGGTAGAAAATTATTAAAGGAAGAAACTCTACTCGAAGGTAAGTATATTTCCTTATTCTATTATTCTATGAAGTAAATGAATTCCTCCAGATTATGAAAAGGAATGTGAAACAAAAATGTTGTCGGTTTACGTTTCCTACTAGGTAATCAAAGACCGTTTAACACATCATAAGTTTATGATTTTGTGGTGGTTAACTTTCTCCTAATCATGTTTTCTATCACACTCCATTAGAACTAGACCATTTGTTCTCTCTTCTATATCCATGTTTTTCTACATGGAATTCTAGTATGGGTTATCTCGGGTGGAAATAGTACTTTTCTTTCTTTCTTCAAAGCTGATAGTTTTACCGACTCTTTTCTGATGTGGGAGTTTTAATGATGTTTCCATTCCCAGTTTTAAAATTGCGAGGACGCAATTTCAAAAACGGGGGAGGGATGTAACATCCCAGATAAATAAGGAATATGAAACATTTCATATTTATTAATATTTGTGAATTAAATTTTAATTTTACATAAAGGGGGTGCTATGGTCGATGGCGTACCCGATACGCAACCACGAGTTTCTTTTAAATCTTAAATTGCACAGTAATAATATAATATTATTATTTTAAATGGTGGTTAATGCCTAGTCGTTTTATTGGGAATAATGAATAAAACTAACTAAAATATGATTATATATGTTTGTCAAATTTTTTTACAATTATGCCATAAAATTTAGGGGCTTAAAATATGAATGAATCTAATTTTAAGCATTAATACTCTAATATTCAGTAAAATGATGATTTACAGCCTTTTGATGGAAAACCCTCTTTAAATCATGTTTTTTTGATTTATATACATTCTATTTGAACAAATAAAATCCTTCTTTATAATTGGGACATCAAAATTTACTTTGTGTAAATTTTTGGAATTTTTCCAAAAAAGTTCATTTTTTAAAAGAATAGTGAAAATATTGTATTTTAATTCAAAACTTATTTTTAATATAATTTATTTATTTGGATAGATTATATTTTTAACTATATTTAAAGTGTAATTTGAATATAATTTTACCATTAATCCAATTTTTTTCATTTCAATTAATTTTACTTATAAAGTGGACAAAACCAGTGTCAATCTTTTAATAGTTATTGTTTGTTTAAAATACGCTATTTCTTTTAACAACGGGAATTAATTTTAAATTAATTAATGACAAATCCATCTTTTGAATTTATCAAAATAGGAATAATTTTTGAATTTGGAATATTAAATATAGATTAGGCTAAATTTTTTGTATTTTTCTAAAAAACATCAATTTTTTATGAAAAGTGAAACCATTTTGTAGTAGTTAAATAAACTGAACTTTTCATTTTAATGAATTTTAACCACTTATGTGAATTTAATTTCAAAAAACCTACATACATGGTTTTTATTAATATTTAAAATGTGGTTCAATAAGATGAAAATAATTTTTGGTGAATAGTAACTTTTGACTTTTATTTACCCTGTTAATGGTAAATAGGGTAATTTAAGGTAAAAAGTGTATTATAATAATTCAAAATTACCTTAACACTTATCCTAACATTATTTTATGTGTAATGGCTATCCATGGGAATCCTTGGGTCTATTGTGGGACCCCATGGAGCCACTTATGAATGATAATGCCACATTAGATTAATTAATTTAATGTAAGGGGAAAAATGACATAAACATGAATCTTTTAGTAAATTAAATTTTATATGGTGTAATATTTGTAATATTTTTTACTATGAATATTCATTGGAAAGATAATAATATTTCCTACATCGTGGTATTTTTTTATAATTTTTAGATATCGAATAAATTAAATTATTTATCACACAATAATGGTGTAGTGTTTACCTCATTAATAAATCTTATAAATAAATATGATTATAAATATTAAAATAAATCCAAAAAATTTTCCAATTCTTATTTTCTAATTTTATTTCGACCATGAGTCATTTTATATTTGACTATAATTATTTTTGGACCTTTATAAATCGAATATCATTATATAATAAGATAATATTATAACACTTTCCTAAAGATCCCATCCTCCCCCTTATAAAAAGCTCTTACTTTTAACCAATTACACACACCTCTCAAGACCTTAGGCTCATTCAAACTCTTCCCAATTAAGTTTCATAAATCCCAATACACCTCCTAGAATCCTTACCTTAGTCAGAAGGCACTTCAAGAAGTCCTTTAAGTTCAAACCAAAGGAAGTTAACCAAATTAAAGGTAATGGTTTCTCTTAACTTCTTTTCTTTTATTTTACTTCTCCAACCCCTAAACTCTTTTTTACTTTATTTTATAACTACACTAGTATACTAAATATACTAGGATGTTGTTTTGAGAATTATTTTAACTACACATACACAATCCTTCATCTAATGGGTGAATAACATATTTTTTCTGGGGATGACAATTAACGCATCACGAAATGATGATTGTTTAATTATCTCCTACCACCACTCTTGGTGGACATTAATATGGAAATGTATTTATATATGACATATATTACGTATATATTTTCTTTATTCTTCTGTATTTTACATTTATATCATACTATTATGGTTTTCTTTGTGGGTAAACGCGATAATTTCATTTGAGGAACTGTGGACTACCTCCCCCACAAAGTGATATGACTCGTTAATGCCATATGTGGGACATATAAGCTATGGAGTTAATGGTATTATTTGTGATATTATACTGTAATTATAATATACCTATTTATCATTATGTTTTAATACCATTGAAATAATAAATAGAAATGAATGTAGCATTGATGCGTACGTACGAATTACCGTCTCCATGAACGGTGCATTTCATTTCATACCTTCAAATATTATGTACTATTACATATACATGTATATACATGATATATATGATATATATGATATATAAATCATTAATATCGTTCTGTATATAATTAACATTGTACTATGTGAACAACTTGTAATTATAAGAATTCGATTTTTGACTCAAGTACCAAATATCGACAAAACGTCCATTATTAACAAAAATGATTTCATAATATATATAACATGGTAATAGGTGATATAAAAAGAAAAAAACTTGAAAAAGGTTCTTAATCAAGTAGAAATTAACTTTAGTTTATTATTTAGGAAGAACAAGGAACAAACAAGTCAAGTCGGACACAAGGTAGGGGATTTCTTATCTCACTTTTAATTCCGTGAGATTTCCATTGTTCACCACTTATTTATTGCACATGGGGTACTATGTACTTAAATTTGATATATATTATCATTATTCTTTTTATATTCATGGTATCGTGTTATTCATTTGGTGGTTATTAACTTTGGGTCATATGACTCGACTGATTACAACGTGGTAAGGGTTTTTCATCTCACTTTTTATTCCCGTGACATTCATGCTATACTGCCACTATTTCCTTTTGTGTGGTGTATATACTACCAATTATTGTATTAATTATGTAATATACCTCAATTTAGGGGTATTTAAATCTTTATTTTATGATATTTCTTTAATGGGTTTTCTATTTTTTAAGTTACCAAATCGGTAAAAGAACCTTTTAACCCAAATTCTATTCCTTAGGTTAATCTTATAATTTTTAATTATGTAATGTTATGACTATTTGTAGAGTAACTATTTATTTATTTATGTTTTAATTTACACTCCCCTTTGGGTGGATATACTTTTGATACCCATAATCACTCCATTGATAAATTCTCAAGTCATCGATATGAACTTGGTGAGAGTAATTTTAACTCAATTTCCATTCATTGAGTTAAACATCCAAGTATTTGGTTTTGTATTAAAACTAACATGTGTGAATTTCCTATGACTGATTTCCAATGAATATCCAATCATATTGAGGTTATATATATATTTCACTTTTTATTATGTAATTGATTTATCCTTATTCTAAGGATACCGTTCTTATAAGTTATTTTGTCTCAATTTACATTCCATTGGGACATCATTATTGTTACGCACCATTTCAATTTTATATGGTGTATATACTGTCCTTTGGAATATTATATCATGAATCCTTTAATTCTCTTGATATTTTAATGTTTCAGTAAAATATTATTCCTCAATTACTGGTATTAAAGTGTCTCATTTTCTAAAAAAATCTTTAACTAAAATATCATTTTAAATGTTTAAAAGATTTATTATTTTAAATATATATCATTAATGTCCATGTTTTAAAAATAGTTTTTAGGATTTATTTATATGGACATTAATTTTTTCAAATGATAATTCATTAAAAGATTCAAAGTGGTACGGGACCCCTTGATTCAAAAATCTCTTTATTAAATGTTTTAAATGGTTTTGAAAATGACTTGATAAATAATTGTTTATTTAAAGATCCTGATTTGATATATTGTGATTGAAATGTGGAAATGTTATATTTCATTTATGATTGTATTATGTGTTATGAATATGTTATGGTTATTGGAAATTGATTACCTATACAGGTGGTTCTGTGATAAGCGTAGGGAGGGTGAGCCCGAGATAGCTCTCCAATGCATTGGGTAACATGACGGAGGTAAACGTAATGTTCCTCCTAAGAGATTTAGGTAATATAATATGATGGGTATTACAAGTATAACACTCTATGTAGTTGTGATAGATACGATGTAAGTTTGATAAAATTCCAGAAGTAACTATTATGTTTTATTATTTGTGTGTTTTATTCATAAATCTTATGATTTCGTAAGGTACGTTATGATTGAAAAACATAGTTTCCTTGAATTGTTTTTATTGATGGGATAATGTTTTCCTTCCTTAATTTATAACCCAGACTGAGCTTTTTATGCTAATCCCATGTTTTTGAAAAATTTTCCACAGCACTTAAAGATGATGGATGCAAATGATTTTAAAGGATCTATAAAATATTTTTGCAATGCATGGAAATTCTACATACGTGAACAAGATGACAATGAAACCAAATGGACACCATGAGCACAGTATGATGTTCTTTATCTTGGGTATCATTTTATTTTATCATATGGTGGTGAAAAAAGACTTCAAGAATTAAGATGTTGAGATCATAATGAATTTGGATAAAAATGAGAGGTATCAGGAAACCATTGGGGTTAAAACATGTTAATGTTATTTTTGAGTTTTATAAAAAGGATAACCTGTAAGATAGGAGACAACACGTCGCATCTGGTAAGGCTGTAGGTATCGAAGCCACAACCGAAGAGCGACAAGGGCGCATAACCTACCACTAGCCTACTTGACGTCCCTAGTTATTATGAATTATTTTTTATGTAAAATGTTATTATGGAATAAGAATAAGTTTATTTTTGAAACTTATGTTTTATCAAATGGATATACATAGTATAAAAAATGATTTAGTGATTAAGTTATAAAGGTTATTGTGGAAGACATTCTCTCTTTTGAGGAAAAACTATATGCCTAAGGAAGATAGAATAGTATGGGATTTCAATTGTGCAATAATGTTTGAAATTTCAGTTTGTAAGAATATATGTTTTTATTATGGACATATAATGATTTGATTTTTTTATTAAACTAATTAACTATCATGGAGAATATTTGATTAGGTTAATTACTTTTCAATATGAGATTTTATGAGTAAATGATGTTATTTGGTGATAAATGATAAGATTTATCTTGGAAGACTATGTAATTAAATCCATATTAGATTTGGGTTTTCATGTTAGTTTGGAATACTTTTGAAGAATGTTATAGACATTTTTTTATTTAATGGTCTTGGTTGATCTTTGGATATTGTTTTACAAATTTTGGAGATTAAGCGTAGTTTGTCTTTTAATAAAAGATTATCCTTTTTGGGTATTATCTAATCTCACACTAAAAATTTTGGTTTTAGTTGACATCTAAAGACAGGGGAAATATATAGTTCTTTTTTTGTAGATTATGTGATTTTTAAGTAGATGATTCTTGTGTTTTTGATTTGACCATGTCTTTTTGAATGATCTTTGTTTGGATAAAAGATTATTTTTTGGTAGAAACTTATTAAAGGATGAAACTCTACTTGAAGGTAAGTATATTTCCTTATGTTCTTATTCTATGTAGTAAATGAATTCCTCCAAATTATGAAAAGGAATGTAAAACAAAATTATTTTTTGTTTATATTTCCTACTGGGTATTCAAAGACTTTTTGACACATCCTATGTTTGTGATTGTTTTGGTGGTTATCCTTCTCCTAATCATGCTTTCTATCCCTCTCCATCAGAACTTGACCATTTTATATCTCTTCTATATCCATGTTTTCCTACATGGAATCCTTGTACGGGTTATCTATGGTGACCTTTGTACTTTTATTTATTATTTTAATGTGATAGTTTTACTGACTCTTTTTTGATGTGGGACTTTTAATGAAGTTTCCAAGCCTGGTTTTAAAATTATGAGGATGCAATTTCCCAAAGGTGTAAGGATGTAACATCCTAGATAAATATTTAATAATATACTTTTCATATTTATTAATATTTTTAAATTTAATATTAATTTTTCATTAAAGGGGATTCTATGTTCGATGGCGTACCCGATACGCATCCACAGGTTTCTTTGAAATCTTATGTCGCACACTACTAATATAATAATATTATTTTAAATAGTAGTTAATGCCTCATCATTATATTGGAGGTAATTAATAGAACATACTAAAATATTATTATATAAGTTTGTTAAATGTTTTTACAATTATCCAATAAAAGTTATGGGCTTAAAATATGAATGAATCTAATTTTAAGCATTAATACTCTAATATCCAGTTAAAGGGTGATTCACTGCATTTTGATAGAGAACCCTCATTAAATATAGTTTTTCACCTTTTTATAAATTATATTTTACCAAATAAAATCTTTATTTAGAATAGGTACATCAGAATTTAATTTGTGTAATTTTTTGTAATTTTTTCGTTAATGTTCATTTTTTATTGAATATTGAAAATATTTTATATTAATTATAAAATACTTTTTAATATAATTTATATATATGGTTATATTATATTAATAATTGGTTTCAAAGTTTAATTATAATATATTGTTACCATTTAATCCAATGTTGGTCATTGGAATTAATTTCGCTTTGAAATTGGACAAAAACAAGTGTCAATCTTTTGATAGTTATTGTTTCCTAAAAACACACTATTTGTTTTAACAACAGGAATTAAATTTAAATTAATTAATTCCACTTATATGTTTTGAATTTATAAAAACACACATCATTTTTTAATTTTTAATATCAAATATATATTAGGATGAATTTTTGGTATTTTTTGAAAAACTTCAATTTTTTATGAATAGTGAAACCACTTAATAGTAGTTAAAAAACTGACTTTTTCGTTTAAATGAAATTTCACCAATTTTGTTAATTGAATTTCAAAAAACCCAATTTAAATGGTTGTTATGAGTATGTAAAATGGTGTTCAATAATATGAAAATAATTTTTTGGTGAATAGTAACTTTTGACTTTTATTTATCACAGTTAAAGATAAATAGGGTAATTCAAGGTAAAAAGAATATTATAATACTTCAAAATTACCATAACACTTGTCCTAACCATATTGGATGAGTAATGGCCTACCATGGGCATTCTTTGATCTATTTCGTGACCCCATGGAGCCACTTATGAATGATAATGACATTTTAGATTAATTAATTTAATGTAAAGGCAAAATAACATAAATATAAATCTTTTAGTAAATTAAATTTTATGTGGTGTTATATAGGTAATATGTTTGACAATAAATATTCATTGGATATATAAAATTATTTTATAAATCATGGTATTTTTTTATCATTTTTAGATATCTAATAAATTAAATTATTTATGACAGAATAATGATGCAAGGTTTACATCATTAATAAATCATTTAAATAAATAAGATTATAAATATTAAAATACCATCCAAAACATATCCAATTCTTAATGGATGATTTTATTTTGACCATGAGTCATATTATCTTCATCTCTAATGATTTTTGGACCTTTATAAATTGAATATCATTATATAATAAAATAATATTATCACACTTTCCTAAAGAGCCCCTCATCCCCATTATAAAAATCCCGCACTTACAACCAATTACACACACATCTCAAGAATTTAGGCTCATCCAAAATCTACCTGATAAATCTCGCTACATCCATATTATTTTCCAAGAAGCCTTTATTTAGGCAGAAGGCACTTAAATAAGTCCTTTTGGTTCAAACCAAAGGAAGCTACCCAAATTAAAGGTATGAGTTCCCCTTAACATCTTTTATTTTCTTTTACTTCTCCAACCCCTAAACTATTTTTATTACTTTCTTTTATAACAACACCAGTATCATAAATATACTAGGATTTTTTATGAGAATTATTTTTACTACTCTTACATACATCTCCATCTAATGGATGGAGAACATACTGTTTCAGTGGATGGAAAACTAACGCCTCACGAAACGATGATTGTTTTATTATCTCATACCACCTCTCATGGTGTCCATTAAGATGGTATTGTATTTACATATGATATATATTATGTTTATATTTTCATTATTCTTCTGTATTTTACAGATATAGCCTACCTTTATGGTTTCCATTATGGGTAAACGCGATAATTTCATTTGAGGAAGTGTGGACTACCGCCCCCTCAAAGTGATATCACTCATTAATTCCATATGTGGGATGTATAAAGGATGGAGTTAATGATATTATTTATGATATTATAATGTAATTTTAATGTACCTATGTATCATTATGTTTTATTTCCTTTAAAATAAGAAATATAAATGAAAGTACCGTTCATGCGTATGTACGGCTTACTATCTCCATGAATGGTGCATTACATTTCTTACCTCCAAATGTTATATACTGTTATATATACATGTATATACTGGATAAATATTATATATATGATATCTAAATCATGAATATCTAGTCGGATATAGTGAACATTTGACTATGTGAACAAATTGTAATTATAAGAAGTCTATTTTTGACTTAAGTACCAAATATCGACAAAACGACTATTATTCACTTAAATGATTGAATAATATCTATATAATGGTAATAATTGATATAAAAAGATTAATAAAATTGAAAAATGTTCTTATGAAATTGTAAATTAACTTCAGTTTATTATTCCGGAAGAACAAGGAACAAACAAGTCAAGTCAGACACGATGTAAGGGATTTCTTATCTCACTTTTAATTTCGTGAGATTTCCATTGTTCACAAATTAGTTACTGCATGTGGTGTACAGTGTACTTCCATTTGATATATATTATCAGGATTGACTTTATATTCAAGGTATTCTATAATTAATTTATTGTTTATTATCTTTGGGTCATATGACTCGATTGATTTCAACATGGTAAGGGGTATTCATCTCACTTTTTATTCCCATGAGATTCATGATATATTGCCACTATTTCCTTTTGTGTAGTGTATGTACTGACCATGATTGTATTCATTGTGTAATATACTTCAATTTATGGGTATTTACATCTTTATTTTATGATCCTTGTTTCATGGGTTATATGTTTCGTAAGTTACCAAATCGGTAAGGGAACCTTTTAACCCAATTTCTATTCCTTGAGTTAATCGTATAATTATTAAATATGCCATGCTATGATTATGTGTGGTTTCAGTATTTATTTATTTATGTTGTAATTTTCACTCCTTTTTTGTGGATATACTTTTTGAACCCATAATCCCTCCATTTATAAATTCTCAGGTCATTGATATGAACTTGATAAGAGTAATTTTAACTCAATTTCCATTCATTGAGTTAAACATACAAGTCATAGGTTTTGTATTTAAAAGAAAATGTGTGAATTTCCTATGATTGATTTTCACTTCATATCCAATCATATTGATTGTATATATATTTTTCACACATTATTATGTAATTGATTTATCCTTATTCTAAGGATACCATTTCTATAAGGCATTTCGTCTCAATTTACATTCCATTGAGACTTCATTATTGTTATGAACCAATTCAACTTTATATGGTGTATATACTACCCATTGGCATATTATATCATGAATCCTTTTATTCTCATGATATTATAATGTTTTCATTAAATTTTATTCTTTAATTATTTTTATTTAAGCATCTCTCATTTTGTTAAAAACTCTTTAACAAAAATATCATTTTAAATATTTTAAAGATTTATTATTATAAAACTTTATCATTAATGTCCATGTTTTAAAAGTGGTTTTTGGGATTTATTTATATGGACATTAATGTTTTCAAATGATAATTAATTAAAATCTTCAATGTTTTATGGGACTCTTTGCTTCAAAAATTTATTTATTAAATGTTTTAAATGGTTTTCAAAATGATTTGATAAAGCATTGTTTATTTCAGAATCATGATTTGATATATTATGATTGGAATGTGAAAATGTTATATTTCCTTTATTATTTTGTTATGTGTTTTGAATATGTTGTGGTTATTTGGAATTTTTTACCTATATTAGTGGTTCCATGATAAACCTAGGGCGGGTGAGCCCGAGATAGCTCTCCAATGCATTGGGTAACGTGACAGATGTAAACTTGAAGTTTCTTTTAAGAGATTTAGATAATATACTGTGATAGGTATTCCAAGTGTAACTCTATATGTAGTTGTGATAGCTACAATGTATGTTTGATATGGATTCTATAAGTAACCTTTATGATTTATGATTTGTGTGTGTTATTCATAAATCGTATGATTTCGTAAGGTAGGTTATGATTGAAAAATATAGTTTCATGGATTTGTATTTATTGATGGGATAATATTTTCCTTCCTTATTCTATAACCCTTACTGAGATTTTTATTCTCATCCCAAGTTTTAGAAATGTTTTCTAGCGGACTTAATGATTAATAGGGTCAATGATGGGATCAAGGAAATTTCATGTTTTCTAAAATATGGAACTAGATATGCTTCTTATGAAGAGTTTTTATTTTATGAAAAAATGGATACTATGTTGTAGTGTCTACTTGTAATATTCATATTTTTATGTAATAGTTATGGCCTAATTCTCTAAAACTCTAAACTTTAAAAGACCCTCACTGTGAATAATTCGTTTATTTAAATATAATGTAATGCTATAAGGTCGGGTCCTTATATTAGAAGCTACAGACAAAAATTGCATTGATGAGTGGCTTGAACTACCACCTCCCTTCTTCTACTATTCCTCCCGCTTCCTTTTCTTTTCTGGAGAGATAAAACTACCCACAACAGATACAGACCCAGAGAAACCAGACCTACCATTATGGTCAATCTCCACCATAAATTCTCAGTCAACGACCACATAATAGGTCCTCATCTTAAACAATAACACCTAAGAGTATGTCTATGGTTGCAAGACTTTCTCAAACCTCTAGGCCTTCAATTTTTAGTTCGAGACGGTTTTAGGGGCCTAACGAACCAACTCAATGAAACAGTTGGTGTACTCCATCACAAAAGGATTCCCCTAAACAAGGTAAATGATCTCACTGGACAATACAAGACATCTGCTATATACTGTTCATTGAAGACAGCCTTGAAATCTCCCTAGCGCAACTGCTCAGTCTTCTTAGACTAAAGCAGTGACCCCCACCACATTGGACTAGGGCCCTCCAATATAAAGGAGTCACACTTCACCCTTATCTCCTTGGGTGTTTCTAGGATCTCAAACATATGCTCAATCTTCTTGAGAAATTCCTCTGCTTCCTAGGGTTCTGAGCTGCCTCAGAAGACGGGAGGATTGTTTTTCAGGAACTCTTATGTTTTATGGTTTCTGGGACCTCTATGATCTTCCAAAAATGGAATATTATTTGGATTTGGTCTATGTTATAATGCATGGATAGCTTAGAACACAACATCAACTAGCCTCTATTCAATTGGTGTGGGAGAACTCTCTCTGGCTTCCCTCCATGGGAGTGTAGGAGCTTTCTGGGGAAACATGTTGTGACAAAATGAAATAGTATCAAAACAATAATAAATACCCAAATTTTGAAAATTATAATCAACTACATAAAATATAAAAATATCTAAACACATTTTTGTAATAAAAGAAATAACTACTCCACCCTCGACCAATGTCCATGTGTGGTCTGGATCCCATGCGTCTCACCTGGAATTAATGTCATTCCATAAGTTACAATGTCCCCGGGTGACTCAAGTTCTTCCATGAGAGGTGCGGGACATGAACCATAATCATGAAAAAAACCACAATCCTCGACTTTCCAAGTACCTGTCTATACTGACTCATCCCAAAAGAGAAATATAACCCAAAAACATTGGCACCTTCCTCTCAAACCATTTTGTCATGAATCGAATCTGGTATCCACCAATACCAGCACCAAACCTAGCATGTGGAAAATCCCGATAGGCGTTCCCTATCCCCACATGATAGAACAAGTTCCTTCATATCATTTATATTGTTTTGGGAATGATTTACCTGAATATTTATACATAAAACATGAAAAACATTTGGAAAAATGAATCTGAAAAATTCATACGAACAAGGTTTATAAAAAAATACAGAACTGAATACATAAGTTCAAATGAAAATGAAAAGGCCTAAAGACACAATGAAATAGCATAAAAACATCCCCAATTACTCCACATGACAAGGGGTCATCACCCACAAGTCATCTTCACAACTCCTCTCCAAGGATGGAAACTAACACCCTAAACTACCTTCACCCAATGTATGTCCTTTACATGAGTACCGAATAATAATGTCTAATTAAACCCAAGGGGTTTAAGTAGGGTGTGAGCCTAATCCCAATAATATACCACCCAATGATTCCAATTTTCATGCAATACTAGCTGAAAATGGAACCAGTTTTAACATGCAATGAAAAGCAACAACCAATTCCAAGAAATGCAACATTCAATTGAAAATAGTTTTCATGCTAAAACATTCTGAATGTTAGGACATTTAAATGGTCATGTTATCTACTTTAATATACTGAAAAAACACCCAAATACAAGGTCAAATACCACAAATCCAATGAGCAACAAAATTGGGAACACCCATAGGCACTAGATAGTCTTGGGCCCCATGTATGATGTACCTCGGTGTAAAGTAACCATAGTAAAATTTGTTCTCATACACGAGCCATAGTATGGAACATAACCATAATATTGTGGTCCTCAGTCATTATCCATATAGTTCATTTATATTTTTCATTATCCAAATTCCAAGTGAAATTGGGAGAAACCATGTCTGGTCCACTAGTCGTACTAGTACATATCTGCCCAACCTAGGTACCTAGGCTTCCCCCTTTGTGATTAAACAGTTTTAGAATGGATCATAAACCAATTTTTCATATTAAATAGCACTACTGGTCATATACAATCAGGATAGAAGATATACACATTTTTAATCCCTTAAAACACATAACAAAACCCTTTTATTTTTAAATGAAACAATTTCTCAAAATCACATGTTGTTTTGCACCCCAAACTCCTTATGAATCCACATTTTACACAATGTGCACACTTGTAAGTTATAAAAACAGAAACTTATGTCCAATACATTTCAATTAAACCATTAAATAAATTTTTGGGTAGTCCCAAGTGATCTAAGAAATGAAAACAATGTAAAATCCCCATTTACACACAAAAATGGCACTTAAAGTTCAAATGTTTCACAAATACCATTAAAACCCATTTTCACAGCCAAACCCAAAGGGTATGAACACTAAATACAATATTGGAAGAAATATTTCAGTTCAATAAAATCAATTAAGTATTTATAGGGAAACCTCAAAAAAACCAATACAAAATTTCTATGAAAACACCCCAATTTCACATAAAATTAACATTTAAAATTCATTTGAAATACAACGACCACTAAAACTAATTTTTTAGAAATAATGAAATGAGATAAACCTTTAAAAATGATAAATATAGCATGCTAAGACACAAATATTTCATAAACATGGAATCTCCTACCAAATTAATGAAAAACCTTTATTCTTGGTGAGAAAATCAAATCACACCATCACCGCAACAACAGGGACATAGATCAAGCCTAAAACTAGTAGAATAGACCAAGAAAACCCCTAGTTAAACCCTATGATAGAAACCATACCCCATTGAAAATATAAAAATCAATAATAATTTCAATAAACCCTAACCAAAAGGAAAGAAAACCCTACAAATGGGAGGAATAATGAAGGAGTCCCACTTATTTAAGGGATCTTGTAGAAATCTCCCCAAATACACTAGTAGATGAATTTCAAAACAGCAAAAAATAAAAATGGGGTCCAAATAAGTCTAGGAAGGTCATGTGAGAAGTGAAATGGGGGATAAAGAGTAATAATTTAATGAGTTAATAAGGAAAGAAGTTACCTCTTCAAATCTGGATGATTTGAGACACCCCATGAAATTTAGTACTAAATCGTCAGGCATATGAGCTCCAAATTGGGTGGGATGATAATGGGATCATGGTTCGGTTTAATGGTCTTGGATGAGATTTGGAATCACCGAACCATCCATAAAATTGAATAAATTTTTAAATAAAATAATTTGTTTTTTAAAACTGGAAATGAGTTTTCGGGATGGCCCAATTACTTAAATAAAAACCAAAATCCACCATTATTATGGATTCTTGAAGGGTCCAAATTGAAATGGTGGGGTTAATAAAAAACAGGTTACATATGAATTGTAATGGATGAAAATTATTGAAAAAATTAATTCGTTATAAAAGAAACAATATTCGTTTCTAAATCTGGAAATGGGCTCACGATTTGTCCCAAATCAATAAAACTCACCCTTCCTCCAAAATAGCATGGGAAACCCCCAAAATAAATAAAAAGTGGAAATTAAATGAAATTTTCATATAAAATAATTCATTTATGTGACAGTAAAAGTATCATTTTATTTTTCAGATTAATGGATAAATTATATAGTTAAATAAAAAAACTAGATAACTTGGTAAAAACTAAAATGATAAAATTAAGTAAACATATTGGATTAGGGAATTAGATTTTTAAAACATGTATTTTGATGGTATGTCATGACTATAAAATTTATCCATTATTAATATATTAATTTATTAGGAACATATCTTGAGTGTATCTTCCCATTATTGAATAGTTTAGCGTATTTACCTATATACCACTCCACTTCAATTATAAAAGCAAAATACCCCCCCCCCCCCAATTAATAAAACATAATAAAAGCCTTTTCATTAAAAAACATCCAAGATATATCCTTGAATTCATTATTAATGTTATATACCTAATAATGTTCCAAAATTCTATCCCTAGGGTCCATTATAATAGTTCGTAAGGATCTCGTTCCAAGAGTGTGTAATTATCTTCCCTATGCTATTTATTTTTTATACTCTTTCAACCTAAATACATTTACTAATAATTACAATATAATATTCGATATAAATATTTTAAAATTACATGTAGTCATATTTATATAATAACCTCTATCCTTATCATGTTCCATTAATTGGGAAACGAAACCATCAATCATGTGTGTGGTGGAAATCATTGCCATGAACTATTGTATTTCATTCACAATAACCATTTTTGAATGCTAGATATAATGATGTATTTAACGTATAAATTTGATAATTATGAATTAATTATAATTTGTTAATTATAATTTACAAAAACCTTCCCACCTTTTAAACAATTGGAAAACGATAATATCGCTCATGCATACGTGCGGACTACCAACTCCAAAAAGTGATGTAATAATTTTATTAATTTTATGTTTATTGGTTGGTAATGAGGGTATATTTAATTAATATATATTAAATATGAAAGATAAAAAATATTTTGTAATGGTGAATTAATATTTATCTTTCATTTATCTGTCCGTATTGAAAATTGAATCTACGCTCATGCGTACTTACAGTCTATCATCTGCATGTTTGGTGAAACTAATTATATATATATATATATAATGTATTACTATAAATACATATATATTTAAAATATATTTTTTTATATTGGCTAGTATACAGTATATTATGGAATAATGATCATTGTAAAATGGCCTAAATACCAAATGAAAACATAAAAGAAAAACAAAGCAGTTGTTACAGAAAACATGATTTTAACAAGGAAATTTACAATAAGTGGGTAATATAAGGTCATAAGTAAATCATATAGACTATTTTATTTATAATCATGATTCTATAATTAATTTATAATAAACTTATATTTTTTTATATTGGTGGTTTGAACATGTTTGAAGAAAGATTACACTAGAGGTAAGGGATTTCTAGTCACTCTTTTATAGCTGAGATACATATACCATATTCACCACTCTGTTCTATATTGTAGTGAATATACATATAATTTTACATGTTATAAAATAAATATATATCATTTAATGGTATTTAAAATTTCATTTGATGTTATTCGTTAATGGGTTTTATGATTCAGAAGTTTCCAAAGTGGTAAGCTATTTTCATCTAACTATTATTTCTATTAGACACATGCCATATTAAACCCATATAACATTATAATGATTTATGAACATCCACTTTGACCTGTAATATAAAAAATTAATTATTTTCTAGATATTTATTGTTTAATTTTATGTAATTCTTTAAACGATTTTATAATTCATAATTTACCTAAGTGGTCAAATATGTTTGTCTCAAATTTTATTTATTTAGGAAAAAGTTATGTTACATTCCTATATTCTTTTATGAGGCATATATACAAAACATTTATATCTTATATTTTGGATGTACTTATTTTATGGATCTTTAAATATATATTTTATGTTATTATTTAATTTTTCTTCTGATTCAAAAGATTCCAATGTAGCAATGCAATTTTATTCTCATATTTATTTCTATTATAAACATTTCATATTCACCAATTATTTATTTTATGTGGTTCATATTATACCATTGAATATATTTTAGGATATTTATTATGAAAAATTTGTTTATTTAGTTATATATATATATATGGCTATTTGTTTCATTGTTCTTACGATTGAAACATTAACAATGTGGTAAAAGTTTTCTGTTACAATCTCTTTATTTTTCATGATTTTTTATGATTATCATTGTATTGATGAAATATTTTGATCTATATCTAAGTAACCTCGGGAATTTTATTATTCTGTATATTTTTTAGAATACATGTTCCCCATACATCTTTTTATAATTTAGTACCCAAGAGACTAAATAAATGTTTTTATGAAAAAGAAACTTTATTTATCTCTTTGGAATAAATTATTTTTCTTACATATAAATGTTTACCAATGAATAATTTTACAATTATATATTAATTAATTAAATAAATTTATTTCTATGTTTTACTTTTAAATAATTTATTTAAAAGAAATATTCTTTACATTTATCAAATAAGTCTATTTTGATTTTTTATAGAAAATGTAAAAATAAATATTCACTTTAATGAATATAGTACGAATTTAAATTTCCACAATCATGATGACTCAATGATATAAGGACTAATTTATATGTTTCCAAGATTATTTTGAAATAAATTTTTTATTTAATATTTTTGAAATTTTAAAAAATTTATTAAGTTTATTTAAAGTGAAATATTTATTTCCCGCAAGAAATTTTTGAAGTGATCTTTAAAAATCAACTTCCAAAAAATATGAAATCCTTTGAAGTTACATAATAATTTAAAGGTATATGGTCCACTGAATACAATACTTATCCTTCCTCTACATTATATATTATTGTGATAAATTGTTTTTGGAAACCCATTTTTTCCCATGATTTATTCTATGATGAAATACTTATGACACAAATTTCCTTTTTATTATTAATAATTTGATGATTTTTTATGAACCTATATAATACAATTACATTGATTATGTGATGGATGGGAAATATATCTCCCTAGAATTCATTAATTTTAGATTAATTTTCTATGAGATCATAGGGTACACAATATGTTATCCCAAGACTAAAAGAGGATACATCAGAGGTTATCTCAAACCCGAAAGAGGGTACAAGAGAGGTTATCTCATTCAAAAAATAGTGTACATTAGATTTTATCCCAGAACCAAAAAATGATACATATGTGTTTATCCACTCCTAATAGAGGGACCATGTAAGTTTATCCCAAGCCTAAAGATACAGAACTATTTTTATCCCAAGAATAAAAAGTAATAAAAATCATTGTGGGTACCCATGACATAATATTTTTCTGGATTTTCTTTATGCCAATAATCTATGTCTTATAAAGATGTTATTCTCTCATGGACTACATTCTTTTATTCCATTATTATTCATGTCATATGAACATTTGTTATTGTTTATCACGCCTCGTATTTATGATATATTATACAAATTTTATGGGTTTAAAATGTTATTCTTATGTTATGAGTCCCTTATGATCATGTAATTCTTTTTTATAATTTTTATTTAACTATTTTAAACTTACTAAGAATATAATCCTGCCCATTTTTATGTGTAGGTTCGTCACGTGATGATGAAAAAACTATTTTTTATATGTCTTAAATGTTTTATATTTTTGAATAACTCAATTGATGATTACATATATCACTTATTAAGCCATTTTTTTATGTGTACAAATTTTCAATGTCACATAAAAAATATAATTATATTATGTATAATTATTAGATGCTATAAAAATTGATCTTTACTATGAAATATACATGTATGAATAATATAGGTAGTTATATATATATATATATTATTTGTAATATTTTTATGGACTTATCAACTGATCATGCATGCATTTTTTGTGCCTTTTTTTCTTCCAATTAAAATCTATAAACAAGGATCCTAACACTATATTAAAATAAATTTATATTTAATTTTTTATATATTAATTTATAAAAATATAACAATATTAATTACATTCTTGTTTATTCAGGGTGTTCTCCAAATAATAATTTTTATATATGGGTGAATATAAAAATACCCAGATATACATAAATATATAGGTATATTATTGTTTTTTTGCATATATTTTTAAAGTAATAATATGAATGTATGTTTTTATTTTTTTAATATGTCTCATATGTGTATAGAAATATATATTTAATTTAAAATAAACAACTATATACTTAATACAATGCATGTTCACTATATTTATATGTATTATTTATATAATTCCATTATGTTTGTGTCATAATTTTAAAGCCTACTATTTTAATTAATTTTTTATTCTTTGAATTTTATTCTATACATAAAAACACACATGTATATTTATATTCATATTCAAACATACACACATAAATATATATAAATATATATTTACATATAAATATTTAAAATATTTACTTATCTAGGTCTATTTATATATTATAAAATTATATTTATATTTAACAATATTATTATATTTTTATATTTTATAATGTATTATAAAACGTGTTTTTTATATTAATTAATTTACATAATTTATATATGTATTAATTATATTGTATATTTATATTTTTTATGTTATATTGGATATAATTTACCCTGTAAAAAATTACTCAATATATGAAAACCTTAATTGTATTTATTTGGTTATTAATAATATTTAATATAAATAAATCAAATGTAATGAATGTGAATAAAAAATTGATGAATTTAAATTGTATGAAAATGTGGGGTGGGTACTCGGTTAATGAGTTCTTCATTTTCCATTTCAATGTAAAAATGACCCATATAAAATCATTTGTATTTGTTTATTTAGTTCTTATTCAAGATAATGTATTCAAGATGAATTGTAAGAACACATGATTTTTACTAGAATGCATTAAAGTTACAATTTTCGTACTAAACATTAAAAATAACTAAATATAACTAGTGACTAAAATAACACTACTATTTATGGATAGACTAATATCAGTATGACTATAAATTATTATGGACATAGAATTAAAGATATAATAATGGATGTTGAATATGGACTTCAGAGTTGTGAAACTATTTCTTAGAATCTAATGATATTTTTAATAATTTCATTATATATATATTATACTGAATATTCAATATCATTAGTTATACTATGGTTATTTATTTAGAGATATGGAAATTGTTGAGAGAAACCAACTATTTAGAACTAATTTCTCTCATTAGTGATATGGTTCTAGAATATAGTGAGATTCCTTATCAAACATGTGATATTAAGTTATTCTTATGTTCAGTGAATATAATTTCAAGAAGACTATATTTCTATTCAAATGACATTATAATATTTTTAAGAAACATGGCTTATATAAAAATCTAACTCTGTGTGGAAGGTATTTCTTAAAGAATGATCAATCAAGTCCTTCTAATATTTTATCCTACATTCCAATAATCTCATGGTTTACATGGCTGTATAAATGTGAGGATACTATAAGGAAATTTATGTGTCTTGAGGATAAAAATTTAATTAAGGGATACTTCATCACCAAGTATTATTTTCTTAATGGAATAAAAAATATCATCATCATCTTAAATTTTGAAATAATGTAATAGAAATATATCTTACACTGTATATAAATGTAATGAATCCTTTTAGAATGAAATTTAACAATCACTGTATATTCATTGTTATGTTCATAAATTTAAACATTCAACTATTCTTATGAATGAAGATTAGGTATATTGTATTGTCTATATATGTATCAAGAGGAGAATAACGTTGTAATTATATTGAATTTTAAATTTATCCATTGATAAAATATTTAAAACTTATATGGTATTCATGAGTTTCATTATCTAATTCTAAAATAAATGAATATTTCTTGTGGAAATTCATGTTTCTCAGTAATAGAATTAACTTTCTTAAATCTGAGAATATTCATGATATAATATTTAATAAATTTTAGGATATCCAACTTTTTTAAAAATAAGAAACTAAGGATTGTAATGAAGTATTTCTCTATATTCATTGATATAATGGATAATCTCTTTAGACATTAAATTGTAAAATTTATTGGTGTCTTTATAGATGATATTGAAATATATTGTATTAGAAAGGAAGATCATAGAGCTCACTTAAGTATTTTACTGAATACCCTAATTAAGGATATTTTGTATTAAAATTTTACGATGTGTGGCTTTTGGATATAGAATGTTTCACCTTTAGTTAATATAATATCAAGAATGTTTATATTGGTGGATACATAAATGATAGAATTTATTAATCATTATCCATGTCCAACATCTATGATTGAGATCTATTGTTTTCATTTTTTTGATAGATATTATCCTTTCATTATCATGGATTTCACATGTCAACATATTCCACTAAAACATTTTACACAAAAATGACTCGTGTTCTTTTCGAGGGATGAAAGTGAAAATAAAGAAAGAAAATGAAGAGTATGTTGGTTAGTGAACATATGTTCACATGACCCTATAGTGGATAAGGGTTTTTGATCTAATTATATGCACCGAAGATGAGGTTGGGATGTGTTTGTTTTTATAACTATATGGTTATAGGTCATGTCTCAGGCTAATTGAATGTTCGTTTTTAAAAATACATAACTCTTTATTGAGATTTTTTAGTTGTAATCATTGATGTAAATATATGAGTGAATAAGATTTACTAGTAAATGTATTCTATATAAAAAAATCATATATATTCATCTAAAAATAGTTGAATGTGGACCAATTATGATGGATCATATTAATTAAATAATACAATTTTCCAATACATTACCTTCATGGAAATTAAAATATGGGGGTCGATTTTTTATAGAAAATGATCATACTATATTTTATATGATGAGGATCATAAAATATCTCATATTTAATAATTTAAATGTGATATATCTATAAATCATAAAGGAAGTATGGAATACTTATCTTTCAAAAATGGGTGTTCCACTATATATCCATCTGAAGATTATGGAGGTTCGTAAGGATGGTGTAAATCTTCCATAGAATTTGAGAAATATTCTTGATTTTACTAAATATATTTAAATAATAATAAGTATCAAAAACATAGTGTCTGTACAACAAATACAAGAATTAATAAAATATCTATTTCAATAATATCTTAGCTCATCATTTATTTTATCCAAGAATTATGAATATGTTTAAGGATTTGAAAGAGTAATTATGGAGGGATAATAAGAAGAGAGGTATTTTATAGTATATATCTCAGTGATTATTATGTTAATAAGGTATTCCCAAGATAGTGAACTGGGATGGATTGATATAACCATTACCCATACTAGAAGTAATGTTTTAAAACATCACCATGTACTTTTTCATCATACACCACAGAACATCAAAATTCTACAACACTATTTTGGATGTTTTGGGTTTCTTATGAAGTCAGTTATCTTTATTGATATAAGATTATACATCTCTCTAGAATAGCTCTAATAATCTCTCGATATGGGGTAGTATTTCATTTACACTTATCATCCTTATATATATGGTCAATCTTATAGAACCATTTAGACCCATTTTTTTTTATATTCTATTTAGTGGATGTCAAAGGTGGTTGGGATTAACACCTTCCTGTTGTTGAATTATATTATACTAGTCTATTTCACTCATAAATTCAAATGGATACTTATGAATACATATATGAAAATATGTGATGACATAAAATTTATTTTAAAGATGCTGGAGAATGATAGCCACAGGGAACTTTACTAGTTAAGGAAATTGAATGTAATGATAGATCTATTCAACAATGAATCCTGGAATCTTAGAGTCAATCCAAGATTTATTATGACAATCATTATAGAGATATACAATTCTAATTTGGTGAAAATATGTTGGTGATACATGTTTTTATAAATTTACTAATTATAAATGATCTTATAGAAGGAATAATTTTCAAAATTATTCGGAAAAATTTCATCCATTAAATATTACCTTATTTATATTATTTAACATTGATTAAATATTTTATATGGTAATAAATTTTTACTAATAATATAATACGAAATTTATTAAAAAAATTAGAAGCACTGAATCAAAATTTGGACTTGATTTAATCTAAATCAATTTCTTAAGGTTATAAAATTATCTACTATGTTAAAAAATATTATATAAAAAAATTCATAGAAAAATAACTACGTATAAATTATTTTTTTTCGTTTTTCTTAACACATATTGATTAAATTTTTTTTAATATATTTTTTTTTATTTTTATACATTCTGCTAGTTTCATGAAAATTCTATGAATTTAATTTACGAAAATTACATAATGATTTTAAAAACAATTCTTCAAAAAAATATTAGTTTATCTTCAAAACAAATATTTACATTGGTAACATATTTTGGTTTTCAACATGAATGATAATTTATTAAGAAAACTAAATAATCTATTAAAATATAAAAAAAAGTGTTAGACTCGTTTTCAAAAGAAGATTCCTATTAATATATATTTTTATAATGCATAAAATCCATTTTATTATAAATATAACTTTTTAGAATAAATTTATTTTACTATATATTTAATAATATTATTTTAATTCTATCAATATATTTTAATCACAAATAACTAATTTTTTTCTACAAAAGTAAGATATATAATATGTATAAAAATTCATTTTATAAGTATGTAATTTATTCCATTGAAAATTTAATATTTATATAATCCTAGATTCTAATTACATTTAACCTTGAGATATTTTCATAAGAATTAGGAATATGATATGATGTATTATTCGTCAAAGGTTGAAGTTATAGTTGAATGGAACTCACTGTAACTTTTCTAATCATTAACATCTATCACAAATGATAAATCTATTGTGAGACTTTCTCGAATTTAGTTTTATCGTAGTCAATTGAGTCCCTATTAAAATTAACCTCCATACCAAGCTTATTGAAATGAGCTTCATAGGTAAGACATGTATTAATAGATTACATTTCATATAGTTTATGAATTTCTTACATAATATGATTACTTATCTCTTTCATAACTAATTAAATTTCTATGTTAAAACAAAAATATTTTAATTTTAACTAGGATTATTTTGATTTAGAGTTAAATATATTACAAGCTATCATAACACTAATGTTTTTTCTTTTCAATGGTGTTACACATTTAAGTGACCATAATATTAATAATACTATATTTAGATAGTTTGGACATCAAAAAAGAATACCTAGGGATGAAATTGTTAATAAGGTAGAAATAATGACTTATTTTATTTTTAAAATTTATAGAGGTTGACCTAGATGTATATTTTAGTTCAAAACAAATGTCATATATTAAAAACAGTGAATCTTTAATCGTATATTACTGACAATTTGGGATAAATATTCTTGTATAATTTGTTATAATATCTATTTCATTCTTAAAATGTGTAGTAATACATGATTGTAATTTAAAATTTTAATTTTTTATTAACATTTTTCTTTATAATGCACATCACTTAATCAAAAGTGGTATTACATTACCATAATTCATTAATACATTAGGAAAAAGATTAATAAATCATTTTCTAAGGTGTAGAAAAAAATCTAATATCATTCGGAAACATGTTGTGGTCAGTATATCTATAAGTGCATGTTTTAATTTTTAAAATTTATTTTTTATTTTGAAGCACATTAACCACACTCAATCCTTGGAGGACAAGTTAATATTCTTAATAATTAAGTAAAATGACATATAATTCATTCTCTATATATTGGATTAGAAAAAAAATTGCATGGAGTGTATTAATATATTTATATGTTTTCATTTCAAAATTAGATAATATTCTATACTACAAGTCACATTCTCAAAAACCAAAAAAAATATTCAATTTTCTTGAAAATTAATAAAAAAATAAATAATATTAATTATTTAATTTTAGAAAATAATGTCAAATAAATATGATGCATGATGTCAATGATGTCACTTATTGTTAAATTTTCAAGGTTACAAGTGTCATTTTTATTCAAAACAAATGTCACCAAATCAAAATAAACAACAATTAATTATCATGATAATTTTTGAAAATTATATATTGTTCCATTATGAAATTTAGGAACTAACCACACATCAAATTGATACATATTTTGTCTAGTATGATTGAAAAATAATTTTTTCATTTAAATTATTCATTTATGTTCCCCACATATATTACACACCAATGAAAAATAACACACGATCATGTACTGTATATAGTTAAAAAAGTTATTGAGAATTTATATTTTATTTTCCTGAATATATTTCAATTCAATCAAACACATAGTGTGGATAGTATTTTATAAAGTGAATGTATTAAGTTTAAAAGTTATATTGTTATTGCAAACACAATAAATATGATCAAAACAAATAAAATTCACTCATATTATATTCATAATTTAGTAAAGAGTTAAATTATTCATTTTTGACATGTAAGAATTAAATTCCTATTAATGTGATACATTGTTTGAATGATATGATTTAAAGTGTCTAATTTAATTTTAAAATTGAAATTTTAGATCACAGTTTATTTCACAAGATAAATACTAATGAAATTATCAAATTTTCAACAAAAATTTAGAATAATTTATATATTTTATTTCAAATGTGTCAAAATTAATCTCACATTAATATATTATATAGTTTGGATGGTATGAATAGAAGAATATGTTTTCATTTTAATAGTAACATTTTTGTTCCAACCCCACATTATATACTCAGAAAAGATTAAACACACTCATAAAAGAGTAATACAACATGAAATGATACCTGAGTCGTTTAGGAAATATATGAATCAACAATATATCAATTTAAAAAATTATTGGCTGGTATGACTGAAAATATCAATTTAATTTAAAAGGGAAATTTTTTAAAACCCATATATTATATTATTTACTATTAAAATTCACATATATTTTGTTGATTATATGTAATAAAATATGTATCTAATGTTTTTATATTATAGGTCTTTATTTAAATTGATATTTTAGATTAAAACTCGCATTACATACTAACAATTTAGAAAATTTACTCGTATTTTATTAATATTTTTGAAAAATGGTTAATAATTAATTATGATATATGAGAATTAAAATTAATTCAATATGACACATTGTGTTGAGATTTTTATTGAAAGTATGTTTTTCATTTAAAAATTAAATGTTTAGTTTGGAATGTGCTTCACATACTCAAAATTTTTAAAATGAACATGATTTTTAATGATATTATTTTATAATGATTGGTTATTAATTTTTGACATATATTAATTAACCTCACATCAATTTTATAGGTGGTTTAGTAGTTATAACTAAATTTTTTGTTTTCAATTATAAATATCAATTAGGGTTCAAAACGTGCTTCACTAGTTCAAAATATTGAAAACATGTTAGTATTATCTTGATACTTTGGGAATACAAAATGTTATCCATTTTTTATATGTATATTTTACCAAATATAAATATAACACATAGTGTGACTAGCATGACAAAGACTGTGTGTTCTCATTCATAAAGTTACATCATAGTTCACAATTCATGCAACAAACTCAAAACAGACAAAAGCTGGACATATTATCATTATAAATTATGAAATATAATTATAATCCATTTTATACTTATAGGAATATATTGCACATCAATTAGATACAAGGTAGGGTTCAAATTGTATTATTTCATTAGAGGGTGAAATTTTTTTTCCAAATTCACATCAAATACTCAAAAATAAAGACTTATAGTCATAATTTTTTACAAATTATATCAAAAAATCATTTTTAAATTTTTTAAATAAATAATTTTGCAATTAAAAAGATAATGTTAATGTTATGATTGAATATATATGTTATCATTAAAAAAGTTTCATTTTAGTTCAGAACACATGTTACATACTACCACCTTATCCAATATTATCCAATTTCCTATATAATTTACTAAAAATAGTTATAATTCATTTCTTATGTATATTAATTTACATCATGTGAATCTAACACCTTTAGTGGGTGTAATTACATAAAGTATGTGTCTTCATTTAAAGAAAAATATTATCCCAAAAATTGGGTAACATACTCCAATCAGAGAAAAAAGATAAAATTTTCATGATAAATTCATTGAATGATTGGTTTTTCATTTGTGACATATAGTAATTAATTGCACATAAATGTATTAAGTGCAATGACTGGTATAAATAATAGTTATTTTTCTTAATTTTAAAGATTCATTTTAGTTTAAAACACACCTAAAAAATTAAAAATAGAGAAAACATGTTGGGATTTCTATGATAACATAAGAAAATTATTGGTTTTCAATTTATCTTGAGTTTTAATTTTCCTCACACCAATCTATCATGTGGTGATACTACTATGACTAAAAGTGCATGTTCTTATTTGAATGTGAGGTTGTATTTTCAAATGTACATCGCATGCTTAATACCAATCAAAAGATCTTTTATTATCTTTATAAATAATTATATATTTAAATAACCCACATTTTACATTTAATAATAAATATCACATCATTCTAACACATGGAGTGATAGGTATGAAGGAACGTTTTTGTTTTTATTTAGAAGTAACATTTTGGTTCATATCATGTGTCACTTATTTAAAACCATGAAAATAATTTCCTAATGAATTTATAATTTATGAAAAGTATTTATAATTTATTTATAAAATATAAGAATTTATCCCACATTAATCTAACACATTGTGTGTTAGATGCGAATTAATGTGTTTTTTTTAATTTAAAAATATCAATTTATTCCCAAAAACCTGTAGTATACTCAAATCAAAGAAATTACACACTAGTTTTCATGGTAATTTAATAAAATTATCTTTTACTTGATTATGAAATGTAGGAATTAAATTTCTATAAATTTGATATATAGTTTTATTGGTATGACAAAAAATAACTATTTTTAATTTAAAACATGAATCTTAGTAGTAAACAACAATTACATAGTAAATATTGATAAAATGTGTTTGTATTTTCCAGATCCTTTAGTAAAATTATTGGATATACATTTTTGAAATATTTTATTTGACCTCACATCAACAAAAAATGTGGCGTGGTTGGTCTATGTAAAAGTATGACACATACATTAAATAGAGTATACATATTAGAGTATCTTCTTACTTTGTAGTATTTTTAATTTACGTATTATATTTTCCTTATTATTTATGTATTATGTTTCATATATTTTGTTTCAGTTTTTATTTTTATTTTATTTATTCACTACTGTGTCATGTTTAGGTTTTATTTATTTCTTTGTAGTATGACAAGGATATGTTTTTTATTACAATTTCATTCTTCTATTATTTAATATGGGGTCATTTTTCAATAACTATATGTACTAGTAGGCTCTAATTCATGTGGGCCCTAAGGAAAAAGAAATATTGGGAAACCTAGTCTCTAACGAGATAGATTTTTTTTAGTTGGTTAAAATGGATAATTTAAATAATAAATTATATTCATCAATGAAATTGTAATGTTTTGAAATGTGTTTAACATAATTTTTTTTTAAATTTTTTTTTTAAATTTATTTTTAAGATTTTTGAAATTAATTAATTATTTTTATATAATTATTATATATTGTAATTCATATACTAACAAACTACATTATTTTTTGACAGATAATTTTTTGGTAAAGGTCACTGATAAAATACTACTTTTATTTATGAAAGCTCTATCAATTATAAGAATCAATTTTTTAGTTTACTTTTTTAAAATGGTTGAATATTTCATATTTTATATGAATTAGTAAAACCAATGATTTTTAGCACTAATAGATCCCAGATTATTTTCAAATAAAATCTAAATATTGATTAGTTTTTGAATATCCATCAAAGGATAATTTAATTTTTTTAGTTTCAATGATTATTCATTAAGTATTTTGAAAATATAATCCATTCATTATTAAATATCATTGATCCATATCTATTATGTTACAAAAAACTAGGTTAATCCATACCTTGAAATAAACCCAAATAAAAATTAATTGTTTAGAAAAATTTTATTTCATGAAAAATTTTTTCAAAAATTTTTGGATTATCAAGTGTAAAAAATGAATCTAAAATTGTGGGTTTCATTAATTATGCATTCATAAACCAAAATATTTTGTTCCTATAAAATTCTAAAATGATAATGATGTAAATAACTAAGTGATATGACACTGTTCAACAGGGTTCACCAATATTTTTTAGAACCAACTTGATTTGATCTCCACATATAGTCATTATTATAATAGAGTAGTGATCGGGATGGGTGACCTCTTAAGTATTTTGTAAGTGTGTGAGTGAGCGAAGAAATTTCACACTAAAAGAATAAGTGTTGGCCTATAGGGGAATTCATTATATTGATGTTCCATTTGGGTATATGGGTTGGCCTTAGTTAAAGTAACACATATCTTTGGGGAAAAAAGTGGTTCTTGTAGGTCCTAGACATGTTGATCATATTAAGGTTGGGTGTCTATGTTGTTAGTGGGGCCCAATAGTTGCATTGGTATTTGAGGAGGAACCTAGCCATAAGGGAGGTGGCACTACCTAGGTTGACATATAGGGTCTATAATTATAAATTTTTCTCTAAAGGGGGTGGGTTGAATGTAATATCTTAAACATATAAAGGGTTAAGTGACAAAAACATACAACTCTAATCAGCAAGGTGCACCATTATTTTTAAAAGACAACATGATTTAAGCTCCACAGTTAAGCACACTATGATAAGAGTAGTGATTGGGATGGGTGAACCTTTTATGACGTTTCGATGTCTGAGTGAGGGAATATAACCCTAAAATAACATGTTTTGGACTTTTGGGAAATTTATTACATTTACGACCATTTTAGGAAAGTGGGTGGGCCTCTGTTAGGGGAACACATGTCTTCAAGGTAATTGGTGGACCCTGTAGGTAAAAGACCCAACAATCACGTTAAGCTGGTATTTTTTTGATTTCAGTAGGGCCCAGTGGTTATATTTACCAAAAATAATGTTAAGTGGGACATGTGACATTATAACCATGTGTAATTAGATAATCTTTGGCATATAACAAATAGGTATTGAATCTTCATTCTAGATTTTATTGAATTTAATTTGATGGTAGTGTAGTGGGAAAATTGTATCTTTATCTCTAAAGATGAACTCTAATAATCCAATAAAGTGGTGTGTTGTTCAAATATATATATTATAATATGGTAAAATCATATAGAACTTTTTGAGAATGAATAATTGAAGATCATTATTGTAGGATTGGTTATCAAGCTTTCTAGAAACTAAAAAAGTTGGTATTTACAATATTTTTACCCTTAAATAATTTTAATTTTCTATGAATTATAAGTTATAAATATATGTATATTATTTTATTGAATGAAAATATAATTAAAAAATATTTAATTTAAGTATTTTAATACAAATAATTAAATAAATGATAAATTAATAAGATTTTTAATATTCATCTTATACTAATAAATCGATTTAATATATTTATTTGCTTAATTATTAAAAACAATAGATCATATGAGGCTAGACTAATGTAATTTTAAAAAAAAATCAAAAATTTATATTTTAATAACAATATCCTATGACCAATGTCAAATTGTTTGGAGATATATCAATTGATCGTAACATATAATATCATTTCTACTCAATTGGTAAAATAAATTTAAATAACCTATTTTCAAATATATTTTAATTTTAAATAAAAAAATATCATAATATTTCATATACATTTCTATTTACATGAAGTGATGGAAATTAAATTTTATATGAAGAAAATATATACAAATTAAAATTTATATAATAATTTTAAAATATTAAATAATAATAAATTTTGTTATTTCATTTTTATAAAATATATAATATAGTCCAGGATCCAAATATTATAATATATATTTATAATATAGTATTTCTTTTTTGATTGATAATAATAATAAAATGAGAAAATAATGAATACTTTATTTACTAAAAAATAAATGTGATGAAACAATATTTTGACTAATATTTAAGGGTTTCTAACTTTTAAATATAAATTATTTTCAATTTATTTATTATCGGAAAATAAATAATTTATTTTAATTATATCTATTATTTTAGCTAAAACATTAATAGAATATAATAATAATAATATACTTATAAAAAATAAGAAAATATTTTAATATAACATATTTTTGTATCAATGATAATAAAATTCTTATTTTATAATATAAACATAATATATGTTGTGTTTCAAGTTTTTGATAATAATAAATTAATAATTTTGAGAGCATGTAATATATATATTATAAAGGATTTTATATTTTAAAATTTAAATAAATATTTATAACATAATGAAAATTTTATTATTTATAATATTCAAAAAAGGAAACACCAATATCATATCACAATATAATTTCATAAGTGTTAAAATATACAAAAAATATTATTTTTAATAAAAAATTATAAATTTAATACCAAATATGTGTGTTGTTTTATATGGCTAGTCTTATAAAAAAGAAAGATATTATGGTAAATACAACACTTAAAAAATTAGTTCTTAAAATTATTTTTATTGTAAATAAAGATGAACTGGTTTCATAATTGAATAATTTCAAAATGGAAAATAGATATAATGAAATATATGTAAACCATTTAGAGACTCATGTTTTTTATTCAAATAATTTTAAAATTTATTGAATTCCATTTGAAAATTTTTGATTCGAAGTGTTAAATGATAATTTTTAAATATCTCGAGACTAAATTCTATGTGTGACATAATTTTAGAAGTTTAGTGTATATCCTATAATGTAATATTTTTTACAATTTGTGATTAAAAAATTTATAGTGTAATGACTATAGAAATTCTAAATTGACTTATTTAATTTATTTATTACATTTATCGAATTTATTTATATTTAATATATGTGTTCTAGACTTTTCTAAGGGATATTAAATGGATGGAAAAAGTGGTGAAAGCGGCAAGAGCGATGGAACTTTCTCTTCAACCTAGAAATGGTGCTTTTGCATGCTCTTGGAGTCTTACTTGATTCTCACCATGAGTTCATTCAACCCTAATTGGGAGTTTTATTTCAAGGATGATTGACTCTTATCTAAGGGTCCTGGTTCTTCATCGAATCCTGTAGATTTCTCTGGGATGAGGAAGAAAGGTGTTTCTTTTGTTAAAGTATTTTCAGGTTCTTCTGATCTGAGAAATAGAGGAAAGTGTCGTTCCTCTAACATTACCAGACTTGAGAATGGCTATTTTTCTATAGTTGTAGATCTGGAGGCTTTGTAGAAACACATTGATCATTGTAAGTTTTCAATTCTTGGTCACCTTATTTCTTCCAAGGGTGACAAACCCGGGTTTTATGTTGATCTTAAAATAGAATTTCTCATTGTTGGGGTTTTAGTAACTGTAAATTAATTCCTATTGGGAGGGGTTTTTTCATCTCATCTTTCAATCAAGGGATGATTTTAATAGGGCTTGGTATTTTGGAAATCGTCATCTCCAACCTGGTGCTTTGAGATTATCTGAATGGGATGTTAATTTTAATCCCTTTAACCTTAAGGAAACTAATGCATAGATCTAGATCAGACATAATGGGTTGAATTTGATCTAGTGGCATCCTAAGATCCTTAATGACCTAGCCTCATGTGTTGGGACTCCTATTATATTGGATCAAAAAACTTTGGAGGGGGATCTTGGTTCTTTTTCTAGAATTCTGGTTGATTTTAACCTAGAAAATAAAAGACCGGATAATGACACTCTGATTGCTAATGGTAATAATATTGATGTTAAAGTAGAAAATTAATATGTTCCTTATTTTTTGAGGTTTTAAAGATTGTTGGTCATCTTGTGGTGAACTGTAGGATGATTCCAAATAATGTTAATGAGTTTCCCAAAGAGAAGGATTGGAAGGAGGCTAATCAGAATAAAAAAATAAGAAGATCTAGGTGGAAAAGGAGGGTCCCTCAAAGGATATAACTAGTCAATCCAGAGTTATAGTTACTTTAAATAAATATTTGGTAGATATCTTTGAAGATGTTGAACCTGGTAGGATTCCTGATCTGTCTAGTCCTCTTGCTAGGATTGGTCAGGAAATGGATTAATATAGTGGCTTCACATGCATAAAGGATAAATTTTTGAATCAGAATATATCTTCTGAGATTTATGACCTAGTTATGTTTTCGGAATTGGAGGATAATATTTGTGAAATTGTTGTTTATTTTCAGGATTTTGAGAATTCTATGATTTCCCAGGACTTTATTTATCCAGTTATTTCACCCGTCACTTCCCCAGTTCAGGTGGCTGGAGATCCTGCTCCTCCTATTGCAGATTCTACTATAAAAGGAGTGGAACCTACTTCTTTCAAGACAGATTCTGCTCCTTCTGGAGAGGTGATTGGGGACCCCTTTTCTTCTGGTGTTACTGCTACACTGTTTGAGGATATTGAGGTTCATGTTGGTAATGTGACAGTGCAGTATATGGGTGTTTCTGTTTCTTCTAGTGGTCCAATTGACATCCTTACTAATTATGTTAAAAATGGAAAAGGAACCATCAGCAATCTGGATATAAGTGATCTTATACAAGGGGTCTCTAGTACTAAGAGAAAGGCTGGAAGGCCTCCTAAGTCAAGAAAATAGGTAAATGTTGGGGTCAAAAAAGGGGGAAATCATCCCGGTCTTAGATTTAAATAAAGCTTCTTTTCAGGAATTATCAGGGTTTGGCCAATCATGACACCATGAGGTTCTCTTAGGATCTTCATTCTAAAACATAAGCCCCTTATTATTTTTTTTTCTAAACCCAATAGAGTTTTTTATCCTAATATTTCCAATTTTTAAAACCAAGGTTTTAATTTTTGGGAACCCAATAGATCCTCATCGGATATTAAACAGTTATGGGTTTTGGCTCATTGTTATTTTTCTCATATTTCCCTAATTGCTAATACTGATCAGCATGTCACGTGCTCTTTCTTTCTTTCAGGGCTCAAACATTTCTTCTCTTTTATTTATGCCCATAACTGTTATCCGGATCATAGGATTTATGGATAGATATTGGGTCTCTCAACTCTTCAATTTCTGGTCCGTGGGCAACTCTTACTGACTTTAATGACATCATGAATTCTGATGAGGAGATTGGATCCAAGAATAATTTCATCTCTTCTAGATATTTCAATTCCTGTATTGATAATAATGGGTTGATTGAAGTTAATCTTGTTGGTGCTAATTATACTTGGTATAGGAAAGTTTTGGATAGATTTTTTGCTAATAGAATTGATAGGGATTTTCTCAACGAGGATTTTCTTGATATTTGGGTTTCTATTTCTTGTGTGACTCTTTCCAGAATCAACTCTAATCATCATCCTATTTTTATTGACCTTGTGAGTAAGGATCCCAAACCTCCTTTTCCTTCTAGATTTAAAAAGGCCTGGGTTAATCATCCTAAATGTAGAACTATTGTGGAAAAAACATGGAATTCTTGGAATGGAAGGGCCAATGATATTTCTTACGTCATCAAGATCAAACTCCTTAAAATAAATTTGAAATTCTGGAGTAAATATCGTTTCAGTTTCCTTGATTCTGAAATTTTCTCTCTTAGGGAATCTATTCAACAAATGCAGGAGAAGAATTATTCAAATGACTTATCTAATGATTTATTGGGTGAGACTCAACAGGTTTCCAAGCTTAATAATTTTTTGTATCTCAAAGATGCTTTCCAAAGATACAATTATAAGGCTAATTGGTTGAGAGATGGGCATATAAATTCTAAATTTTTCAATTCTTTGTAGAGAATTACAGATGTCACAAGGAATCTCCCTTTGTTTATAAATGGGAATAATATGTTAGACAATAGAAGGGATAGTTTTTAGCATGTTGTTACTTATTTTAAGGATATCTTTATCGGTCATGTCCTTATTGATAATCTTGTGGACAGTATTATTCTAACTCTTTTTAATCAAGAGGATAATTCCAATCTTACATCCATCCCTTTGGACTTTGAAATCAAGGAAAATGCCTTTAGTCTAATGTCTGACATATCCCCGGGTCGATATGGTTTTGGGAATTTTTTTTTCAGACGTATTGGGACATCATTCATGATGATGTTTTTAGGTTGGTTACTCATTCTGTTTAAAGGCGGATCTCAAACTCAGGGAATGAATGCTCAATTCCTTTCCCTCATTCCAAAGACTGAGAAGTCTAATGAGATTCATTTGTTCAGACCAGTTGCTATTATCAATTCGATTTTTAAAATTATTTACAAAATTTTGGCTACAAGGTTGTCATTTATTTCCATTAAATTTGTTTCTCCTAATCAGTTTGTCTTTATTAAGGGCAGTTCTATTCAAGATTGTCTTATTAATGCATCAGAATTTGAAAACCTTCTTAATAAATTCACAAGGGATGATAATATTTCACTCAAGTTGGATGTCTGGAAAGCTTATGATACTATAAATTGGAATTTCATTTATAAGGCTCTTTGTTTTTTGGTTTTGATTATGTTTTCATTAATTGGGTTAAAATCATTTTTGAGTCAGCTCGTATCTCTGTCCTTGTTAATGGCTCTCTTCAGGGCTTATTTTCTTATTCTAGAGGTTTCAGACAAGGTTACCCTCCCTCGGCCATTATTTTTTCCATTGTAGAGGATTATCTTTGTAGATTATATTCTAATATGGTTGGAAATGAGAAACTGCAGTCTATTAGTGCTGGTAGAGGTTTTTTTTCTCCCACTCACTTGATGTATGCTGATGATGTTATTCTTTTCACAAAAGGTGATAAGAGAAATATTAAAAATATTATGTGTTCCCTTTTGCATTATGAAAAATTCGCTGGGCAAGAGATTATTTGGAATAAGTCCTTTGTTTATTTTGGTAGGAATTTTCCTCTTTCTAGGAAGACTCGGATAATCAGGGATTTGGGTATTCATGAAGGTGTTTTTCCATTTACATGTTTGGGTGTTCCTATGTTTTTGGGGGGGCCTAAAGGTTTTTATTTTTCTGATATTATTTGTAAAATGAGACGGAATCTTTCTACATGGAAGGGTAAGTACCTTTCCCAGGCAAGTTGGGTTTTCTTGGTTAGGGATGTGATCATTTCTATGTTTTTTTATTTATTCATGGTCTATAAGTGGCTGATCTCTCTTATCAAGAGCATTAATGTTTCTATTAAAAATATTATTTTGAGCAGTAATATTTCGGAGAGAAGATCAGTTACGGTCTCTTGGAATAATTGTTGTAAACCCAATGATTTTGGGGGTCTTGGTATTAAAAATGTTGAGGTGTTTAATGATTCTTTATAGTCATCATTCATTTGGAGGCTTATCAATAGTAATTCTGAGTCTTTGGACTTTATTTGTAATAAATTCTGGGATAGGCTCAACAATGGAGTTTTTAATTATGTGTATTCTATTGTTTGGTCTTCTTTTTAAATTCATTTTTTATTCCATTGACTCTCATATCAGATTGCCTGTTTCAAGGAATTCAACTTTATCCTTTTGGAAGGCCAATTGGACTGGATGTCCTTTAGCTGATTCCTTGATGACTGATGATTTTAATGTTTATATGGACACTACTATTGAAGATCAGCTTGTTAATATGGGGGTCTCCCTAATCATATTTTTACTATTATCAATAGTTAATGTTTCTCTAACAGAGAGGATTTTTAGGCTTGGGAACCTGCTATAAATGGCCTGCTGACTTCTAAAATTTTTTATATTCATTCTCTAGCTTTAAATATAGGGTGTAAATGGATGAGGGATCTTCATATGAACTTTATTAGTCCCGCTCTGACATCTTTTTCCTAGAGACTGGCTCATGGTAAGCTTCATACTGATTGTTTCCTTCAGAAATGTGGCATCTCTCTCTTCTCTTCATGTGTGTTTTTCCATCAACATAAGGAATATATTGATCATTTTTTTATTAGTTGGGTAAATGCCTCTTCAATGTGGAAGTTTGTTTTTGATATTTTTGAAATCCTTATGCCTAATATGTATTCAATTCATCATTTCCTTCAATTATGGAATTATATTTATCTCTCTCTCCAATTGATGGATCTTTTTAACGTTTCTTCTTTTGAACTCCTTCATTTTTTTTTTCTCAGAATAAGATGATTCACACTATATTTACCTTCTCAGTAAGTGGGGTTTGATCATCTATTCTTGGTGCTATGCATAATGTTGATATTCCAAAGAAGTATTTTTTCTTCAACTCGGTTCATGATTTGTCCATTCTGAACCAAATAGGTGTTTAGGTTAATTTCAATCCTCTATGCGGTACTTTAGAAGTTCTCTAGAAGGAACCTCTTTTTGGTTGGTTAAAATTTAATTCGGATGGTGCATCTAGGAGTAATCCGGGGCATTCTGGTTATGGTGCTGTTTTCAGGAATCATAAAGGGGATATCCTTGGTTGTTTTCATGTTACTTGTGGCTTTTCCTCTTCACTTAAGGCTAAAATGCTTGGCATTATCATTGCTGTCGATCAAGTAGTGAAGAGTGGTTTGGATAATTTATGGATTGAGAGTGATTCTTCTGTTTTTATTTCTTCCATATAGATGGGTCTTCATCAATTGTCCTGGAAACTTACTAATTGTTGGATTAATTGTTTGGAGACTCTGGTTTCTTTGAATCATATTATCACTCACATTTATAGGGAATCCAATTCTGTTGTTGATGGACTTGCTAATAAAGGTGTTAATGGAGTTGATTTTGTTTGGTATGATCAAGTTCCTAATGATCTCTTTCCTTTTCTTAAAAAGGACTGTGAAAAGTATCCCATTTTTAGACTTTCGTAATCTATCTCTTATCCATGTTTGTGGATTCTTTGTTAGGTCATTTTCATCCTTGTGCCCTTCCTTTAAATTTGGGGTCTATTCGTTTTAGTTTTATTCTTTTTTTTCTTCTTTGGAGAGGTTTGTTTCTTTTTCTACAGGTTGGAAGTAGAACATGCTGTGTTGTATTCAGTTGTAGTGGCCTTCCCAAATTATGGTCTGTTGTAGTGGTCATCTAAAATTCTGGTGAGCCAGCTGTAATACACTTGGTAGTGAAGGTGTTTTTTCAGGACTGGGCCGCTGTAGTTGGGTTCATCCTCGGTGCCTATTTTTCAATCATCGTTCAGAATTTCGGCAACTGGGATTCATGAAGTTTATTCTTTGATGTTGTATTTGGTCACAGGGGATCTCCAGGAAGTCTTAAAGGTCTCCCCATTGTATTAGCAGTTCATGGAGAGACTAACTCTCACCCTAGAGTGGCCTTCCTTGATGCTATTTATGGAATGGAGTGCATGAAGCGACCTTCAAAAATAGAAATCAAGGAAGAATCTACTGTTGAAATCCAGATCTGACCACACATCGTTGGGTGGTTCTTGATGCTTTTATATTGAAGTTTGTGATTTTGATCTCCACACCATAACTCCGTCATTATGGTTGATGGGTGTTCCATGATTGTATATTTTTTCCTTGTATTGTTTTCTTTTATCTTTAATAAACGTTCATTAATAATATATGTGCTCTACAAAATTTGATTATATTTATTGTGAATAGATATGATTAAATATTAATTTTTATAACCGAGTTACATGAGATATAGTTACAGATGAATTGAAATATTTTTATATTGATGATTAAAATCAAAATTTGTAGGGTCATTCGTTTTTATTAAATTATATCTTTTGAACCATTTATTATGTTTGTTGATGTGTCATTTTAAATGGTGTTTTATAGCATAATAATATTCACATGTACAATGAATCTTATTTAAAATAATTGAATCAAAATTAAATTTATATGTTTTTTCTATCATTAATTATGTATTTTTATCATCTACATTGTTTTGTGGGCTCTAGGTTTATAAAGGTTTCTCATATCTCTCATTTTGTATTTTTCCAAGAAGTATCTAACAAAAATTGATCCCACATATAGCTTCTATTATTTCCCTTAATAGATAACGTGTCATTTTAGGCTTTATCTCTAATTTAATTTGATGGTGTTTTGTGTTTTTAGACTATGACACTAGATTCTTTTTAGTACAGTGTCTCTCATTCTTTCAATTTTTACGTTTCTTATTCCCCTTTCTTATATGATATTTTCCCCCATTGGATTTTGGTAGCTAGTTGGTGAAGTCATGGAATATACCTAAGTTTATAATTCACCTATTTCTCTACCATTCATCCTAACTCATCATGATGGACCCCAACATGGACTACAGTGTTGGTTTTTTGGTTACATCAGATTTTGATTTGGGATGTATTTGATGGTGGTTTCACTAAGTTTCCATGATATTATCATAACTCCCCCATTTTATAATGTGGTAATTTTTCTTCTTATATGTTATATTCCCACTCTTATTGAAAAAATTAAATTATTTCTTTTTATTTTATTTCATTAATAATCATTGTCCCCTTTATATTTTTCTCCTCCAATCCTTTATCCCACTTAGTCGATCCTCTTTGATTTACATTTGGGACTGCTTTTAGGAAGTATTTTTATAACTATTTTCTCAATAAAAGGTACAATATATATGATAAATTTGAATCCACGTAAATATATGAGGTTTTTTCTTGGATTGGTTGGTTTGGCGTGCATTGGGAATATATCACCGGTTGGTGTATTGGATTTTAATGGATTCTAAATCAATTTGTTCATGGTCTATTTTTATTTTTCTAATTTTGGATCAAATACTATGTTTATTTGTGAATCTATGTTCTTTCATTCATTGTGGTCAATATAGTTTTCTATGGAGATCAAGAGAACCGGTCAATTTTGTTAGAAATGTTTCAAATGAATCAGCGGTGTCCCCATTTAGTGGTGGTGGTATGTGGTTTGATCGATGTCACCACCTTATTTTACATGATATCTCTTATCATGTCTTGTTAGTATACTTTTTAAATATTCATTTAGAATCTTTTTTGGAATAGTGTGGAGTCATAACCTACATGAGTTTACCCTATAATGCCCATATATTAGATATTCTTAGATTGATGGAATATTTTGGATTTACCCTCAACCAATCCCAAGGTTATATCTAACAACTTAAGCATGATTGAAACCCTTTATAGCATAAATTCATGTTCTTCAAGAACATATCACAAACCATGAACACCATACCACCTAACAAAAGTCTCGTTATAGAGAACATTACTCTTAGGGAGTAATCATGTGTGTTAATGGAATATTTATAAATACATAATAATATGAATAAGTATTTAGTATATAAAAATGAATATATTTTCTTATTATTAATATTACTTTATTAATGATTAATATTTTGATAAATTTAAACACAAATTGTATTTTTTGGGAATACTCAACATCAATTCAGGAATTTATTTCGATGATTTAATTAATTTTTCAAATAAAATGTTGTTAAATATAATAATATTATTAAATAATTTATATTAAATATAAATTATAATAAAAATTTTATGAATTAAAATGTAATTTTTATATGTGTTTGATAAGTGTCATTCTGAAAAGAATCAAACATTACTTAATAAATGTAAATTGTTATTTTAAAGTTTAAATATACATATTTAGAAAATTATTTTGATAAAATGAATGTTATTTTTGGAATCATAATTTCTAAAATATTCAGTAGTAACTATTTCATAATTTTATAATATATTAGAACATTCAGGTAAAATATAAATACGTTATAAATATAAGACTTGTAATATGACATCACAAGGACCAAAAAATACGTTATAAACAATATAAATGGTATACATGACCACATATATGTTTTTAATTTAACATAATATTATTTAATCATTTTTTATTTATTTTATAATGATTTTGTGAATCCTTCAAAACTTATAATGTATTTTGATTTTAGAAAACCCATTAAGGACTTTACTCATTTCAACATCGACAATGATATTATATTAATATGTTCAATACTAGTTCTTATAAATAAATTAAAACCACTCCCCAATTATTGAAACCATTGGGAAACCATTGGTATGTTTTTTTGTTTTTTTATATAGTTTCCTAAACATACGTTTGAGAAATAATAAAGAACTCGCCTATAATTTCCTATATAAAACCTCACAAACTCAAATTAATATTAACATTAAATACTTGTATCACATCCTTATTCATCACTACCATATTTATAGTACTATAAAGTTTTCCCCAAACCCTCAAAAAGATCCTCCCTATAATTTCAAATAACACATTCAATGTAAGGGATCCACTCTTTCTATCCATAATTAAAGAATCATATTCATGTTATGGACATTTATTTTAAATCCCTAATTTTATGGTGGGTTCTTTCACAATCCGAATTCATCACTTATAATGTATAAAATATGATATACCAATTTAAATCTCATTAATACCTCCAATTAAAATTTATATCCCCCCATTATGCTGTCAAAATTTCATTGTGGGATTCCATGAAAACAAATGTAGTGAATACCCATACAAAGTAAATATAAAGGTTGGCCAACTTTATGGACATTCAAATTATTAAATAGGTACTTATGTTTATGTAATCCACACTCATTTATTATGGAATAAATTTTTATTAAAAATCATTTCTTATTGTATGATCAATGTGGAACACTTATGTATCAGAATGAAATGAAAATTATGGGTGTGCCAAATATTATATTTCACTCTATAGTGTTAGGTAAAGTTTTAGTATCATGAGACATCACTAAAGTGATAATGAAGTTAACATAATCCATTTTTGGACATTTTCCATTATTATTTCTTGAATGTTACCCTTGAACTATGTTTCTAATGTACTATTTTATTATTTTTCCACATTTTCCATGATGCATTTATGTTATTATTCTTTGTCATACTTGATTGTTCATGTTTATGATTATCATCCCTTTTATTACCCATTTATATTCCAATTTTCTAACTTAAATCACCTTACTCGTGTAATTCCATTTTATTCCCACTATCATGCTTTATTGATCACCCATTTCATATGCATATCCTGTGGTTATTCCATGCAGTTTTAAGTGTGAGATTGTTAAAGAATATTTAAATAATGATGATTTATTTCATGTTTTAGGTTGTTTAGTAATGTACATAATTACCAAATACATTTTACTTCTCAATATATTTTTTTATAATTATATGTAATATTTGGTAATAAAACAAGAATTTATGTGTAATAAAGAGAAGTGTTATCATTTTCAGTATTGATGGAAATGTTTTCTTATTTTTGGGATTAGGATTAGAAAACTCTAGAGAACACATTATAGAAAAAAAGAATTGTAATATAACATAACTATATTTTTTTAACGTATATAGTAAGTGTTTTATAAAGAAACTTTATCCATATATTTATAATACAAGTATTTGTTGCTCTAGAATAGATTTACATTAGGGTAAACCACAAAAAAAAAATCATTGAGCTACACTCAACTCAAAACTGGTGCATGGAAATGGGCCATTATTCACACATGGTTTGACACACCATGGGGGTATTCTTTGATAAATTAATATGATCATTCTAACCATTATTAAGGGGAAATTTTCCAATAACATATTTTTTTAGGTAATATATACTTAAAAATATAGTTTTAGGCCTTTAAATTTATATCTTAATGAAATACATCTAATTTATAAGTTATATCTATAATGTAATTGGATTACAGTTTATATGTTTAATAGTTTAAAAATAATTATCCATATTTTTCCCTTTATTATTTCCAATGGTCAAAAATTGTATGAATCAGGTAACCAACCAATGAGAAGAGTAATTTGATTACATCACCAATTAGATTCCCAAAATGATAAGAGAGGGAATCACAAAAAATATCATGATACTATCTTAGATTACATATATATTGAATATAAAAATCAATTATGAGGAGTGAAAAAATCTCCCTAAGATATAAAAATATCAAATTGATAACATTATGTGATAAAGGTCTCCAATATTTAATAGATAATTTGATACATTAAACATAGTACAATGAATCAACTCCATTGAGAATATTTCTCTATACTCCAATGTTCTAAGAAAGAGAAGGTTATACTAGCACATTATCATATGGATTGAGAATTTTATCAATTTTTGAAAATAATATAATATGTGAAACGAGAGTAAGATATCAACGTGATGGGTGGAGGTAATTCTAGGAAACGTTTTTGGATAAATATATCCCCCAAACTCTTCTATATAAAGTGGACAGGGATATCCTTACCCTAAAAAAATATAATAAATCCATTAGGGAGTATGAGTAATTCATCAAAATTATTTCATAATACACCTAAGACATTGTCATACGCCCAAATTCATGGATCACCACTTCATTGGTGGGATAAAACCAAGTCTACAAAAATATCGAGTGATATGCTACTTTGATAGTTATGAGGAAATTGTTCGACATGATCTCAAAGTAGAAATTCAGATCAGGGAATATCCAGGGTATCAAAAGGATAAGAAATAGAATTTTGTGTTTAATTTTAGTGGTTGGACTAATAAATCTAATGGTTTTGGGAAATTTCAACATCCCACTTCTCAAATGTACAGATTTAACTAGCCCAGAAATTTCCAATGGGGAATAAGGTCATTTTTTAGGTATTGGAAGGATGGACATGTAGATAGTGATTATCGATAGTAGAATCTGAGTAATGTGTGGAAGGAAAGGAAATATCCAATCAATACATAGCTCGTTTTTCACTTTTTCAACTATAATAAACTAGGACATTTATAGACCAATCAATTATGGAAACGATTTTTGGATAAAAACAACAACCTACTAGGAAGCAAGGGCAGGCTTTTTCCCTCACAACCATTTTGGTGGATCCCAAAAGTGAAATGGTGATAGGTAAACTAGTTATTCACTCATGAAAAGAAATTATAATTTTTTATAGGGGTTATATGCATCCTTTTAAATCCTAGAAGTTTAGTAGGAGTATTCAAATCCAACCACAATTCGTGGAAGTAGATTTATTAGTGAAAATAGAAAATGAAGGAATTATTTCATCCTTTTTATATAGCTCCTTTAATGTCAAAATTTAAGTGTTGAACTTCCTTGTGATACTTATGATAGATGCTTTGGTATAATTTGATGAAATTTTTTCTATGTATAGGATTTATTGATATAGATACAACATAAATTTATGAAAATAAAATCACTCTCTATTTCTCAAATTATCCTCATATTCTTTAAAACCCCAAGTATGTGGACAAATATTCCATATAAAAAAGATATCAAAAAAGGATATTATATCCTTATGAAGATTAATATCTTTCTCAAATTATTATTTATAAGGAAAAGATTATCCTTTAATACATTCCCATTGTTAGGGAAAATGATGAAGTGTTTCCTAAGAATTTCATGGTTTCATTCCTAGTCGAGAGGTTTATTTTTCAATTGAGCTTATTCCTGAGGCATTCCCATTATACTAAACATGATTTAGAATATTTGTTCTATGGTATGATAAGTGGAAGAAGCTTATATGTGAGAATATGGATAAAGGTTTCATATACACATGTGTTCCACTATGGGTTTCACTAATCATCAACATTAAGAAGAAGGATGAGTCAATTCATCTTTAAATTTATTATCATGATGTAAACAATATAAATACAATGAACAAGTATCCTCTATCATGTATTAGTGACATATTTGATAAACTACTTGGACAAAAATAATAATCTCGTGTGCATCTATCATTGGGGTATTACAAAGTTGGGGGGAATAAGGAGGACATCACCAAGACCGCTTTTTGTACAAGTTACAGGCACTATGAGGTCATAGTAATACAATTCATACTCACTAATGCCTAGAAAATATTTATGAAGTATTTTAATATAATATTTATATTTTACCTTTAGAAAGTGTATGTTGTCGTTATAGATGATATAGTAATTTTCTCCAAAATCTAGGAGAGTCATGAGGAGTATCTGAGCATAATGTTTTAGACCATAGGAAATGAGAAGCTTTATGACTTGTAAAGAAAATATGAGTTCAAGTTGAAGGAAGTCTCATAATTGTGGAAGATTATCACATTAAATGGGATATCAGTGGACCCTTAAAAAAATTTATCAATTAAAGGATGGTAATGGTCAATTTTTTTCATTTATCTAGATTTGCCCTAGATTAACTTTGTATTAGTGTCAATTTGTGAGAAATCTATCACGATTATTAATCTAGATAACCTTGCTATCTCAAGATGGTGTTATGTTTATTTTTATTGATTAATGTGAAGTTATAATGAATAATTTGGAAAATATTATTATTTTTGCACCTATACTCACACTATAATCAAGTGGATAAATTTTCAAGGTATTCATTGATGCTTGGAAAAAGGTCTTGGGATGTGAGCTAATGTGGAATGAAAAAGTGAAAGCCTATGGTTCTAGGAAACAAAATGTTCATTAAAAAATACCCAATTTGTGAACTACAGATATATTAAGTAATATTTTGATTAGAAATGTGAAACCATTATTAAATATTTTTTCTTCCTATAGTAGAAAAGGATAGACATGGGAATCATAAAGAAGGAACATCATCAATCCTTTCACAAATTATTTCTCAACCATCTCCTCTGTAGTGGATAAAGGCTGTTCAAATATATTATTTTGGACATCAAAATAAAATTTATGATACAACAAAATGTACTTCATCATATTTCAGTGTTAATGAAGAAGGGGTTGTAATAATTGGTTCATGACTATGTGTACCATCTAGTCCAGAGTAGAAGAAGGGGTCGTTAGATTATACCCAATGCTCAATAATTTCCACAATATAGGAAGCACAAAGTTGTATTGTTATATCTGAGATAACTATTTATGGGATAATATGATGAATAATATCATGGATTATACATAAATAAGTATTTTTTTCATCAAGAGAATTGAAAATTGGAAAAATACAATGGCATGATGCAACCAAAATCCATACCAACATGGAAATTAGAAAACATCATTATGGACATTATCATTGGTCATCAGAATGCATCTAGAGGAAATAATTCCATATGGTTTATGGTATATCATGTTTCCATGATTGGTAACTTCATTTCAATTCAAAAGGACTTCTCGCTCAGTCAACTTTCATGGTTATACATCATAGAAGTGGTGAGGCAACATGGAACACCATTGTTGATGGCAACTAACTGATATCCAAGATTTAACTCCATGTTCTAGAAGATTCTCCAACATTCTATAAATAATATATTAAACTTTATCAAATTTTATCACCCAAAAAATAATGGAAATTAAAAGAGAACTATCAAGACTCTCGAAGACATATTGAGAGCATAATAAATTGAATTTAAAAGAGAACGAGACATATATATTCCTCTGGTTTAGTTCTAATACAAAAATAGTTTTTATTCAGGAATCAAAATAGAACCCTATGAACCCATTTTTGGGAAGAGATCCAAAACAACTACATGTTGGGGTGAATTTCGGAGAAAAAACTGATAGGTCCTAAAATGGTGGAGGAAATTATGGAAAATGTTAATGCAGTTTTGCAACACACCAAGGTAACTTAGAGTCGACAAAAGATATATCATTACAATCATTGAAGAGACATACAAATTGATGATAGATACATGTTATTACTCTTAAAAACTCCCTGAAATAAATTCATGTGATTTGAAAAGAATAGAAACTGTATTCCAAGATACATTGGGCCCTTTGATATCATTGATATCATCAGATTGGTGGCCAATACAATAGTACTCCCACAAATCCTTTCTCAACTACATGATGTATTCCATGTATCCCTCTTGAAGATTTATGTATAAAACTAATCACATATACACAATCTAGAGGTCATGTTATTTGAGAATGATCTCTCATACTTGGTGAAACTAGCAAAGATCTTAGATCATATATACAATGTTCTACATAATAAGACAATTCACCTGGTTAATGTAATATAGAGAAACCAAAAGTGTTCAGAAGCAACATGGGGAACATAGGAGGTGGTGAATCTTAGTTACCCAAATTTTTTAGTGCTTGGAATGAAAATTTAGAGAAATAAATATTTTTAATGGTTGAAGACAGTATTGACCTAAGCAGTTATAAATAAAATTCTATTTGTGAATGAATTAAATTACATTTTAAGTGTTGTGGTTATAGAAAACACATTCACTTATTTGGTTTCATTATATCATTTTTATTTTAAAAACATTTAAGAATCATTAACATTAATAATATTGAAATTGAATAGTGATCATATGATTACTATAAATAGAGTGTTCTAAAATTCTAATTAATAGAAAAAAGCTATGCGATGGCCTCTACCAGTAGGATTGTACCCTATAAAGAACATTTATTAGAACTTACATGGGATATAGAGTCTCTAAAAATTTTCCTTGACCATTACCTATATGAAATCCAATAATATAAGCATGATCGAATTTATTTACGAGATAAATTCAAGATCCTAAAGGTCACAGTAAAAAACCATGTATATTGAACCACCCTATGAAAGTCTCATCATCACGCATCGTAATAATAGAGAATTTTATGGTGTTTTAAATGAACATTTATCATGTCCTTATTAATATGAATATGAACATTTTATATAATAATTAATATATAATCGTCTTAGGATCATAACGTTATAAATGATTTTTATTTTGATAAAATAAATAAAAAAAATTTATTTTTGTGTGTTTAAAATCAATTAAGAAATTTATTTTGATGACATAATGGATTTTTTAAATAGGTACAAATTATTGAAATAATATTATTGAATATGTTTTGTTAAATTTATGTGATCATAACTACTTTATGTTGTCGAATCCAGTTTTTATAATGGTTTTAAATTTTTTATTTTCATAAAGCATATAAATATCAATAAATGTAGATTATTATTTTATAAGTGAATATACAGATATTTTGAAAATTATTTTTTAGAAGTGAAAATTATTTTTTGAGTCAACACATCAAAATTATCCCACATTTTTTTATAATAAGTTTATAAATAAATTTAAAACATTAAAATATATAATACGTTTTTGAAGATTCATAATGGATTAATAAAATAATTTCACTGATTCAAATAAAAAAATAATGATAACTACACCACTATGTCAGAAACCATAGTAAAAAATCTTTTTAATGTTTGTATTTATCTTTTTTTACTATATATAGTCTAAAACCTATGTTTAGGAAATAATAAAGAAATCACCTCTATTTTCCAATATCTACCAACAAAATCAACCATTTATCATCAATAAAATTACTTTTCTTAGGTCCTTACACTTATGTCCACTCTATAGAGTCCTCCCAAGGTTCCCCCAAACTCTCAAGATTCTCCTCCCAAGTATTTAATATCACCCCTTCACAGAAATGAATAATATCTTTATCCTCATTATTCAAGAATCTTAATCATTTTAGGACCATTTATTTTAAATTCCTAATGTTAGGGTGTGTTTTTCACTAATTTCACATTCTTATTTTATTATATATGAATTATGATAATTCCCTTTAACTCTCATTAGTCTATCATATGAAAAATTATGTTACCGTTTTATTCCTCTTAAATTTCATTATGGGATTCCATGAAAAAATGTGTTGTGAATTCCCATTACTAGTTAATATAAATAGTGTTCACCTTTAAAATATTATACATTATTGATTGGGGACATACATGTCTGTATTCCACATTAACTTATTTTTTAATGATATTTTAATGAAAAATGATTCCTTGTTCTATGATATGTGTGGCACACATAAGCCGTAAAATGAAATTAATGGGATGGGTATGCCTATAAATATTAGAAATCAAATGAATTGGGTAATATGATAGTCTCAAGGGTCATCATGTCTGGGATTAGATATTTAACCTAATCAATTATGATATTTTTCTGTCATGTTGTCTTAGCAGTTATACTTTAATTATGTTTATGATGTAGCATTTTATGTTCTTCCTACATTTCCCATGTTTAATTTTTTGTTATCCTGATATATCATGCCCCAACGTTCATATCAATTATTCTCACCCCTTATATGTTCTACTGATATTCTTATTGATTACAAGGTGTTAACATATTCATGTTACACCATGTTTATTCCTTTGCTAACCTTTATGGATCACCCCTTTATCAAGTATTTCCCCATGTTATCCCTTTCTATTTTAAGTATGATAATGTTAAGGATGTTTTCTATAAAGAAGATGTATTCCTATTTTAGGTGGTTATGTAATGTACCTACTTCCCAAATACCCTGAACTTATAGATATTATAGGATGTAATATGTGTAAATATATGAATAGACTCATAAATAACTATGTAATGAAGAGCATGGTTTTCATATGTGTAGTTAGTGTTCCTAAATTCTTCTTGTTTGGAGAATAAAATTTAGCATTTATTTGTGTTGGAAGAGCTTAGAGATAGTGGGGTTATTTAAAAACCTAGCCCTTATAAAGGAATATTAAATTATTGGGTTTTATGTTGTTGGACATGTGGTGTCAACCAATGTTCAAAAAACATTTTTTGAACGTTAGGTTTATGTAAATTGAATCACTATGGTTGAGTTGCGCGTCATCAAGCTGGCTACCAAACTTCCCAATTTAAATAATTTTAAATATTAATTTGAATTTAATTTAAATATTGACTATTTGAGCTCTATTATAATTTACATTTTTAATGTATGTTTTCTAACTAAAGCCTGAAAAGTATTCTATTTTAATATTAAAAATTACTTAGAGAGAGTTATGTAACATAAGACCTTTATTTTTTTGTTCTTACTGAATAAATTATTTTTTTATATTTATAAATGTATGGATAATGCAGAGTATCTTAAATTAATGAAATGGTTTATAATTAGAGTTATAAGAAAAATACAATAATATATAAATTTTACTATTTTGAACTATAATAAAAAATTGCAGAAATCATAGATTTTTAGGGAAGATATAAAATCATTAATTTTATATATTTTTATAATAACAAATATTATTATAAATTAAATATAATAATACTATTTACATTTTCTGATAAATAAATCAATTCCATAGACCATTAATCTCTAAAAAATAAGATATTTTATAAATATAGTTAAACATTTTTATATGGTATTTTAGGGAAAGTTACAAATTTTTAACAAATATTTGGTTACAAAGCCCATATAGACTCAAAATGAGACACAATATATATATATAATAATTATGGATCATGATAACACGTGATCATGGTTTTAATCAATTTGTATTTTTTTAAATGAGTTACATAAATATACAAATGGGTTATTATTATATATATTTAAAATTATTTTTACCCTAAATTTATTGTAGAAAAAGACAATATAAGGATTGTGTGATAAAAATTTCATTAATTTTCATGTTGTAATTTTTCTATCTCTCCTCATAACCATAATTAATTCTGATCTATTTTTTTCTATATTATGATTATTGTGAATTATGAATAATGTAGTGTGATATTTAACTGTTTACGTGTATCCATTATTCTCTACATGACCACACATATGTTTCCCCTCTCCCCATAAGAAAATTATTACATAGATAAAAAAATTTCATTGGACACTAAGTGGTTCTATTAGTGTAAGATGGTAAGGTAGGCCAACCGGCTTACATCGGTGGACTGCCGCACTGTGGCCTCCCTGCATCGCCCTGCGGCCCTCGTGTCACCCGAAGGCCTCACGCTACCCCACAGACCCGCATGCTGCCCCACAGCCCTCGCTACACCCCACGTCCCTCATGTCGCCCTATGACCTTGTGCCGCCCTGCGGCCACTCGTGCCGCCACGCGGCCCCTCGCCCGCCCCACGGCCCGCGCGCCACCCCACGGCCAATGCGCCGCACCACGGTTGCCCCGCCATCAGGTCGGGCCACCAGGTCCGGCTGCCCAGCACGGGCCAGGCCGGACCATGCTGGCCGAGTCCACCAGAACCGGGTCGAGTCGGCTCAGGATGGGTCGGGCTGGGTCAGACCAGACCCCGACTAGCATCGGCCCATTTCTGTTATTCTAGCTATAACTTTGGTACCGACTGTCTGTTTGACGAATCTTATATGGTGCTGGAAACCTAGGAGCGAGATGGTATCTTTGGTATACCCCACTTGAGATTTGGATAATGTTGAGGAACAGTCAGATTGGATCGAGAACGAATCCGACCAGGCCCTCGGGACTAAAAGGATAATAACATATAGATCGAGCGTCTGTTTGACGCAACGTCGATTGCATTAAGAACCTTGTGATGTGGCAGTCCTTTGGGATAGTTCTTCGTGGGACATCATGGCTGTTTGAGTATCAACCAGTTTCTTGAGGAGCAGACCCTCCCAGTGACGACTAATCTTAGTGTGGTAATCCTATAGCTGGCTGTGATGATGTACTAGGATCCTGTGTGGGTCTGACGATGTACTGATGATGTACTAGAATCTTATGTGGGTATGACGACGTACTGGAGCTGTACTAGGATCATGTGTGGGTCTGATTACCTACTAAAGATGTACTAGGATCCTGTGTGGGTTTGATAATGTACTAGATCACCTGGAGATCTGGTGTAGGTAAGCACCGAGCAATCCTATGTGGGTCAGCACCGAGCGATCCTGTGTGGGTCTGCACCTAGCGATCATGTATGGGTCAGCATCGAGCAATCCTCTGTGGGTCAGCACCAAGTGATCATGTGTGGATCAGCACCAAGCGATCATGTGTGGTTCAGCACCGAGCGATCCTATGTGTTTCTGCACCCAGCGATATTATTTGGGTCAGCAGAAGAGCCTCTTAACATAGTAATATGATTCAGTAATTAAATCAAATCATTTTTACTTATGTACCTATGTTATACCTAGTGTGAGATTAGTCTTTACCGGTGTGGTACATTCCATTGTCGAAACACCATGGTTGTATCCTTCCGTGTCGTGTACCTTTGTGGTACTTACTTACTTAATATTATTTCCTTTTTGGAATAGTTGACCTTTGGGCTTTTGAGTTGGACTATGTGTTTTCCTCATGATTGAGATGGTTTTACTTGATAACTTAGGTATATGTATCATCATATACCTAAGTATGGTTATGATTTTATTCTATGTTATGTGTTTTATCCTTTGGGTATTTGTGAGACCTTGAGGGTCTCATGGTCCCTAATGAGTGTTGTTATACTCACACCTACACGGGCTATACCCGCACCCTTTTCTGTATGGTACAAAAGACAGATAGTGCTGACTGAGGATGAGATTACAACGACTGTAGGTAGCTCTGAGGTGGACCTTAGACAAGTCGTACCATAGAGAGGACCATTTGAGAGTTGTACTTACCCTTCAGGTAGGATCCTTGGCAGGTGATAAGAAGAGCAATTCCAGTTTACTTGTACACTCAATTTCTTGTACTTTCTAGTTGGGATTGTATTCCGGCCACTATTTTCTTACTGTACTCTCTCTTTTACTATACCGTTTTCTTGAGTTCGTATCTTGATGTGTGATTGGTTTCATGTCTTTAGAGGTTATAAAGGAAATTCCTTCCTAGTTTTTTGGCATATGCCTTCAGTGATATTCGCCAGCCCCTATCCTATGGAATGCGGGCTTGGGGTAGTCAAGGAACGTGCCTAGGGGGATGGTTCATGATATTGATTGAATTTTATTTCATGTGATTTAATATTTATATCATTTAATTATTTTAGAAGTTCTGTTCGATGAGGTATTTTCTTCTTCGTCCTCACCAACATTAATGATGAAACATTTTTGTGCTAGTATTATCTAATTCATTATAGTTCTCATTGAATTCATCCTATGAGTGAATTCATGTTCTACGTTGAAATTGTGTAGGTATTAAATTCTTGAATGATTTTTCAAAATTTTCTTATTTTTTGGATACATCTTGAATTGGTGATCTGAAATTTTCAAGGAAAACAATTACATATAATCTATACCTAGTGGAAACCAAGGATCACATAATCTTTCTTTATTTATGTAATCTATATATTTTAATATTATATATCAATTATTTAAATAATTTAATTATTTCTTAAAATCCCCTAAAACTAAACTGTTAGCCACTTTATATCCAAATCACCTCCCCAATAATGCTTCATTCTATATGTTTCTTATTAGCTATATGTGGATTCAACCCCTATTTTTACTCAATGACCCCTCCTACTTGTATGGAAATTTTGTAAAATCTCAAATTTTGTCATTATTTTTACGGTCCTAATTATGTTATCTTAGAAAATCACCTCTTATTCTCACCCCAATTCTCTCTTCTCATCGCTGATTTTAATCCTATTAAAGTCCAATTTGAATAACTCCAAACATGGGGAAACTCTCTCTACTTTGACTACCCCAAAAACATGTGATTTAAAATGACCATACTAGTTACTATTAGTGGGGTAACCAACAACAAAATGAACTAATATTTTTAAACTCCTATGCCTAAAAAATATTCCAACCAATAATGAGTTTCTCTCCAAATAAGGCCACTCTAAACATCCACCTATTAAATTAGAAAAATATAATTATCCTCTTTAAATATAACATTTATATAAACCCATTTTCATCCTAATACATAACCATTGCCTGAGTAAATAAGTCAAAAAACTAAGATAATTTCTTTTTAGATTTCATCTTTGAGAGTACAAATACAATGTATACAAACATTCATTCAACCCACTCTCATTCAGGTTTCCCTTCCTGATCATTGATAGAATATTCTTGTTACACATAAACAATTCATCATGAAATGAAATCTATTAATATTTCCATGACTATAAAGAATAATTAAAATACAGAAGTAATGATTCCTAAACCATTACAAGATAAAAAAGTAGAGGAAAATGTTGAATAAATAACTTTATAATATAAGAAAATAAACTATGATAGTGAGGTGAAATAGTTATGGAATGTTGATTTTCAACTTGAGGAGAAATATGAATTTATTCAAGGGTTTTCAAATAAAAAGAAATAGATTTTTTTTTATTCGCAAGAAAAAAACATGAATCCACTCATCCATTCACATTAAGATGGCTCCACTAGTAATTTTTCAACATGGTAACTAAATTTAACTTTTGGAGAAATCACAAAATATGAGACCATTACAATTTTTGACACTCATATATCCAATTTGGGTGTTGAAACTTCAATTATAAAATGAACATATACTATTCATATTTTTGGAAAATGAAACTGAGTTTGGATCAATGTCTTAACCTCTTTCTGAAATCATTTTCCATCCAAAGCTCAAATTCAAGGTATATCACTTCTCTATCTAGTGTTCCATAATTTGGTATAGTATAATTCTTCCTATTTTCGTTTTATCTTATCTCAAATATAATGATGAGAAAATTTTCCTTGATGTATTCAGCAATATTATTACAGTAATTGTATTGTCCCTTTTCAATATTCATAGGATTATTCCATTAATTAATATGCATATAATTGTTGTTTAATATAATTGTAAAACTCTTTGCCAACCCTAAAGGTTTAATCTCAAATTAATGTAAATGGTACAAAATAAAATACTTATTTTGATGAAAAAATTAATTGGGTATATTTTGGGGACCATGTCGAGCTAACAACATTAAAAAAAACTTCCTTGAAAGCAACTATACCTACCCTCCACTTTATTAAACATTAATTAATGTTTCATTATATAAGATTAAACAAAATACAACTTTGATGATCGGGAAGTTTACTTTCATTATGAATTAGGTGCATTACATAAGAACATTAAACAAGAAATTCTCATCATTATTGAATACTCCCTTAACATGCTCGTATATAAAACTGCATGGGAAAAACTTCGGACATATATAAAGAATGGGGTGATCTATAAATCCTAGTAAGAGAAAAAAGTGGAATAACATGAATAAATTAATACATGTTGGACATAATGTATATTAATAGTGCATAAAATCAGTGATAATCATAAATATGAACAATTAATCATGATATAACATGATAATCATAAAGGAAACATGGAAAATGAGTCAACAACTTAAAACACTACATCACAAACATAGTCCAACGCTAACTGTCTAGAAATCATGATGGAAAAAATTCACATGATGGATTAGGTTCACTCCCTAATCCATTTCATGATGTCTCATGCGACTAAAAAATTACCCAAGGCATTGGAGCACTATATAAATATCGTTATATCCATCACATTCATTTCATTATAAAGCGTATGTGTTCCACGTAGATCATACGACATGGAATCATTTTTCATAAATTTTATTCAGAAATAATGGAGTGTGGAATAAATACATATAATTTCTGAAAAAATATGTATATTTTCACAAAGTTGAATACCCTTGATAGGAATTGGGAGTGGGTATTCACTACACATTTTCATTGCATGGAATCCCATGGTGGAATTTCAGCATCATAATGGGGGTACATAAATGTTCATGAGAGGGAATAATGAGATTTGATGAGATTTGGAATCAATTATAAATCATGATTTATTATTTGGAATGTGTAAAAACAGACCCCAACATTAATAACTGAAAAATAAAGGGCATAAAATGAAGAATATTCTTCAGTAAATGGGAGAAAGAGAGGATCCCTTACATTCATATTAGGAATCCAAATGGTTTTGTGGAGTATATTGAGAGATTGGGGGCACATTGGGAGGATAATAGAAATGGTAGAAAAGACTAAATATGTTCTTCATTGTTTTTATTGAATAGAAATGGGATATTTCATCTGTTCATATAGAAAAAGAGGTGGGAGTTCTTAAATATCTCTCAAAAATATGTTTTGGACTCTATAAAAAAACCAAAACCACAAACATTCGCAGGGTTTCTGCAAAAGCGGTTTTTTATTAATTATTCTATAATTATTAGGGCTTAACATATTAAAAAAATACCATTGGTAATGTGGAGTTGAGTCATAATTTTAATGAAATTATTTTAAAATATAAAAATATATTATAGGTATTGTAGGATTCATAATATAAATTTTATCAAAATATTTTTCTAAATATGTGAATTTTAACTTTTAAAATAATTGATTACATTTATTGAAAAACGATTGGTTTTTTGCCAATAAAAATATTCAAGCCCTTATAAAAAATAACATTTGATCAAGTGAAAAGTCTTCTGGAATATTAATGAAGTGAGAAGTATTTATAAGATAATCCACCACTACCCATATTGTGTTATCTCTCTTTGATGTCTTCAGAAGACCAGTGACAAAGTCCATGGTGATGTTTTCCCATTTTTATGTACTTGTGGGTAATGGTTGCATCATCCTATTGGATTTTGGCATTTTCACTTTCACTCGATGAAATACAACACATGTTGATGTATATTATGCAATCAACTTCTTCAAAGTATCCAACCTATAGTGATCTATGAGAACTCAATACATATTTGTGCTTCCTAGATGGATGGAGAAATTCAAACTATTTGCATCATCTGAGAGCTCCTTATTTAATTCAGGATTTTATGATTCACATAGTCATGGCCCAAATATTAGAACCCCTTATTTTTTAACATTTAAATTTTAGGATTCCCCTTTTCTTATAGATTATACTTTCTTCATAATTCCCAAAACATTTCTTTGATCATATTTTATTTTATGTAGAATTGATGGTTGATCAATCATTTGTGAAATGATTAATGTTGTTCCTTCAATTATTATTCCTATGTATATACATTCCAAATATATGAATATGATATCCTTCTCTATTGTCATAAATGATAAAATTATTTAATCTATTTTATATAGAGAATATACAACTTTATTATCTTTCCCAGGATTCAAGTGGATTGATCGGTAATTGTCCTTGATCAGCTCTAACCATCTTCATTGGTGAATATTCATCTCTTTATGTGTGAATATATACTTTAGGATTTTTTGATACATATACATTTCACAATTCCCCCCAAAAAGATAATTTCATTATATTTTCAATGATACTATAACTGAATATGACTCTAGAACTTGTGTTCGGTTGTTTTGTTTCCAAAATTTCAATTTCCTTGAGGCATAGGCTATCACTTTATCCTTCTACATTAACACACATCTAAATCCCTTATTAAAATCATCATTGAATACATTTGAATGTTATTCAATTCAACATAGTGTGAGAATAGTTGCAGTGATAATCCTCTCTTACAAAACCTTGAATCTTTATTTACACTCATAATTCGAAATGAACTTGAACCTGTTTTGAGTTTTCTTGGATATAGGGTTTTACAATCATGATAAATTTATCACAAATCAAGGATTGTACCTTGGTAATCTAACAAAACTACTAATATATACTATATATGTTGTCCTTTTCCATCCTTAAATATATTATATCCTTGAATGGTCCACATATATCTCATTTACATTGATAATATTCCGCAAAAATGATACTTCCTTCAACAAGAAAACATGTTTTTTTACTTGAATAAAGATTCTACTTTTTATGGTATTTAATATATAGATCAAATTCTACTCATGCTCCTCCATGATTTTTGGAATATAAACCCTTTTATATGGATTCACCTATATTAATTTTTTCAGCTCATCATGTGCCACAACAACCATTATATATGGATTCTTGGATAATACTAACACCCTAGGTGTAGGATTGATTTAAAATTATGCCTCTCAGATTGGAGGAAGACCAGAAAATTCTTCGGGAAACACTTCTTCAGATTCCCTAAAAATGGGTATGTATTCATGGATAGTTATTTATTTATACTCAACAATTTGAGCTACATAGGCTTCCTCTTATTTCAAGAAGACTCATCAATCTCTGTACATTTGTACAGAATCAGAGGACGATGTCACGACCCGTCCTCGGGGCCCGTGCCGTGACTACCCCAAGCCCGCCTTCCATAGGCCAGGGGCTGGCGACTAGCACCAAGGCGTAAATTCCCAGTAAACAGGGAAGGCATTGCCTTTATAAGTAACAACCACCACAGAGTCAGCAAGCGGAAAGTAACTACAAAGTGCAGAAAAGTAAAGGGGGGCCGGAATACAAGACCAACTGAAAGTACAACTGAAAAGTACAGTACAGCAACTGAAGAAAAGACGGCGGCCTCGTGTCGTCCACTGGCAATCCCACCTGAAGGGTGGGTACAGATAGCCTCCAGGCTCCTCGGGTCCCACGTCCGCTCCGAGCACGTCCCGCCCAGTGGTCCACCTCCAGGTACCGTCCTGCTCCACGCGCCTCCTCCACGATCAGCGCTGTCCGTCGTCTGCAACCAACACCACGAAGTGCGGGCATAGCCCGTGCAGGGGTGAGTATAAGCTACTCAGTAAGGACCCCGAGACCCCCGAAGGTCTCCCGAAATCCACAAAGGATATAGCACAAAAGAAAGATGCAATCACGAAGTAACATCTGACTCGACTTAGGTATATGCCCATACATATACCTAAGTCCCCACTTCTAGCTCTGCTCACGAGCTCAAGAACAACTCAATCCACAAAGGAAAGCAAGACTCAAATCCACAAGGAGAGTAAACAGTAAATCCACAAAGGATAGTCCAACACAAACCACAAGGAGAGTAACATAAGATTCAGCTCAACCAGGTATACTTTTTCAGATGACGTCAAAGATGATCACTGATCCATCTAAGTCGTCGGACCCACGAAGGATCGATAGGTACTACCCCCCGCAGAAGACCCACACAGGATCGGGCTCACACAGAACCTGTAGGCAGTGGCTCACACAAAACCGGTAGTAAGGACCCACATAGGATCGGGCTCACACAGAACCTGTAGCACTGATCCACGTGGGATCGCTGAGTGCAGTAGTCGACGCAGTCCACTGAGGATCTCTGCACAGTCGTCGCCGCAGTCCACGAAGGATCTCTGCTCTGTCGTCATCGCAGTCCACGGAGGATCTCTGCTCTGCCATCGTCGCAGTCCACGGAGGATCTCTGCTCTGTCGTCGTCGCAGTCCACGGAGGATCTCTGCTCTGTCGTCGAAGTCACAGCCAGCGCTAGGGTTCCCGCACATAGCGAGCTCGTTTAGGAGGGTCCGCTCCACGAGCCGAGAGGCTGATACATCAACTGTCACGTAGTCCGAAGTTGATGTATCCAAAAGTTCCGTATCGACAACAGGATCTCAACGCAACAGACGGCGCGTCAATCGGACGCCCGGTCTGAGAGTTATTGGCATTTTCGTCCCAGGGGCCCGGTTGGTTTTTAGGGCAAAACCAACCCGACCGTACTCCGCCTGTATCCGATCCTCGGGTGGAGTATGCCAAAAGTTCCGTCTCACTTAGAGGAAACTACCACAGCTGACGGTACGTCGATCGGACGTCCGTAGCTCAAGTTATGAGCGTTTCCGCTCCGAGGGCCCGGTTGGTTTCGTGTACGAACCAACCCGGCCGAACCCAAAGTCTTCCGAAACCTTGAGTATAATATACCGAAACGACCGCCTCGATCCAAGGATCGCGTAGCCGCTGACGGTTCGTCAATCGGAGGTCTCAGTCCCAAGATATGGGCGAAAGACCGAAGAGGGCCCGAAACGGGGGTTCTGGGCCCGGGGCGACCCGGCCCGAACCCCCCCCCCCCCTGGGTCGGACGAACCGGGTCGGCCCGAACCGGGTCGGCCCGAACCGGGTCGGCCCGACCCGGCTAGGACGGGTCCGGTCCGGCCTGGGCGCCGCCCGGCCGACCGGACCGGCCGGCTCGGCTTCGGCCGAGTGGCCGAATGAGCCGCCGCGGGTTTGACCCGCGGCTTTGGAGAAACGCGGCCCACGCGGGCCGCGTGCTGGGTGGCCGGACCGCGGACGCGGTCCGGCGGTTCGCCGCCGCCGCGGCTCGGCCGCGACGGACTCCTCCGGCGGCGCGCCGGGCGCCGCCGCCGCCGCCTTCCGCGGGCCGCCGGAGTTGCTCCGGTGGCCCGTTTTGCCTCCCGTCTGCGCCGTTGCTCCTCCCGGGGGCCGACCTTCACTGCGGGATCAACAGATCGCCCCTGCCGCGCGGTTCGTCGTCGTCCGCCAAATCCGCACAAAAAAGGGAAGATCGGCGGAGGGTTGTCGGGTCTTGTTCGTTAGACCCGCACCCTCCGCGTTAGTCATAAACCACGGGAGGAAAAGAAATAACCGATCAATCAATTTTAAGTAAATTAAAATTGTTCCGAGATCGGGTTCTTTATCTCAAAAAAATAAACACGGGAAATAAATCATCAAGAAAATAAACCCCTACCTCGATGTCGCCGTCGGACGTGAGGTCGTCGCGGAATCACTCGTCGCGGAAGAAGGAGATCGTCGCGTCGTCGCTGTATCCGGCGTCGCGTCGCCAATCTCCGGATCAAGATCAAACAGATTTAATTAATTAAATCCGTTGTCATTGAAAATAAAAAGGGAGAAATAAACGATTCGTTTCTCACCTTAATTGCCGAACGAGGATCGGCCGCGGAAGAAGAGGTGTCGCCGAAGAACGTCGCGGGTAGAGCTCGTCGACGTTGCAGATCACGGTGTGCGTCGTCGAATTCCAGTCGTCGGTGTTCTTCGCGTTCTTCACGTTCTTCGCGTTCTTTGCGTTCTTCGCGGGGAGATGAAGAAACAAATATCCTCTCAAATCCTTTCAAAGGATTTTTAGGTTGGTCTTATTTTATAAACATGCCAACAAACGCAAAAGCGTAAGTAACGACCCATCAGTTCGTTGAATTAATTCAACGAGCGAAACAGCCCATTTAATTCACGAAATAAACCGCTCAATTAAATGGTCTGTTAAGAATTTAAGAAAACGCGTCGGTTGACTTTTCAGTTACTTTGATGGGTTTTCGCGGGTGCGTTACTTAGCGAAAGAAACGGCGGGGCTCGTGCGGGCCCTGCCTCACAAATATCCTACCAAGGGGGTAGGATATTTCTGGATAGCATCCTATCCAGTTCAACTCAGTTCAAGCCGCCTTTAAGTGGCTTCAAGTGGCTTCCAAGCAGCTTAAGTGAAATAAAATAAAGTTGTCGCACAAATTTTATTTTATTTCTGACTTAAAGCCCCAAAATTTAAAAACCACGTCTGAGCAAACGCTACTCCGGAAGAGGCGTTTATAAACAAAAATCGGCGCTGCGATTTCATCGGTGCCCTCAGAATTCGATTCCGGGCACCGGTTCAAAAGATAGAAAAACCCGCTCGTTCGTTCACTGAACGTACCCGAGCCAAACTTCAGAAATTGATTCCAGGCACACCGGGCCTCGGAATCAGGTGCCGTCTGAAGCTGCGCTCTTGTAAAATTCCAAAGAAAATTAAGAAAAAAATTTCCTTGAAATTTGTGGGTCTTTACATTACTCCCACCTCAGGGCTTTACGTCCCCGTAAAGATACATCAAAAACTAGGGGAACAAATGGGGGTACTGAGCACGCATCTGAGCCTCCCGCTCCCAAGTGCTCTCCTGGAGGTTCCCGTGCTGCCATCTGACGCGCACAAGAGGAATCGACCGCCCACGTAGGACCCTCTCCTGTCGATCCTCGATCTCCACTGGGACCACCGCAAAAGTCGCCCCATCGTCCACGTCCAGCTCTCCAAAGTCGATGATGTGCGTCGGGTCGTGCACGTATCTCCTCAACTGAGACACGTGGAAGACGTCGTGCACCCGGTGCAACTGAGGTGGTAGAGCCAGGCGATAAGCCACCTCTCCTATCCTGCTGAGGACCTGGAAAGGCCCGATGAAGCGTGGAGACAACTTGCCGCCTCGGCCAAATCTCCGTAAACCACGTCGAGGTGAGACACGCAAAAAGACGTGGTCGCCATCCTCGAACTCTAGTGGCCTCCGCCTCCTGTCAGCATATGACTTCTGCCGGCTCTGAGCTGTCCTCATCCTCTCCTGGATGATCTGGACCTTCTCTGTCGTGGCTCGGACCATCTCTGGTCCCACGAGTGCTGACTCCCCAGGGTCTGTCCAACACAACGGTGATCTGCAGGGTCTGCCGTACAACGCCTCGTATGGTGCCATCCCGATGGTGGAGTGGTAGCTGTTTTTGTACGCGAACTCCACCAAGGGTAGGTGGTCCTCCCAGCTGCGACCAAAGTCGAGAACACATGCACGGAGCATGTCCTCGAGTGTCTGTATGGTCCTCTCCGTCTGACCATCCATCTGAGGGTGGAAGGCTGTGCTCAGATGGAGCCGCGTCCCGAACGCCTCCTGCAACCCCTTCCAAAGCCGGGAAGTGAAACGAGCATCTCGATCGGATACGATAGACGATGGCACACCGTGAAGCCGTACGATCTCCTGGACGTAAAGACGTCCCAAGCTCTCCACTGATCCCTGCTCTCTGATGGGTAAGAAGTGTGCCGACTTTGTGAGTCGGTCGACAATCACCCAAATGGAGTCGTGACCTCTGGAAGTGCGTGGAAGTCCAGTCACGAAGTCCATAGATATACCGTCCCACTTCCACTCCGGGACCTCCAAGGGCTGTACCAAGCCTGCTGGTACCTGATGCTCTGCCTTCACCTGCTGGCAGGTGAGGCATCGTGAAACGAACTCAGCCACTGCTTTCTTCATGCCCGGCCACCAGTGCTGTCGTCTGAGATCCTGGTACATCTTCGCCACTCCGGGATGCACCGCCAAGGGAGAAGTGTGAAACTCTCTCAGCACCTCCTCTCGTAAAGCGACTGGTACGAAGGTACGCCCTCTGAAAAGGATGTCGTGCTCTGCTCCAAGGGAGAATCCATCAGGCGCCTGACCTGAGGATATCAGTGCACGCCGGGTCTCACAGTCAGCGTCCCCATGCTGAGCCTCTCTGACCCGCTGTAGAAGTGGAGGAGAGACTGTGAGAGACTGAAGAAAGGCTGCTCCGTCTCTATCCACGAAGGATATCTGCAAGGAGGCTAGCTGCTCCGTCGCCTCCTCAAGTAGCTGAATGCCCGTCCTCCTGCTGAGGGCATCGGCTACCACGTTCCCCTTCCCAAGAGTATAGACTATCTCAAAGTCATAGTCCTGGAGGAACTCAAGCCATCTCCACTGTCTCAGGTTCAGGTCCTTCTGAGAGAAGATATACCTGAGACTCTGGTGGTCAGAAAAGACTGTGAAGCGCTCGCCCATCAGATAGTGCCGCCAAGTCTTCAGAGCGAAGACCACTGCTGCTAACTCCAGGTCATGAGTGGCGTAGTTCTGCTCTTGCGGCCTCAAATGACGTGATCCGTAGGCGATCACGTCCCGCTCCTGCATCAGGACGCACCCGAGTCCAGTCCCTGATGCATCGCAGTAAACTACGTATCCAACTCCCTCCTCAGGCAACCTCATGATAGGTGCGCTGGTCAATCTCTGTCTCAGCTCCTGGAAGCTCTGCTGACATCTGTCTGACCACACGAAGGGTTTCCCCTTCTTCGTCAACGCTGAGAGTGGTGCCGCAACTCTGGAGAAGTCTGGCACGAATCTCCGATAGTATCCGGCTAGGCCCAAGAAGCTCCGCACCTCCGTCACGCTCCTGGGTGGCTCCCAAGCTAGTACTGCATCGATCTTCGCGGGATCCACTGCAACTCCTGCCTCAGAGATGACGTGCCCCAAAAAATGGACCTCACGTAACCAGAACTGGCACTTTGAGAGCTTGCCATAAAGCTGGTGCTCTCGGAGCATGTCTAGCACAACTCGCAGGTGGTAGGCATGCTCCTCCTCAGTCGTCGAGTATACCAAAATGTCGTCAATGAATACCACGACAAATCGGTCGAGGTATGGCTGGAAGATCCTGTTCATGAGGCTCATGAACACTGCTGGAGCATTGGTTACGCCGAACGGCATAACCAAGAACTCATAATGGCCATACCGACACCTGAAGGCCGTCCTCTGCACGTCCTCGTCTCGAACTCTGAGCTGATGATAGCCTGACCGGAGGTGTATTTTCGAGAACCACCGCGCTCCCTTGAGCTGATCGAAGAGGTCGTCAATCCGTGGCAGCGGATACTTGTTCCTCACTGTCACCTGGTTCAGCCGACGATAGTCGACACACAGTCGCAAGCTCCCGTCCGCCTTCTTGGCGAACAAAATCGGGGAAGCCCAGGGTGAAACACTGGGTCGGATAAACCCCTTGCTCTGCAAGTCCTCCAACTGTACCCGCAGCTCCCGAAGCTCGGCGGGGGCCATCCGATATGCTGGAGTAGATATCGGGGCTATCCCGGGGTACAAGTCGATGTAAAAGTCTACCTCTCTACGAGGAGGTAGCCCTGGAACGTCGTCGGGAAAGACGTCCACGTACTGGTCCACCACTGTAGGAAAAGCTGGACTCCGCACGTCCACTGCTCCTAGGATGAGGCTAGCCAACTGATGAGAGATGGGCTGCACTCTCCTCCGCGGAAGTCCATCCTGTGCTGCAAAGGTTCCCTTCTCGTCGGTGAAGGTAAACCTGCTCCCGTCGGTGCGAACACATCGCACCTTGCGCCTAAAACAGTCGATCTGGGCATGAACCGTGGATAGCCAATCCATGCCCAAGATGACGTCGTAAGGCCTCGACGCCGCTACAAGGAGATCCCAGCCGAAGCTCTCGCCTCCTAGAGTAAGCTCACACTGCCGGCACCAGTGCGTAATCGTCGAATCTGCTCCCGTAGGAGTCTCTAGCCGTAAGGATCGAGCCAACGGCTCAGTCGGAATCTCCGAGCTCCGAACAAGGGAAGAGGCTATGAAAGAGTGACTCGCTCCTGTGTCTATAAGTACTGCAGAAAGGGTGGAATAGACACAGATCGTACCTCGAATCATCTCTGTCATGTCGGGGTCGTAGGCCTCCACTGCCTGGAGCTGGGCCTGTCCCTGCCCGCCAGCTCCCTGTGGTCGAGGTGGCCCTCCTGGTGGTGGTGGGGGTAGAGCCTGGAAGCGTCGCCCACCACCTGCTGCTCGGCCAGATCCTCTGCCTCGTCCGCCTCCTCCCTGCGGACCGCCACGGTCGACCCTCTGCCTCTGCCTGGGTGGCCCCTCCACCGTCTGCTGCTCCTCTGGTCGGCGAGTCGGGCAGTCACGAGCCATGTGACCCTGCCCGCCGCAGGAGTAGCACAGCCTGCCTCTCGGAAGGCTGGCACTCCGCTGTGTGCCCCGCACTGCTGAGCCGGTGTCCTGAGGCCGTCTGCGTGGGGGTCTGGTCTGCCTGGACCCGAGAGTCATCCGTCGGCTACCTGCTGTCGAAGACTCAGCTACCTGCCGCCCTGCGCTAGGTCTCGCCGCTGAAGAAGGCTCTGCCAGGAAGCTCTCGATCAAGAGGGCTCGCTCCAGCACTCCCGCCTGGGTCGGAATGCTGAGGGAGATCAGCGACGCCCGAATCTCCTGTTGCAAGCCCTGCTCGAAGGTCCGGGCCCGGAAGAAGGGGTCCCGTACCATGTCGGTCGAGTAGCGAGATAGGTCAGTGAACCTCGCCGCGTACTGAGCGACCGTCATGCTGCCCTGGCGCAGCTGGAGAAGCTCCTGGATGCGCACCGCTCGGAGGGTGGCCGGGACGAACTCAGAGCGGAAGAGACTCTCGAAGTCCGTCCAGAGCAAGGATGCCTCATCGTGAACCTGGAGCATCAAGCTCCACCATCGTCCTGCCGCCGCCTGCAGGAGGCTCGCCGCGAGAATCACCATGAGATCCGCTGGTGTCCTCACTAGCCTAAAGATCCGTACCACCGCCTCTAGCCAGTCTTCGGCGGCCTGGGGGTCCGCCTCACCGCGAAACCTGGGCGGTCGCTGGCTCTGAAACTCATGCAGTGCCCTGAGGCGACGTGCATCGTCAGCGTCTGGTACTGGTAGCATCGGTGGCTCGGCGGGTAAAGCTACCGCAGGTGCCACTACTGGCAAAGGGCCCTGCACCGAGGCCTCGTCGCTCGGTGGGCTGCCGTCGCGCCCTACACTCGGAACCCTAGCTGGCTGTCGTCGCGGGGCCATCCTGAAAAGGAGAACAAGAGCACCACAGTCAGAACAGTATACCTGGTGAGCTGGCACAAGTAATCACAAGGAAAACTTGAGACTTTCATAAAGCAGATCAGTATACCCGGTGAGCTGACACAAGTAATCACAAAGAAACTTGAAACACACATGCAATCAATGTTTTCATGCATTAAGTCGGAAATCAGGAGTCAGGGTCCTGGTGTACGGATACGTCGGCCGCCGCACCAACACTGGGCTCCCTGAACTGATAACCACACTCAATACACTAAACACTATTGCTTCATATAGAAAGAAAAGACGATCAGAGTCTGCGGTAGAACCGACCGCCTCTGATACCAATTTGTCACGACCCGTCCTCGGGGCCCGTGCCGTGACTACCCCAAGCCCGCCTTCCATAGGCCAGGGGCTGGCGACTAGCACCAAGGCGTAAATTCCCGGTAAACAGGGAAGGCATTGCCTTTATAAGTAACAACCACCACAGAGTCAGCAAGCGGAAAGTAACTACAAAGTGCAGAAAAGTAAAGGGGGGCCGGAATACAAGCCCAACTGAAAGTACAACTGAAAAGTAAAGTACAGCAACTGAAGAAAAGACGGCGGCCTCGTGTCGTCCACTGGCAATCCCCCCTGAAGGGTGGGTACAGATAGCCTCCAGGCTCCTCGGGTCCCACGTCCGCTCCGAGCACGTCCCGCCCAGTGGTCCACCTCCAGGTACCGTCCTGCTCCACGCGCCTCCTCCACGATCAGCGTTGTCCGTCGTCTGCAACCAACACCACGAAGTGCGGGCATAGCCCATGCAGGGGTGAGTATAAGCTACTCAGTAAGGACCCCGAGACCCCCGAAGGTCTCCCAAAATCCACAAAGGATATAGCACAAAAGAAAGATGCAATCACGAAGTAACATCTGACTCGACTTAGGTATATGCCCATACATATACCTAAGTCCCCACTTCTAGCTCTGCTCACGAGCTCAAGAACAACTCAATCCACAAAGGAAAGCAAGACTCAAATCCACAAGGAGAGTAAACAGTAAATCCACAAAGGATAGTCCAACACAAACCACAAGGAGAGTAACATAAGATTCAGCTCAACCAGGTATACTTTTTCAGATGACGTCAAAGATGATCACTGATCCATCTAAGTCGTCGGACCCACGAAGGATCGATAGGTACTAACCCCCGCAGAAGACCCACATAGGATTGGGCTCACACAGAACCTGTAGGCAGTGGCTCACACAGAACCAGTAGTAAGGACCCACATAGGATCGGGCTCACACAGAACCTGTAGCACTGATCCACGTGGGATCGCTGAGTGCAGTAGTCGACGCAGTCCACTGAGGATCTCTGCACAGTCGTCGCCGCAGTCCACGAAGGATCTCTGCTCTGCCGTCGTCGCAGTCCACGGAGGATCTCTGCTCTGCCATCGTCGCAGTCCACGGAGGATCTCTGCTCTGCCATCGTCGCAGTCCACGGAGGATCTCTGCTCTGCCGTCGTCGCAGTCCACGGAGGATCTCTGCTCTGTCGTCGAAGTCACAGCCACCGCTAGGGTTCCCGCACATAGCGAGCTCGTTTAGGAGGGTCCGCTCCACGAGCCGAGAGGCTGATACATCAACTGTCACGTAGTCCGAAGTTGATGTATCCAAAAGTTCCGTATCGACAACAGGATCTCAACGCAACAGACGGCGCGTCAATCGGACGCCCGGTCTGAGAGTTATTGGCATTTTCGTCCCAGGGGCCCGGTTGGTTTTTAGGGAAAAACCAACCCGACCGTACTCCGCATGTATCCGATCCTCGGGCGGAGTATGCCAAAAGTTCCGTCTCACTTAGAGGAAACTACCACAGCTGACGGTACGTCGATCGGACGTCCGTAGCTCAAGTTATGAGCGTTTCCGCTCCGAGGGCCCGGTTGGTTTCGTGTACGAACCAACCCGGCCGAACCCAAAGTCTTCCGAAACCTTGAGTATAATATACGCAAACGACCGTCTCCATCCAAGGATCGCGTAGCCGCTGACGGTTCGTCAATCGGAGGTCCCAGGCCCAAGATATGGGCGAAAGCCCGAAGAGGGCCCGAAACGGGGGTTCTGGGCCCGGGGCGACCCGGCCCGAACCCCCCCCCCCTGGGTCGGACGAACTGGGTCGGCCCGAACCGGGTCTGCCCGACCCGGCTCGGCCGGGTCCGGTCCGGCCTGGGCGCGGCCCGGCCGACCGGACCGGCCGGCTCGGCTTCGGCCGAGCGGCCGAATGAGCCGCCGCGGGTTTGACCCGTTGCTTTGGAGAAACGCTTCCCACGCGGGCCGCGTGCTGGGTGGCCGGACCGCGGACGCGGTCCGGCGGTTCGCCGCCGCCGCGGCTCGGCCGCGACAGACTCCTCCGGCGGCGCGCCGGGCGCCGCTGCCTTCCGCGGGCCGCCAGAGTTGCTCCGGTGGCCCGGTTTGCCTCCCGTCTGCGCCGTTGCTCCTCCCGGGGGCCGACCTTCACTGCGGGATCAACAGATCGCCCCTGCCGCGCGGTTCGTCGTCGTCCGTCAAATCCGCACAAAAAAGGGAAGATCGGCGGAGGGTTGTCGGGTCTTGTTCGTTAGACCCGCACCCTCCGCGTTAGTCATAAACCACGGGAGGAAAAGAAATAACCGATCAATCAATTTTAAGTAAATTAAAATTGTTCCGAGATCGGGTTCTTTATCTCAAAAAAATAAACACGGGAAATAAATCATCAAGAAAATAAACCCCTACCTCGATGTCGCCGTCGGACGTGAGGTCGTCGCGGAATCACTCGTCGCGGAATAAGGAGATCGTCGCGTCGTCGCGGTATCCGGCGTCGCGTCGCCAATCTCTGGATCAAGATCAAACAGATTTAATTAATTAAATCCGTTGTCATTGAAAATAAAAAGGGAGAAATAAACGATTCGTTTCTCACCTTAATTGCCGAACGAGGATCGGCCGCGGAAGAAGAGGTGTCGCCGAAGAACGTCGCGGGTAGAGCTCGTCGACGTTGCAGATCACGGTGTGCGTCGTCGAATTCCAGTCGTCGGCGTTCTTCGCGTTCTTCACGTTCTTCGCGTTCTTCGCGTTCTTCGCGGGGAGATGAAGAAACAAAGATCCTCTAAAATCCTTTCAAAGGATTTTTAGGTTGGTCTTATTTTATAAACATGCCAACAAACGCAAAAGCGTAAGTAACGACCCATCAGTTCGTTGAATTAATTCAACGAGCGAAACAGCCCATTTAATTCACGAAATAAACCGCTCAATTAAATGGTCTGTTAAGAATTTAAGAAAACGCGTCGGTTGACTTTTCAGTTACTTTGATGGGTTTTCGCGGGTGCGTTACTTAGCGAAAGAAACGGCGGGGCTCGTACGGGCCCTGCCTCACAAATATCCTACCAAGGGGGTAGGATATTTCTGGATAGCATCCTATCCAGTTCAACTCAGTTCAAGCCGCCTTTAAGTGGCTTCAAGTGGCTTCCAAGCAGCTTAAGTGAAATAAAATAAAGTTGTCGCACAAATTTTATTTTATTTCTGACTTAAAGCCCCAAAATTTAAAAACCACGTCTGAGCAAACGCAACTCCGGAAGAGGCGTTTCTAAGCAAAAATCGGTGCTGCGATTTCATCGGTGCCCTCAGAATTCGATTCCGGGCACCGGTTCAAAAGATAGAAAAACCCGCTTGTCCGTTCACTGAACGTACCCGAGCCAAACTTCGGAAATTGATTCCGGGCACACCGGGCCTCGGAATCAGGTGCCGTCTGAAGCTGCTCTCTTGTAAAATTCCAAAGAAAATTAAGAAAAAAATTTCCTTGAAATTTGTGGGTCTTTACAGATGATTTGTGATATGGAGATTGATTTCCTTCTCAAATCAATTTATGTTGGATCTATATAGGGAAATCCAATCCATATACATAATTGCATCAAATTAGAATGAACATAGTATCACAAGGTTCACTAGTAATTTCAACCCACAAATTTTTATAGGATAAAAGATATAAACTAGAGAAAAAATAATTCGACCTTCTTTTCCTTTTCATCGATAACTATATTTCCATGCTTTATGGTGGTATTTGAATACTTCTACTGAACATGTGTGAAATAAACGAGTGTGTATAACCAAATTCAAAATTTAATTTCTCTATTATGGTATTAATTACTTGTGTACCTATAACCAATTCATTTTTGAGATCCACCATAGCAGTTCTGATGGATAAATCATTCCCTTACGGCCTTGGATTATGTTGATTTTCTGCAAAAACCTTTGTCTTAGTGCATTGGTTTTTAAAGTGTCAGGGATTCTTGAAGTTGAAATAATGATCATAACATTGAGGGATGACTATATAATTCCATTACTTTATCACATTAGTGGTTTTATCCCTTCTCCATTCTCTAGCTATTTTTCCTTCCTTCTCGCACCTAAATCATTTCCTCATTCACCTTAGTCAATTTCTAGTGTGTTTCTTTACATACTTTTGACAAGTGGGATGTTGAAATTTCTTATCGCTACTAAATTTCTCTATATGTCAACCATAATTAAACTCCACTCTCTACTTATTATCCCTGTCATAATCTTGAGTTTCACTGAACTTTATTTCAACTTTGTGGACACATAAGACAATTTCTCCATAGCTATAAAAGTCTCAAATCATGAGGGGTTTTCATATACTAGTTTTCATCCCATGAAATAAGCAATCAAATTTTAATTCCAGTGTAATGACAAGGCGAGATCTGTTTCATGAAAGTCTTTTGAATTTTCCCACCTACACCCTGATCGATTTATAATCAATTTTTTTCAGCGAAAGTAAATCCCTTTCCAATTTATGTCATAGAGTGCAAGGAAAATATTTATAGAAAAAAATCCAAAATTCCTTCCACCCCATTACATTGATCTCTTACCTAGTCTTCATATTTTTGATCACTTTCTACCACTAATATTCACCTTCATTGATAAGAAAAAAACTTGTAGAACCTTCTCTTAAATGGAACATGGAATTATAGACAAGACCTTCTCAATATACATGAATCATAGTTCAAAGATTGATTGATCAAATGATCTATTTATATTTTAACGAATACAATATAAAGGTCTCAATTACATCTTGTCCATTCTTTAGGGGGGTTTGGTAACTCATACTAAGCTAGGATTATATTTAGAACCCGATTCAACTGAGAGAGTATCATCACAGTATTTGTGATTCCTTCTCCCATTAGGTTAGGCATCTCATTGGGGTTGTCATAAAAAGGGATAACTTATAAATTACATGTATTTCCTTAACATATGAATTTATAGTCTTTAAACTATGTTATATGTGTTTTATTTTTAAAAATATATTTTTATGGAATTTTTTTCATTTATAATGGTTTATATCGAGATTGTGAATTTACTAAAGAATATCCTCTAGGAGTGTAAAACCAAGCATAAAATAAGGCTCTTTTTCATACACCAGTTCTCAGCTGAGTCTAGCTCATTGTGGAGTTTTCATGTTTTACTACTATGTAAATATATCCCTAAGGAACGGTCACTTCTAGTTTCCATAAAGGGATTTATTTTCTTGATAAACCATTTTATGTATATTTTACCATAATTTGGTATTTTCTATTACACATTGTATTATTCCTAAGGTTGTGTCTTGAGTTTTCTAATATTAATCTTAAAAAATAAATTAAAATTTCCTATGAAACCAACAATGAAAACCCTTATCTTTATTAAACATCAATTCATGAATTGTTACATAATAATACACATAATACAACTTATAAGTTTGATAAGTCTAGTTTTGGGGGGAATTAGGTACATTTCATAACAACCTGAAATATGAAATATATCATCATTTTTGAAAATATCCATAACATGCTCATACATAAATATGAATGGGATAACATGGAAAGATAAATAATAAATGGGTGAGCGATAAAACCCACTAAGAGAAAAAAAATGGATTTGTAAGAATAAATTAACACATGTTATAAGGTAGAAAAATAAATGGTGCATAAAAGGAGTAAGAGTCAAAAAAATGAATAATGAGGAATGATATTTCATTATAATCATAAATATCACATGGGAAATGTGGGAACTATATAAAACACTGCATCATAAACGCAATACTATGATAACTGCAAAGAAATCCTGATAGGAAAATGCCATGATGGATTAAAATTTCTCTCTAATCCATTTCTTATCAACTCTTGAGACAAACACATTTCCAAATTCATTAGGGTGATATATAATTTCAGGTTCACCAGTCACTTTCATTTCATTATCATGATATGTGTTACACATGGATCCTAAATCATGAAATCATTTTTCACTACATTTTATTCCATGATTTTTTATTTTTGAATATATACATGTATGTCCCAAATCAAATAAGTATGTGTGTAAAAATGTGAACACCCTTGATATGAATTGGGTATGGGCATTCACAATTCAATTTTTTAGCATGGAATCCTGTAGTGAAATTTTAGAAAAATAACTTGGGAAAATAAATGTTCCCAAGGGGGATTAGTGAGAGTGAAAGTTGTATTTAATCTTTTATAAATCGTAATATTAGTATGGGATATGTGGAAAAACTGACCCCAACATTAGGAATTGAAAATGAAAGGGCATAAAATTAATAATATTCTTCAAAAAATGGAAGAAAGAGAGTATCCATTACCTTGAGTGTGTGACCCCAAATTCCGGGGAGGATGTTCTTGAGAGAAAATTTTAGATTAATAACTTTTTTAAAGGTAATTGAGTGTAGGTAAATTGGAACATGGTTGGTTTTATATAGAAAAAGTGGGGAGAGTTCCTTATTATTTCCAAAACATAGGTTTTGGTCTCCTATAATAAAATAACAAAAACCACAGACCTTGTTAGGGTTTATTCCAAATATGGTTTGTTGGATTATTTTATAATTACATGGTTTGAACTTATTAAAATAATTTCCATGCTATTCTATATTTGAGTTATTCTCTTAAAGATATGATTTTAAAATATTAAAATATATTATAGGTTTTGTAGGATTCACAAAGGCTATATAAAATTAATAAAATAAACATAAAATGTAATTATTTTAAATTGAAAACATCTATTTGTCCATGGATATACTTTATAGTTTTTATTAAATCATGTTTGGGTTATTATCATATCATTATACACACCATATTTTAGTGGGATATTTAATTTTTTCCACAAAAATTTGGTACTCTTTGAAAAATAAGAAAACATAACTCTTAGATAATTTCAATGTTCTAATTAGAAAACAACATTAATTTTACCAAAATAATTTTCTAAAAATATGAATTTTCACTTTTAAAATAAAAAATTACATTTATTAAGAATTGTCGGGTTTCTTACAATAATATTATTCGAATCCCAATAAAAATTACATTTGATATTATAAAAATTATATGATAATTTATATTCAATAAATATTATTTATAAATAATATTGTACTGAAATTTATTTATTTCAAAAATTCATTAATTCATGGAAAAAAATACATAATTGAATTTGAATACTATGTGAAAATAAAATTATTTTTTTATTATAAAATAAATAACACATTTATAAAGTAAAAAAATAAATTTAAAATATCTAAATTTTTATATATGATACACATCTTCGTATTATTTTGGTTTGATTCATATCCCTATTAATACACTATAAAAGTAAGGTGTGCGACAATGATACTTTCATGGGGTAGTTCATTGTACATGTTTTAGATCATGATATCAGTGTGCTTGAACTTATCCCGTAAAAGGTTTCACTCATTCTTAAGATATTGGATATAATTATGGTATTGATCTAGATAAAATTTCTTTGATGTTATCTCCCTTGAGAGCTTTGATAAATGGTATTCATAGCGTATGATCCTACTGGTTGAGGTCATAACTACATTGCCAGTGTCAATTTGTTTTGTTAAAACCATATATTTATACTATTTATATAATTATATTTCAACAAATATATAAAAAATGGTAATTATGTTTAATGGTATTTTAAATACAATAGGATATAATGAAATAATATAAGTGTAACATCCCATGTTTTTAAAAGGAAACATTGTGTTTGATAGCAAACATGATACACCGCATTTTTCTTAAATGATCAACAAAATATTATTATTTAATATCTTTGTTATCATATAGCCATTATAATGGTGGGAATGTAAAAGACTAACTCAATTAAGAAAATATGGTTTAACCATTTTTATAAAATGATTCTTTTGTAACTGAATTAATTAAGAAATTAATTAAAAACCAATTGAATTTAAAGTATTTGTTTTATGAAAAACAATTTAAATGCGAATAATTATGTATATAAAATAATCAAATCACCCTTTATAGATTTTATTAAGGATATATAAATTCAATATACTTTTTAAAATTTGTCTTCTATGTTTTCTATACTTTTTATAACAACAAATACATTTTTATAGATTAAATGAGAGTTTTTCAACCAATGCGGTTTTACCACCTTTTGATGGAGGACACATTTCAAATATATATTTTTCACTTTTATGTGTTTCATTTGAGAAAATAATTTTATTATTATAAAGTGGGAGATAAAATTTTAATTTTTATAAATTTTTGGTATTTTTTTGATAAATTTCATATTTTTAATGGATATTGAAAAATACATTATTTTTATTCAAAACTAATTTTCTCTTAATTTTTTTATATTATTAGATTATCCATTTACATGGTTTTAATGTATAATAAGATTATGTTTTTATCATTTAATCTAATTTAATTAATTATAAGATTTTTCAAATTAAAATCAGTTATAAAAACATTTCAATCTTTTGAACGCTTCACTTTAAAAACCATCTTTTTCGTTTTGTCTGCATAATTAATTTTCAATCTAATTTTCCAAATTATATAAATTTAATTATGAAAAATAGATTCAATATTTGTAATAATAATTTATTAACTATATTTTATGTTGAATTTAATTTTTATATATATAAAAATATCTATGATAAAAAAATTATTTACTGTAGTAACTAGAAATTTTTGACAACAGTTATAAATAAATGTTCAAAGCTGAACATAAATAAAAAAATAAATTTAAAAGGTATTTTAGGTGTGTCTCGACCAAAAACAACCTTTCAAAAAATAATTACAATCAAATTACATGGAATTTAATGCCACCTCTATATGCATATATTTTAATTTAAAATAATCAATAAATTAACCAGTTTGACTCACCTCTCTCCAAATATAAATAACAAACTTCAAATCCCTGTTTCAACCCACAAAGACTTTTTAGCTCTTTAAATATGTGCCCAAAAATCTCCTCCTCGACCTCACCACATCCAAGTTCTTATTTTCTCAACAAAATACAAAATAATGGTCATTATTTGTCTTTCCAAGATGGGATATTCAAGAAATAATTTTCTCAAAGTAACTCTCTTAATTTGTTTTATTTTCCTAATTTCTCTTCACCTAATTCATCAATAAATACATGATAACTCCATAATAATTTAAATACTCAATTTTTATGTTTCTAATAGAATATCTCATATACATTTCATTTCCCACCTCCTCTTATCCTTATAAACAAAATTGTTGTCCAAGTTCATCCGGTTAATCCCCTCCGCAAATAACACTTTAGTTTTTTTCCTTTTCCAACTTCATGGATTGTCATAAAAATATTATTCAGGTAAAATAATGTTTTAATATTTATATTATAACCTATTTAATATTATATAAATGTTATATTAAGCATACCTTCATGCCTTCCAAATTGAGGTTGTACGATAACTTCATTTGGGGATGTGTGGACTATCACCTCCTCTAAATGATGTGATTTTTTCACATATCATATTGAATATTTTAAAGATTATATTGGAAAAAATATATGATATTGATTAAATATTAATTATTATGTAATTATATTATATATTTATACATATTTACATATATTTCATTTTCTGTTCATTCTTTCAATACGAGAGGGAAAAAAATTGTTCATGTGTATAAACGGTCTACCGTCTCCATTAATGGTGTTTTCCATTTTTCATAAACGATAATTATTAATACTTGTATAAGGAATATATAAGATATTTATATCATGATTTATAATCTATATATAATATACTTATGTCCCTAAGGACTATTGACGTCATACTATGTTTATTTTCGACTCAAGAATTGAATATTGGAAAAATGTCCAATTTGAACTTAAATAAATATGTAATTTCTATAACATTTAAATAACTTAATTAAAAGTAATATTAATGATGAAAATAATTCTAAATTAAGTATAAATTAAACAAATAATATTATTACGGAAGAACAAGGAATATATGAGATGACTCGGACTTGTGGTAAGGGAATTTCATAACCCAATTTCCATTATTTTGATTAAACTTCTACTTCTTGATTATTTCATGCTATGATTATGTGAGAAATTACTTTTGGATATCTTATATTTTATTTATACTATATTTATGTTTAATTTTAGTTGATAGATATAATCGGTCTACAATATTTAAGAAATGATGTGTGTAAGGGACTTCATCTCAATCTAATTTCATTGAGGACTTTTTTGATTATTTTATTTGGTGTATATACAGCCACTATGAAATTTTATATCCATTTTTTATCGATAAAAAAGTTAATTAATTTTTTGTTAATATAATGAATTCATGTACATTATGATTTATATTTTCAAAGTTGTATAGGAGACCTTAAATGTATAAATATTTATTTATCAAATATTTTTTCATTATATTATTTCACATATTTATTTATATGGATATAAAAAGATTATACATGAAATTTTATGTCTAACTTTTAATGTTTTCCAAAGAACATATTTTCATATCAAGTATTTTCCTTTCTTTATAAAATGATAAAAGAATTTTTTTTAACGTATGTGGCGACAGCGACTACTCTGTCACTGTAACTGTTATTTGGTATTTGGATTCTTAAATGAGCCTTAATTTTTTTAAATGAAAAGAAATATTTTATTCCATGTTTGGGTGGTTTTGTTTTGAAAATGGTTTTGAAGGTAGACTTACTATTTCATTATCTTCAAATGGTTTCTTGTTATTACAAATAAAATTTTCTGAGTTAAATTTTTCTAATTGAAATATTTTCTGTATTATTAGTACATAATGGTACTTAGACATTTGACAAGTTGTTATGTGATTTAATAATGTCAGGTGGTTATGTGATAAACCAAACATTGGTAGTTCTATGATAAAATAAGGATTTTTGGTGACATTGTAACCTACAATGCATTGGGTATGGAAGTAAACTATATGGCTATTCAATTTAGTGATATGTTTGGGTGTCTCTCCTACATTTATTATATTTTAGTATGGTTATGTCCCAAGTTTACTTTTTACTATATATATTCATTTTATGGGTTTTGTGGAAATATTTTTATTAAAAAAATGGTAATAAATGATCATATATTCAGTTAAGAGTATTTACTACTACTTAAAGGTGAAACTTATAACATTGTGATATTGTGTTCCTAGTTTACATATTTTCTCTAGACTAATTGTTTCCCTTATTTATGTATCCCTTACTGAGCCTTTTATGCTCATCCCATGTTTTGAAATATTTTCAGAGGATTTAAAGTAGAATATAGTCATTTATAGGATCAATGAAAACTTATTATGATTCAACATGAATAAAAACCATGTTAGTTTTAATTTTTTATTTTTTTATAAAAAATAGACATTTTGTAGATGTTTCGACTATGTAATATTTGAGTTATTATGTATGAAAATATCCTCCAAATGAGATGATTTAATATTACTAACTTAATACAATATTATTTAATCATTATGTTTGGGGCCTTATAGTTCATATCATAGGATGGTTCAGACAACATTAGAGGTTATGGTGATATTTAAGCATAAGTTATGAATTATATATACCAACAATGGTAAGAACAATAGAAAGATTCATAATTATTTTAGATCAATTGAATGATTTTTAGATAACATGAATAAGTATATCTTGGTGTTTATCTTCATCATAAGACATTATATAATGATTTTATTGATATAATCACACTATCATTTTTGGTTTTAGTAAATGGTTGAATCTAGAAGGCCCCAATGTAATAATGGATGCGAAGGAAAATTTTGTGGTTCTCTAAATTATCAACCAAATGAAATGAGATCTCCAATGATAACTCTTATGTTAATTATAAACCAACTTTATGAAGTAATGATTAACCACTTGAAAATAGGTTATTTTTCTAATGCACCACATATAAAAAAAATGAATCCATGTGTAAGTTTAGGTAACAATGATTCTAGGGTAACACAAATTCAATAACATAAGTGTGAAGAATGTGGAAAGAAGAACTGTAGAAAATTTCTTAATGGGACGGTAAGTTGTTATAGATATGGTAAAGGAAGTTATAAATCAATAACCTACCAAGGAAAAATGAAGCATTTAGTTAACTCCAATAAAGGGAAAGAAGTTATTTCCAAGTTACCAATTTAATTTTTCAAATGTGCGAAGCATGATCATTATGGAAATTGTGGTTATATTAAGAAGGTTCAGAAAAGGGATCAAAAACACCAATCCAATATATGTTTAGAAATACCTAATTCGATTCAAATTGATGACTAGGAAACTAAAAATTACATATGGAAGGTATGGATAATTTCTTGACTCGTATTTTGACATTAATGAATCTTAGGACATGATTCTTGTTTTTTATATAAAATATGTACTAAATAATAGGATGAAAAAATTATGGTTAGGCGAACATGAATAATTTTGAAGGATTAAGAGGTCTGCATTAAAGGGATTCAAGAGTTATGTTAGATCTAATGAAATTTGTATAAGTATTAGTGATCTTTTACTAATGGGATTGTGTTAAAAGGATTTTATAGTATGTGCATACTTTATGTTTTTTGTTTGAAAATTTTATTCGAGTAGTATTTTATATTTTCTTTTGTGTAAATATGTATACATTTATGATTAACCTTTAGGGTTTATATGATAATTGATTTTGAGATAATTATTGGATATTACATTTTGAGATGAAAAATAAAATGCATCAGATAAACACTGAGATTAAAATATGTTATGGTAATTTTTAGTATTTTTCCTCATTTTTAAAATTTCATAATAATTATATAGTTTTTGAAAAAGTACGACTCGCCATATGGGTGACAACCTGTTGCATCCGGAAAGGCCGTGGAAAATGAACCCACAACAGAAGGGTAACAAGGGTTCATCACCAACCATTATCCTATGTGAATTATTTGGTTATTATGAATTTTTATATTTATTTAAATATGTTTATGTAATAATAACAAGTTTATTTTGGGAACTAATGCATTATCAAATGGATATCCTTGGAATTCTAAAATTATTTGGGAATTGTGTGATAAATTTTATTTTGGAAGACTTTCACTATTTAAGGAACCCTATATACCTAAGGAAAATATAATATTAAATGATTTTATTTGATGAGCAATGGTTGACTTTTATTTTGTAAAAAACTATTATTTAATTTTGGATTTATGGCGATTAAGGTTATTTATTGAAATGATTAACCTATATTAGAGAATATGTGATTTTGGAAATTAATTTTTTGTATTAGAAATTAAGATTTATCGATGTTATTTGGATATAAAATATTATATGATAAAATCCTTATAGATTTTGGGTTTAAATATTAGTTAGAATTATTTTGAGTGATTTTAAGGACATATATTTTTTGAATGGTCTATGCTCAAATTTTCATTTTATAGTTGATTTTTTATAAATAAATTATTCTTTATTTTTTAAAAGATTATTATATTTGTGGAATTTTATTATTTAATACTTAACATTTGGGTTCAGGTTAAGGTTTTATGATTTGAAAAATATGTAGTTAATCTTTTTTGTATTATGTGATTATCTAGAAGTTGATTCTAGTTCATCAGGAATTAAAATTTAATCTTAAATACTCGTCATTTGGAGAAAAAATGAATTTATGGTAGAAATTGACAAAAGCAGAAAACTATACTTATCAAGTAAGTATATTTAAAAAAAATTATTCTAATTAGTAAATTAATTCCATAACTTTATGAAAATGATCTTAAAACCAAAAACATTTTCTATTTACGTTTCCATCTATGAAATCAAAGACTCTTTATCCCATCACAAGTTTGGGGTTTTCTGATTGATAACTTTATCCAGATCATGTGTTATATCCCTCTGCATCATAACATGATCATTATTTTTCTCTTCCATATAAATTTTTCATATATCGAACCCCAGTACGTGTTGTCTCAGGTAACCTTTGAACTTTCCAATTGTTCTTTTAAAGTTGAAGTTTTGTTAATAAATTTTCTGATGTTTGATTTAATAAAGGTATTTTTAAAATTAATACCTTAGTTACCAACCCCAAATTCAAATTTTGAGGATGGAATTTCCAAAAGGGTTTGAATTTATCATCCCATGTTTTGAAAAGGAAACACTATGTTTGATGGCATACAAGATACACCTCATTTATCTTAGATGAACAACTTAACATATTACTTTATTATGATAGTAATCCTATATCCATTAGAATGGTGGTAATTAAAATTATTAAATAAATTAGGAAAATATGGTTTACTCATGTTTATATAATGATTCATTTGTTTCCAAATTAATTCGTAAATTTAATAAAAACTAATTAAATATAAAGGTTGTGTTTTTATGAATGATTATTTAAATGAGAATAATTATTTCTATGAAATAATTAAATATCCATTTTTATACTATATTATTGAAATATAAATTCAATGTAATATTTAAAATTAATTTTATGTTTTTTATAACCATTTTATAAGAACAAATACACTTGTAAGTATAAAATGAGTGTTTTTCTAAAAATGCATTTTTACCACCTTTTGATAGATAACCCAATTTAAATATAATTTTTCCGTTTTTATATGTTAAATTTGAAAACAAAATCATTATAAGTTTAATAGAGACATAAAAATTTACTTTGGATAAAGGTTTCATATTTTTATGATAATTTTCATATTTTAATGAATAGTGAAAAATACATCATTTTTGTTCAAAACTACATGTTTTATCATTTATCTATATTGTTATATTTTAAATATAAATTATTTTTAGGTTTAATTAGATGAATTTTCTAATATTTAATCATAAAATATATAAAAATATAATTTTTAAAGAATGTTTGTGGTGTTTATGTAGAGACCAGAGGCTTGACGTACATGGACATTACATTACTTTTTCGGAATACTTAGTACATAACAAAAACACACACACAAGGATCGTAATAGTTTAGTGTCTTTGGAAACTCATAATATAATCTTCTAATCGTGGTGAAAGATCTTCAACATCTCCTATAAAGATCTTCCATTTTTTTTACCTAAAACCTTTCTTTATATCCTGGGGAAAAGAAAACATAAAAGGGTGATCTCAAATGCTCGGTAAGGGTAAACAAAAGAAATATCAATCACATCATATTCATAAGAACATAACATTTTGGAAATCTTAACCTGCAAAAGAGAGCATAATTTCATAACATGGGATAAATCATAGAAGTGAAATGTAATCCCAATAATCATAACATAAAACATGAGACTTTGTGGCATACACACATAATCATAGAGAATCATTTCTTGTTAGTCAAGACTCATTGCCAAGACTATCTTAGTGGACAAAGTCCCTTTCTGAACCGAGTCACCCTCGTTTCAGTCCTGTTTCACTGAACCGGTATAACCTACCGTTCCATCCATGTCTATCCCATGAGATATAAAATCTTTACCCAATGCATTGGAGGGATATATAGGTCCCACCCATCTCATAATGATACCATTATTATGTGTGCCACAAAATCATAAACCATACATCATAGCATAACCCATGTAATAAAATGGGGAATCTTAAACATCATGACATCATCAAACAATTCGTATAAGATAAAGGAGTTCATAAAAATAATTCCATTACAACATAATCAAATCAACGTAATAATAGGTATAGAAACATAACCCTATATTATCTTAGATGGAAAGTAATTTTGATAAAACACTTGAACTCCATTCTTGATGAAAATATCATTTCTGCTTCAAAAAAATTTTCCTTTCTTAACATGTCATACAATTTTAAACTAAAAGAAGTTGTTTAAAAATAAACATGAAAATTTTTAAAGGAATATTCTTGGAAATAATGTTTTAAAAATCCATTCATGCCGTATAAGTTAAAAGAAACATTCTTCTCGTACTTTTGTCGGAAAGTCAAAAAGTACCTCGTACGAAAAAAAAAACGAAAAAAGATTCCTTTCATATCCTTTGCTAAAAACTCACCGAAGGGTAAAATTGGATTTAAACAATTTTAGGTGGATTGAAATAAAATTACATATTGAAAAAACATGGATGTGGATGATAAAATACACCCCAGTAAATACCAAAGTATAAACAATCTCGGATAAAAATGAGATTGTGATATTTCCATTACCTTATATCCGACTTGCTTTGTACGTGTCCGAAACTCCTGTATAATGATTTAAATCATGTTATTGACTTATTCCAGAATCATATTCATTGTTATTATATCATATATGGTCCACTTATGACTTTATATTACCCGCTCTTTTGTAAATTCATGTTAAAGTAGCGTTTTGGGTAAAATCGTCTCATTTGTCGTTCGTGTTTTTAACTTGTAATTATTAATATGATTACTTGGATCATGATTACTTATATCCAGAATGTAAAACATGATTTATATATAATATATATATTCAGAATATACATATATATAATATATTGATAAATGGAATGAGATACACCATTCATGGAGACGGTAGTCCGTACGTACGCATGAACGCTGTTTTCGTTTCCTTATTGAATTGAATAGAATTAAGTAGATGAAATACATATAAATATACATAAATCCAGTATCATTATTATGTCATATATTTCATTAGTACTTATTATATATACTTTATAATCATTCATGAATGGTTAATCATTGAGGATGAATCTCATCGCGTCGTGGAGACGGTAGTCTGTACGTACGCACGAGCGATGATATCGTTCCCATGGTCATGGAATTGTGTTTAAGTGTATGTATACTATTTCAGTATCAATATCACTTTATAATAATCATATATAGTTACTCATTACACCATTATACCCATCCAATTAATGTGGTGGCGGAAAATAGATTACACCACGGCGTGGAGAAGATATTCCGTACGTACGCACGCGCGATGATTTCATTTTCCGGAGGATGGATAGATGGTTAATTATAGTTTTTTAATATTTATAATAAAATATTAGTATGTAAGTAATACTGATGTTATTACTTTATCATGAAACAACTAAAGAAGAAGAAGTTGAAGAAGAATGAAATTGAAAAGATCGGTAATGGATATTACCTCTTCTTTGAAACGCCTCTTTGAATCCTCCACTTAAGGAACTAATATTGGTCTTTGAAGAAGACCAGGACCTCTAGGATTATTCTAGGGAAGTGTAGAAGAAATTTTGGCAGTGGTCGGACGAGCTTGAGTGCTCAAATTGGTGTGAGGAGGTGGGGGAGGAGGTGCCCTTTTATAAGGGAGAAGAGGGGCACCTTAGGAATATCTCAAAATATTATTTTATATTAAAGTCAAAATCGGTTTATAATGGTTCCAAAGGGTCTTATTTAGAAACTAAAGTGGGTATGGGTCGAAATCCTATCAACCAATAGGATTTAGAAAAGTTTAGGTTATTATTTTAACCTTATCAATTAGATTTAACTCTAAGTTAAATAATTTAACTTTTACCGTGTCTTTTTGTTTTCTTACACTATATGGTTAATACACTTACTATAACATGACAAACGAACCCCAAATTGTTTATTATTAATATATATATCCTTATCTAAGTCATTTGGCCTAACCTTATATTTTTAGGAATAAAATAACAATTAATAATATAAAATTATATTTAAAAACTATTTTGTGTCAATTTTGACACTATTTGATATATGATTTTTTTGAAAGTCATAACAGAATTATATGTTCGAACAAAGTTGATTAAATCAACACTAATATATCATATTAACCTATAAAATTATTATAATTCATAAAAAGTCTCAAATTACATTTATTTGAGCATTTATAACATCAATTATGTTAACATTTCCTTAAAAGTGTAATTACTGCATCATCGTTGTGTCATATATAAATTAATTTATTTGAAGTCTAAAAATTATAAATAAAATATAATTATGTAGGAAAGCGTTTTAGCTTTCTAATGAATATTTCTAATTGAATTTATCTTATGTATAACCCCATATTAAAAATGTTTTAGTAAATAAACTTTGATTTTAACTCTTTTAACTCTTCTTTGAATTAAATAATAATAAATGTCATAATCTAATCCAAGTGGGCCTAAATGATAATATTTTACACTTAAGGTTGTTTTTGGTCGATATAAACTTGTCCAATAGAATTAGGACATGTGTTAGGGTAATATTAATACCATTCTTACCCTTAATTACCCTATTTACTTTTAACTGTGGTAAATAAAAGTAAAAAGTTACTATTCACCAAAAATTATTTTCATCTCATTGAACCACATTTTACTTACTGACATCAACCATGTGTCTCGAATTTTTGAAATTCCATTCACAGAAGCAGTAAAATTATGTTTTATGAAAAAATCAGTTTTTTTAACTACCACTTAGTAGTTTCACTATTCATCAAAAATTGATGTTTTTCAGAACAATTCCAAAATTTCATCCTAAGCTATATTTCATATTCCAAATTCAAAAATGAAGTCTATTTTACCTAATTCATATCATAGAAGTTTCATTAATTAATTTTATAATTAGATCCCGCTGTTAAAACAAATAGCGTGTTTTTTAAGAAACAATATCTATCAAAAGATTGACACTTGTTTATGTCTGGTTTAAATGTGAAATTACATCCAATGACCAACATTGTATTAAATTGTAAAAATATATTCTAAATATACATTAAAACCACTCAAATTAATAATTTGTCACTATTAATTATTTCGATTGAAAAAGTTGTTTTTAAATAAAATTTAGTAATTTTCACTATTCATCAAAATATGAAAGTTATCCGAAAAGTACCAAAATTTCACCTTAGGCTAAATTCGATACTCCGAATCCAAAAATGAATTCCATTTTGAAAAATAAAATTTACAAAATTTCAAAAATTGGTTATTACTATTCATAACGGCTAGTTTTAATAATATTTTAATAGCATATTGTTGTTTAGTGAAACTCGTTATTGCGTACTACACACGCTATCGAGGAAGGTCGTGATTGCGTGTAATGCAAGGAAAGTCAAGGATGAAATCTCCTTTTGGTGTAGCATACAACACAAGACATTAGTGAAATTAAAAAGAATATTTTTCAAAAAATCTTGGGCTGTTACATTCTACCCCCCTTAAAATGAATTTCGCCCTCAAAATTCGTCGGGGTTATAAATGGTTTACTATTCGAAAGTTTCTTTAATCGAAACCCACATCGTAAAAAGGAATACCAAAACCAATCTTTAAAAACGAAAGTATGAAACATAACAGTTACCCAAATAAACTAATCAATGGGTTTCCACATAGGTGAAAATATGGATATGGAAGAAAAATATAACCGACATGTTCTGATTGAGAGTGGTAGAAAACATGGCTATGGAAAAGCTAGCAATCACAAAGCCATAAATTTGTGACGATCTAAGGTACAATCTTATTAATCAGATATAAGAGCACTAGGACAACATTTTTGGTTTTCAAGATCGTTTCCCTAAAGTTAAAGAATTTGAATTAGAATAAATACTTACTTTATTTTGGTACAATCTCACTGTTGTTCATGCCTTTAACAACTTACACATCATCTCTTAAATAAATGAAGTTGAATTTGTTATTCGTGAAGAGTTAGCAGATCATGTGATAGAATGATGGGTCATTCCATCTGTCTCAAACAAAAGGTTAGAAAAAATTATATACATAAGTCGATCTATAGTGAGTTTAATCATATATGGTTCCTAAAATGGACTTATACATCATATGTAATATAGATTAATATAATAAAACTAGTTTCTACTAAACAGGGACTTCCTGTAGGCCAGTGGTAGGTGATAAAGGCCAGTCGCATTTCGGTTGTGGGTTCGATTTCCACAGCCTTGTCCGACGCGACGGGCTGTCGCCCGTCCTGCAAGTTGTCCTTTTTCTAAAACTATATTACTATAACATCCCATCAATAATATCGAGAAAACTTCTATCCTTAAACATTACTAACTTATGTCCAACATAATCCATTCCAATCTTTAGGCTTATCCATAATACTGCAGTCCACTCTCATAACATAGTGAAAACGATTACAAGAGATTTAACACCATCATCGATCCCCATATATCATAAGATATGTTTTGTTGGTCACATTCAAAGTCCTTAATCATGTATTCTCTTGAATACCTTAGTGAAAACATGAATGCAGTTAAAATTTAACACTTTCCACATACCAAAATCCTCAAAATTCTATATACTCAAACAATGATGTCACTTAGTCCTTATATCAATCATGAGCTCATGAATACTGTTAAACATTTCATTTTCTCGTTTTCCCTTCATTATGCGCATATCATCTTATTTCCAAAAATATCTCAATCACTTTTAATACCACATTAGACCAATACATAAATATTCCAATACTTTATGATACAACATTATTTTGGAATCCCATTACATAAACACTTAATCATTCCACCACATCGTTATCATATTCAACATTGCCAATGGTGATCGCATGTGACTTCCCTTTGTCCTTTGCCTTAAGCGGTTGCTCATGTTGATCATCACTAACCCTTGGATTAGGGCATTTATTAGCATAATGCCCCATTTCCTTACACTTGAAGCATTGAAGTGTTGGTGGTGCGTTCTCTACAGTGTTTTCTTTATTCACATCATTAGAATCCCTTTTTCCATTATTTTGACACTCAGCTGCTCGATGGCCTTCTTTTCCACACTTAAAACATTTTCTAGTCCCTTTAAGACAATCTCCACCATTCTTCTTTCCACACTGTGTGCATAAGGAAACATTCATCTTCTTTTCACCATTATTCTGAGATTTATCCTTGAACTCCATCTTTCATTTCTTGTCAAAACCATGAGATGGATACGTAACACCAACTTCCATTTCTACCTTGATAGCACAACGCACCATTTATTCATAGCTACTGAAGTCTCTTATAGCTAATTCCCTTCTAAGAATTGGTTTTAAGCCACTGAAAAATCGATCAACTTTACTTTCAGGTTGGATGATAATGCCATATGCATACCTTGCAAGTCTTGTAAAATTTGCTTCGTATATACCAACAGATTCATCATCCTTCTGCTTCAGCTCAAGAAACTCATTTTCCATCTTTGTTCGAAGAATATGAGGGAAGTACTTACTGAAAAACAAGTTCTTGAACTCGTCCCATTCCATGGACTCAATTTCATCTCTTTGCCTCATATTATTGATAAGATTCCACCATTGATCAGCTTCATCTTCCAAACGATATACGGCTAAGATAACTTTATCATGCTCAGAACATTGAAGAATAGAAAATATCTTTTCAGTGGTACTGATCCATTGTTCAGCAACAAGTGGATCAGAAGACCCACTGAAAGAAGGTGGACTTTGCCTCATGAAGGACTCAATAGAATATTGTTCCCTTCTCTGCTCATTTGGAATTCCAGAATGATTCATAGCTTGTGTAAGTATAGCAATAAGATTTTGCACTCCATCTCCCATAACATTTGTTTTTTCAAGAGGGAAATCATTTCATTGTACATTGCATTGATCAACATGGTTCCTTCGGATTCCATCCATCGTCTAAAACCCAAAAAGAATAGTGTGAGAGGAAAAAATCATGCTAGGGAAAACAACATAATAAAGGGGGAGTGCCTTCAATATCTAACATCTTAGATTTAATTCTACGATCGTTAGCATAATTCTAGTACTATAACCTATACGTATACTTAACCTTAGGGACATCCCTAGACATACCTTAGAAATATCTCTAGGGATCTCACTAACGTTTTCGCATCCTAGTTTCCAAAGGTTGACTAAACCTTTCCTCTGATACCAACTGTAGAGACCCGAAGATTGACGTACATGGACATTACATTACTTTTGCGGAATACTTAGAACGTAACAAAAAGACACACACAAGGATCGTAATAGTTTAGTGTCTTTGGAAACTCGGAATATATTCTTCTAATCGTGGTGAAAGATCTTCAACATCTCCTATAAAGATCTTCCTTTTTTTTACCTAAAATCTTTCTTTATATCCTAGGGAAAAGAAAACATAAAAGGGTGAGCTCAAATGCTCAGTAAGGGTAAACAAAAGAAATATCAATCACATTATATTCATAAGAACATAACATTTTTGAAATCTTAACCTGCAAAAGAGAGCATAATTTCATAACATGGGATAAATCATAGAAGTGAAATGTAATCCCAATAATCATAACATAAAACATGAGACTTTGTGTCATACACACATAATCATAGAGAATCATTTCTTGTTAGTCAAGACTCATTTCCAAGACTATCTTATTGGACAAAGTCCCTTTCTGAACCGAGTCACCCTCGTTTCAGTCCTGTTTCACTGAACCGGTATAACCAACCGTTCCAGCCATGTCTATCTCATGAGATATAAAATATTTACCCAATGCATTGGAGGGAGATATAGGTCCCACCCATCTCATAATGATACCATTCTTATGTGTGGCACAAAATCATAAATCATACATCATAGCATAACCCATGTAATAAAATGGGGAATCTTAAACATCATGACATCATCAAACAATTCGTATAAGATAAAGGAGTTCATAAAAATAATTCCATTACAACATAATCAAATCAACGTAATAATAGGGATAGAAACATAACCCTATATTATCTTAGATGGAAAGTAATTTTGATAAAACACTTGAACTCCATTTTTGATGAAAATATCATTTATGCTTCAAAAATATTTTCCTTTCTTAACATGTCATACAATTTTAAACTAAAAGAAGTTGTTTAAAAATAAACCTGAAAATTTTTAAAGTAAGCTTCTTGGAAATAATGTTTTAAAAATCCATTCATTCCGTATATGTTAAAAGAAACATTCTTCTCATACTTTTGTCGGAAAGTCAAAAAGTACCTCGTACGAAAAAAATCGACAAAATATTCCTTTCATATCCTTTACTAAAAACTCACCGAAGGGTAAAATTGGATTTAAACAATTTTAGGTGGATTGAAATAAAATTACATATTGAAGAAACATGGATGTGGATGAAAAAATACACCCCAGTAAATACCAAAGTATAAACAATCTCGGATAAAAATGAGATTGTGATATTTCCCTTACCTTATATCCGAGTTGCTTTGTACGTGTCTGAAACTCCTGTATAATGATTTAAATCATGTTATTGACTTATTCCAGAATCATATTCATTGTTATTATATCATATATGGTCCACTTATGACTTTATGTTACCCGCTCTTTTGTAAATTCATGTTAAAGTAGCGTTTTGGGAAAAATCGTCTCATTTGTCGTTCGTGTTTTTAACTTGTAATTATTAATATGATTACTTGGATCATGATTACTTCTATCCAGAATGTAAAACATGATTTATATATAATATATATATTCAGAATATACATATATATAATATATTGATAAATGGAATGAGATACACCGTTCATGGAGACGGCAGTCCGTACGTACGCATGAACGCTGTTTTCGTTTCCTTATATAATTGAATGGAATTAAGTAGATGACATACATATAAATATAAATAAATCCAGTATCATTATTATGTCATATATTTCATTAGTACTTATTATATATACTTTATAATCATTCATGAATGGTTAATCATTGAGGATGAATCTCATCGCGTCGTGGAGACGGTAGTCCGTACGTACGCACGAGCGATGATATCGTTCCCATGGTCGTGGAATTGTGTTTAAGTGTATGTATACTATTTCAGTATCAATATCACTTTATAATAATCATATATAGTTACTCATTACACCATTATACCCATCCAATTAATGTGGTGGCAGAAAATAGATTACCCCACAGCGTGGAGACGATATTCCGTACGTACGCACGCGCGGTGATTTCATTTTCCGTAGGATGGGTAGAAGGTTAATTATAGTTGTTTCATATTTATAATAAAATATTAGTATGTAAGTAATACTGATGTTATTACTTTATCCTGAAACAACTAAAGAAGAAGAAGTTGAAGAAGAATCAAATTGAAAAGATCGGTAATGGATATTACCTCTTCTTTGAAACGCCTCTTTGAATCCTTCACTTAGGGAACTAAGATCGGTCTTTGAAGAAGACTAGGACCTCTAGGATTATTCTAGGGAAGTGGAGAAGGTATTTGGGAAGGGGTTTTCCGAGCTTTAGTGCTCAAATTGGTGTGAGGAGGAGGGGGAGGAGGTGCCCTTTTATAAGGGAGGAGAGGGGCACCTTAGGAATATCTCAAAATATTATTTTATATTAAAGTCAAAATCGGTTTATAATGGTTCCAAAGGGTCTTATTTCGAAGATAAAGTGGGGATGGGTCGAAATCCTATCAACCAATAGGATTTAGACAAGTTTAGGTTATTATTTTAACCTTATCAATTATATTTAACTCTAAGTTAAATAATTTAACTTTTACCATGTCTTTTTGTTTTCTTACACTATATGGTTAATACACTTACTATAACATGACAAACGAACCCCAAATTGTTTATTATTAATATATATATCATTATCTAAGTCATTTTACCGAACCTTATATTTTTAGGAATAAAATAACAATTAATAATATAAAATTAGATTTAAAAACTATTTTGTGTCAATTTTGACACTATTTGATATATGATTTTTTTGAAAGTCATAACAGAATTATATGTTCGAACCAAGTTGATTAAATCAACACTAATATATCATAGTAACCTATAAAATTAGTTGAATTCATAAAAAGTCTCAAATTACATTTATTTGAGCATTTATAGCATCAATTATGTTAACATTTCCTTAAAAGGGTAATTACTGCATCATCGTTGTGTCATAAATAAATTAATTTATTTTAAGTCTAAAAATTATAAATATAATATAATTATGTAGGAAATCGTTTTATATTTATAATGAATATTTCTAATTGAATTTATCTTATTTATAACCCCATATTAAAAATGTTTTAGTAAATAAACTTTGATTATAACTCTTTTAACTCTTCTTTGAATTAAATAATAATAAATGTCATAATCTAATCCAGGTGGGCCTAAATGATAATATTTTACACTTAAGGTTGTTTTTGGTCGATATACACTTGTCCAATAGAATTAGGACATGTGTTAGGGTAATATTAATATCATTCTTACCCTTAATTACCCTATTTACTTTTAACCGTGGTAAATAAAAGTAAAAAGTTACTATTCACCAAAAATTATTTTCATCTCATTGAACCACATTTTAATTACTGACATCAACCGTGTCTCTCAGATTTTTGAAATTCCATTCGCAGAAGTGGTAAAATTATGTTTTATGAAAAAATCAGTTTTTTTAACTACCACTTAGTAGTTTCACTATTCATCAAAAATTGATGTTTTTCAGAACAATGCCAAAATTTCATCCTAAGCTATATTTCATATTCCGAATTCAAAAATGAAGTCTATTTTACATAATTCATATCATAGAAGTTGCATTAATTAATTTTATAATTAGATCCAGCTGTTAAAACAAATAGCGTGTTTTTAAGAAACAATATCTATCAAAAGATTGACACTTGTTTATGTCTGGTTTAAATGTGAAATTACATCCAATGACCAACATTGTATTAAATTGTAAAAATATATTCTAAATATACTTTAAAACCACTCAAATTAATAATTTGTCACTATTAATTATTTCGATTGAAAAAGTTGTTTTTAACTAAAATTTAGTAATTTTCACTATTCATCAAAATATGAAAGTTATCCGAAAAGTACCAAAATTTCACCTTAGGATAAATTCGATACTCCAAATCCAAAAATGAATTCCATTTTGAAAAATAAAATTTACAAAATTTCAAAAAGTGGTTATTACTATTCATAACGGCTAGTTTTAATAATATTTTAATAGCATATTGTTGTTTTGTGAAACTCATTATTGCGTACTACACACGCTATCGAGGAAGGTCGTGATTGCGTGTAATGCAAGGCAAGTCAAGGATGCAAGCTCATTTTGGCGTAGCATACAACACAAGACATTAGTGAAATTAAAAAGAATATTTTTCAAAAAATCTTGGGCTGTTACAGTTTATCAGCTCTAAAAAGTATATAAAACATTAATTACAATCCAATGTCGTGGAATTTGATTCCACCTCTATATGGTTAGTATTAAATATAAAATAATCAATAAATTAATCACTTGAACCATCTCTCCTCAAGTATAAATAACATCCCTCACCTCCCCTTTCAAATAAAAAAATCTTTTTAGATCCTAAAATATCATCCCAAAAAAATCATGATAATCTCTCAATGTCTGAGTTCTTATAGTCTCACCCAAAGACCAAATCCATGGTCCTCAAGTGTCTTTTCAAGTAGTGGATATTCAAGAGGTAATTTTCTCAAAGTACATGTCTTAATTTTGTTTCTTTTACTATTTTCTCCTAACCTCCTTTACAAATCAATTCATGATAAATCCATAATCATGTATATACTATAGTTTTATTTTTCTAATGTAATATATCATATCCATTTCATTTATAACCTCCTCTTGTTCAAAGAAACGAAATGGTTGTCCAAGTTAACTTGGTTAATCACCATTGTAAATAATGTTTTTGTTCTTTTCCTTTACCACCTTCATGGTTTGTCTTAAAACCATTATTTTTGTCAAATAATATTTTAATGTTTATATTATAACCAATTTAATAATCATTAAATGTAATAATAAACATTATTTTATGATTTCCATGTTATTGTTATACGATAACTTCATTTGGGGATGTATGGACTACTGCCTCATCAAAAGGATGTGATTCATTCACATATAACATGGAGTGTATAAAATATTGATTTAGTAAACATTTAGGATATAAATTAAATATAAATACTACTATAATTATTTTATATATGTATAAATATTTACCTTCATTTCAATTAATGTTTGTTCTTTCAATACAATAGGAAAAGGAAAAATAATGTTCAAGCGTACGTATAGCCTATCGTCTCACGTAATGATGTATCTAGATTGTCTTGAATGAATATTATAAAAAATTATATAATGAATATATTATATTGTTATATCATATTTTATAATATATAGATTATTTAATTATTACCACATGGACTATTGACATTATACCAAGTTCATTTTCTACTCAAGAACAGAATTTCAACAAAACATCTCATATGAACCTAAATAATTGTGTAATTATTATAACATCATAATCAGTTTTATAAAAAGAATAATAAAAAGTAAAATTTTCTTAAGAATATTCAAATTAACCTATGTTTATTATTCATTAATAAAAAGTAACAAACAAGACAATTCAGACTCAAGGTAGTGTAATATTTTGATCCAACTTCCATTATTTTGGTTAAACATCTAATTCATGATTATGTAGTGCTATGATTATGTGAGAAATTAATTTTTTATACCTTATATTTTATTTATACATAGTTAATTCTTTTTATTTAATAGACATAATCGGTCTATTGAATTAACAAAATGATCTATGTAAGGGAATCCATCTCAATCTTCTTTCCTTAAAGAATTTCATAATTATTTTATTAGGTTCATATACAGCCAAAATTAAATTTCATATCCATATTTTATTTATACTATTATTAATTAGTGTTTTGGTAAATGTATTAATTCATGGAGATTAATATTTCAATGCTCAAAGTGGTATAGGGAACCTTGAATGTTTAAATATTTAATTATCAAATCTTTTCTTCTTGATATTAATTTAGATATTTTTTTGTATGGATATAAAAGGATTATACATAACATATTATGTCTATTTTTATATGTTTTTAGAAATTAGTATTTTTATATGAATCATTTTAATTTATTTATAAAATGAAAAAAGTAATGTTATTTAACATATGTGGCGACAACGACCTCTTCATTGCCGTAACCGTTATTGGATATTTCTCTTCCTCTATATGCTATAATTTTTTATGGAAAAGAAATATCATATTCAAATTTTTTCTATTTGGGAAAAGAAAATTATTTTTAAATAACATTGACTATTTCAATATCATAATATTATTTCTTGTTATTGTAAATGAAATTTTATGAGTGAAATGATAATAATTGCATTATTTTATATGTTTTGATTATATAATCATACTTGTACATTTTATAAGTGGTTACGTGATAAACCAAATATGGGTAGTTATGTGATAAACCAAATATGGTTGGTTCCTTGATAAGCTAAGGACTTGTGGTTGCATTATAACCTCCAATTAATTGGGTTTGGGATTTCTCTATATAGCTATTCTATTTAGTGATATGTGTGGAATTCAATCGTTTGATTATTTTATTTATGTATGGTTATGTCCCAATTTTTGTTTATATATTATATGTGATTTTATGGGTTTTATAGTAATCTTTTGATTATAAAAAATTATAAGAAAATATATTATATTCGGTGAAGAGTATTTTAAAACTCTTAAAGTTTAAAATTATTACTTTATGATAACGCATTCATGGTTTATGTGTCTTTACAAGACTATCAGTTTTCCTTATTTGGGTATCCCTTACTGAGATTTTTAGGCTCATCCCTAGTTTTGAAATTTTTTACAGGATTTAAAAGGATATTAGAGTGATGTTTGTGGTGAAGGAAAACATATGATAATTAAAAGTGAGATAAAACCATGTTACATTTTAATATTTTAGTTTTATGAATAAAATAGATACATAGTAGAAGTGTCACTTTGTAATATTTCATTTTTGGTGTATGCGTGATGGCCTAATTATCCAAATCTCTATACATAAAAAGATCATCAATGTGAGATAATGTAAAATTATTGACCTAACTCATGATTTGGTAATGTTTAATGTATAGGCATTATAATAAGTACATTTTTTTTCTATAACCAAACCAAATCAAAAGAAATTTAATTCCAACACAACGGGAATTTTATTTTTAACAGCTCTAGTCACTACAAGAACCCTTCTTACATATATATTTTATTCTATTTTATTTTACTTTTTATGTTTGTATGATTTTTTAAGGGATCCCCACAAAGATTCCAATGGGATTTAAAGTATATTGCATATATTTATTTAATATTTAAAGAATTTTAGTATTTTAATATGAAATTTATCCCTTCCATAGTTCAAACCTAACCATTCAACATCCTCGAGGAGTCTAATTTGCCATTAATCCAATGTTTTCAATTTATTTTTTATGGGTCTTCAACTTCAAAACATTTTATTCTATTCCATGATTTAATTTAAAATTATATTCTCCCATTTTTCTTCAAATAATTTAAATCTCTCTTCTATTCTACTTGAAAATAGATGGTAGTTTCATTATAAATTGGCTGGAGTCAAAATAGATTTTGAAAAAAAAGTGATATTTTGATAAATTTCAATTCCTTATTATTGCACATTTTAATGTTAATTTTGAAACAAGTAATCTTAATGTAAAGTGATTTTTAATTACTTTATTCTAGTCTTTACACATTTTTAGATTCATTGGTATAATGTTGGTTGGCATGGTTATCTAATATAATTAGCTTGCTCTTTATTTCACAGTCAAATATAATGTATTACATAAATTATTCACTTGATACTACATAGAAGATTGAGAGTTCTATTGTCTTTGGGTCTTAATAACATTACATAACAACTTAAAACATGAAATACACATCTTTATTGAAAACGTTTTTTATATGACCAGATACATTCATTCATACTTTGCATTGCATGGGATAACCTGAGGACATGCTTAAGAAAAGGGTGAGATATAGAGCCCAAAAATGGAGTAAAGAGAGAATCACATGAATAATACAGTACATATAAGTGAATAGTATTATCAATGTATCATAATATAAACATGAACATAACGGTATGATATAACATGATTATCATAACATGGAAATGTGGAAACAATAATAAACATGATATTAGCATGATCCAAGGATCATTGCACACGAACCCTAAGTAAACCCTCATTTTACTTGAATTAGAATTGGTAAATCCTCATTGCACTTGATTTTTCATGATACTAATATTTACCCAATGCATTGGAGTGCTATCAGGGCACACCCTTCTTAATCATTTCATTTCATGCATAAGTGAGCCACATGGATCAAATAACATGGATTCATTAAACATCGTCATTTATTCCATGATAAATGAATTTGGAATTAACAGATGAAAATCTATAATCAATAATTAAATGTTCAAAATGTTTAATACCCTTAATAGAGAAATGAGTATGGTATTCACTACACAATGACTTTGGCTTAGAAAATCATGGTGCAATTTCGGCAGCATAACGGTGTGACATACGAATTCATAAAAATGGTTGTGGAGAAATAAAGGGGTGTCTCATAATTTTTACATAAAATGTAAAGTATTTTTTGGTCATATACATACATTTCCCAACATATGTAATGGAATTTAGACTCATAATACAAAATAAATGCTTTAATGTTAATGTGAAGAGAGAAATTCCTAACAGAATTTAGGCATAGTAACAGGTGTACATTAGAGGAATTAATGATAGTGAAATAGTTTTATAACCATTAAAACATCATGAGGGAAGTATAGGGTGGGTTTGAAATCATACCCCAACATTTTAAACAGAAAATAAAAGGTCATAACAACACAAAGAAATTTGGACAAAAATAAGAAAAGAAGAAATCGCATTCTTGGAAGTGTGATCTGAAGGCTTGGAAGAGGCTTGAGAGAGGCTTCATGGGAACTTGGGGAACTTTTTGAGGATACTAGAGATAAGAGGGAAGATTATGGACGTTCTTCAAGGGTTTTGAGTGAATATAAGTGGGATCTTGGGCAGTTTTATATAGGAAAAGTGGTAGAATTCTTTATTATTTAGGTTTTGGACACCACACAATAAACTAATCCCTACCACAAACCAACCCTTGGGGTTTTCCAAAGGTTTTTTCATAAGTGGAGTGGAAAAAATTATTTTATAAGGAAAATTTCTGAACATATTAATATATTAGGCTTGCATATGTGGTGGTGGGTCACACTCTCAAGGAAATCATTTTAAAATTTAAAATGTTTTATAAGTTTTGGATTTTCCACTAAGGCACTATAAAATTAATAAAACAATTATAAAATCAAATTATTTTAAAATTAAAACATAAATTGGTTAAACATATTTATTATAGTGTTTTATTACATCTTTATTTGGTAATTATTATGTCATATAACACATTATATATTTAAACAGTATTTAATTTTTATCCAAAAAATCGACCGTCTCAGAAAATTATGAAAAATTATCCATAGAATAATTTCAACATCTCAATTCCAGAAATAATATTCATTTTATATAAATAAATTTCTAAATATCCACATTATTAATTTTAAAATAAAAACTGACTTTTATAAAAAATTCATAGGTTTTGACCAAAACGGATTTCAATCCATAATAAAAATTACAATTGTATTCCTAAAAATTATATGATCATTTTTTAAAAAATGTCATTTTTTAATAATATTTTTCTAAAATATTATTTAATTAAAAAATAAATTAATTCATCAAAATATATTTCTTCATTGAATATTAACTAAAAATATTATTGGTGCTTTAAGAACTATTTATAAAGTAACAATAATAAAATGAATGTATATTATATATTATAAACAAAAAAAATAATTCACATAGTCATAGTGCTAAGGTATTTTTTCATAAACCCTTATAACACCCTCATAAGACCAAAGGTTAAGGTGCCTGATGGTGATAGACTCTTGGGGTGGCTCAGATTACATCGCTCGGGTGGTAATCTCAATAGACTTCCACTTCTCTCATAGGCGATTCTGTTTGAGCTTAATGTGTTGAAGCTCAGCATGGGATTGGTGAAGAGAAAATCCCGATGATTCCACCTCCATTCCAAGAACTCACAAATTGGCTTCATATAGATAAATTCTACTAGTTATGGCCATCGCTTCCATTTTGTGAGTAAATTGGATTTGTTAAAGTCCAATATTTGTACTTATCATGTGATCATTGTTCAATGGATCTATTAGAAATCGTAACAATTAATAATGTTGTTTTAAAATCCAAAAATATAAAACCAAGTAAGTGTATATGTTTTATATAACCATGTTACATAATAATACATTTAATTATATCAATAAGAATTTCCATTTATAAAATTTTGGGTCGTTACTATATTACCCCATTAAGAAATTTCTCACATGAGATTTCCTTTTCCCACACTAAAACAGATGTGGGTAACTCCACCTCATCACTTCCTCCAGTTACCATGTTTCTTATTCAAACATTTTTTTTATCCACAACACCATGATGAGTGGCATTTTGTTATTTAGTAAATATTATTTTTCAACAATCTATGTTATGCCCTAGCTTCTCTTTGTAGGAGGGGTCATTCTCCTATGGTACCACCTCTGGATTGAGTAAATGTGAGGGTTCACCTATTTACTTTCTGAAGATAATAGGTCATGTTCTTGAGATAGGTTTGTTGGGATTTATAATAAATAGGCCACTGCTCCATTGCGATCAAGGATCTCAAAAGGGCTGATATACGTTGTACTAAGATTTATTTTCTTCCCAAAATCTAATAACACTCTTCCACGGTGATATTCGGAGGAATAACATGTCTCCAAAATTAGACACTCTGTCTCATAGACAATTATCTTCCTAGATCTTTTGTCAACTCTGAGAAGTTTTAATGAGTTCATGGATGGTTGTTACCCTCTCCACCATTTCTTATACCATTTCTAGACCTAGGAGTTTTATCTCCCAAACTTCATCCAAACATGATGGTGTTCCATACCTCTTCCCATAAAGGTCTTCATATGGAGCCATTTGGATTCTTGAGTAGATAATATTATTCTTAGAGAAATCAAATAGAGGATGTTGTTGATCCCATTCTACTTTTAAGTCCATCGATAATGATCTCAACATGTCATCAAGTCTTTGGAGAGTCTGGGCCAATTGCCCATCAGTTTGAGGATGATAATTTGTACATAAATTCATCTCATTATGAAGAGAATGTTGGTGACTATTCTATAAATTAGAGGTTAATATTTGATCTCAGTTGGATACAATCAATAGTGGTACTCCATGAGCCTTAAAACAACTCTGTTGTATATTCATGCCAGTTTATCCATTAAAAAATCCTCCCGAATTGCAATGACATGTGCAGTCTTGTAAGATGATCCACAACAACCTAGACAGCATTGTTTCATTAAATTTATTAGTAATTCTAGTAATAATGTCTATGGTGACGTTTTCCCATTTCCATGTTGGTATGGGTAATGGTTGAATCATCCCCATAGAATTATTCATCTTAGCCTTCACTTGCTGACATATCAAGCACATTGATGTATACAAATCGATCTCCTTCATTTTATCCCACTAATAAAGCTCTTAGAGATCCTAATACATCATTGTGTTTCCTGAGTGAATGAATAAATTCAAACTATGAACATCATCCAAAATCTCTTTCTTGAACACTGGATTTGATAGAACACATAGTCATGACCCAAGTCTCACAATTCCTTCTTTATTTACATTGAACTCCAAGGATTTCCCATTTCTGATAGTTTCCACATTCTTCCAAATTCCCACATCATCCTTTTGAGCACCCTTTAACCTTTTTAAAATATATGGTTGAGCAATAATTTGTGAAAGTATTGATGATGTTCCATTCTGTATGATTCCAATTTTCATCTTCATCAAGTCTAATAAGATTGGATCCTTTTCAATTCTCATTAATTATAGAATTACTAGGTCCTTTCTACATAGAGCACCCACCACCTTTTTCACTTTCCTAGGGTGGTACTGGAATGAGCAGTCATATTCTTTGATCAGATTTATCGATCTTATTCGGTGAATATTAAACTCTTTCTGTGTGAATAAATAATTTAGGCTTTTGTGATCCATATATATTTCACACTTCACTCCAAAGAGGTAATGTCTCCAAATTCATAAAGTGAGGCTTACTACAAAAAACTTCAGATCATGTGTTGGTTACTTTTCCTCATGAACATTTAATTCCCTTGATGCATATGAAATTACTTTCTTTTTTTAGATCAATAGACATACTAAGAACTTCTTCGAAGTATCACTAAATACCACATAATGTTCTCCACTTGTGGGTAATGTGGAACAGAAGCAGTGATAATCCACCTTTTCAACTCCTTGAATCTCCCTTCGCAATCATCACTCCAAGAAAACATTACTCCATTCCAAGATAGTTGGTGAGAGTGTTGGAAAATCGTGTGAAATTTACCACAAATCGGTAATAATATCCAACTAACCCCTGAAAGTTATGGATATCTGTCCCCAATGTTGGCCTCAGCCATCCGTTAATAGAATATGTCTTAGTAGGATCCATAGATATCCAATTTTTTATGATGGTATGACTCAATTATGACACCACCTTCAACCATAACACACACATAATGTTCTTTTCAAAGAGGTTCTCCTTTTTCAAGGACTTTAGTACAGTGCTTAGATGCTTCTCATGATCATCCTTGGAATTAGAATATATTAGAATATCATCAATAAAGGAAACCACAAATTTTTCAACGTAATCTCTAAATACTCTATACATGAATTCCATGAAGATTTATAGAGAATTAGTGAGTCTGAAATGCATTACTATGAATTCATAGTACCTATATCTTACACGAAAAGCAGTCTTGGAGATATATTCCTTATTTACCCATACATGGTAAAATCCCAACCAAAGATCCACCTTAGAGAAGTATTGTGCTCTGCATAGCGAATTGAATAAGTCATCAATTTGTGGCAGAGCATTATTTTTATTTATTGTGATTTTTTTGAGCACACGATAATCAATGCAAAGGCACATTGACCCATCATTCTTCCTGACGAAGAGGATTGGTGCACCCCATGTTGAATCACTTGGGTGTATAAACCCTTTATAACGATTCTCTTGTAGTTGTTACGTTAGCTCCTAAAGATTTACAATAGCCATTCTATATGGAGTCTTGGATATTGTCAATACCCATGTTATAAGATCAATTGATAATTCAACATCTCTTTTAGGGGGAAGACCAGGAAATTTTTCAGGAAACACTTCAGTGAATTCCCTCACAATAGGCTTGTCTTCAAATATGGTTTCTTCTTTGACTCAATCATCTAATCAAGATATGTGTGTTCATAGGGAACTAATTTACACACTTGAGATGATGGTTCTAAGGGATATTCATGCTCCACCTTGTACTTGTATACAATCAAGGTTTGATTTTCCATATGGAGAGTGATTTTCCTATTACGGAAATTTATGTTAGATTCATATCTCAAAAACCAATCCATGACACGAATTGCATCAAATTCCAATAGAGGGAGTATGAAAGGTTTTTTAATAAGTTAAAACCACAAATTGTGACAAGGGATGAGTTATATTCCTAGGATTCAATTATTTCCCCATTTTCTATTCTCACTGAAATCTCCATTTCCAAGATTTTTTGTGGTGTTGGTATTGTTCAACTAAACTTTTGGGATATAAAAGAATTTTTAGAACCAGAATCAAAAAGTACATTCTCTATTATTGAAAGAATAACTATCATACCTGTCACCACTTCGTTTCCGGGGTTCACTTCAGCGGTAGTGATGGAAAAATATCTCCCTTGTAGCCTTAGAGGTTTTTGGTTTCCTCCTAAAACCCTTATCTTAGGGAACCGGTTTGAAAATTTCATTGGTTATTTATAGTTGAAGAAATTAACAATGAATTTAGCATCAAACGGAGTGTTCCTATCCCATGTCATAGTAGTGGGGTTTTGTTGTCTACAGTTAATGGCCAGGTTCCCTTCTCTTCAACACCTAAATCATTTCCTCGTCTCCTTTAATAAATTTTCGGTGTGCTTATTTCCCCACCTTTGGCAAGTGGGGTGATGTATTTTCTTTCCACCATTGGATTAATCCATCATCCCATTAGAATTAAATTCCACCTTATCCTTTTAATCCCCATGACACCCCTAATATTTTTCATTCTTTCTTTTGACTTTGAGGCCACACCGTACAATTTCCTCATAGCTATCAAAGACACGAATCACTTGGGCTATCTGTAGATTAGGTTTTACCCCACAAGAGAAGCAGTATACCTTGAATTCATGGGTAATGACAAATCTAAAGGAATATCATGAAATCCTTGTGAAGATTTCTTCAAATTCTCTGACGGATTTTTCATTTTTTTTCTTGAGTTAAGGGAAGTCCCATTCCATGTAAATCCATAGGGTGTGAGGAAAATATATGTCAGAATTTTTTTTCCAAAAATCCTTCCATTTCAAGACCTTGATATCCTCCTCAGGATTCTTATTTTTGACCAATTTACACCATTTATCATATTCACCCTCTATACGATAAGCATCCAGAAGAACCTATTCTAGTTTTGAGCATTGAAAGATGGAGAATATCATTTCAATGGAGTTGATCCATTGTTTGACAATTGAGGGGTCTGTTGATCCATTAAAAGTGGGTGGCCTTTGTCTCATGAAGCTCTATATTTCAATTTGTTCTTTCAATGGGGGGGTGAAAATTCCTCTTAACCCATGATTTTATTCAATACTAGAGTTAACTACAAGAGTATTGTGACAATGTGTGTGATTCCGTCTCCAGTCAGATTTGGCATCTCATTAGAACAGTAATCACATTTATTTTCACAATGATTGTTAGCCTGAGTCCTTCTATTATGGGCCATTGGATGGAATAAAAGGATAGTTAGGGGTATCATATAAAGGGGAATCCAAAGACAAAAAGGGTTAACTTATAAATTACATTTATTTCCTTAACATATCTATAGTATTTATAATCTACATCCCAAAATATATTCTTAGGGGTATTTTTTTTAATTCCATTAATGATGGTTCATACTAATCTTTTGAATTTATCACATCAAATCCCCTAGGAGTGTCTTAACCAAGAGTGAAGCGAGTCCCATTGTCGTGCACCAATTCACATTTGATTATAGCTCAAAGCGGTGTTTTATGGTTTCAACCCAAGACACATCTGTGCCCGATCCACCTCTACCAGCTCATATCTATACAGAGATGTATTTTCTTGATAAACCACTTACTCAATACTCAAAAAAAATTAGGAATGTTTTTATTATAATTATTATTATACCTAAGGATTTTACTAGGGTTTTCTAAACCAAATCCAAACATAACTAAACCTATCCTCTAATACCCACTATAAAAGACTTAATTTTATTTCACACATAAGCATAATTTATTACATAAAATATTAACATGATAAAACACAAAATATTGATCATTCTAGTGTAGTTTTTTCTTAGTAACATTAAATAACAACTTAAAACATGAAATATACATATTTATTGAAAACTTATTTTACATGACCACACACATTCCTTCGTACATAGCATTTCGTGGGATAACCAGAGGATATGCATAAAAAAGGGTGAGATATAAAACCTAGTAGGGAGTAATAAAGGAATAACATGAAGAATATATTACATGTTAGGAAATATTCATATCAATTGAGTATAAAATAAATTTGAATATAAAGGCACTATATAACATGATTATCATAACATGGAAATGTGGCAACAACATTTGACATGATATTACCATTAGCCAAGGATCATTGTACCAGGATCATGATTAAAACCTCATTGCACTTTAATTATCATGAGTAAACCCTCATTACACTTAAAATATCATGATACTAATATTTACCCAATGCATTGGATCACAATCAAGGCACACCCTTCTTAGTCATTTCATTTCATGCAAAAGTATGCCACATAAATCATATAACATGGATTCATTAAACAACATCATTTATTCCAAGAAAATGGAATTTATAATTAATACATGAAAATATATAATAAAAAATTAAATGTGAATAATGGTGAATAACCTTGATAGATAAATGAAAATGGTATTCACTACACAATGACTTTGTCTTGGAAAATTGTTGTGCAATTTCTGCTGCATAATAGCGTGATATAAGAATTTATAAAAATAGTTTATCAGATAGAAAGGGGTGTCTCATCATATGTGAATTAAATGTATAGTAATGGGGTCGTATAGATACATGTCCCAACATATGTAATGGAATTTAAATTCATAATACAATAGAATTTCCTTAATGTAAATGAGAAGAGAGAAATTCCATATGGAATTTCATCATTTTAATTGGTGTACATTGGATGCATAAATGAGTGAGAAAGGGTTATATCATCATTAAATCATCAATAGGGAAGTATAGGGTAGGTTTTAAATCATACCCCAATGTTTTTAATTGAATATAAAATGGAATATTAACAAAAATAAATTTGTACAAAAGTAGAAAAGAAGAAATCCCTTACATGGAAGTATGATCTGAAGGCTTGGTAGAGGCTTGAGAGAGGATTCATGGTAGATTAGGGAACCTTGGAAGGATACCAAAGAAATTAGGGTAGAGTGGGGACTTCATCCAAAGGGTTTTTAGTGAAGATAAGTGGGAGCTTGGATTGGTTCATATAGGAAAAGAGAGGGAATTATTTATTATTTAGGTTTTGGGCACCACGCATTAAACTAATCAATACCACAAACCAACCCATTTTTTTGCCCATTAGTATCCCAAAGATGTGTGGAAAACAATATTTTAAAGTTTCAACAGCTGAAGTTCTTAAAATATTAGGCTTGATTATATGGAGGTGAGTCACACTCTCAAGGAAATTATTTTAAAATTTAAAATGTTTTTTAAGTCTCAGAGGGATCACTAAGGCACCATAAAGTAAATAAAACAAATCTAAAATCGCATTATTTTGAAAGTAAAACATATAATGGCTGAACATACATTTTAGAGTATTATATTACATCAATATTGGATCATTACGTTATCATAAAACATAATATATATATTTAAATGGTATTTAATTTTTACCCAAAAACATGATTGTCTTAGAAAATTATGAAAAACTCACCATTAGAAAATTCGGACGACCTGATTCCAAAAGTAATATTAATTTTATCTAAATAATTTTGTAAATATATTGATTTTTACTTTTAAAATAAAACTAACATTTAATGAAAATTCATGGGTTTTACCAAAAACGGCTTTCAAACCTTAATAAAAATAATAAGTGTATTCCTAAAAATTAAATGATCATTTTTATTTAAGAAAAGTAATTTATTAATTATATTTTATTAAATTTTTATTTAATTAAAAAATCCATTAATTCATCAAAATAGATTTATTAATTTAATATTAACTAAAAATCATATTTCTGATTTAAGAAATATTTACAAATTAACAATAAAAAAATGAATGTATATTCTAGATTATATAAAAAAATAATGCACATAATCATAGTGTTGACGTATTATTACATAAACATTTATAATACCCGCATAAGACCAAAGGGTGAGGTGCATAATGGTGAAAGACTCTTGGGGTGGCTCGGATAACATCGCTTAGGTGGTAATCTATATCAACTTCTACTTCTCCCATAGGCGGTTCTGTTCGAGTTTAATTTGTTGAATCTTGGATGGGGCTTTATCAAGAGCGAATCCTAATGACACCACCTCTTTTCCAAGCTCCGATAAATGGGCTTCGTAGGGATTAATTCTAATGGACGAGGCCATATCTTCCTTTTTCTATGTAAATTGGATTTGTTAAAGCACTATATTTATACTAATCATGTGATCACTATTCAACAGCTATATTAGAAACTGTAACAATTCATAGAGGTATTTTAAAATCCAAAAACATACAACCAAGTAAGTTCATATGTTTTATATAACTATTTTACATAATAATTCATTTACATAGACCAAGAGAAATTTTCATTAATAAATGTTTGGGTCATTACATCTAATGTCATTTTTTAATGTCAACTTAGTCATCCATATAATTAAAGTTTAACAATTCACATCAATAGGATTTTGTGAGTAAGTTTGAGTTCTTGGGTCCCTTTCATCGAAGGATAGTTTTTGGGTCCATATTCCGTTTAATTTGATTACCAAACAAAAAATTAAAAAAAAATCCCATGTAGAGAATTGTTTTTACAAATTCATGGCATCAAGAGTATGGGGATTATGACTCTATAGTTTTCTTTATCAAAGATAGAATGTATATCTCCATTATAGAGAATAAAATTGATAGAATTTGTGGCATTCATCATTTTCGGATCGTGAATCCATAGTTTTCTTTCATGTATTGGGCATTTTTAGCCCTATTATTTCATGTAAAAAATTGAAAATAAAAAAAATATAAAATTTGATACTCATATTTATTTTAATTATGATCACCACCTGTCACTTCCATTTTTCCCTTCAATTAGAAAATGTGACCCCTGCCTATTGTGATGAACAACACATCATCATGATTAACTAAAATTGGATAAAATTTGGTGACAAATTTAAAAAATAAATAATGGTGTTGAGATATGCTTCTGAACAAAAATTGTGTAAAATAATCATATTAGGTATTATGATTTTTTTTCTCTTGATGTCTTTTGGTGGGCATTGTATGTATAACTATTTTGGAAAAAGGTAATTCATGTTTCATAATTTTTTGATACATTTTTTCTCAAGACTAAAAAAAATAAATTAAAGGTTTGTGTTTCCCCAAAAAGAGGATCATATGAATTTTTTATATTTTGATATTCATGTGATTCAATGTTCATAAACACTAGTTCTAGTGCATTTTTTAATTTGAATCCCATTTCACATCATGGATCAATTCTTGTTTAATATGAATCTATTTGGTATAAATTAATCATAAAATTATGGTATAAATTAGTTTATTTATTCTAATTTGATATTTCATTATATGATTGGCCACTTTGTGTGGAACATTTATTCTTTTAGGATCAATGCAGAAATATTTGGAAAAAGAAGATTGGGACTTTAGAACATCAAATAAATTTGGATCCTAAAATTAAATCCTAATAAATCTAAAATATTAAATATATGTAGATAAAATTATGGGGAAAATTTCATTATAGTGTGATTAAAGTCAATTTGGAGTTTTTAAAAGTGATCCAAGTGGAGAAATTTGATGTTTAAATTATAGGCCACATTTAAAGGCCTATAATGTCAGCCCACCAATTTAGTCATAAAATCTGAATGGAATGTCCGATTGGGATGAAATTTGATATAGAACTATAAGAAATGTGGATGAATATATTTCTTTCCTATGAACTTTCTTGAATTATCCATCTTAAAATTCTAATTTTCAACACCAAAAGTGGGATAAATCTAGTTTGATTTGTTTTGTCAAAGTAGAAAAGTATAATTCCTTTTATTTACCCAAGAAATTTTTATTATGCTTATAATACCCCAACTTTAATCATTACTTAATATTTATTAAAGTTAATAATTAATATTGGGGATCTTATCATTTTTATATTTTTAGAGAATTAGAGGTTACCTATTTCATTGCATGTCAAATATTAAAAATTAGACACTTCTACTCTCTATATTTTTCATAAAAATAAAACTCATTAAAATAAAATAAGAATTATTTTCTTGATATATATATTCTTTAATTCATCCTTTATATTACCCTTCCTTATAACCTTTGAGAAAACATTTCAAGGGATGAGCATAAATAGATCTATAATGGTTATAAAATAATGAATGAAAACATTATTCCATCAATTCTTACAAATCAATGAAATCATACTTTTCACTCATATAATATAAGGGCTTTAACATACATCGGGAAATAATAATATTAATGAAAAACTGATAGAAATCATAAATCATAATGGTAACTTTTCGCATCCATAACAAACAAACATTGTTGCTATCAAAGCTATATAGTGAGTTACGTTTGGAATACCAATCACAGTATATTCCCTAAATCTCTTATGAGAACCATTAATGTTAACCACTTTCCTATTACCCAATGAATTAGGGAGATATCCTGGGCTCGCATGATGTAGTTTTATCATGGATCAACAAATTTATGTAAACAATTCCCACGAACCATAACATAATAATAAGACATAAAACAAGCATAAATTAATGATAACATTTCAACATTGCAATCCCAATATATAATTTAAAAATATTTACATAATCAATGCTTTCTCAAAACCATTTTCAATACCAAAATACATAAGTAGAGTATATGGTTTTTATTTAACATTTAAATATATTACGGCTTGTTAAGGAATCCAAATATCAAATAATTCTTATTTCTGGAGAAAGTTCATTGTCATCACGTACATTAAAAAGAAGAACTATTTTTGTCATTTAGTAAAAATATTCATAGAAAAAATATTCTCTTTGAATGAAATTGAAAGTAAATGGGGTTAATACACCGTATAAAAGAGAGAGATGTATATTATAAAAATATGCCTCAATGAAAGGAGATTGAGACGAATTCCCTTACAAATATCACTTTGTAATTAAAATAGAATTATTGTGTGTATTCACTATAGTACATGTAATAATGTATAAATACAAGATAGTACATGAAAAGTTACTTCTTACATTATTATAGGATGATATAATCTAAAAGTAACATATTGACCCAAAGAATATAAATTGGGTGAAGACATTCCCTTACGAAAATTCAGCAGCCTAACGACGTCACTAAAAAAAATCAGAAAATGAGTTGATGAGAGAAATAAATTTCTCTCATAACATGTACATAAAATGTAAAAAAATGGTATGGAAAAACATATTCAAATATAAGAAAATGGATACAAAAATACATATCATAAAATAATTCTTTGAGGTGAAAGGCTCACTTAACTCGAGTCTAACTCTTCACATATGTTCCTTGTTCTTCTTGAATTACAAAATTAAGTCAATTTCTACATGTTTCAAAACCATTTTCAAGTTTATTATTCCTTTTATATAACTTATAACCATGTTATAAAAATTAAACAATTATTCAACATAATATCGTTTGTTTTGTTGGTATTCAGTACTTGAGTCGAAAATGAACTTGTTTTGATATGAATTGTCCCTATAGTCCAAAGTCCATAATCATGAGAATATTATTCAGGATTTAAGTATCATACATATGCAGTATATATATATATATACATTATATATTTATTTATAATAGTCCATAAAATTTAGAGATAAGAAATTAAATGCACCGTTTATGGAGACGGTAAGCTATACACATGCATGAATGCTACTTTCATTCCTTTTGATATTTGAAGGAATGAAAACTTAATAATAATTAGGTATATTATAATTATAGTATAATAAAATATTTTATATACTTTACATAGTTCTATTAAAAACATCTTTTAGGCATTCCATGTATGCCATGAACGACTCATATCACTTTGAGGGGAAGTAGTCCGCACTTCCTAAAATTAAATTTTCATATTTACACATTATGGAATGCCTAAAGTTCTGTTATAAATAAAAATTACAGAATAATACAGAAAAGATAAATATAATATATATCATATATAAATATGGATCCATCACAATGGCCACCATGAGAGGTGGTAGGGGAAAATTGAGCAATCATCGTTTTGTGAGGCAGTAGTTCGTCGTACACAAAAATAGTATGTTTGTATCCATTAGAAACAGTTTTGTGTAAATGTATTCATAATCATTCTCATAACCACATCCTAGTATATTTTTTTTATAATTGTTTTGTTATGTATTCAAGGAATAAGAATATAATGTATATTGGAGAAGTAAAATAATGGAATGCTACTTTTTATAAGACGTTGCCTCTTAAAACATGTAACTCCCATTGATTTGAGCTGAAAGGCGTTATTGAATTTCCTTTTGCCTAAGGTAAGTCATCATGGAAGAATTTAGGGATTTTGGGAGATTATTTGGGAAGAGGGTGGATGAGAAAAGAGGCTTTAGAGGTTTGACTAAGGGTTATAGGTGATTTCCTTTTATAAGAGGGAGGGGCACTTTAGGAAGGAATTGAAATATTATTTTATTAATAAATGGTTTTCAGTTTCAAATGGTACCAAAGACATTTATTTCAAATAAAAGATTATTTTTTGTATAAAACCTCACAACCAATAGGTTTTAGAAATGTATAGGTCACAAATTTAACGTTATCTTTTAACATTAATCCTAAGTTAACTAAATTAACTCTTACCAGGTTTTCTTGTATATTAATACGATATGGTTAATATTGTTACTATAAAATGCCAACAGAACATAAAGTGGTTCATTAAAGACATATAAAATATTATATAAGTCATTTTTTCAAATCTTAGATTTTTAGAACTATTATATCATTTAATAAAATATTATTTGTTTTGAAAACTAATTTATGTCAATTTTATACTATTCATGTCGTGTCTTTTTTTAAAAACCCATAAAAAATATTAATATTTAGAAAAAAATTATTAATTCCAATATAACAAGTCATAATCATCCCTAAAATTTGTGGATGGTAAGAAAAGTTCCAAAATAAATTTATTTTAGTATTTATAGTCTCATTTACTTAAATCATTCATTAATAAGGTAATCACTACATCATCATTGTGTCTTAAATAAATTTAATTATAAGATATATAAAAATTATAATTAAAATACCATGATAATGTAAATTTTTTTAGATTTCTACTTACTATTTATAGTTAAAACAATCCCTTATATAACCCCATATAAAAAATATTTTACTAAAAGATGTATTTTTATGTCACATTTTACATTACATGAAATTAATTCTTATAAAATGTCATGTTCACATCAAAATGGATTAATGGGGTCCCAAAATCGACCCAAGGATTTCCACAGCCAGACAGGTCTCATTAAATAGTATTAGGACACATTTTATGCTAGTTTAATTTTACTATTATTTTATTTTTTAACCTTATTTAGCGGATTTTCCCTTTAAACAAGGTAAATAAAATAATTACTGTAGTTACTATTCAAAATATATAAAAAAATTACCTATTTAAAAATTTTGTATATCCAAATTCTAAATATTGAAACAATTTTTCCATATTCAAAACCCAAAAGTTCCACTGATAAATTCAAAATTAATTCTTTTTGTCGACACCAAAAATTGGGTTTTTAAGAAGTAATAACTATCAAAAAGTTGACATGTATTTATGTCCAATTTAAATGTGAAATTACATTCAATGAACATAATTGTATTTAATAATAAACATATAATCCAATTATAATTTAAAAATAATTATGATTATAATATAAATATAAAAATAAGTTAGATTAAAAGACAATTTTTAATTATAATCTATTATTTTTCAATATTCATTAAAAATTTATCTTTATCAGAAAAATACCAAAATTTCATCCAAAAAAAATTTCGAGGTCCCTATTCTATAAAATATGTTTAATTTTTAAAATATAGCACATAAATTTGACAAAATGTAGATTTAAAAATTGTTCTCTATCCAAAGGTGTTAAAAATACATTTTTAGAAAAGTACTTCTTTTATCTAAAAAATTGAATTTGTTCTTTTATCATATCTAGAAACCATATAGGATGAATTTAAAACTCAACATGGAATATATAACATATATGTTTCATTAAATAAAACTCCAGAATTAGTTATATGATTTTGTAAATTCAATTATTCCCTTTTAGATAGGTTTTCATAAAAACACATCCTTTATATTCAATTGATTTTTTTCATTTATAAAAAATTTTGTAACCAATGAATCATTATTTAATCATGTGTAAACCATATTTAAATTTTAATATGATACTATTATTCCATTCATTAGAATAACTAGGTGTTAACTACCATTTTAAATAATAATAATTTTTATTATTTTCAGTATAACTCAAAGTTCAGTGCAATGTAAAATTTTAGAGAAACTCATTGTCATGTGTGAAGTAGGAAATTTGAAAAATAATCCCCTTTAATATAAAATTAATTAATTATTCATAACAATTACTAGAAATTAAAATTATTATTCTATAAATAAATGGGTTGTTACATCCCCCCCTAGAAATTTAATCCTTGAGATTTAAAAATTCGGTTTGGAAACTTCATTGAAAGTCCCACATTAGAAAAATAGAAAAAAAATATCACATTAAAATAAATAAAGAGAAGAACGAAGGTTACTCGAGATAATGAATACTATGATTCAATTTTAGAAAAAATAGATATAGAAGAGAAAACCAACCATTATGTTCTGATGGAGAGTGATAGAAAACAAGATCAGGAGAAAGTTAACCACCAGAAAATCAGAAACTTGTGATAAGTTAAATTGTATTTGATTCCCATGTAGAAAATGTAAATGGAAAAAAATTTTGTTTTAAGTTTATATTCATGAAGTTGGGTAATTTATTTATAATATTGATTAATAACATAAGAAAATTTACCTACTTATCATGTAGAGTTTCATCCTTTAATAAATATCTATCCCAAACTCATATTTTCTCTAAACAATGAGTATTTAGATGACTTGGCCACACCTGAAGCACTAGAAGAAACTTATATATAATCACAAAATCCTAAAAAGATACACCATATATTTCCCAAATTTTTAGAAATTAACCAAAACCAAAATGTATAGTACAAGATCAAATAATTCCTAAAAAATATAATCCTTTATAAAAATAAATACTACTCTTAATATCCAAAATTCAAGAAACAGTACCAAAATTTCAAAAAAGATCATTCAATACACAATTGTCCTTAAAATTATTCAAAATAATCCAAACTAAAATTTAAACTCAAATATCAAAAGGATTGTATCCCATAGACTTCCATGATAAATCATTACATTTATCTCCAAATAACATCGACAACTCTTAAAGTCCCCTAAAAAAGTAATTAACCTAATCACATAACCTCCCTGATACGTTAATCATTTCCATAAATAACCCAAATCGCTATAAGTACATAATAAAAACATATATTATTCCCAAATAAAATTCAACCATTTATCCTCAAATGAAATCCCATACTATTCTATTTTCTTTAGGAATATAGTTTCCCAAAAGATAATACATCTTCCAAGATAACCTTTGTCACTTAATCACCAAATCAATTTCCTATACTAAGGATATACATTTGATAAAACATAAGTTCTCAAAATAAACTTACTCTTGATCTGTATAAAAAATTTAACTAAAAATAATAATTAATTCTAACAAGGAACTTCATGTAGGCCAATGGTATGTGATAAATCCCAATTGCACTTTAGTTGTGGGTTTGATTCCCGCAACATTGTCTGATGTGACGGTTGGACACAAAGTATTTCATAGATCATTTTTAGTTTCCTTAACATCAATTGGAATTTCATTATAAATTCGTAAATATATATTTTTATGATCTTTCTATTCCTATTCATGAACCTTCTTAGTAGTACAACTCTTTGTATAATGACCAGGAACACCACATTTAAAATATTCAATTGATCCTTCAGAAAGAACTTATTTCCCTTTCCTAGAGTCAACTAGACACTTCCTTTTTCCAAGTTATTTTTTTCATTATGAATTTAGTTACCACATATGAAACATATTCTCATTCCAATGAATCATTTTCCTAGGGGTTTCTATCCTCATCCTTATCACGTAAGTTTTTTGATACACTTACCTTTATGATTATTACATAAACATCCATTGGGATTAATTTCATGCATATATGATGCAATAGAAAAATCACCAAGGTTTAATATGTCAATAATGACTCTAGATATTTTGTTAAGAATAACCAACATAATTTTCATTACAACTCCAATTCCATTTGATATCTCATTTATAAAACAACCACAGTTTCCTTCACATCCATTGTCACTTTGGTGCCTCCTAGATCTAGTCCTTCACTAAAACCCAAATGATCAGTATGATTATATCAGTAAAATCATCATTTACATTCTTATGAGGAGGGTAAACACTAAGTTATACTTATTAAGTTTTTCTAAAACTCCTTCTATTTATCTAAAATAACTTTGATTATTTCTAATATTCTAACTATTATTGTTATGTCGCATGTGTTTTAATTACACCCTAACCTATAAAGTAATTTAAACCGAAATTTTCCACCAACTGTAAGGACACCACCTTAAATATTACTTAATATTGAGTAAATTCATGAATTCACATTAAGGATCTCTTTAGGTTTTTTGTTTTATAGAATGAGGCCAAAAATATTACATTACAACTCAAATATTAAAAAGTAGACACTTCTACTCTATCCAAATTATTCACAAAAATAAAACAACTTAAAATAAAAGAAGAATATTTTTCATGAAATAAGTTTTCTTGAATTATTCCTTTATCTTACCTTTCCTTATAACCTATGAAAAAAATTTCAAAAACATGGTATCTATATAAATAATTCTATAAGGGTTATAAAATAATGAAAGAAAACATTATTCCATAAATTCATACAAATCAATTAAATCATAATTTTCACTCATATGGCAAGAAATATTTAAATTAACTCATGAAATTATAAGATTTATGAATAACACCGAGAAATCATGAATCATAAATGTAACATGTGGTGTATATAACATATTTAAATTTAATCTTTCATAGCTACATATGGAGTTATGTTTGGAATAATCATCACAGAATGTTCCTTAAATATCTTAGGAGAAACATTAACATTTACCTCAATGATGCTACCCAATGCATAAAAATGCTATATCAAGATCAACCATCCTAGGTTTCATATGGAATAAACTATATATGGAAACAATGCCCAATAATCATAACATAATCATAACACATAAAACAAGAATAAAGAAAATAAAACATTTCCACATTGAAATCACAATATATCATTTAAAAATATTGACATAATAAATTATATCTCAAAATGATTTTCAATACAAAAATATATAAAAATGATTATATGGTATTTATTTGAATTTCTAAAAAATTACATCTTGTTAAGGAACCCAATATCAAATATTGCTCACAGTGGCGGAAAGGTCATTGTTGCCGCGTATATTAAAAAGTAACATTTTTTGACATTTAGTAAAATGATTCATAGAAAAAATGATTCCCTTTGACTGAAATAAATATTAAAATGTATTTATACACCATATAAAAGAAATAGATTCATATTATCAGAATAAGCCTCAATAAATGGAGATTGATATGAAGAACCTTACAAAGAACATTTTTTAAATAAAATAGATCGGTTGTAAGTATTCAATATAAGTAAAAATAAGTAGTTTATAAATACATATAGTTTGTCAAAATTTATTTCTTACATAATAATAGTACGACATAATCAAAATGTAGAACATTAACCCAAATAATGGAAATAGGGTTATGTAGTTCCCTTGTGAAAATTCAACAGCCTAACGGTGTCACTTAAAAATTCAAAAAATGATTTGATGAGAGAGAAAAGGGTCTCTCATCACATAGAAATAAAATACAAAAAAATATTTATATAAAAAACATATCCCAAAAAAATAAAATTGAAATTAAAACACATAACATTAAAGACTTATTTTACTAAAAGAAGAGGGTGAAAGGCTCCCTTACCTTGGGTCTAACTCGGCGTGTATGATCTATGTTCTTCTTAAATAATAAACTTAAGTTAATTTCTACTTGAATAAAATACTTTTAAAATTTTATTATTAATTTTATATCAATTAATACCACATTATAAAAATTACATAATTATTTAATTTAATATCAGTCGTGTTGTCGGTATTCTATACTTGAGTTAAAAATGAACCTTTTTTATATAAATTTTCCATGTTGTCAAAATTCCATCATCACCAAAATATTATTCAAGATATAAGTATATTATTATAAATTATATATTTATATTGATCGATTATATATTTATTTAGAATATTTTATACCATTTTGAGATAAGAAATGAAATGCATTGTTCATGGAGACGGTTAGTCGTACGTACGCATGAATGGTATTTTCATTTCATTTTCAAATTTAACTTAATGAAAACTAAATTATACATAGGTATATAATAATTAAATTATAATATAATATAATATATGTGATTCATATGTTAATTAACTACATCTTTTATATGTTCTATGTATGGAATGAACGAGTTATATCACTTTGACGGGGCGGTAGTCCGCACTTCCTCAATTGAAATTATCGTATATACAAATTATGGAAAGCATAAAAGTATGTTTTAAATAAAAATAAAATAATTATAGAGACAATATAAATATCATATATATCATATATTAATAAATTTCCAACATAATGGCTACCATGATAGGTGGTAGGTGAAAATTGAACAATCATCGTTTCGTGATGTAGTAGTTCGTCGAACACAAAAATTGTATGTTTGTATCCATTAGAGAGAGATGTTTGTGAGTTTATTTTTAATCATTATCATAAAAAAATACAAGTAAATTTAGGATACTGGTGTTGTTATATAATAAAAGAATAATAATATAATAGGTATTGAAGAAATAAAATAATGGAAATCTTGTTATAGAAGACGCTTCCTCTTAAAACATGTAACTACCTTTTATTTGAGCCAAAAGGATTTATTGAATTGCCTTATGCCTGAGGTAAGGCTTCTATGAGGAAGAGAAGAATTTTGGGATCTTATTTGGGCATACTTTGGAAGATCCAATAGGCTTTATAGGTGTGAGTTAGGCCTAGAGGTGATGCCCTTTTATAAGAGCGTGGGGCACTTTAGAAAGGCATTGGAATATTATTTTTTTAATAAATTATTTTCAGTTTCAAATCATCCTAAAGTAATTTATGTAAAAGATAAAATATTTTTTGGTCAACAACCTCTCAACCAATTGGTTTTATACAAGTCTATGTCAGAAATTTAACCTTATCTTTTATCTTTAACCCTTAGTTAACTAATTTAACTCTAAGCTTGTCAGATTGTATATTCATACAATATGGTTAATATAGTTACTGTAAAATGACAATAGAATCTAAAGTGGTGCATTAATGACCTATAAAAAATTGTTCAGGTTATTTTTCTAAATCTTATATCTTTAAAACTATTATATCATATAATAAAATTTTATTTGTTTTAAAACCCCATTTATGCCAATTTTTATAATATTCGTCTCTTGAATTTTTTTAAATTATATCGAAACAAATCAGTAATTCAAAGATAACAAGTCATAAACATCCTTAAAATTTATGTATGGAATAAAAAGTTTCAAAATAAATTTATTTTATCATTTTTAATCTCAGTTTTTTAAATCCTTCATTAATAAGGTAATCACTATATCTTATTATATCATAAATAAATTTATTTATTTGATGTATAAAAATTCTAAAAAAATCCAAGATGAAGGAAATATTTTTATATTTATAATGACTATTTATAGTAAAAATGATCACTTATATAACCCCATCTAAATAAGGTTTTACTAAAAGATACATGTTTATGTAACATTATTCCTTACTTTAAATTAATTCTTATAAAATGTCATTTCACTACAAGTTGATCCATAGGGTCCCAAAATCGACGAAAGGATGTCGATGTTCTGACATGTCTCATCCAATGGGATTAAGAGATATTCTAAGGTTGTTTATTATTATTATATTATTATTATTTTCCATTATTTACCATATTTACCCTTTAACCATGGTAAATAAAATAATTACTGAAGTTACTATTCATAATCTCTAAAAAAGGTAACTATTTAAAAAATTTGTACCACTGTTTTCCAAATATGAAATTAATTTTGCCAAATTCAAAACACATAAGTTTTAGTAATTAATTTAAAATTTTTTCCTCTTTTCAGAACCGAAAAGTGGTTTTTTTAGAAGTAATAACTATCAAAAGATTGACATGTATTTATGTACAATTTATATGTAAGTTTTCCTAGAATGGCCATAATTGGATTAAATGAAAAAAAAATGATCCAATTATACATTAAAACCAATTTAAAAAGCTATTTAACTATAAAAATAAATTAGATAAAAATACATTTCTGAATTAAAATAGATTGTTTTTACATTATTCATTAAAAAATGAACCATAATAGGAAAATACAAAAATTTCATCCAATGTAAATTTTGATGTACTGATTCTATAAAAAAATTATTTTTTCAAATATAACATATAAAAAAGATAAAAACTAGATTTAAAAAGGTTCTCCATCAAAAGGTGGTAAAACTACATCTTTATAAAAATAATTCTTTTATCGGAAATATTGAACTCATTCTTATATAATCTCTAGAAAAAATATAACATGAATTAAAAACATTAAATTGAATATATAACCTATATTTGTAATTAAATAAAAATCCCTAAAGAGTGGTATGACTTTATAAACAAAATTATTCCCTTTTAAATAGGATTGTATAAAAACACATCTTTTATTTTCAATTGGTTTTTATTTCCATTTATAAAAAATTTGGTAACCAGTGAATCATTATTTTAACATGTTCAAACCATATTTCAAAGTTCAGTTGATACTATTTATTCATGTCATTCTAACTGCTATGCCATAACTACCATTTAAAATAATAATAATTTGTATAATTTTTCAGTATAACTCAAAGTTGTGTGAAATGTAAGTTTTCAGAGAAACCTGTTTTTACTTGTCAAACACGCTATCAGAAAAAGTGACAATTTTAGCATAAAATTAATATCTTATTCCTAAGTACTAATATAAATCAAAACGTATTATTCTATAAATACCTGAGTTGTTAAAATCTTAATTAAATGGGATGAAATTGAATGACAGTGTAGGATCCAAGGATTCTAAAATTACTATTTAATGTGGTTTTATGGAAGTAATTTGTGTGTTTATGTTTTTCTTTCAATGGTAGTGATATACCGTTATTTTGTAATTGCATGTTAAATTTATCTCATGTATGTTCTTCAGATCACATTATTTTCTTAATAAAAGGGATTATTATTCATCATTTTTTCTATCATTTTACATATCTCATTGAAACCATGTCTTCATGGAGTGAATTTTTTCAAAAAATAATGTGTTCAATTCATCATACAATAGTGGAGTGTTTGTTTTTTCATTGTTTATTCTTCTTATATCCTACATCTTTATGTCCACTTTTTTCTTCCATTGAAATATTTACATCAATGGAAGGATAGCCATTTTATTGGTTGATCCTAGGGAGTTTTAGTAGTGGTTTATTTAATGTTATTTTAGGTTCTTTAATAATTAAATGAGTTCATTATTTTAAGAGTTCCATTTTAGGAGTTATTTTCTTCTTCTGCTTTGCCATGTTTAATTTTGACAAATTTTGAGTGCAATCATGATCTAATTCGTTATAGTGATAATTATAGAGAGACTCTACAGTCATTAGTGATATGACATATAATTTTGTTGGTAATAAATTGGTTAATGATGTTTGGGAATTATCTCATTGTTTGGATACATCTTGAATTATTGATCAGCTTTTTTCTAGGAAAATAAATGCATCTAATATAGCCTTATCCACAAACTAGTATCATCTCATTTTTCGTGATTCATTTATTATAAATATTTCTGTATAAATTTTCATTTATTTAAATAAATTATTTTATTCATAAATTACACTAAAACCAAATATTTATCCACAGCATATTTAAATCACCCACCATAGAATGTACTTGTCTTTAAGATTCCTCTTAGGTCTCTACAGATTAGACCCCTACATGTACTATGATTTTAACTTCAACCTAGAGATTAAATTTGATATAGAAAATTCATCATCCTAATGATTCTTAAACCAATAAGAAATTATAATACCTACCCTACCACATCAGAAGAAATTTATTTAAAGAATGACTTCGGATTTTGCCTTTCCTCGCATAATGTTAGAGGTAATAAATTCCATCATACTATTGGATTAATATTATTATGGATCTTCATTAATAGATATATTCTTCATTAAAATTAAAGAATCTTTTTTAGAGCATTAATTATATGTGGACTCATTGTTTTCAGTTTTAACATTATATAAAACAAGTTTCCTTTAATGACTTTCCAGTGATGCATCCTTTATAACCTTAAATTCATCTATGGATACCTATTAATTAAACCATGGCGGTAGTCTTCTCAATATTTGTTTTAAGATCTTGGGTCCATAAATATTTTCATCAATACATATCATATCATAAACATGAGAATTTTCATGATCAAAAAATACATCAATGATTTCGATGGAATTCATTATTATGTCTTCATATTTATTCCATGCACTTACTATTTTTCATCTCGAATCTTGGAATAACCATTATAAATGTTTAAGAGTTTTAACAAACAAAATGGGTAGTTTTTTAGGATATTATCTTGGTGTATATTGGTTTATCCAAGGCTCCAAATAATTCATTGATTACATATTCATCCACATATAGTTCTTTCTAGTCTCTTTCTATTAAGGCCCCACATTCCACAATCATTATGATACCATGAATAGCCATTGTGTATACATCCATACCCTTTAACCAAATGTATATTTGCATTATATTCATCCCTAATTGGAAATTTTTACCCCCAAAAATTTTATTTATGTTGTGATTCATACCCATAACATCTTCCATGATCCTAATACAGAAAACAAATCACCCTAGAATATTACCCTCTAATTCCACTTATTGGTAATTTTTCAGGGGGAATTACATAGAGATGGAATGAATCAAGGTATCATAGATTATGAACCTTGAATCCCTTTATCATGATCATATTCTCTCTAAATGTGGAACACCCCTTTTCTCTACCTTACTTTATCTTAAAAAGATATAAAATAAGTAGATATTGTATCGATAATTTTACTTGGTTCACCCTAACTAATATAGTGCAAGGATTATGATGTTGATGATGTGTATATGATCTAAAAACAATAGAGTACACTAGTATATTTGGTTTACAAAAAGGAATAGTCTCATTCAAAATCCAAAATCATTTTTTCAAACAAGATGTGAAAGCACATTGTATCTCAAAAAATAATTACTCACTATTTCTTATGTCACCTTCTTGATTATATTCATGAAATTGAGATTTAGTTAATTCATATAACATGGTGTGTCTTTTCCACACCTTATAATGATGTTAAAGTTATACAATACTCTTGAAAATTCATTCTTTTTCTTTATCGGCAATGTTGTATAAAACCATTCTCGGTATTTTCCTCTAAATCGCTTGGGAATATATAGAGACCATCTTCACATTACATTTAAATAAAAAATTTAGGAATAAATATCATTTCTATAGGATATTTATAAATGTTCCAAGTGATTACTATTGTTATAAAGTTCCATTTAATCTGAACTAATCACCTTGGAGATTTAAGAAATAACCCCCTATTTGAATTTCTAACCAAAACTACCAAAACATCTAGGTTTCAATCTGATATCAGAATCAACATAAAAGAATCATTTTGTTTTTTATATACTACATTTTGGTCCACTCCACCATGGTGAATCCATTAATATCCCCAAATATTACTATGGTGTGGTTAAAAACACTATGATGTAGACACCTATAGTTGACTAGATCAACACTTCTTAGTTAGTAACTCATCCATTAACACATGTCTGGTATCTGGAAAGACCACCTCTAACAGATTGAATCACTAAACTCCCTATATAATTTAAACAACCGTTTATAACATAGAAACTCATCCACATCAAAATTCTATTTTATGGTGAGGCTTCATGTCAGAATTCATATCTATAAGATTTTTTGTTCTATTAAATTTATACCCTATATAACATAATCCATAGATTTCAAGTAGGCATCTCATATTCCAAAAAAGTAATGGGGTAGAAATATCTCCACATCAAGACACTTCAAATTTTACAAAAATATTCAAAAAGGATAACTCCTACACATGTGGATCTAATAGTAACTCCAATACTCAAGATAGTAATTTCTATCTTTTCCACCAACTGCAAACTGAAAATTTATAATATATATTTATAAATAAATAGATCAGCATAAAATTATACTCATTATAATATTCATTAATTTTTCTCAAGAAAAATTTAAAGAACCATACAAATTCTTCAATGCAAAATTAATGAACCAACATGAACCTAAGAGAGGAAAATGGACACCAAACCTCACTATAGATCACTCACCCAATATCATAACATTAACACCTTGACCCCTCTAAACTACATCCGGTGGGTTACTTATGATATTTTCTTGGGTAGAAGGAATGAAAATCCCAAAGTAATGATAATTTTAGTAGTCTTAAAGAAACTAGATACATATATGTAACTCAAATTACATTGGAAAAGGTTGAAAAATACAATACATAACAAAAACTAAAAACAAAATCCACAAGAACTCAATAAATGATCTCCTCTTTGTCACCTATTGAAAGTAAACAATGAAAAGGGTGAGATCAAATGCTCACTAAGGCTTAAAAATAGCAGAATAATGAATACAATAATAAGATAATCATAATCAATCTGACATAATCAATATGTCATGTTGAATAAATGAAAAACTCACGCCATTAATAAACATAGAATGAAACTCCATCCATAGATTTTGTCATAGTGAAAACCTCATGGATAGTAAAAACTGATAATGAATAAAGATAATGCTTATTAATTATACATCATGTTTCTGGAACATGAAACCATAATACGGTTGAAACAACTTATTTCTATGGGTAGAAACTCGTCTAATTTTTGGAAACAGACTCGAAGGGTTTGTCGCCAACTAATTGGTCTCATGAGACCTACCGATTCATCGAGATGCTATAGCAGGCCCCAACCGCCACTACATGTTCAAAGAATTATTTATACATTGATTCAATATCAGATAAATATTCCTTTTCAATATCCGTATAGAGTAGACTATATAGATTCATCAATATTTCCGTAATTAAAATAATTTTCCAAATAAACACCATATGTAAAATGGTATACGGTTTAGACAACAACATATCCATGATATGTGATTATGGATATTTAAAATAAATATAATTTCAAATGAAATTTGATCTCAAATGGGCAGTATGTACACCACATAAGTATTATTAGGTGCACAATACAAGGTTAGTCACAACGAAACAGTAGTTGAGACAAAGTCTCTTACAGCAATGTAATCTGTCGAATCATATGACCAGAACATAATAAATCTCAAATTAATCATTTAATAACATGAATATAAATATAATAATGTTATTATATATCAAATTTCAGTACACATATATCACATAAAATAAATAAGTGGAAAACAATGAAAATATCCCAGAAATGAAAGTGAGATGAGAAACCCCTTACAAACATTTCGGCAAGGTAACGAGTGTTATTGCAAGGGATTAGTGAGCGGTAAAGTTGTATAACATTAAATATATGTCACAAGGGGAGTATGGGGGAGGTGATAAAACATACCCCATCATTAGTAATTATAAATAAAAGGGCACAACATAGGGGAGATTCTTGAACAAAAGTGAGAGAGAGGATCCCTTACCTTATGCTTGAAGGTGTTCTTGACTTGTTATTTAAGACCTGAATAAAAAATAGGCTTATTAATTAATAATTAAAGAACCTATTATATATGAAAATGATTTATTATAACCCTTTTTAGTTCATTAAAGGCCTTTTTTATTAGTTAAAAGGTTCAATTTCATTGTTCGGGCTCGTTTGTTTACTTGGTTTTAAATGATTGGTTCACTTATATTCATGTTCGGATAAATATATAAGATGGATTTAGTTGTGCAGAAATGAAGTTATATTATATTAGAGAACATAAATAATATTATATGGTTTAAAATTTAATTTGTTTACATAGAGTGAAGTCGAATATGTAACCTTATTGACAATCGTTTTGGCTAAACGGTGGTTTGATTACAATGAACATGTTTTGATTTATAACTTAATACCATTTGTAAAAAAGGATTAAAGAACTAAAAATTGATATTAAATATATAATAATATGGTTCAACCATAACAAAAATGGTTTCATGACCAGAATTAAATATTATAATAGAAATTGATAAATTGTTGTCCCTGAAAGTGCTAAATTAGCACATCTCAAACGGTGATTTCATTTCTTTCAAATAAATGTTGGGGAAAGGAGAGAGGGTAATGAAATATACCATTACCATGAAAAAAAATCCATTGAATTTATGTTTCTGGATTTATCATACTATATTGGTGCAGAGAGAAACAAAATGAAAATAACTTAAAAGAATTGAAGGAATTGGAAAGAGAAATTTACCTCTTGAGACATCCTCCTTTGAGAACCTCTTAGGGGGAGAGGTTTTGGTATTTTGAAGAGGATATGAGCTTTTGGACGTGGGGGGTCTTATGGAGAGTCATGGGAATAATATTGGCATGTCACAAGGCTTGAGTGGTGTGTGAGGACGAGGGGGTGAGGGGTGCTTTATATAGTGGAGGGGAGAGGAGTTTTCTTAATATTATAATAATTAATTTATGATTTCCTCTCAAGAAAACAAATAGTGAGTATCCTATATCCAAGACCAGTAATATATCCATGTGACTTCGAACCAATTGGGCTTACATTGGCAGATCATCATTAATGACTCAATTAATCCATTATTTAGCATTTATTGTGAATTATTAGATTTTACTATTCATACAAAATTCAAGTATTTCAAGAAAATCCCAAGAATTCACCCTAACCATTTTTCAACGTGTAGAATCAAATAATAAAGTCCATTTTTCAAAAATAATTTTCTATATATGACAAATTAAATATTTAATTAAAATCATTATTTAATAAAAAATATAAATACTTAAAATTTTCATCTTCATTTTTAAGGTGCCTAAATAAATTTATACACACAATGGTATGGATACCACTCATAAGATACACATTACTATTCCTATGGGTAAGTTACTCTTCATAAGGGTATGTTTCTATTCATAAGGGTAGGTTACTATACACTGAAATATAAGTTAATTCTATCACACTTTAATTATCATCTTGATCACAACCGTGTATGTTATATTTTTAAAATTCAAATCATAGAGCTAACAAATTTATGTTTTATGGCTAGGTTATGGCTATCTCCTATAAGTAACCATGTTTTGATCCATAAAGGCTCAGTGATTCTTGAAAAATAGGCTATAACTAAAATTTATTTAAGACAAACATACCATAAAATGTTTGGGGTGCTACATTATTCCCTCCATTGGAAATTTCGTTCTCGCAATTTTATGTATAAAACTCACCAAAAAGATGTGGGTTCTTATATTTCATGAAATCCTCTGGTTCCCATGTTGCTTCCTCCATATTTTTGTTCCTCCAAAGAACCTTTACAAGGCGAGTTGTCTGATTTCTCAATAATTGATCCCTTGTGCCAAGAATCCCAACAGGATTTTCATAGAATGAAAAATCAAGTTCCATTTCAATTTCATCATAGGTGAGTACATGTGTTGGTTCTGGCATGTATTTACTCAACAATGACACATGGAACACATCATGGTCTCTAGAGAAATTTGGCGGCATTTATAAATGGTAAGCTACTACTTCGATTCTTTCCAGAATATCAAATAGTCTGATATACATGGGGCTCAGTTACCCTTTCTTACCAGACCTTAAGACACCCTTCCACGGAGATACTTTCATAAATACATGATTTCCTACTTGAAATTCCAATTCCTTTCTCTGGTTGTCAACCTAACTCTTCTTTCTACTTTTGGATTCTTTAATATGGGCTTGTATTGTCTTAACCTTTTTCGTGGCCTCTTCAATAAGTTCTGGGCCTATAAGTTTTCTATCACCAACTTCATCCCAACAAGTTGGAGATCAACATCTCTTTACATACTAGGATTTATATAGATCCATTTGAATACTGAAATGGAAATAATTGTTGTAGTAAAAATTCCACCAATAGAAATTATTGATCCCACATACCTTGGAAATCAAGAGAGTATGACCTCAATATGTCTTCTATAGTTTTAATCGTCCTTTCAAACTGTCCATCGGTTTGGGGGTGATAAGCAGTACTCATATGAAGCTCAATATTTAAAGCCTTCTAGAGACTTTTACAGAATTTTGATATAAACTGGGGATATCAATTAGACACAATCGATAGAGGTTCACCATGAAGTCTTATGACATAATTAATATAAATTCTTGCCAAGCACTCAAGTGGAAAATCCTCTCTTATAGGAAGAAAATGTTCTGATTTTTGGAGTCGAACAACAATTACCCATATTACATCATTTCTTCTAGGTTTCCTCGGTTGTCTGGTGAAAAAATACATCATAATGTTATCCCACTTCCACATAGGTATAGGTAGAGGTTGCATCACTCCTTTGGGATTTTTTCTCTCTACCTTCACTTGTTGAAAAACTAGACATCTTGACACGTAGTCAGCAATTTCCCGCTTCATATTATCCCACCAGAAATACTCATTAATATCTCTATATTTCTTGGTACTAACAAGGTGTATAGAGAAATTTGAGCTATGACCATCTTCAAATAGTACCCTTTTTAGATTAGATACTGATGGAACGCATAACCTATTCCCAAATTTCAAAACTCCTTCTTCATACACGAAGTTATCCAGTCTCCCATCCATGACAACATTAATTTTATTGTGCGGATTCTTATTATCAGATTGAGAGCTTTTTATCTTCTCTAATAAATATGGTTGAACAATAATTTGAAATAGGAAAGATGTTTCCCTTTCCTTGAAAATTCCCATATCAATCTTTAGTAGATCCAAAAAATATAAGATCTCTCTCAATCCTCATTTTAGTCAGAAGTCCATGATATTTCCTACTTAATGCATATGGCACTGTATTCTCCTTTCCTGAGTGGTATTTTATTGAACATTCATAATCATTGAGTAACTCAAGCCATCTTCTTTTCCTCATGTTGAGTTCGTTTTGTGTGAATATGTATTTCAAACTCTGGTGGTACGTATAAATATCACATCTCTCTCCGTAGAGATAATGCCACCATATTTTCAGAGCAAATATTACGGTTTCTAACTCAAGATAATGATTTGGATAATTTTTCTCATGTGTCTTCAACTGTCTTGATACATAAGCAGTAACATTATCATTTTTCATAAGGACTCAACCGGGTCCATTTTTTGATGCATCGTTGTATATTACAAAAACCATCACTTCCCAATAGAAGAGTCAAAATTAGAGCATTGAACAATCTTTATTTCAAATATTCAAAGTATTATGTACATTCTTTTTCCTCACAAAAATATCTCTTTTATGTGTGAGCTTGGTTGGTGGGTTATCCAATCAGGCAAAATTCTGAACGAAACGCCGATAGTAACCTGTTATGCCAACAAAACATCATACCTCAATTATGTTTGTTGGTGTGGTCCAATCTTGGATTGACTTTATCTTCACAGGATCATCTTGGATTCCATCCTTATAGAAAATATGTCCTATAAAAGAAATTGATTGAAGCTATAATTCACATTTTCTAAACGTCCCATATAATTTATTGCTTCTAAGAATTTGTAGAATGACCCATAAGTGATTCTCATGGTATTCATAGAATTTTGAGTATTGGAGGATATCATCGATGAATTCCACAACAAATTTATCAAGATATATCTTGAAAATTCTATTAATTAAATCCAATAAAATAGAGGGCGCATTTGTCAATTCAAAACGCATTACTGTAAACTCGTAATTCCCATACCTGGTCCAAAATTTTGTCTTAAGAATATATTCCTTCCATACATGAAATTCATGATATCCATATTGAAGGTCAATCTTCGAAAAGTATTGAGCTCCATGAATTTGGTAAAATAAATAATCAATCCGGGGCAGAGGATACTTATTCTTTATTGTAAGAGCATTTATTTCCATGTAATCAATGAAAAGCCTCATGGATCCATATTTTTTCTTGAAAAAAGAGGACAGGGGATCCCCATGGAGAAACACTAGTCGAATAAATCCTTATCTCTACTAATTATACAGTAGACATTCTATAGGGAGGCATTGATATAGGTCTTGCATCAGGAATTAAATCAATAGAGAACACAACTTTCTGCTCTAGAGGATGTTCAGGTAAATCCTTTGGAAATACATCAATGTATTCTTGCACTATGTGCACATCTTCAATTTAAAGATTTCATTCCTCACCCATAGATATTGTTTTATCTTCCAATCCAAGTATTTCATTCATTAGAGATACTGGTGGTGGTTCTATATAAGAATTAGTTATATAATTTTCTTCCCTAAAGACAAGGGAGTCCAAACCATTTTCAAATATTGTAACTTCCTTCACCTTATAATAAATATTCGTATCATAAATTGACATCCAATCCATACCAAGAATTATATCAAATTCAGTCATTGGTATGATGATAAGGTTAGCAACTAAAGTACTTTTTGGTGTCTGGAGGGGGACTAATCAATATGCCTTTGTTGCAATGATACATCCCCTAGGAGTTTTGACTGGAAACTACTTTATTAAATCAAATTGGACATATATAATTCTCCTAGATAAATGGGAAGATATAAATGAATTCAATGATCCAAAATCAAATAAAGTGTTGGCTATGTTTGAGGAAACAATTAAAGTACCTGCCACCAGGTCATTAGTAACTTCAACCTCCATGGTTGTAATCACATAGGCTCTCCCTTGTTCTCTTGGATTTTTCTATGTCATGTTTCATTGGTGCTTAGGACACTCATTTTCATAGTGTCCCATCTCTCAGCAATTATAGCATTGAATTTCATTTAGTTGTTTCTTCTCCTTTCATTCATCAGATCGATGACCCTTTTCTCCACAGTTATAGTAGAGTCCCATGTCATTCAATCATTTCCCAAGATGATTCATTCCACAGTTCTCACATAATGTAAATAGCTTTTTTCCCTTGATCTTCTTTGGTGCTTATCCTTTATCTTTGTTATCATAGTACCATTTTTTATCATGGTTTCCTTTGAAAATATTTCATTTAGAAAATTCCTTCTCTGTTTTGATAGCACTTGATACAATTTCATCTTATAATGAAAATGATTGAGAAGCCAGTGCCCTTCAATGTCTTCTCTTAAGACCTTCAAAGAAATGATCAATCTTGTCTTCTGAGTCATGTATGTAATATACGGCATACCTGGTTAGCCTTGTGAAAGTAGCCTCATACTCTGCAACACTGTCTTCTTCCCTTTGTTTTAAGCCTAGGAATTTCCTCTTCATTTCAGTTCGTTTCTCATGAGGGAAATATTTTTCGACGAATATTTCCTTAAAAGTCCTCCATTCCATATCTTCTATTTCTTCTTCCTCAATGGTATTCTAAATCAAGGACCACCATTGATCAGCGTCACCCTTGAGACAATATACTGCATTTACTACCTTTTCATTTTCATTGTATCTAAATTCAATGAAAATCTTTTCAAGGGACATGATCCATTTCCCAGAAACCACTGGGTTGGTAGTCCCACTAAAATATGGGGGCTTATGCTTCATGGAACGATCAAACACAGGTGTCTAATGGTTATTCATTACAACATGAGTAAGTTGTCCCAATATGGTCATGATCTGATCTGCTCCAACATTTACTGTGTTGACTTGCTCAGTAGGGAGATACCTACCTTTCCCTTGAGTATTGATTCCCCTTCTTCAATTAGACACCATTTCAAAATAATGGGATACACTAGATTAGTTTATGAATCTAAAATAGAAAATCACTCAACATATATTGAAATTATATAAACAGCTAATCTTATAAACATGATTTCCCTGAGGAAAAATTTATATTAAACTTCTTCATAATGGATTGTAAAGAAAATGTGAATTATCATAATCATATCCCTCGGGTGTGTCGTAACCAAGAGTGCAGCAAGGCCCGTTGTTGTGCACAGTTCTCATTCGAGTCTAGCTCAAAGCAGTGTTTTCAGGTTTTACCCCTAGATATATCTATGCCAGAGCCGCCTCTATGTGCTCGTATCCAGATAGGGATGTATTTCTTAAAAGATCCACATAATATATTCCTTACCAAAATTCCAGGATGTTCTTGTACGTGTATCATCAAATACTACCTTACGGATTTTTTTCCTACTATACATATCCAACTCTAGTTTCAATGTTTTCTACTAAACTTCCTCTGATACCAACTGTAACATGCCAACCCCTCTAGACTGGAGCCAGTGCGTTACTTGCGAAATTTTCATGGTTATAAGGAATGAAAATCCTAAAGGAATGATCATTTTAGTAGTCTTGAAGAAACTAGATACATAGATATAACTCAAATTACATTGTAAATGATTACATAGATATAACTACATACACGAATAAACCCCACTATGCATCATCATCACAACCTCATAACTATGTCTCCAAGATTATGGTATAAAACAATTAATCCCACGTATGATATATGAATATTCCAACGTAGATCCTTCACAGCACATATTTCACCTAGGTAGAAGACTGAGGAAGATATTGTAGAGAGTAATCCATTCCCTCTATAATCTATATGTTGGGGAAAACACTTGGAACCTGAAAAAGTTAAGCATTAGTGAGGTTATTGGACTCTCTAAGGAAATTTATAGGATCCTAATGACATTATTATATATATATATATACACATAAAGATACACAAAATTCTAGCCTTTGGTTTTACACCAAGACGTCATTATAAAATCCCACAGTGGTTAGCACACTACCAAAACAATAACCGAACAACAACAACAGGAAATATACCACAACCAATCTTGATATTTCACAAAAAAACCATTCACAATTCGTTATTCAATCTATCATTATTCCTTTTACATTTTTATAGTTTTATAACCCACATTATATTTATAATTTAATGAAATTTTATTTGTTTGATGTCAAACTATCCATTAACCATCACACATGTTTATAAAATTGATTATCTATTAAATTACACCACTAAAAGATTATATACATCCATGACTAATAAATTTATATCCCACTATCATATTCATTGTTATTAACCATATGCCACACCACTATGAATTTGTAACACAACACTACAATAGAATCCAATAACCTTTACAAATCACTAGGAATTAATTTCATTAATATTTCTATATAATTAACCATTCTATCATCTCTAACCCATATAATAACTAATCCACCATAACTACTTCAAAAATACCATCTCATTTCACCAAAAGCAACCACAACATAAACAAGGTACTATTTAAAATGGAAAAAAAACCCAATTTCAAGACTTACAGAAAACGTTACCCTATTTATTATACATTAAAATAGTCAATTACATTCTATGAATCCAATTATGATAATACCGAATTATTTAAAATAATTTCTGTTCTAAATGATTATATGCCTTCTTATGGGTTGTAGTTATGGAAAACACATGCACTATGCTTCTTTTTTTTATACCATTACAGAATGTAGACATAATATGATTATAGGTCTTAAAATATGATCAATACTCATAATCACTGTAAATATAGTTATTTTATAGTTGTATTTAAGATACTATATACTATGTATTATAATAAAATCCAATTAGAACAAATATAAGAGGTGATGGCCACAACTTTTTGGATTGTACCCTCTGAGGTCTATTTATCGGAGCTTCCAAGGAGTATGGAATCACGGGGATTTTCCGATGACAAATTCCTAGACAATATGCAGTAACTGACACACAATAAAATAAATTTTTGGGATAAATGAATGCTTATAAAGATTACCACAAAAAAACGTTCATTGAACCACCCCACGAAAGTATAACTGTCACACGCCTTAACCTTAAAGAATATGCTAGAGTAGTATAGGGTTATGTATCAAGATCCTACAAGAATCAATTTTTATATTCTATTTTTATTTTTAAACATGTTTTCGAATTAATGTTTTTTTTATTATTATTTAATGCAATTTTTTATAAAATGAGTTTGATAAAAATTATATTTTTAAATAAAGAATCCAAAATTTTATTTTTTAAAAATATATAGTTCCAATTAAACAAATATCATATGATAGACTCTATAATTTTAAATAATGAGTTATTTTCATGAAATAGTATTATAAATCACTTTTATTTATTTATAAATAGTAATATAATATGGGGTATCCCATTTAATTTTTATAAGGTTCACAGAGATGTTTGTATCATAAAGACTATATTTTTTAATATATTGGGACATTTATTTAAAATTTGGAATTAAAGAATATACAAAATTATTTTATTAAATTAAATATAATATTTTAAAATTATAACATCAAAATTAGATAATTATTAAATGTTTATAATTATTTAATTAAATCTATTTTTTGAGTAAAAAATTAAATATGGCATGAATAAAAGGTAAGAATTATGACATCATATTGGTATAAAAGTGATATAATAAATAAATTCAAAATCCAACCACGAAAAAATACATTTTTCCTTTAAAATAATGTGATTTTTATGTAATTTTTTTACTTTTAAAAACCTATAATGAATCCTTGAAAACATGTCTTACATTTTATGGTTCTAGAAAACACTATTACCCAGATTCACATCAACATCATGAATGGTATTTTTTTAATACTTTATGTTCTTAACATAAAAAAATATTTTAAACTGCACCAATTATTCAAAATATATTGCAAAAGCCATGGGTGTGTTTATTTTTTGACTATTTTGTTACTTCTAGTCCAAAACTTGTGTTTAGAAACAAATAAATAATTCCCCTCTCATTTTCTATAAATGCACACCAAACCTCCCTTTACTCTTCACTCTAAATATTTAAGGCATGAATGTATTCCCATTATATCTCTATAAATCCCTCTCATGATGTTCCTAATCTATTAGAAACATATACCCAATATTTTATAAGCAAACTATTGATTAAGGGGTCCACTTCCTCTTCCTCTTCATTTCAGTACTTACTTTGTATTTGGCCTTTTAAAATATCAATTGATGATGTTTAATTTTATTTATAATTATCTATATTTTTGAAAATTGATATTTTATTAATAATTAATTATTTTCCCCCTCATTATAATCATTACTCAAGATATTAATATGCTAATGGGATCTCTCTATCCCCTTTTTCATTCGAGCAATGTTTTTATATAAGGATTTTTATTTCAATTTTTTCATGTAAAAATATGGTTTTAAAAAACCATTTACTATCCTTCTGATTTTTAAATAATCAAAGACCATATTTCTCTCTCATTAATCCCTTCCATGAACCATTATTCACACCCTTTATTATACCAAAATTATCATGTGGTTTTCCATTAAAAAACATCTATTTCATGAAAACCCATCCCGATTTCCACTCCAGGGTGTTGTCCTAGTTAAAACTATCATTAATTGAATGGGTACTTCCATGTATGTATCCCACAATGCTTAATCATTGTATTATATTTGTTAATGTTTTTTCTTTTGTTTTGTGATTATTGTGGTAAAAATATTAATGTACATGATATGAATATGATTGGTTGACCTTGAAATATATAGGCCTCTAAGGCATTGCATAATTTTTTTATCTTATGGGATAACATGTAAGGTTCCTGGGATGTTATCTTATAAATTCTAAATTATGATTATTTTAATATTTTCCTTAAATTATGATTATGATTTCATTTGTATGTTGTTAACATTCTTATGATTCCTTGATGTCATAATCTTATGTCATGCTAAAATGTTCATGATTACAATTCTCATATTTCTATTTCATCATGTTATTCCTATATACTCACATTTAATTATTTAATTCATTATATGCTTTGATTATTCCATTAATAAGATTTATATATCATCCATTTCTTATGTACACCGCCATATTTTTCAGTGTATTATTATTATTTCAATGGAATTATATTGAATGTTATAGATTTTTTTTATTTTAAGTTCTTTACTTCTCTCTGTTAATTTTCTAATATATATATATAATATTTCAAAAATATATTGGACATCATAATTTTTTGCAATAAAAATATATTAATATTTATTTAAATAATCAAGAAATACTGTGCGTAAAAGATTCGAGTTTTCATTGTTTTTATTTCATAATTTTACAATCATTTTGGGGGATTAATATTAGAAAACATTAGTGAAAACCTTAGGGATAGGAGTAAACATAGGAAACATCCCTAGATTTTGGTAATTATATATCCCTTGATTTTTATAAAAAATAAACCCTTCTTTGGATAATTTCATGTGCATGACGTGGTGGAAAAGAGATACCTAGGTGTAATAAAAATAAAAGGTTTCATTGTGTTTGAACTAGAACTATACTTGTTGCATGATAAAGATCCCTAATAATTCACACTTGTCTAGACACTACCACAGAATATCCTTTAGTTAATCATGTGATATTTACAAACCATTATAACGGAAACAAGTATTCCCATGAAATTTATTGTTTGTCAATAAACTATAGATAACATAGGTTAAAACCTATAAATTTTTAGGTCAGGAAATACATGTCATTTATAGGTTATCCCATCAATATTCTTAGTTTACTTCCTGTATTTTTAATTTTTTGTTAATTTTAATCCCTAATTTTTGTTTATTTTATTAAATGAATGGAAATAGGAGGAATCATGTCAATAACCAAAGTGAGGGTAATTTGATGATTTCCCCAATGAGACTCCAAACCAAATTAAAGAGGAGAATAGAACTTCATGAAAATACATAATCAATTAACTCATGATTTGAACAAAAAAATGAATCTTTTGGAATACCCACATCCCCCTAATAAAGGAAAAGCTCGAATTGATACCTTTATGAGACAAACTAAACTGAAATTAATTGGATATTTTTATCCCTTAGTTATACAGTAATTGATCTAATCATCTAGTAATATCATCTTTGTCCTCCGATGATCAAGTCAAGAAATGTTAATTTTTGTTATTTATCACTTGGTGGTATAATCTGTTCAATGGTTTACTTTGTCAAAAATTATAAGCCCAAAAAGAAATTGAATTTATGGGGAGAGAAAATTCAGGGAAAATGTTAGAATAAATATTTTCATTTCATTCTCTAACATAAAATAGATATATAGTTCCCTTGCCTCAAGAAATATAAAGACAACCCTATATGGGTGTCTGTGGTAAACTTTACAACGCATTCACAATACACCTCCAAATTTTTCATTGACCCTAGAAGTAATTTTAAAATATTTTTAGTAAGATAAATATGTATCTTAGAAATGATTTATCTATTTGGTACTTTTGAAGTTACAAATAAATTTTATTATGTTCCCTAAAAGTAAAAATTGTAAATGTTGAATCTCAAGGGTCTCATGGGACTTGAGAAATGAAGTGGAGAATGAAGTTTAATTATGGGAGAGTGATAGACAAATATCCCAATGGTAAGAAATTATTACTTCCCACATATAAAAAGTGCAGAAAGAAGAATCCCAAAATTTCATGAATGGGGAGATATTTTATTAGGTTTGGTAATTGGGAGAACTAAAGAAAGTGCATTTTTATGGGAGAGGAAGAATCCAACTAATGTGACAGATGAAAATAATTTCATAGTCCACCCTCAAAAAAAATTCAATGATTCATCTATGAGGTACATGGAAACTATGAAAACCAGTTGACTAAGAAAAGGGTTTTCCAAGATAATAGATGAAATCAACCTCCAAGGACAAAATATAACGGGTGAACATATCACATCACAAAAACAGATGTGGGTCCTAATAGAAAAGTGTTGATGTAAATTCTATTTATTCAATAAATAATAGATAATTTAATATTCAATTCTATTTATATTCATTATTTTATATCATGTTATTTTAGTATAGTTATTGAAACGCCACCTCAAAATATAGAATTAGTGTTATTATTGAAAATGAAAAGGGAGTTAATTATTTCATCCTAAGAATATAACATTTCCCCAATCAATTTTTTTTTTGATTTTATCAGTGAAAAATTTGAAAATCCTTTTAAAATAATTCAATATCATCTGATGTATGTATTGGTTTTCCTGGTATAGAGCCAACATAAATTGTCAACAGAAGGAAATTATCCCCATTATCATAAATTACGCACAAATTCTATAAAAGTGTAAGGAGGAGGATAGATCTTATTTGGAATAAAATTCACATGTATAGATATTATTGCCTTACTATAAATAATATCAATCTAAAATAATCGATTTTAAAAAAATCATACCTAAAGCCAATCTCATTGTAATATAATTTTCTAATGTGTTCCCCATGAAATTTCATGGCATTTTACCTAAATAATATGTTGATTTATTAAAAAAACATATTCCCTAATCATTTATAGTATCCAATATTGCATCAAGAATTTATAATATTGAACTTGACTATATAAGAAATAAACTACAATAGAATCTAGATTAAGGGTTTATATTACCATGTAGTTCACTATGGGGTGCATAGATCCTTTTTGTTAATAATACGGATATTTCAATGCGACTCTGAATTTATTATCATTAGATTAAAAAGATCTTGATAAATAAAAAGAATCATCTTCCATTTATTTTCATATTGATTCCATTAGGACACACTATTACTATCTTTACTTACATGGAATTAATGAAATGATTCTATATAGATTTGCTTGACAAGTTTTTGGAACTCTTTATAGACAATATTCTTATATACTCTAAATGTAAGGGGGGATATAATGATAATTTTAATGTTATACTCAGGACCATTCTCAAAGAAACATTGTGTGAAATGTATAGTAAATTTGAGTTTTTTATGGAGAAAGTAACATGAATTGGTCATGTTATCATAATAATGGGATATCTATGGATCCTTTAAAGATAGTGAGAATTCAAGGATGGAACAAAAAATATTTGTGAAAAAGATCCAAAGATTATTTGGATTATCTACGTACAATCAGCTATTTTTTAGAAACATATCATGGTTTTAAAACCAAATAACCAATATAACTTATAATTAAATATTTTCTATAATTACAAATGTGAGTAGATATTTAAAGAGTTAAAGAAGGGAAAAATCACTACACCTATTGTAACATCTTGCCCCATCCCATTGGCTTGAGAGTGTGGGGGAATGTTACATGGACATAAGTGATGTTCCTAAGGATCTAAATACTGGAACTAAATTCCATGGGCTTTGAGAACAAATTAGAGAATTATTTTCCTTTAAGACAAAACCAACCAAACCATCCACTAAAAATTAAATATATGATGCATGTCGGTAAAACATTCAATCATGTATTACTAAAAGAAAACCAAGTTGTTCCAACATACAACCCAAAAAATAATTCAACCAAACACAAAATCATTGTACCATGAGAAAGACTAAACATGAGACCCAAAATAAACCTAGACACATTCCACATCTCTACACCAAGCTCCATGCTCCAAGACCCACCACCTCTCCCAAGTGTCACTATGAGCCACTAACAATTAGAATATTTACCCTTACCTATGTCCCAGAATACAACATCTGAAAAATTGCCAAAGTTCTAAAGCAGGGGTGAGTACTAATTCTCAGTAGTTTTCCCCAAACAGACTTCCTTACACCAACCACAAGGATAAACCCATTATAATATTTATATAAAGCAGTTTATATAAAATAATCACAAGTGAAACTATTACTATAATCCAAACACACCCTTACCAAAGCCTCCTCAACCAAACCAAGCACCCAAAAGAAATTCAAATAAACATGGCACGATAAATTTATTCATTTAAACATTTAGACAATAGTTTCCATCTTTCAAAGCAATTCACAACAAGGAAACTAAAATGGTGGAGCTTCCATCCAACCCGTTCTCCCATTCCAACTAGTGGTAATTCCTACCCACTTATCCTTTTATGGTGTTCATTCCATCCACTAAACATCCCTTTATTATAGTAGTACTTCCCACCCACTTCCATACAACATTTCTAACAATCCATAACCAATAATATGACCCACCAAGGCCACAAAAACAAGAAATCAACCATTTTCCCTTTCTTGTAAATCCAATGTCTATTGAAAACACCCTTCAACCATTTTACACGCCAATTCCCATTTCAATAAAATAGCCTATTTAGTTAAAACCCATTTAACAATCCATCTATATTGAGCCAAAAAATTAGAGCATTTAAAAAAACAACAAGAGAATTTCACCACAAAAACTCTTTTTTTGAAAATCCCCAAAATATCACTGAATGGATTTCCAAACAATTTCGGACATCAAACCACAATTAATCTCAAGAATAAAAAATTAATTGTATCAAAGTTTCACATTCTATAATAGTTGAGTTTAAAGATAACCCACCTAGCTTTAGGGTTCCGGTAAAATCGACCCACAAGAAATATCACCCCAAATCATGCGAACGCACCACCAGAACCGCTCTATATCTACTTCTCTAACATCCCCAATCTATAAAATCAACACACAAGGAAACCCCAACCCTAGATCTATATGAAATGTATGTAGATCTTGAAAACCAAGAAAGTGGGAAGAGTATATCTGGATAGAAACCAAAAGAATCCAAGAGGAGAGACTTACACGTGAAAAACCACCTTCTATCCACAAAGAAACCATTTCAAATCATGTCCAAAATGTGCGGGAGAGAACCTCAAACCACTAAGAATCCAAAATCATGATAGAGGAACGAGTGGGAGAAGATTGGGTGTGAAATGGGTCAAGCCTAAGGGAGCCCAAATTTAAAAACCCCTCCTCTAATTGGTTGCACGGTTAGTCTACACAGTTTGGAAAATTGTATGCTAACCTTGTGCACTCCACTATATCTAGAGGAGGGGTATGCACGGTTTCCTCACACAGTTTGGAAAACGATGTGCAAGTGCTATGAAACCTAATTTCTCCACCTACACATTTTTCTATAGAACCCACATGGTTTTCCCTAACCATGCTCAAATCATGATCCCTAAAAAAAGCCTCCAAACTTATTCAAAACCATTCCAAACACTCTAAAATTCTTCTCAAATCATCCCATAAACTTTAGACACATAAAAATTAATACAGAAAGGATACATACCTCAAACCGGGGGTGCTAAATTCACTGAACCATTAGACTATCCATCCTCTGAATGTAGTAAATCATCACTTTTCCAGAAGAGATCAGGTCATTGCTCAGCCATCTCTTTCTCCAACTCTCAAGTCTCCTCTTGAATCAGAATAGGGTGCCACAAAACTTGAACTAAATCGATTATTTTACAATGCAATATGTTCTCTTTCTTGCCCACAACCCACACTAGAATGTGCACCAAAAAAAGTATCAAGTTCTATTTCAACATGATATCAAGGAATCATAGGGTCATGATCTGGATGATACTTTTTCAATAGCGACACATGAAACACATTGTGCACCGCACTAAACCATGGTGGAAAATCCAGATGATAAGACACCTCTACAATCAACTCATGTTTCTCAAAAGGCCCAATAAACCTCGGAGATAATTTTCCCTGCTTCCCAAACTGACGATGTCCACACCTATGATAGATTCTCAAAAGCACATGATCATCCACCTTGAATGAAAATAGTCGTCGACGATGGTCCACATATTATATTTGATGACCTTGATCCATCTCCTTACTCTTCTTGATCAACTTCATATTTTTCATAGTTTCTGATACAAGGCTTGGTCCGACCATCAAATTCTCACCTATTTCTGCACAACATAGTGGAGAATGAATAGAATTCCCATACAAAGCCTCAAATGAAGCCATATTTATCATATCCTAATAACCAATATTATAGGAGAACTACAAAAATGGTAAGTGATATTCCCATGAACCATCAAAATTCATTACACAATTCCTTAACATATCCTCCTAGGTCTGTATCATCCTTTCAGATTCGACATCCATATGAAGATGATATGTCCTGCTCATAGTCAAAATTGTCCAAAGGGATTTCTGCCAGGATTTCAAAAAATGATATGTAAACCTTGGATCTATATCTGATATAATCAAAACTAGAACACCATGCCTCTTTACCACCTCTTGGATATAGATTTTGGTCAGATCCTCCACTGTATGACATTCACAAATCAGGATGAAATGGGCCGACATTATGAGCCTATCCACAATCACCCATATGGGATCCTATTTCCAGACCATTCTTGGGAGACCCATCACAGAATCCATTTTATCTGCTCTCATTTTCACACTAGGATAGGTAAAGACAACAACATGTATACTTGTCGCTGATGCTCTTCCTTGACTTGCTGGAAAGCCAAGCGTCCCAAGACAAACCCGACCACACCTTGTTTCATACAATCCCACAGAAATTGTTCCTTCAACGCCTCATATATTCTCAGAATTTCTAGATGGAAAACCCACCTCGAATGATGATATACCTAGTGAATTTATTCCTTACAAGAAACTGGTAAAAATATCTGATTCTAAAAACAGAAGACTGAATTTCTATTCAGTTCCCAATTATCAATGGTATCCCCATCATTGAGTTTAAACCTCATCGCCACACATTTAGATTCAGATACATGTGCCTCTTTAACCAAACCAACCAAGTCAGGGACCAACAAAACTGGAAATAAGACCACTTTGTCACCCTAGTCTTCACATTCCAACTACATTTCAGCTATGACCGACATCAACTACCACTGATCTGATGCTTGTTTCACCACTTGATCATGTGATTTCTTACTCAATGCACCTGCTACCAAATTTCCCATGCCCGGTGTGTAAAATATATCAAAATCAAATATATGTAGATATTTCATCCATCTCCTTTACATAAAGTTCAAATCTCTTTGTGATAAGATGTGCTTTAAGCTCTTGTGATCGGTAAACACTGAAAATTTCTCACCGAAGAGATAATGATGCCACATTTTTAATGCATGAACCACTACTACCAACTCAAAATCATGTGGTCGGTAGTTATTCTCTGGAAACCTCAACCTCAATGATCGATATGCAACTACATGATCCCCCTACATGAGAAAACACCCCAACCCTGATCCTTATGCGTCACAATACACCATGAAACATCTCCCTAGTTCATGAAAAACCATGATTGGTGTTGAAGTAATGTGACCCTTTAGCTCTTCAAAACATTTCTGGCACTGCCCATGCCATTGAAATGGGACATTATTCCTTATCAAAGCTACCATCGGCAAATCCAATTGTGAAAAATCATGAAGAAACTGTCGATAATACCCAGCTAGACCATGGAAGCTCCATATCTTGAAAAAATTATTTGGCAGCTTCCCTGATATAACAACCTCAATATTTTCCATATCAACTGAAAACCCCCTATCAGAAATAAAATGGACAAGGAAATGAACCTCCTCTATCCAAAAGTCACACTTTGACAATTTGGCATACAACTGATGATATCTCAAGATCCCCACCCATATCACCAAGTGTTGCTCATGCACAACAATTTTCCACAAATGCACCAGTATATCATCAAAAAATACCTACACAAAAGAATCTAGATGTCTCTGAAATATCAGATACATCAATTTTATGAACACTACTGGTGTATTTGTTAGACCAAAGGGAATAACCACATACTCATAATGGCCATATCAACTTGTGAAATATGTTTTTTGGAATATCCTCCTTCCACACCCACAGCTAATGATACCCTGATCAAAAGTCAATCTTGTAAAACCACTGAGCTCCCCTCAACTGGTCAAACAAATCATTAATGCGTGGAAGTGGATATCAGTTCTTTATCTTAACATGATTTATTCTACCATAGTCTATGCATAAAGGAAATGTTTCGTCTTCCTTATTAACAAACAACACTGACGCTATCCATGGAGACGTACTAGGATGGATGAACCCTTTGTTCTCTATCTCTTCAAACATATCTTTTAGTTCCTGCAATTCTGCCAGTTCCATCTGATAAGGCAGAAGTAAGATAAGACTGGTCCTCAGAAGGAGATCAATCTTAAACTTCACTTCTCTCATAGGTGGTATCCCAGAGAATTATTTGGTGAAAACGTCCATAAACTGATCCACAACTACTGTAATAACACTATTCTCAATAACTTATACTCCTACTAATGAAAAAGTTGCTAACCGGTATGATATCATGCCAACCACTAGTCCCAAAAAGTATGTTGCACCCATCTTCTCATTATTCTCTACTATAAATAGATGTATTACACCATACCATCACAAAACTAATCATCCATGCATAACAGTCAACATGGACCATAAACATTGTCAAACAATCCATTTCCAAGATTATATCAAAAACATTCATCTCATGCACTGAGAAGTCCCACATAAATTCCATACACTCCACAACTAAACAATAGCCTCAACATAAAAAGGCATGACACTCTCATTGACCCAGAGGAGTTTGTAGTTTCAAAACAAAAGGAATTTTTTCCACGTTTAAACCTAATAAATAAACGATGTGAGAAGAAAGAAAATAATGTGAATCACCCCAATCAAACAAAGATTGCATCAATGTTGAATTTAAAATAACCATACATCGCACTGTGGATGGTCCTGACTGATCATCCATCGATGCATGCTCAACTCCAAACAATTTTTTACTTTCCACACTATAGTCCTTATTACCCTGATGAAGCTTCATAGTATTTTGAGAATCACCATGATTCAATTTACTCTATTGGTGAGGGGTATGCTGCTGACCTCATCCAGTCGAGGCATAAGACCCCTATGAACCCTGAAGAGAGTAATGGAGACCTGACTTTAGAGAATACTAACAATAACACTGGAAATGTCCCATAATATTATAATTATGAAATGATCGATGTTGTTCTATACAATCCCACTTGATGTGGCTCATAGAACCGCACTGAAAACATCCCAGCATACTCTAAGGCTTCGAAGGAAGATTCACGGATCCTGTAGTTGGATTATGTGTCATACTCCCACCGAGTAAATAAGATTCCCTCTTCCGATTGAACCCACCTTTAGAGTTCCCACTATTCCCCATAATACACTTCCATAACTTGTAGCCCCGAAGAGAACCCTTTTGTCAATCGAGGCTCTATTCACTATCTTTGTATATCCATCTATATATAGACCTGTTTTCTTCGACTAAATATCCTACCTCAAACCAGCTTCGAATATATGAACTTTCAATGATGTACTACACACCACCTCAGGTGAAAATCTCACTAATTTCATAAACATAACTTCATAGTCTGTTACCGAAAGGTTCTCCTATTTTAAAAATAATAAATATATTATGCACTGACTTCTGAATGCATGAGGGTAGAATTGTTTGTTAAAAAAGTCCTCAAATCTATCCCATGTCATAACTTGGTCCATTATAGCTTGGATCGACAACTCCCAACACTAAAGAGAAAGGTCTTTCAAAATATATGTGGCCAAATTTACTTGCAACTCTACAATTTTTTCCAAGAATTCAAATATCTGGTTTAGTATATTCAACCATTCTTCTACCCTTTCCATCTCTGAATCACCCCTAAAGATGGGTGTATTATTCTTCTGAAATTAAACTGCCTGATCCACATTCCTCGGTGAATTCACTTTATTCACTCTTCTTACTTCTTAGAAATCTTGAACTATACTCTACACTAGCTTCTAGTTCACTTGGGGTTCAGGTGCAACCACATTTTCAGCAGTTTCCTCTATTTGGTCTCCACGATGCCTACTCAATGCCATTTTTGTCAATATAAAAACCACCATAAGTCACACTCTCCTAACAAGAATGGTATACAATTTTCAAATTCAATTACATAACAACTATCACAACCATGCTTTCCAGAAGTTCACTTTCTTCATGTTGAACTATTCTGAAAAATTCCCCATGTTTTGAAAATCAACAAATTTTCCACTACCACAAAAACAGTTTTACCCAGTGCCACATTTTATCAGCGCTAACGAAAAAGTGCTGATAAAGGGGGGTACCTTTAACAGCGCTAAAAAAGCGATGATAACGGGTACCGTTATCAATGCTAAAAAAAGCGCTGATAAACGTACCCCTTTATCAGCGCCTTTTTAGCGCTGATAAGGGTAACCCCTTTATCAGTGCTCTTTTTAGATCTATTAAAGTTACCCCCTTTATCAGTGCTTTTTCGTTAGCACTGATAAAGGGGGGTCTTTATCAGCACTTTTTTTAAAAGAACTGATAAAGGGTCTACTTCCAAAAAAATTCATTAAAAAATATATTAATATTTAAATATATATATATATAGTTATATTGATATAAATATAATATATATATTTTAAATATACTTTTAAATATATTTTAGTTAAGTATAAATATACAGTTACACTTAATATATATATTATTTTGTGAAAATGGATTATAAAAAAAAAAAAAAATATTTTTAATTAATAATTTTCTAATTATTATGGAGTAATAGTCATTTAATAACAATTTGAAGACTAAAAAATTTTAAAAATAAAAAAAAGATCCAAAATATGTTGAAAATGCAACTCGAACTTCAAATGGTCATAGCTCTTGATCCGGGTGTCCGTTTGAGCTCTACCACATATCAAATCGAAGCCTGTGATGATCTCTGCGTCTTTTTCACCAGGGGTACCCTAGTCAAGGTTTCTTCAAGGCCAAAAAAGTCTCATAATACCTCTAAAACTGAGTTTTTAGGCGGGGTACCCCGATTTTTAAACATTTTGTGGATTTTCATCATCATTTAATGGGGTATTATTGGATTTTTTTTTTGGGGACTGAATTTATTCTAAGATATTACATTCATATTGATATTATGACTTTGAAATTTCATCATTTTTTATAACTCACTACTATTTAAAATCAAATATATAAGAATATATACATATTTTTAATATATTCACACATAAAAATTTAATTATAAATATAAATAATAAAATATATTTACATATAAAATATATTATCTTTATCTAAATAATAACTAAAATCAATTTTATTTAAAATAAAAAATTTTAATATTTATATAACTATATATTAATCTAACTATATATATATATATTAATCTAACTATATATATCTATATATTAATATATCTACATATATATATTAATATTACTATAATTATATATATTAATATCACTATAAATATATATATTAATATCACTATAAATATATATATTAATATCACTATAAATATATATATTAATATCACTATAAATATATATATTAATATAAGTATATATATATTAATATAACTACATATATATTAATATAAATATATATTATTATATGAATAAATATAACCAAATATATATATATTAATATAACTACATATATATATTATTATATCTATATATATATATATTAATATATATATATTACTATAAGAATAAATATAAGTATATATATATATATCATGAAATGTTAAACAAATCAAAATAGTGGAGTTGTAAGGGCATAGGCGCTCAGGGGGGAGGTCTCGAGTTCCAAACCAGGTGGAGGAAGGGGCACGCACGCATGGGGGAATATGGGAGATAGCACTGATAAAGGGAGGAGTGGGTGAGTGGGGGTACTGGAGGGGGGCATAAAATCACTGTAAAATGGGGGGGGGGCTCAAGCGCTATAAAATCTCCCCCCCCCCCCCCCCCGCCGATTGGCATGGTTTTTTTTATGTTTAAATTTTTTTTTTAATTTTTTTAATTTTTTTAATTTTTTTATTTATATTTTGTTAACTTTTATCAGTGCTAAAAAGAAAGCGCTGATAAAGGAAGCACTAATAAAGGACGATTTTATCAGCGCTTGTTTTAGCACTTAGAAAAGGTGTCTTTATCAGTGGATTTTGGAGCGCTGATAAAGGGGACCCCCCCCCCCCCTTATCTTCAACGGCTTTAACAGTGTTTTTCTAGAAGTGATAAAAGTGGGTTTTCAGTGCTGATTAAAGTGGTATTTGTAGTTGTTTTCCAAAATACCACTAGTTTCTGTGTTTTAAATCCTTCCATTTTGAAACCAAATACATATTTTTAAAATCAATACCTCTATACCACAACATAGATCATTATACCCCAATGAAATGTTCATCCTTGTGGGAAGTCATTTCTACCATGCATGCCATGCTCATCTCATTGGTTACACCCATGACAATTAGATATCCAATTCTTATAAGTTTCTCAAACCACTTATGTACCCAACTCCCTAGTAACTTTAATTTTAACATAAAAGGGTTAGCTACATCCTTTTATTCTATACATTCCATGTTCTAAAATTTCTACACCTTGCTACCATCTCGACTCAAGGAATAGTCCAAGAATGAATGTCAACAGCAAGACCAACGATTGACACCAAGGATCATACAACTCCTCTCACTTGAAATCCAAGGACCGAACAAACTAATACCACTTGTAACATCCTGACCCATCCCATTGGCTTGAGAGGGAGAGGGAATGTTACTTGTCCTTAAGTGACCTTCCCAAGGAGCCAAAGGCTAGAAATAAATGCTGAGTGCTTCAAGAACAAATTGGGGAACGATATGTCTTTAAGACAAAACCAACCAAACCATCCACTAACTACAACTATATGATGCATTTTGATAAAACATTCAATCATGTATTTCTAAAAGACAACAACGTTATTCCATAATATAACCCAAAAACCAATACAACCAAACACAATATCAGAGTACCATTCAGAAGACTAAACAAGAGATCCAAAACAAACCAAGACACACTCCATAGCTCCACTCCAAGCTCCATGCTCCAGGCACCGCCACCTCTCCCAAGAAGCACTATAAACCATTAGCAATTAGATTCTTTAACTTTACCTGTGTCCCAGAATCCAATATCTGCAAAAGAACCAATGTTCCAAAGTAGGGGGTGAGTACTAATACTCTTTATGTTTTCCCCAACTAACTTCCCTACACCCTCCACTAGGATTAAATTATTAGAACAATTATATAAAGTGGTTTACATAAAATAATCACAATTGAAACCAATACCATAAGCCAAACACTCCATTACCAAGCTACCTCTCCCAAAACAAGCACCAAAGGGAAATCCAAACCAAAATTCCACATGAAATTTCATCATTTACACATTTAAACAACTATTTCCATCTTTCAAATCCATGCACAATAAGGAAACTAAAATAGTGGAACTTCTATCCAACTTGATCACCCATTCCTACTAGTGTTACTTACCTCCCACTAATCCATTGATGGTGGACCTTCCATCCACTACCCTCCCCTTATTATAGTTGTACTTCATGACCACTACCACACAACATTTCAAACAATCCATAACCAAGCATATGACCCACCAAGGTCCCTAAAACAAGCAATCAACCATTTCTATTACATGTCAATTGACTTCAATAAATCCAAAGTTTATGATAAACACCCTTCATCAATTATACACGCCAATTCCCATTTCAATAAAACAACTTGTTTAGTGAAAAACCATTTCACAAGTGATATAAATTAATCCAACCAAAAAATCCATTTTAAAATATTCGTTTTAAAATCAAAAAAAGAGAATTTCACCAAAAACCCTCTTTTCCCAAAAATCCCAAAACAACCCCAAATGGATTTCCAACTAATTTCTCACATCCAGACACAATTAATATCAACCAAAAAAATTAATTGAATCCAAGCTTCACATTCTATCTAAGTGGATTCAAGAGAGAATCCACCTAACTTTAGGGTCCCAGTTAAATCAACCCACAAGCAATCACACCCCAAATCCAGCGAATGAACCACCAAAACCACTCGAGATCTCATTCCCTAACATCCACAAGCCTTAAAATAAACACCCAAGGAAACCCCAACCCTATATCTACATGAAACAGATATAGATCCTGAAAACTAATAAATATGGAAGAGTAGATCTAGAGAGGAACCAATATAATCCGGCAGGAGAGACTTACCCATGAGAAACCATATTCAATCCTCCAATAATCCTCTTTAAATCACTTTTAAAATTTGGGGGATAGAACCTTTGACCTCTGATAATCCAAAATCCCAAGTAAGTCTTGAGTGGGAAAAGATTTTAAGTGAAGTGGGTCAAGCCTGTGGGAGCCTGAATTTAAAAACCCTTCCTTTAAGTGGCCTCATGGTAAGTCCATAGGATTGGGAAACCATGCGCTAACCATGTGCATGCCACTGTCTTGAGTGGAAGGGTTTTCATGGTTTCCTCTCATGATTTGGAAAAACGTGCACCGGTCGTGCGAAGCCTACTGCCTCCCCATGCATAGTTTCATGGAGAACCCATTTGGTTTCCCCTAACCCTATTTGAACCCTGATCCCTAAGAGAAACCTCCAAACTTTCAAACCCAATCTAAACACCCCAAACCTCTTCTCAACTCTTACCACACACATTAAACACATAAATATGTATGGAAAAGGCTACATACTTCAAACAAGGGGTGCTATACCTATACTCACATTACCCACTATTTGGGAAGATTTGTGATTTATGGTGATGCATCCATAAAAAATCATGTGTTTTTTACTAATTTAAAATTAAAAATTGATTTCATATACTCCCTTTAATGAAATATCCATAAGAAAAACTACCTGACACATGATGTGTAATCGGATGTATAGAGCTTGACATTGAATATTTGATGATAGTCTCTTTACATGGAAATGTATGGAATATATAAATATCATTAGATCATTGAGAATACATTCACATAAAAATTAAATATGCGCCCAAGAATGTGGTTAAATATGATCAAGGATTGTGAATATTAAATTCATTACCATCTTGGGAAGGAAAATAAAGTGTTATCTGCTCTATGTAGAAGGGGTCTCACAACCCTAGATGTGACGTGGATTGAAAGGGATCCAATATTCTTAGACATAAAAAGTATATAAATGGGAATCATAAAACGAATTTTATCCTACCATGATAAAATAATTTATCCCAGCCATTCTTGAGAGGATCAAGGAGGCATAAAAATATGATGAGAAGATACATATAAAATTAGTGAATATTTTAGAGTTCAAATTTTATAAATATAGAGTTATAAGGTTTTGGAACCCTGGATATGTGTCCTAATAAAACCACAACAAAATTGGGAAATTTTAGGTGATTCATAAAGATTAACCTTTTCTATTCATCTAGAAATAATTATGGTGTATAGATATCTCAAGAAAAAACATATAGTGAGACAACATGAAGAGGGAGATTGAAAATTTTATATCTCAATTCATTGTATGACAACAACTCAGGGATAAATGAGATGTGTATAATGGTATGATGTAGCCATTTCCCATAAGGTGTGAAAATAGGGAAGTATAACAATTGATTTTGATCTAGGAATCCTTGGGACATCTAAATGATATAAAACCATTTTTATTAAATTGGATATCCTCATATAGTCCATGTGTTTCATTGAAAATAATAAATATTTCTACATGATATTATATAAAATAGAGAAGTGCTAAGTCCACAAGGAGTACCAACCTCCACCATTTCTGATTGAGATTTGAGGTTTACCTTGAGGTTCTGGATAATCCATCAACAAGTGTTGGATGTATAGCTCAGTGTTGGCACATATTATGAGATTTAGATGGATGGTCAGTCTGAGAGAACCATTCAAACTCTAGAGGATATGTTGAGATCATGTTTAATGTATTTATAATGATTTTGGTATAAAAACCGCCACCTAGTGGACATCTTACATAACAAATGTATCTATTATATCATTCATATAGTACTTTATGTGGTCGTGTATGGGAAGAGTGGCCAGAATCCAACATCATGGAATGAAGTTAGAGAGAGTAAGAAAAATAGACACAATCTTCCATGACCCATCTTATAGGGGCTCATTCCGTGACAACCCTATGCCTACGTCCAATAGTCCAGGGGATAGTGACTAGCACTTAGTTGGTTTATCCCACAAATAAGAGGCATTTTTCTTAATACATGTACACAAGCACACATATCGAAGCCCAAAATGCTGAAATGTAAAATAACTATGTAAAAAATGCATGCATACACTTAGATAACAACTATAGAGTGTGAAAGTCGAATCATGGAAAGTAAATAAGGAAAAAATACAAGCCCTCCAAAAAAAGAGTCTCTAAAAGTGAATGCACAAGTTCCTAAAACTCATCTTCAGAATACCCAACCTGAAAGGAATGATACTGGATAGATGTTTGAAATTGTAGGTGCACTCCTTAACTATAATTTATCTCTAATAACCACCTAGTCCTGGTCCAACTAGGACCCTATCAAAGAGTCGATCATCTACACAAGACACGACATGTGCAGGTAAATCCCATGCAGGGGTGAGTAAACAATACTCAGTAGGAAACAATAAGACCAAAAAGGAATACCTCGAGAAAATTCACAAAGTATTACAGAAAAGAAATAAATTAAGTATACCAAAAATAATTGAACTTTGTATACCACAAATAAATATTATAGTCTATTCACATATGTATAAGTCTATATTATGAAAAATAAGATCATCAGACATGATCCACAAAACACTCGGTTTGGATAAGATATGTAGTACCAATTAAACACTCAGGACTGATAAGACACGTAGTCTTTGTAAGACATGTAAACTCAGTAATACATGTAGTCTCTATAAAATCTATAGTAATAGTAAGTGATGTAGTCTTAGAAAGTCATGTAGTCTCATAGTTATAGGATTTTGCTCGTAGTATGCTTGTTTTGATAGAACCTACTTCTCAAGTTGTTAGGTTTTATGCACACTTCCACAAAAACTTATATAAGATATTTCAAAAGGAACATCACGTAACATGGGTCCAAATCCGACAAATGGTTCATAAAACGACACATGGATTGGAATTTATGGCTATTTCTATAAAATAGTCCAACACAAGTCTGGTCTGAGACCAATCTGACCCACTAGACTATGCCTAACCTGCCAGTAGACCCGACTCGGTCCATTCCACCAGGCCTGGCCCACTAGATCTACTAGACTCTGGCCCATCTCCTATATTTTTTTCCTTCACAAATGTTGGTTGGTCTAGTCCACTGCATGTAGCTTGACCTAGCCATGTGCTCCTCTTATCCACGCGGTGTCGCACCACATTCCACATGGTCGGTTGGCCATTTCTACATGCTCGTGGCCTCGTCACCACCATGGGATCCATGCGGGCCCCCACCATGTTTGTGGTCGCATCACCACATCCCCCCGCATGGCCCTACTATGCCCCCTTGTCAATGCCGCCCCATTGGACAATGTCGTTGTCACCCAATGTGGTCTCCACCAACCGCACCCACATGCGGAACCTCTGCCACAAGCTACAATCAGTACTCAGATGGTCCCTTCTACAGACCACTAGGGATACTATAATTCCCATAATTTGGTCCAATAAAATATCAAGTTCCATTGTTACCTGATCTACTCTGTTTCAGCCTCCATGGTTAATTTGAATCCAATATGGGTGTCTGATCATGTTTGGAGCCTCCCAAAAAGTCGAGTCACAAACACAAGGGGTCAACAATGATGAATGCCAAGAATAGTGGTATGAAAATAACAAATAATACTGTGAAGAATGAATCTCAGCCATTATTCAAGTCATACTCGGTGTTTTCCTATTAGAAACAAGAAAAAAGAAATCAGGATACATAATCTAGCCCCCAATGATTTCCCATAAGAACAGTCACACTGTGGGACAACTTGTTCGTTGGTTGATCCACATTTGCTGTTGATTCTATAAACGGGGAAATAAAATCAAATTAAAACCCCTACCTCAAGGTTGTATTGTTCATGGAATATAATCGATTGACATGTCATTTTTTTTGATGAGAAGTGTCAAAAACAACATCCTATAATCTCTAATCAAAAACCTCATCGTCATTCACCATTGAGAGAGATCTCTAGGTTCTCTCCAGTGTTTATAGGAAAGTCTAGTGTTATGTGATTAACCCTAGATCCCAATCTCTAAGGCTTATTTAAAGACAATTTCACTGAATTGTTGAAAAATTAATAATAAAATAAAATCACCATTTATTTTATTTATTAAAACGCCAACAAAACATTCCATAGTTGACCCCTTCTGGTAGATGTTAGGCCCCACCTAGAAAAAAATTAACGCTCTAAATGAAACAATAACCTCAGATTTGTGATCAAATGACCCTTTTATAATTTTTTCCACTATTTCAAAAAAAACATATTTCACATCATATTTAATATTTTAATATTTTTCAAGAAATTTTTCCAAGCACACCAGGCCTCAGAATCACACAACGTCTCTACACCTAATCACAAAATAATTCTATATAATATTAAAAATAATACATTGAAACAGATAAGACATTACATTATCCCATCCATGGGGCTTTACATCCCTAAAAGACAAAAATAGTTTGTACAGATAAATGAGGGTGTTGAAGAAGAATATAAGCCTCCCACTCCTATCTAATCTCTCATAGATTCTCATCATACCATCGAACATGTAGTAGATGAGTCGACCACCCTTGAAGGATCCATTCATTCCGATCCTCAATCTCTAAATGGTACTCATAAAATAGTTTCCCCATCTTTAAATTCCAGCTCACCCCACTCAATAACACGCGATGGATCATGCACGTCTCTCTTTAGTTGTGATACCTGGAAGACTTCACGAACACACTCTAACTCTATAGGAAGAGCCAAGAGGTATTCCACCACTTCAACTCTATATAGTATCATGAAAGGTCCAATGAACCTCAAAGATAGATTACCACTACATCTGAATCGGCATATCCCACATTGAGGAGAGACCTAAAGGAACACATGTCACCAATACTAAAACTCCAAGGGCCTCTGTCACCAGTTAGTATAAGAAAAATGATGGATATGTACAGTCTTCATCCACTCCTAGAAGACCTGAACATTCTATGTAATCACCTGCACCTACTTAGGGCCCATGAGTGATGACTCTCCTGGGTATTTCCAGCAAAGTGGTGACATGAACGGTCGACTATAAAAGACTTTGAGTTATTCCATATCAATGGTTGAATAATAGATGTTGTTATACACAACCTCCCCTAAAGGTAGGTGATCCGCCCAACTGTGGAAATATCTAGGATTTAAGCATGTTGCTTGTCCTCCAAAACCTGAATGGTTTGCTAAGTCTGGTTGTTCATCAATGGGAGAAACGATGTGCTTGAGGACATTTGAGTCCAAAATTCATCGTGTAATTCCTTCCACAATTTGGATGTAAAGAATGCATCATATTCTAAGACTGTCATCGATTGAACTCCATGGAGTCAAACTATCTCATGCATGTAGAGGGGTCCCAATCGCTCTACTATACTATGCTTCCAAATAGCTAGGAAGTGGGCGGAATTGGTGATTTGTTCAATGATCACAAAGATCTAATCATGTCCCTTGGTCGTATGTGGTAAACCAATCATGAATTACATATATATCCCATCCCACCTCCATTCTGTCACCTTAAGGTGTTGAGACATACCTATTGGAACCTGATTCTTAGCCTTCACTATCTGACAGGTGAGAAATTGAGAGACAAACTCTGCAACTCCCTTCTTTATTCCCAACCACTAGAACGGACGTCGAAGGTTCTAGAACATCTTATCCATGTTGTGTTGTACGAAAAAAGGGTAGATTTGTAATTCCCAAAAAAAATCCGCCTGTAACACCATACGTACTATTGTGTGTCCTTTGAAAATCAAGGGCATGCCCTATGGATATCAAAGCACGTAAAGTATCATAGTCAATATCATTGATTTGTTCCTCCCTTATTGCTGTAAGAGTGTAGGGGTGACAACCATCGACTAGAGATAAGCTACATCACCTCCATCCATAAAGGATATTTGTAACAAGTTCAACTACTCCTCATTCAGTAGTTGTGAACATGGTATCCTTGTGAGAGAAGCTTCAACCATGTTCCCCTTCCCATGAGTATACACAATCTCAATGTCATAGTCCAGGAGGAATTCTATAAATCACCTCTATCTCAGGTACATATCCTTAACAGAGAACATATAAATGAGCCTATTGCGATCGGAGTAGACAATAAATCATTCACCCATTAGGTATTGTCTACACATCCTCAATTTAAAGACTACCACTACCAACTCAAGATCATAGGTCATGTAGTTCAGCTCATGTGGTCTCAAAAATCATGAACCATAGGCAATACCCAGTTTCCCATACATCATGACACAACCATGTCTGATTCCTAATGCTACGCAGAACAATACAAACTCGACACCCTCCTCTAAAAATCATAAGGCAAGAGTGCTTGTCAATCTCTGACTCAGCTACTAAAAACTCTAATGGCACTTATCTATCCACCCAAAATGATATCCCTTCCATGTCAAATATTTCCTGGATACTACTTCCCTATAAAATTCAATTAAAAACCTATGATAGTGTAATGACCCAAACTTTTATAAATGCAATTTATCGTTTCTTTTAGTGATGTAATATAGTATAATCACATAAAATTTCATTAGGAAACAAAATTCCATGCCATTATTAAATGAACTAGTAAATTCTATATGGCCTTTAAACATAATATTTCCACTTCTATGATTTCAATTTCAAAAATCTGATATATACAGTTGCGGTTAATAGGATGTTTGGAGTCTGATAGAACAATCTTAATTTTTTGTGAATAGTAACATACCCTAATGAATAGTGCTGTTACACTTATGAATTTTAATATGATCATTATAAATAGTAAATTAGACATGTGAATAATAACCTTATCAATTATAGAATAATTAAAATTTATCCATACCACAAGTGACAATATGATATAATTATATTATAGTAAGTCATGGATACTTAATGATTAAATTCATAATTTAAAATAAATTTTATTTTAATAAAATATATTCATAAACTATTATTTTTATGTTTTATGATTATATGATAATTTTATAAGACCTTAATTAATTTTCAAATTGTTAGAAAATCAATTTTAATTTAAATGTTTATATTTTTCTAGTAAATTTTGATTATAATTAAAAATTAAGTTACTCTAATTTAGAAAAGTATTATCATAAAATTTAGTTCATTTTTGGATTCTACACATCAAAAAATGGTTGTGGTGATTTTTTGGGAGTTTTTTGAAATACTTCATTTTTTGGTGAATAGTGAAATTCGATAATTTACAAAATATGATAATAAATGAATTTCTACATCACGCTTGAGTCATTTCTGATGTAAATGCCCATTGTTTTGAACTCACATTCTTAATTTAATATATTTAGTCATTCAATAATCATTATTTTTTGTATAAAGGGAAATTAATAATCTAATGAACAAAATATGGAGAAAACCCATCTCCCCTCCACTATAAATATAACCCCTCACTACCTCATTTCCTCACGCTTATGAAGCTTCAAGACTTGTCTAAATTATTCCCAAACCACTTCCATAGACCCTCCCACACATTCAAGAAATCTTGTTCTCTTAAAAAAACCAAACTTATGTTCCTCAAGGAGGATCTCAATAGGTGGATTTAAGAGGCAATATGACTCTCTCTTTTAATTCAATTTCCTTACAAATTTCATTTCTTTTATTTTTTTTATCCAAATGTCATCATAACCCTAGTATGATTGATACAATGGTATTAAATCATGTCATTATAATATTATTCATTAATATCTTCTCTCCCTCTCCCTCTCTCTTTTATTTTTATAATGAAATCATTGCCAGTGATGTGTAAATTTTCCATCATCATGGGAGATGAACCATAGTTTTCCTTCAACACCATCAAGGACATCAGTAAAACCATAAAATGGTTGGAAAAAAATTTAATATTTATTTTTATCCCATTTTAAGGTATGTAAAAAACTTCTATACATAATACTTAATGATAAAACCAAATATGTTCGTTGGGATTCAAACACAACCCAAATTAACCTAAAATGATCATCATTAAATTTTATCTAATGATTCATTCCTCATGGTATATAACCAACCTCATTATAGGATCGTTTAAACACATATAAGATCACTAATAAAATGTAATATCAATTTTTGTGTTTATCAATTTTCTACACGAACTTCAATTCATGTGTACAGGTGAATTATTCAAGATAACTAAGAGAAAGGCCACTCTTGGATAATGAATTTAAACTCGATAACTCATCCAATGTAACATAAAACAACATAACAATACCATAATGAATCATAGTAATATATAAATTTTTTTAGTTGTTAATTAATTAATCTAATTTCATTATATGTGACATTAAAGTGAATAATGCGTTCAAACACAAGGTAAGGGGAATTATCAAAACCTACTTCCTTTATTCGGGGTTTCCCTATTTCAATCCATTTTTAGTATGGTTATTCCTTAAAATTAATTTATTCATAATTATCTTAGATTTTATAGGATATACTTTTTTTCCACAACATCTTATGTCAAACACAATGTTTTCCAAAAGAACTCTTCTTTCAAAAAAAACATCATTTACTTCTTACTCAAGGTTGATGGTTCATATATCAAGTATGTTATTCCCTCATTCATTTGGGAACCCAATGTTTATTAATGTATAATTTTTTAAATTAAACCCATTCTTATACATGGATTATTTATGAAAAATATTGATGTACTTTCTATGTGGAATGCATGATAATTTAAATGTTTTGGTTTGATGGGTGTGCTTGGAATTATATAGAGCCATATTAATGTCATGATGTGACAGGTGTGCCAAGAATTATAAATAGATCCAATTAATTGTGTAATATAAAAAACCTCATGAGTGGAGTGAAATATGCATGAACATAATGCTATATTTTTTCACAACTATGTGTGTTAGTACAAAACTAAGACAAGATGTTTCATTTTTATGAATTGCCACATTCCATGTTATTATTTGTTACTTCATCTCATGAATATGATAATAATGTTATGACTATTTTCACCCCATGTTATATTTTTCATGTTCCTATATATCCTCTTACAGGGATTTAATCCCACTCCTTTTGGATGTATATCCTCAGGTGACCACATGTACTACGGAGTACACAAGGGCCAATAAGAAGCTAGAGAAGAAGGAATTAAATAAATGTTATGTTTTATATTGTAAATGTTATGTATAGCCCTAGTTTTTTCAGGAAATTAAACCATTGGATCCTCATTTTGTAGTTTTTTTATGATTTGTTTCATTAAAATTATTTACAACTAATTTAAGAAATGAAGGGTCTCTATAGTTTTTATCAAAGGCGTGGTTCAGTAAAATTAAGAATTAAGATTATTGAACCCTGGAAAAAAACGTTAGTATGAGACTAAGTATATGTAAGCACCCAAGAAACATTTCTATACATAAGGATCCTAAATGATATTCTTTTATTGTTAATTTCACTATATAAAATATTATTTATTTATGAATTATTGACCTATGTTTTGTTTCAAACTTTTTTTTAGAAACTGGTGGGGACCATGAGAAACTAGGTCAATGACTCATGCGAAGGAAAATGCATCAATTTCCCAAATGAAATCCCTATTTATTTGGGAGTTGGAGTTCAAAACGTTTTTGGAAATTCTTACCTAGTTGTGTCAAGGTATGAATAATAACCCAAATAATGTGGAATTTCATAATAAACATAAGAGGGAGAAACTAGATATTATGTATTTTATACAGCAATGAGCACTGACAATTAGTGGATCTTCTGATCTACTTGTTGTGGAATAGAGGGCCAAATCAATGGAGAAGATATTTTATGTGATTCATAGTTCTAATATGGAGAAGGTGTATCTGGTTTTTTATCATCTTAATGGAGAGGTAGTCCAATGGTAGTATTTAATTAAGAGAACCAAGACAAAGGATGAAATTGAAGATATGGAGTGGGGGGACTTTAATATAATGTTTCTTAACAAGTATTCCCCCATAAACTCTTTATATTAATATAGATATAGATTTCATAGAGCTATATAAAATTGATGTAGAATATTTCACAACGTAAAAAGTTAATTTCACAAGGATTTCAAGCTACACTTTGGGGTTTTTTATCAACAATGATAGAAAAATTGATAGATTCCTTATTGAATTAAAACCAAACCTTCTAAAGGATCTTGTAATTCAAGACTTTGAGAGTTATGAAGAATTCGTTTGATGTTCTCTCAAAGTGGAGATGGAGTTTAGAGAATGGTCTCATGGCTATGGTGAAAAAAAAATAAAACTTTAGTTCCATGTTAGAGGATCTAATGAGAAAGTTGGTAAGAAAACTCAACCACCCAAATGTCAAAAATGTTGGAAGAACTATCATGGGAATTGCCTCAAAGGGATAAGGAAATGATTCATGTGTGGGAGAAAAGGGTAGCAGGTCAAGAGTTTTTAAAATACATGAGAAGGAAGGAGAATTTGGTGGAGGGAAAAATATGAACCACCCAAGGTCCAATGCTACAATTTTAGGTAGCAAGGGAACTATGCAAGATATTGACCAAAACCTTGAGTCCCTGAGGGTAATCAGCCTCAATAGCCACCAAATAAAAATTAACAATGGAAGGTTTATGACATCACTACTATGGATGTGGAGCAATAAAATGATGTTGCATAAGGTGCAATTCATATTGACTCAATAATAGAAAAAATCTCAATTGATTACAGTTCTACAAATTCTTATATATATCAAAAAATTTCGGAAACTATAGAATTGAATCCCTAAATCCTTGAAGTAGAAATATCTGTAAAAAAACCAAGTGGTGAAATAATTTATACCCAAGTGTTGGACACTTATCCTATTACTGTATGTGGAAAGATTTTCCAGAGAATATTGTTATACTACCCTTGGTGGAATTCGACACTATACTAGGTATGGGTTGGCTCTCTTCATATAGATATCATATCAACTATTGAGAAAAGGATATATCTCTTCATATTCCAAACAGTCCATTGATCTGCAATAAATGTAAGGAATATCATTAATATTCATAGAAAAATCATTCAAAATAGTGGGTGTTGATTCCCTATGAACATGCATACCTCGTGTAGTTTCCAGGAACAGCGGAAACTCATGGGTGGATATGCCCACTTGACTTTTTTTTCATTAGAAATGATCAATCCAAGATCAATACAATGATAAATGCCAGACTCCACGAATCAATTAATAGAAAAAGACAAAGAAGAAGAATAGTCCCATAACCACAAAGGAGGATCATCATATGTTGGTTATAATTAATTTAATTAATTAACAAGAATTACTTTAATGGAATTCTTTCTCAATTGATGTCTTCGATCACAATCTGATGTGATCCATCATTGCGTCATAGAATCCAAGTGTAGGATTCTTCTAGTGGTAATCCACACGTGCTCCATATATCTCTAGATGTCGCTGAAGGAATCTTCGGATTCTAGCATGTAGAACCCGTTGCTTACGTTTTCTGCATTAGATCACCTTGATCCGATGGAGGAGGATCTCTCTCAGTCATGAGAGAGTTATTGGAGGACGGAGTTCTTTAGGTCTTGAGAGAATTCTCCAGAATTGTTGTGCACAACAATTTTGGAAAAGTGTTGGTGTTTTTAGGATTTTTATAATCAAGTTTTAGGTTATAAAGTTAAGAAAATAAATAAACATGTTACGCCTTTTATTTATTTCATTAATTCTAATTTAAAACACCCATGTCAAATCAATAATTTATTTAAATATGCCCATGGTGATTATAATAAATATTATTTAATAAAATGTTATTATTTCTGCAAAATCCTGAATGGAAAAACTACACTGCGTGTAATCATTAATGCATGGAATATACTCGTTTTTCATTTCCTTTCCAAAAATTAAAACTACACTATGTGTACATTCAATAAACATGGAGTTTTTATCTTTTTTTTTAATTTTATTCTTCCTCCAAAATTAAATTGATTTATTATTCATTTAATAATTATTAAACTACATACAGGAATAATCTGTATTCTACTTGAGATACTTAGATACACTTACTGTGTGACCCTCTAGGACACTTTCTCATTGGAATTAGGTGGGCTTGCCAAAAGTCCAAGATTACTATCTAGAAATCGGTTAAGGAACCCAGGAGAACTAAGTTTATTTCACATTGACATGTCACCTTATACAAACACTTGTCGTGTAATTTAATCCATTTTTCCCAATATCTCGAATCTAGCGGGTTGCATGCAAGTGCCATCAACCCATGTGATCAATTATTATTTCTTTGAGTTTCCAGAATTGAACTTGACCATTTCTCACAATGGGGATGGATTTATTTAGGATATATCAATTCCATAAAAGGGCCTGAGATATCTACTTTAATTTTGGAATATAGGGGGAAAATTTTTTATTGCATTATCTATTAATGTAGTATCACTTGTGATACACCCAACGTATCCTACCTCACTGCGAACAGTGTGTTGTCACAGTTTTCGTCAATACATCTAAGTGAACGAGTTTTAATACTCATTAATAATAATATTAATGTCTATTTACCAATACACTTGTCTGCAGATAGGAACATCCAGTGACACTATCAAATGTGTATTTCCTACTAGTGGGTCTCATTCTCATATTATCCTCCTAGATATTACCAAGGGCACACACCATGAGAAGGTGCCTCAATGTGTTATGAGTCACCAGTCCTAATGGCCTATATTATTGTGTCCCTCAAATAACATCATCCATCCATAGAACATATATTCAATAACAGTGTTATAGCACTTCCAGGTTCACATCATAGTCGGGATCTTCTATGACCCTTTAATGCAACAGCTATCCTTATGACATTATCACATGCATTGTCAGGCAGAAGAAAAATCAATATGTGATAAACTATTCATTTAAGGAATAAATTACAAAGTAGTTTGTTCTAGGAAACATACTCCAACAGACTCCCACTTGGACTAGAGCCAACTACTAAAAACCATTAACCCGCTAACTCTGACATGATATTCATACTTCTTCTGAGATAGGACTTTTTTCATGGGGTCTTCCCCGATATATTCTATGGAAACTCTGATCACTTCAAATTCACCCCTTTGATAAAAATCCCTTAAGAGGTGATACTTCCAGAGTATATGCTTTGATTGTTGATGTGACCTTAGTTCTTTGGAAAGATCCACTGTTGTAGTATTATCACAATACAAAGTGATAGGATATTTACTGATAGGCACCACAACAAGCTCCTGAAAAAATTTAAGAATCCATATGCTACATCAGAAGCCTCTATATATTTAGACTCTACGGTAGAATCGTCAACAACTAGCTACTTTGAACACTTCCGACTCGTAGATCCTCCATTGAGATAGAAAACATATCCAGATTGCGACTTCAGATTGTTCTGATCTATATAAAAGCCAGCATTATCATACCCTCTGATGACAAGGTCTTCATCTCCTACACACACCATGACCATATCCTTAGTTCCTATTAGATACTTATGGATAGTCTTAACAGCAGTCCAATGTTGTTCTCCTGGATCTTCTTGATATCTTCCTACCATGCTCAGTGCATAGGCAACCTCAAGCCTGGTACATAACATGTCATACATGATAGATCCTATAGGTAAAGTGTATGGGATCTTACTCATTATATCATTCTCTTTTGGTCTCTAAAGACACATATTCTTAGAATGATGTAGGCCATGTGAAACTAGAACCAATCCTCTCTTGGATTGTTCCATACTAAATATCTTTAGTATCTAGTCAATATATGTACCCTGAATTAGTCCAAGAAGCCTCTTGGATCTATCATGAATGATTTTGATCCCATGAATGTAGGCTACTTCATCCAAGTCCTTCATGGAGAAACACTTTTTCAACCATTCCTTAGCTGACTGTAAGACTGGTACATCGTTTTCAATAATCAATAAGTCATCAACATATAATACTAGGATAATGACCACATTCCCATTAAACCGCTTATAAACACATGGCTCAAATTAATTCTTAATGAAACCAAATTCCTTTATGGCTTCATCAAATCGTATGTTCCATGACCTTGATGCTTTCATTAATCCATAAATGAATTTATGAAACTTGAAAACTCGTTTGGCTTCACCGAGCATCACAAATCCTTCTAGTTGTGTCATATAGACATCTTCCTTAAAGTTTCTGTTATGTAATGTTGTTTTGACATCCATTTTCCAAATCTCGTAGTCATGGTAAGCTGTTATGGAAAGTATGATTCATATGGATTTAAACATCAGAATGCCAATAAGGTTTCATCATAGTCAATTCCTTGATGTTTTCTGAATCCTTTACCCACTAGCCTTGCTTAATAGGTGCTAGCATGACCTTCTAAGTTAATTTTTCTCTTGAATACCCATTTTTATCCAACATGATTTACATCAACATGCTGATCAACCAGTACCCAAACATGGTTCTGATACATGGAATCCATCTCAGAATTCATAGCTTCTAGCCATCTAGCTGCTTCTGATCTTTCTACTGCTTCCTTATTGGATAGAGGTTCATCATTGTCCAACTATAATGATTCACCATCCTCAATGACTAGGAAGCCAAATCTCTCTGGTTCTCTTACCTCTCTTGCGCTCCTACACAGTACTTGTGTTTCTAGATCCTCTTCCATAGGGACCTGAGGAACATGTTCATGTACCATCTATTGTGTATCTTGAGCATTAACTTCATCAAAGTCAATCTTTCTCCCACTATCCTTTTGAGGAAGTTCTCCCTTTCAAGAAATACGGCTTGTCTGGTGACAGTCACTTTCTTGTATGAAGGGTTATAGAGGTAATATCCTTTCGTTTCCTTGGTATATCCTATAAAGATAAACCTCGTGCCATTGGGTGCTAGTTTATTGCCTAAGAAGGCCTTAAAAAATTCCTCGCATCCCCGTACATGTTTATGAAAAAAATGGTTTTCTTTCCATTCCATAACTCGGAGGGAAGTCCCTTTTCCACCTTAGTTGGAACTTAGTTTAATGTGTATGATGCAGTTTGTAATGCATAGCCCCAAAGGATAGTGGAAGATATGCATGACTCATCATTGACCTCACCATGTCCAACTAGGTGTGGTTCCTCCTTTCCCTAACACCATTACACTGTGGTGTATAAGGAAGAGTGAGCTGAGATAGAATCTCATACTCCTATAGAATATCGATGAACTCTTGGTTAAGATATTCTCTACCTTGATCTGATAGAAGTTTCTTTATCGTCTTACCAAGATGATTCTCTACTTCCTTCTTGAATTCCTTAAATTTCTCTAAGGCTTCTGAATTATACCGCATTAAGTAGACATATCCATATCTAATAAAACCATCAATAAAAGTTATTAAGAAATAATATCCATCTCTATCGTATACTAGAAATGGTCCACACACATCTGTGTGCACCAATCCTAAAAGCTCTGTGGACCTTTCACCTTTTCCACCGAAAGGCGGCTTGGCCATTTTTCCTTGTAAACAAGAATGACATCTATCAAGTGGTTTTAGATAAGTAGAGTCTAAATAGTCCTCTTGGAGAGCTTTGTCAAGAACTTCTCGTTTACCTGACCTAGATAGTGATGACACAACTGGGTGATGTATGAGTCATGTGAGTGTGTTTCATTATCTATTACCAACACTTGGTTTTCATAATTTAATACATAAAACCCATTATTTAAATGTTCCATACCAAAACATACATTACTCATATAAAAGGGACAACCCTTATTTCAAACCATGAAAATAAATCCATCCATATCCAAACAAGATATAGAAATTATTATTTTGGTAACACTATGCACATAAAAATAGTAATGTAAAACCAAAATCATCCTAGTCGGCAATGAGAGGTTGTAATCGCCAATGGATAATGCAGCCGGCCTCGTGCCATTAGCATCTTGAAGATCCACCTCCCCTATGGCAATCTTTCTAATTCTACTTGGTTCTTGAATTTTAATGCAGATGTGATCCCCATAAGTTGTATCTAATACCCAATATATAGAAATAGAAATATTACACTCGATAATGAATGCACCTTTAGCATCGCCATGCTTCTGGGTGCAGTTCCTCTTCTAGTGTCCTTGCTTACCACATGAAAAATATATCGCCTCATGTTCCCTACCCTACATCTGGATCTTCCCCTTCTTGGAGGGACGACTCTATGGGGATTTAGACCGTTTATAAGTCTTTTGCACCCTTGCCTTCTCTTTCCTTTTCTTATTCACCATAAGGATTGTGTGTTTGTCGCACCTAATGTCTTTATCTACCTAGAGAATTAATTTTAGAAGTTCAGATAGACTCTTCTCTTCGTTTCCCATGTTGTAGTTGACAATAAAGCTAGAAAAAGGTCTTGGGCGGTGATGATAGGATGATATCGGTATGCAACTCATTCGGGAACTTAATCCCTAAGATGTCCAAGCATTCAATGTAGCCAATAAGCTTGACTACATGAGTCCCAGCTGGCACAAACCCTCCAATATTAGTTGTAAACAAATTATTGGAGATCTCATATGTCTCTTGTTTCACTTTCTCTTGGTAGAGATCCATTAGGTGATACATCATGCTATAGGCATCTATGTTTTCATGTTGCATAAAGAGCTCATTTGACATGGCTGATATCATGAAACACTATACATCTATGACATCATCCAGGTCTTTCATATAGAGATATAATTCATCATCACTGGCCTCTTTCCTAGGCACAACAGGAATAGGCTCTTCCGGCACATATAATTTCCTCTCGTGGAAAAGGATGATGTGTAAACGCCTCTTCCACTCTTGGAAATTGGTGCTGGTGTGAAGGTTTTCTTTCTTGAGTATGATTCATAATGATATGATTGAAGTCATTTTCTTTCCATTTCTACAAATTAATATGTTCAAAGGTTTAGTACTATATTCTGATAAAACTGATACAAATAAATAAATTAACACTTATTAGTCTCCTACTATTTTATCGAAATCCAATAGCCCTCACCATTGACTTCGTAATATATTGTTTCATGAATATTCTAGTGGAAAGGATCCATATTGCCCTTCTCATTACCCCAAATATGATTTTTCAAGCAACTTGAAGGGCTTTAGGTAGGCATTCCAAATGCCAACAACATTAACTCGCAACTCCTTGATCTGTTGAGTGGAATCCTCAATACTGAAATCCTTTTATTTTAGATTTCCTCAACCTTTGCATCTTGGTCACACAATGTCCTGTTGTCTCAGTCCACCCTTGATGCGAACCAAGTCAATTCAACCCAAAACCTTGAATTAGAATTCCCCGATAATTGAAATTACCCCAACTAGGGCTGTTCAAGAACTTTGAACTGTGGTTTGATTCTAACTAATATTATGGAAGGATATAATAACATAGTATTTATTTGAGAGATTTTATCCTTATACATAAATTTCCATTTTATTATCTTTTATTACATGCTTGTTAATATTAAGTGGGATATACTTAAGTGATTAACCATGTCTAAGATAATATGTTATGCATAAACCCGTCTTATTTTCGTTCAATGTTGCATGCTTGTTTAATTCATTAATTGTGTGATCGTGACAACTCACCCATAATAAATAGACCATGAAACTAACAGAAATAAAATAAATGGTATGATCATGAGCTTGTTCTATAGGTTACTTTATATAGCGGTTGATAAACTAACCAATACCTAGGGGAGAAACATCTTGAACCTTCAAAGTTTGTTTTTACAACATTCCAAATGTACACCTTTGTATCTATTTGGTTTGGTTTCACCTTGGAACTAGACTTCATCCACCTACACTAGCTTGGGAGCTCCATCCACTACATATGCATTTATCTCACATGCAGGTGAGGGGTAAAAGGGGTTTTTACATAAAATAATCCTTGGGTTCTCAGGCCCTACATATTAATGAGGAGAAGGCCCACAGGCCAACAGTTTTAATTTAAATAAATTAATTAAAAGGGACTAGTCACATACAAGGGTCTTGTTCTAGATCATGATCATCCATAAATGCAACGATATTTATGCATAAATAAAACTAGCATTCAATTATTTAATAGTTATTTTTTAAGACAAATCAAACTATAATCAATTAATTACCTTTAATTAATCAATACTTTTATATTAAATACTTTTCTTTATTTCCATGAGATTATCATCCATCAAAATTTTAAACAAATAAATTCATTTAAAATTATCTTTGTACGTAACTTGTACCTTGGAGGTAACCCAGTGAATTCCCATTTACGCAGATATTAAATTAAACACATATATATATAACACATATCATGTGTTGTGCCTCATCTTTAAGATGGAACTATGGTACACGTCTCAAAGGTTTTTATAATATAATAATAAATTTTAAAAAATCTACGTAATAAGGATGTGTACATGGAATGTAGTTCCGACTACACAGCATGTAATTTTGTTCACCATCCATTTGAAGTACACGCCTAGGGACATGGCTTGTTTTTGTACTTCGGAAATTTTTGGATTACACGTTGTGTTCATTAGGACACACACCATGTAGTGTCCGCATTACAAAGTTTCTGGCTGGGAAAGCCGTGTACAATGTACATGGTCTGACCCTAACCCGAAGAGACTACACGTCATGTATAGTGGACCACTCGGCGTGTAATCCAAAAACCATTTTCCACATGTTCCTGGTCAACACACACTGTCATTTATGACTTAGGTAGGATCCATTTACATAACCTGATTTGGAGGATCAGTCCAATGCATTGAACCTATACTACACGACGTGTACCTTCGAATACACGCCATGTATTCTGGTGTTGTATGGATAGTAATGTTTGGCACCTCCGGATGAGATCCTATATTTTATTTTAATCAAAATTAAAAGAAAAATTTGTTTCTGTAAGGTGAACGAGAAACCAGAGAGGAGGAACAGATCTCAAGATTAAGATTTAAATAATGATTAACTTGAATTGTAACAACTAAATTATTAAATTCATAAATCACTAATGAAATAATAAATATTTATAATCAACGATATGACTCACTCTAATACCAATTGTAGGTTCTGGGTGCAGGAGAAGCTCATGGGTGGATATACCCACTTGAATTATTTTCATTAAAAATTATCAATCAGAGATCAATACGATAATAAACACCAGACTCTATGGATCGAATCATAGAAAAAGAAAAAGAATTATCCCGAAACCACAATGGAGGGTCATCATATGTTGGTTATAATTAATTTAATTAATTAATAAGAATTACCTTAATGTAATTATTTCTCCGTTGATGAATCCAGTCATGATCTGATGTGACACACTATTGAGTCATAGAATTCAAGTGTAGGATTCCTCTAGTAGTGATCTACACGTGCTCCATGTATCTTTGGACATCACTAAATGAATATCTGGGTGCTGGCGTGGGGAACCCTTTGCTTGTGTTGTCCTCCTTAGACTGCCTTGATCTTATGGAGGAGGATATATCTTAGTCTTGAGATAATTCTTGGAGGAAGGAGTTCTTTCAGTCTTGATAGAATTCTCCAGAATTTTTGTGCACAAATATTAGGGAATAGTGTTGGGGTTGTGATGATATTTATAATCGAGTTAGAGGTTATAGAGTTATGAAAATAAATAAACATGTTACACATTTTATTTATTTCATTAACTCTTATTGAAAATATTCATGTCGAATCATTAATTACTTGACATGCTCCCATGCTAATTATAATAAATATCATTTTATAAAACGTTGTTATTTCCTCAAAATGCCCACTGGAAAAACTACATGGCGTGTACATTCAATGTACACGGCCTGTATATCTTGTTTTCATTTTATTCTTCCTCCAAAATTAAAATGATTTAGGATTCCTTGAATAATTTTTAAACCAAATATGGGAATAATATTTATTCTACTTGAGATGCTTGGATACACTTAGTGTGTAAACCTCTAGGCCTCTTTCTCATTGGAATTAGGCGGGTTTGCCTAAAGTCTAAGATTACTATCTAGAAACGGGTCAAGGCACCCAAGAGAAAGAATTTGATGCTGCACTGACATTTTACCTCATACGATTTCTTACCATGTAATTTAATCCCTTTTTTCAATAACACAAATCAAGCGGGTTTCATGCTAGTGCCATCAACCCATGTGCTTGATTATTCTTTCTTTGAATTTCCGAAATTGAACTGGCACATTCCTCACAATGTCCATGGATGTATTTAGGCTATATCAAATCCATCAAAGGTCCTGATATATCTACATCTGTTATGGAATAGAAGGTTCAAATCCTTTCTTGAATTATCTATTAATGTAGTATCACTCATGACGCACCCAATGTTTCCTACCTCGCTGTGAACAGTGTGTCGTCATAGTTTTTGTCAATATATCTAAGTGTGCGAGTTGTAATACCCATTAATAATATTCCTAAAGTCTAAGGACCAATACACACGTCCGCATATAGGAACATCCAATGACACTATAAAATGTGGATTTCCTACTGGAAGGTTTTGTTCTCAGAATATCCTCCTGAATATTACCAAGAGCTCACACCATGAGAAGGTTCCTCAATGTTTTATATGTACTCACCCCTAATGGCCTGTATTATTTGTGTCCCTCGAATAACATCATCCGGCCATAGAACATATATTCATGAATAGTGTTATAGAACATTCGAGTTCTCATCATATCAGGGATCCACTATAACCCTTTAATGTAAGTGATATCCTTAGGACATTATCACATGAATTGTCACAAAGAAGAACAATCAAGATGTGATAAAGTATTCATTTAATGAATAAAGTACAATTTAGTTGGTTCTAGGCCACCAACTCCAACACCTCTCTCAAATGGTTGAGTCAAAGGAGGTTATCCACCTAGGTAAATACCCATCATGAGAAAATACATTGATGTATTTTACAAAAAGTTACTCAGTCATCCACCGAATCGTAAGGTAGAGTTCTTAACAGAACACATACCAAGAGCAACTCCTATCTAAATGTTCCCCTATAGGATGGATCCTTTCAAACTGAAGGACTTAAAGAAGTAGTTGCAATAATATTTGGACATAGGTTTCTTACACCCCTATGTGCCACCTTGGGGTGTGCCCGTGATCTTTTTGAATAAAAAATATAGATCAATGTGGAAGTGTATCGAATATCAGGAATTCAACAAGATCACCAGAATGAACAAGTATCCTCTTCCAAGGATTTATGACTTGTTCAATCAGCTAAGATGATCTTAGTACTTCTCAATGGTGTATATTTATTCTAAATATCATTAGTTAATGGTGAAGAAGAAATATATTCATAATGAAACATTCCATATAAGGTATGGGCACTATGAGTTTCCAGTGATGTCTTTTGGACTTACTAATTCCCATATAATCTTCATGTTTTTTATGAATAGAGTCATTATACATTACATCAAAAAATATTTGGTAGTTTTTACTAATTATATTCTCATATACTCCAAGATAAATGAGAAACATGAAGAATATCTAAGGCTTGTGTTGGTGATAATGAGAAAGGATAAGTTGTATTCCATGCTTATCAATTTCAAATTTTGGATGCCGCAGGTCACCTTCTTGGGTCATGTGATCACAAGTGAGGGAATTTCTATGGACCCTTCAAAAAACAAAGGCAATTGAAGAATGTCCCAAACCCTCTAGTGTCACATAAATCTATATTTTTCTTGGATTACCTATGTACTACCGATGTTTTGTTATAAATTTATCACTATTTTCAAGCCTGCTAACTAAGTTTACAAGGAAACGGTAAAGTTTTTCTAGATGGAGGAATGTGAGGAAAACATCAAGAGAGAAATATAATGATGATCACTGCACCTGTACTCACAATACTGAAAAGTGTATAAAGTTTTATGATATAAAGTGATAATTTCATGAAAGGATTTGGTTGTGTTCTCTTAAAAATGATAATGTGATAGCCTATGCCTCACAGCAGTTGAATATCCATGAGCAGAACTACCCGACGCATGATCTGGATCTAATAAATGTGATTTTTTTCTTGAAAATCTTTTGGAACTACCTTTATTTTGAGAAGTGTGACATATATACCAATCACATGATCCAAAATTATATATTCACATGAAAGGATATCAACATGCATCAAAGGAAAAGGTTAGAGCTAATCTAGGACTAAAATTTTTCTATTCACTATCTTCCTAGAAGGGAAAACAAGGTAGATAATACTTTAAGTTGAAAAGAATATATTTCTCTATCCATGTTGAAGATTGAGAAAGTCCCTCTCTTCATGGATATGAAAATGATGGATTTTAAAATCATAAGGGTAGCGAATACATCATATCTTTCAGAAATGATTGGGCAACCATCTATCCATGGGAAGATTAAGGAGGTGCAAATGGATGATTTGGAGTTACATAAGAAGGTGAATTCATTAAAGGGGGGAAAGCTGTAATTGTTTCATATCAATGATGATGGTGTAATTCGGTTTGGAATGTGGATTTTTGTTCCTTCATCACCTGAGATAAATAAGGATCTATTAGAAAATGCACATAGATCAACATTCCCTATTCATACTAGTAGTTCCAAGATGTACCGTGATCTTCGAGAACACTTTTGGTGGGACAACATGAAGGAGAACATTATTTAGTATATCTCAAGGTCCTTGATATGTCAATAAGTTAAAGCAGAGTGATATAAGTTCAATGGGAAGATTCAACCATTGCCTATACCCATGTGGAAATTGTATAATTTCACTATAGACTTCATCATGGGTCTCTCAAAGACATCCAAAGGATATAATGAAATATGGGTCGTGGTAGACTAGCTCACCAAGGTTGCTCACTTTATCACAATTCAGGAAGATCATTGGCCTGAAAAACATGCAATGATTTATGTGAAGGAAGTGGTGAGACTGCATGGGGTTCCACTCTCAATTTTATATGATTAAGATCCTGGGTTGACATCTAGATTATTGAGGAGTCTTCGACATATTTTGAGTATTGAATTGAATCTCATCACGGCCTATCACCCCCAAACTGATGGCCAATCTGAATGGACTATTCAGATGCGTGATGATACGTTAAGAGCCTACTCTTTAAAATTCAACAATGGAATGGATCAACATCTCCCATTGGTTGAGTTATCATACAACAATATCATCCAATCATGTATTTGTATGGCTCTATATGAAGTTTTATATGGAAATTGAAGTATAACTCCAATTGGTTGGGATAAAGTTAGAGAAAAAAAGCTACTTGGACCTGATCTTGTGCAAGAAAGGATAGAGATGGTTCAATTCATCTAGAAACATATCAAAGATACTCAGAGTAAAAAAGTGCTATAATGACAACCATTGAAGAGACTTCATGTTTGATGTTGGTGAAACTGTCTTCCTTCGAATATCACTATGTAATAGGGTCATGCATTTTGGAAAGAATGGGAATCTAAGCCCGAGGTACATTATCCCATTTTAGATCATTGATCACGTAGGATATATGGCCTATATTCTTTAAATTCCCTTGAAAATGGCATTGGATCATAATGTATTTCACATATCACTCCTAAAGAAGTACATAGCAGATCCCTCACATGTACTGAACTCAAAGGTGGTACTGTTGGTAGATGATCTCTCTTATGAGGAGTAGCCAGTAATGATTTTGGATTATAGAGATAACTTTCTATGAAACAAGACAACCAACTTTGTCAATGTTTTTTAGAGGAACCATAATTATGAAGAAACATCTTGGGAACCAGAGGTTGTGATGAAGGAGAAGTTTCCTCACCTATTTATGTAAAACAAAATTTCGAGGGAGAAATTTCAAAAGGGGGGGAGAATGTAACAACCCACACTTTTAACAATGAAATTTATCCCTTATTATAGTAATGTCAAATATTATTATCAAATAAAATCGCATTAGGAAACATAATTACACACCTTTATTAAATGAACTACTAAATTCGATGTGACCGTTTATCATAATTTTGACATTTATATTATTTGAATTTAGAAAATCCGTCACACACAGTTGTGATAAGTAAGATGTTTGGAGTCCGATAAAAAAATTAATTTTTTTGAATTGTCACACATCCTTATTAATATAAATATTATTTTTATGAATAGTAATATGGACCTCATAAATATTGAATGGTCCTAGTGAATATTAACCTTACCAATGATAGCATATATAAACTTTATGCATCCCATAAGTGACAATATTATATAATTATATTATAGTATGTCATGAATATTTACTTATTAATTTAATAATTTGAAAGAAAATTTATAATTATAAAATTTATTCATAAACAGTTATTTTAATTTCTTATTATTATATGAAAATTTTATGAGACCTTAGTTAATTTTTCAATGTGTCAGAAATCATGTTTTTTTTCTAATGTTTCTTTTTTTATAATAAATTGTGATTTTAATTAAAAATTAAATTGAAATAATTTAGAAAATTATTTTTCTAAAATGGATATCATTTTAAAATTATCCATGTTTAGAAATCCTTAGAGTTAATTTTTTGGAATTTTTCTAAAATACAAGAATTTTTTGTGAATAGAGAAATTTGATAATTTACAAAATATGCTAAATAAATGAATTTCTGCATCATGATTGAGTCATAAATGATGTAAATGGAAATTGGTTCAAACTAAAATTCCCTCCTCAATGTATTTATTCATGTAACCATTACTATTTCTTGTCTTAAGGGAAATTAACAAACTAATGAATTAAATATTGAGAAAACCCCTCTCCCCTCCACAATAAATACAACCCCTCACAACCTCATTTCCTCAGACATCTCAATCTTCATGACTTGTTAAATTACACCAAAAAATATTCCCTGGACCATGCCCCATGTTTAGGAGATATTTTTATCATCAAAATACCAAGCTTTGGTTCTTTAAAAAGGATCTCAATAGGCCGATTCAAGAGGTAATTCCTCTCTCTCTCTTTTATTTCAATTTCCTCTCAAATTTCATTTATTTTATTCTCTTTTCCTTGACATAACTTATCAAAATATAATGATAACTCCAATATAATTTATATACTGGTATACTATAATTTTAAGGGAATATTATTTGGTAAAATCTTCTCTCTATCTTTTATTTTTAGAATGAAATCATTGACTTTGATGTGTCAATTTAATATAATCATGGGCGATGCACCTTTATTTTCCATCAACACCTTCAATAATGTCAATAAAACCATAAAATGGATGGAAATAGATTTAATATAATTTTTGACCTCTTTTATTTGTTGGAATAAACTTTAACCCATAACACTAAATGATAAAATAAAACATCTTCATTGTGATCCAAAAACTGGCCAAATAAACCTAAAATGATCATCATTAAATTTTATTTAATGATTCATCCTCATGGTACATGACCAAAATCATTGAAAGATAATTTAAAATCTTGTAAGATCATTAATAATATGTAAAAAAAATCTGTATTTCTATAAATGTTTTACATTAACTTCCATTCATTTGTATAAGTGAACCATTCATGAAAAGTAAGAGAAAGAACACTCCTCAATAGTGAATTTAAACAGTAAGTAAAATATAATCATTTATTCCATGATAAAGTAATGTGTAATTCATACAAGAAACATTATAATCAATAAGTAAATGTTCATAAAGGTTAATATCCTTGATAAACAAATGGGCATGGTATTCACTACACAATGACATTGGCTTGGAAAATCGGGTCAATTTCAGCACCGTAATGGCGTGATGTAAGAATTCATAAAAATGGTTGATGAGAGAGAGAGGGGTGTCTAATAATATTTACATGACATGGATGGTAAGGGGGTCATATATATAAATTTCCCAACAATTGTAATGAAATTTAGATTCATGATACAAAAGAATTTCTTGAATGTAAATGAGGAGAGGGAAATGCCTTTTGGAATTTCTGCTTAGTAACAGGTGTAAATGGGAGGCATTTAGTGAGAGAAAAAGCGTTTTCGCATCATTAAAACATAAATTGGGTAGTATGGGGGAGGTTATAAACCAACCCTAGCATTTATAATTGAAATTAAAAGGGTATAAAAATTTAATGAATATTGGACAAAATTGAGAAAGAAAGAAAAAACCCTTACCTGGAAGTGTGCTTCCAAAGGCTTGAGAGAGGCTTCTGGGGAGCTTGTGGCACCTTGGGAGGATTATAGGGAGAGTAGGTCAGAGGATAGATGAACTAGAAAGGATTTGTGTGAGTAGAAAGTGGGACCTTGGGTGGGTTTATATAGGAAAGGTGAGGGAAATATTTATTATTTAGGGTTCGGACACCTCACATTAAACAAATTCAAACCACAAACCTGCCCATGGTTTCTGCCGAAGGGTAAGGTGTGTGATTATGACATACTCTTGGGGTGGGTTGTATAATATTTCATGGGTGGAAATCATTATCAACTTACACTTCTCTCATAGGTGGTCCCACTCGAGCTTAACCTATTGAAGCTCGGCTTGGGCTTGGTCCAGAGCGAAGCCCAATGACGCCACCTATTTTCCGAGCATTGACAAAAGGGATTCGTATGGGGCACATCAACTAGATGAGGCCATCGCTTCCTTTATCTAAGTAAATTTGATTCATTAAAGCCCTATATTTATACTAATCATATGATCACCATTCAACGGATATATTTGCAACAATCACAATTTTTAACATAGAACCAAAGAAGACGACATATTATATAAACATTTTACATAAAGAGACATTTAATTAGATCAAGAGGGATTTTCATTAATGAATGTTTGGGTCATTATAAGGACATCATGCCAATTTGGGTGTAGATTTTTCCTCTTTATGTTTGGATTAATTTTTTCACTTTTATTTATTTCCTAGAGTTTATTGCATGCATTGTTATACTCTAGATGTTGTAGTCTTTAATGTATTCTTGTATAATTTTTCATAATGATGATTGGGTGAGGGAATACAGGTACATTAGACAAAGGCCTCCCATTTCATTTATTCCTTCTCAACACATGTCACGAGCCTCTATCTTATTAGAGGTGGGATTTGGGTTTTCACACCCGACCTTCCGCCAGCCAGTCAGCCCCTAATGGGTTGGGTTGTGAAGGTTATATATATATATATATATATATATATATAAACTAATTTCACATAGACATATATGTAATTAATGATGATTTATATAGAAACACGCATAAACACATAATAGTAAAGTTATTTATTCAATTTTTAATATTCATTTTAAAATTTAATTTAGTATACACTATAAATCTAATATATTATGTTTTTAATTGGTAAATTTTATTCAATATTTATATTTTTATTTAATATTTAATAGTTATTTCTATTTTTTATAACTTATTCATTTTAAATATTATTTATTCACTAATAATATCAATTATTTTTTAATATATTTTTCAATTTATTCATTTTTTTAAATTATACATTTTTATTCATTACCATTTGATGTTTTTAATATGACATGTGTAATTTATATAATTAATATGTATTCATTTTTATTTTCACATTTATTTATTTTTATTTATTTAATAATCATTATAATCAATAGCACTTATTTATTTTTTAATATTCTTGTAATCTATTGAATTTTTATTTTTTAAAATTTACTCTTTTTTAACATTCATTCATTTAATATTATTTATTCACTCATAATGTTAATTATTTTTTACTTTTTCTAAAATTTATTCATTTTAAATATTTATTTATACATATTTGTTCAATAAAGTTTAATTTTTTTAATATGTATTCACCATTATTTTAATATATATTCATTTTTATTATTTTAATACTTTTTATAATTAATAAAAAATTTCCATTGTTTTAATATTTATGAAGTCTATACATATTTAATTTTTTGATTTCACTGATTTTTAAAATTCAGTCATTTAAGATTATATGTTCATTAATAATGTGAAATATTTTTTATTTTTTAAAAAGTTTATTCATTTTTAATATATATTTGTTTAATATTTTATTTATTTTATTTTATACAATTTTTATGGGAACTTTCTAAAAAGCACTAATAAAGATGAGATTTCTCGATTCTAAAATGGGAAGCCCTAATTGAGATATATATATATATATCAGTGCTAGAATTTTTCATTGATAAAGATATGTTTTATCAGTCTTTCCTATTTTAGCACTGTGGAACCCCATCTTTATCAGTAATTTTTTGGAAATCACGGATAAAACCCTTTTTGATATTTTGAATTCAATGCTAACTGAACCCTCTTCTTTGTGCTGTTTATGATTTCTTATAAGTCGACCACTTCTGATGCTCCCACTCACACTTCTCAAATGAATCATACCTCTCAAAACCCAAGGTATGTGAATATTTTTACTCCTCCTTAGTCGATCATGCATTGATGAAAGATATTATCATTTTTGATACCACATAGTATACATACAGGTTTCACCTCATTACACTTCGCATGCCAAGATCATGTGCAACAGTCACATAAAAATCATGAGCCCCTAACATATCTTGCATGTTGTGTATATGTGTCATTTCAATGATCTATTTTTTTATCATTCGGTATTTCATTTTTAACTAGATCCCATGTCTTGACCATATTATATAATCATATTGTAAGAGTCTATAAACTCATCATTAACCTTCATACTCATAAGTAATTCTTAGAGAGAGGGGGGAAAACATCATGTGGGACAATATTTTTAAATAGGTTTTATAAACAGTAATTTTTTTAAAAATGAGTTAGAGATTTGAGTATTTTGGAAAATATGTAAGCCTTATTAATCAATATATCTTTTTGAGGATTAGTAAATGAGGTTCACATTTATATTCACCATTTTTAGTTATTTTCTTATGTTCTATACCAACCCCAATCCCCTACATCAGTGGATTTCCCTCAGAGGAAGGGGCCTTCCTTTCCAGTCCAAGACATTAAATGAATAACCCCAAACACATTAATCATTCTCCTAACCATTATTAAAAGGTAATCTAGTTTAATTTATTCCACAAATATATGGCGAACTCAAAGAATGAAAATTTTAATGTTGGCTCAATTCACATACTTTTTCATCCGGAGTGCTCCAATTTGATAAATTTTCACTTGTAGTAGTTTTCCCCCAACGACCCCATTGAGGATTCCTTCCAATTTTATTCCAACCTTGGTTATAATTAGTAATAAGGTCTTTATTTTTAGTGTGTTAGATCATTTGGACACATTTTCATTCATTCTGACCACTATTGAATTTATTTATGTATTCATTTCTATCCTTTTTCTAGTTTACTTTTTTCAGTTCATCCCATTGGAAAAAAACAAAATTTTATTTAAACCTTTATCCCATAATGACAAATACCATAACTCTCTTTAAATGTTCACTTTTCCTTCCCCTCACACCTGAAATTTATATCGTGATCAACATTCCAAATATCCATATTTTCTTCCATCTTCATTATACATCATTCGCAGTTTCCACTGTGACATTTATCCAGAGTCAACTCTATCTATGGGTTCCACTAAGGCTATGTTTTTTAGGTGATCCAGGTAGTTATGCTTCTAATCCAATCAATAGTTTGAGATGAGTCTTTATTTTGATCTCACTAGGATAATTATTCAATTTGTGTTGAAGTTGATTATTCTTTTCAACCCCAAGATGAATTTTCATTAATGTTCTTTGAGCCTTCATCCAAGCCATGTGAATTTTTTAAATTTCAAGCATTCATCAAACCCCATTATATTATTATTAAATTTTTCTAGTAGGTTGAAAATCCCATCATAATACTTTTGGATCATTGAATTTAAATTCAACAGTTTCTTCAAACATTGGTTTCTCAAGACCCAGTGATTGGGCCCTATTTAAATTTTCATCATTTAAAAAAATATCACAAACTTCATCTCCTAAGAACCCTAACACTAAAAACCACATATATCATCACAAACCAAGTGAAGAAATGAATAAACACCATCTCCTACCTATTATTGGACACTCAATTATAAAAGTTACAAATTATATCTTTGAATTACAGCCTTTTATCACATAAAACATTAAATCAAGAACCAAGACCAATAACCACATGGTTACCACATTCTATTTATTTTCTTGTCACCCTTGTGTAAAATTATTACTTATTAGAAATCATCACCAATAAAATTTAAATTTTGGGTTCCCCTTATTGGAATTTAAATTTATCCTTAATCTATCTACTTCAAATATTTCATCCATCATTAATTTCCTACATTAATGCTACTTCAAAACCATCCTAATGTTTTTAAACACTCAAAATTATTGTTATATGAGGAGGTTATAAATCTGACATATTTTCATAAGAAAGAGTCTAAAATTAAAATTTGAACAAATTATATCCTTTTTTCTCATTAATGTTTTTTTATTGCTTTTTGGAGTGTCCAAACTATGTATGATTTTTTTAGGTAAATAATCAAATTTCATAGAACAATATATAACTTTCTCATTTGATATAAAAACATTATGTTTATTTATTAATTTTTTTATAAAATAAATATTTTTTGAACCTAATAGGATGGATATGAATAAAAAATAGGTGGATTCCAATCATACGACAAAATAGTACGAGGATGAAGTTAAAGTGTTTATAAATTTTTCAACAGAGCATCTTTATTACCAATCTAAAATACTTTGTCCTTGTTTACATTGTTTTTATTCAAGAAAAATTCATCTAGAAGAGTTGGAAGAAATTTTTTATATATAATATATTGAATCTATATATGTTAAAATAAACATAGGGCCAAACTAAATATACATACTGATTGGGATGATACAATGATTTATGGATCATTTGATATAAATATTAGTGTAAATGATGATGGATATCAAATGAATGAAATGACAATGGAAATTTAATATGACCATCATGATTTTACAAAATTGTATGAGAAGTTAAATTGATATGAAAATAGATCATCATTTATCCGTTTTACTAAATATACAACATCATCATCTTCTATATTGAAGTTATATAATTTGAAACCTAGTAGAAGATGGAGTGACAACAACTTTATAGAACTACTTGCTTGATCTACTGAATAATATGATACCATAATAAAATGTTCTTCCTGGTCAAACATATAACGCTAAATGAATTCTATGTTCAATGAGTATGATCTTTGAAAAAATAAATTCTTATACAAATTATTTCCCTATTATTAACAAGGACTATTAATCACTCAAAAAATTCACTATGTGTGGTTCTGATCATAACAGGATTGATGAATCAAGGATTTAAAAAGTTGTATGGTACTTTCCTATCATTCCAAGGATTATAGGACTATATAGATTTTATGAAATTTCTATAAAATTGACAAGTAATGAAGATAAAAGAAGTTAATATGGGAAACTACAACACCCAATAGACTCTCATCAGTAGAATAAAATAGATTATGAGTATATTAAATTTAGAAATGAGCAAATAAACCCTTGTCTTTCATTATCTTCAAATAGAATAAATCCTTTTAGTGTATAATATAGTACTCATAGTACATGGCTAGTTATATTGGTAAATTATAACATTCTACTGTTGTTATGAATGAATCAAAAATAAATTATATTGTCCATTATTATATATGTACTAAAACAAAATGGTAATGATAATGATATCTATTTAAATCCATTTATCTATTATTTGAACTTGGTGTGTAATATAAGTGTTATGTTTTATGATGCTCGTAAAATTGAAGAATTCACATTGAGATCGAAGTGGCATGAGATGATAAATTACATTACTTCTTATGGAAATTTTTATGGATATAACATTCAAGGAATGTTTAGGTATACCATTTTTAAATAATTACCACACTCAATTAGATTGAAACATTCCTAGAAAAATGTTTTTTAGGACATCACAAATTTGTATCCCGTCAACATAAATACTGATCCGGGACGATATCATTTAATTGAAATACAGAATAAGGTACAACACCATATCCACTAATTATAAATAAACAATTAGATACATTAAAATAAATTGACACTATTTTTGGTAATCCTTTTTTTAAAAACCTCATTAAATCTGGTTGAAGAAAGAGATCAATTTTTTTGAATTACTGTTTTGGATTTTTTTACAATATAAATTTAATTTATCTTATTAATGAAATGACCCAATCATTTATAGAATAAGAAATTTTTATTTATATTAATACTTATGACCAATATATTAATTTTATGTTAAAGGGGACTTTTTTATGATAGCATAATTGACACGCAACAATGGGCTTTTTCGAAATCTTACATTGCACACATTATTGAGTTATAATGAAAAATAATACAATAATATTATTATTATTTTAAATTACAGTTAATTTATAGCCGTTGGAATGGAGGGAATGAATAGTATAAACTAAATTTTTAAATATGTTCTACACATGTTTAAATGATGATTCATTGGTTACCAAATTTCTTATAAATAGAAATAAAAACCTATTCAATATAATGGATGTGTTTTTATGAAAACCGATTTCAAAGAGAATAATTATGTTTTTATATCACTATTTAAAGATTTTAATTTAATGAAAAATATATGATATACAATCAATTTAATTTTTTAAATTTATCTTATATGTGTTCTAGATATTATATAAGAATATTTTCATTTTTTTAGATAAAAGAATTATTTTCCTAAAAATGTAGTTTTACTGCCTTTTGATGGAGAACCCCTTTTAAATATAATTTTTGAAACCATTATATGTGTCATTTCACAGAATAATTTTTTTATTTTGAAGTGAAACATAACAATTTACTTTGGATGAAATTTTGATATTTTTCTGCTAAAGTTCATTTTTTAATGAATAGTGAAATTACTACATTTTAATTCAAAACTACCTTTTAATCTAATTTATTTATATAGTTTGATTATACTTATAATTGGTATTACAGTGTGATTAGACTATATTTTTATCATTTAATCCTAATTTAGTAATTATAAGTAATTTCACTTTTAAATTGGACATAAACACATTTCAATCTTTTAATGTTTTTACTTCTTAAAAACACGCTTTTTGGTTTTTACAACTACAATTAATTTTAAATTAATTTTTGAAAATTATATGTTTTGAATTTGGAAAAACGGATTCCATATTTGGAATCATGAGGTCCAAATTTTTTAAATAGGTAACTTTTATTTTTAGACATTATAAATAGGAACTTTAGTAAATATTTCATTTATCATGGTTAAAGGGTAAATCCGATAAATAAGGGTAAGAAATAATATTATAATAATATTAAATTACCCTAACACATTTCTTATATATATTTGATGATATATGTCTTACCATGGGTATCATTAGGTGTATTTTAGGACCCCATGGAGGCACTTGTGTGTGAAAGTGACATTTAATTACTTTTAATTTAAAGTTAAGTAAAATATAACATAAATATATATCTTTTACTTAAAAAAATTTTATATGGTGATATAAAAGTGATATATTGGACTATAAATTGTAATTATAAATCTAAAAAAATAATTACATCATGGAATTTTATTTATAATTTTTAGACCTCAAATAAATAAATTTATTTATGACACAATGGTAATGTAGTTATTACCTTATTATTGAAAGATTTAAATAAATGAGATTATAAATATTAAAATAAATTTATTTTGATATTTTTTAAGCCATCCAGAAATTTTATGGATTAGTAATACTTTTTTACCTTTTAATTAGTGAAGGTTTTTAGAATTAATCATTTTTTTATTGATTTTTTGAAATTCATGACATGAATAGTATAAAAATTGAAATAAATGAGTTTTTAAATCAATTGATAATTTACTAAATGATATAATAGTCCTAAAAATATAGGATTATTCCAAATGAAATAAATTACAATAAAAATTTCATTAATGATATATTTTTATGTTTCTTGTCATTTTATATTAACTATAGTTTCCGTATATTATGAAAATACAAGAAGACATGGTAAGAGTTATTTTATTTAACTAAGGGTTAATGCTAAAAGATAAGGTTAATATTATCACATAAAGTTGTCTAAATCCCATTTTCTAAGAGGATTTAGACCCATAATCATCTTATCTTATAAATATATTACTTTATTGTTATTATAATTCGAAAATAAATTAATAATAAAATAATATTTTATGACATTCCTAAAGTTCCCCCTCCTCCCTCTTATAAAAGGACACCACCTCGAACCCATTACTCACACCTCTAAGGTCTCTTGGATCAACAAAAATATACTCCAATAAGCTTCCAATATTCCTCCTTTACTCTTATAATACTTCTCATAGGTATAAAGAAATTAAATAATGACATTTGTCTCAAATCAAAAGAAGTTACCCGATTTGAGGTAATGTCTTCTCTCAAGTTCCTTTCCATTATTATTTTCCTTCTCCACTACATATGATCTTATTTTTATTTGTTTACATTAAAAAACCAGTATCCTAAATATACAAGGTTGTTTTTATGATAAGTATTAGAACTACACTTACACACCCCTCTGTCTAATGGGTATAGAACATACTGTTTCTGTGGACGACGAACTACTGCCTCCTGAAACGATGATTGTTCAATCTTCTCATACCACTTATTATGGTGGATATTATGGTTCCAATGAAATTATATATGATATTTATGATAATTATTTTATCTTTATTATTCTTTAGTTTTCATTTATAACATAAATTTATGCTTTTCATGTTGTATAAATACGATACTTTTATTTGAGGAAGTGGGGATGACCGCCCTCTCAAAGTGATATGACTCGTTCATGTTATACATGGAACATATAAAGGATGAAATTAATGAAATTATGTAACATATATAAAAATTTATATTATACTGCAATTATAATATACCAATTTATCATTAAGTAGTCATTCCATTAAATATGAAATAGAAATGAAGGTAGCGTTCATGCGTACATACAGCTTACCGTCTCCATGAACGATGCATTTCATTTCTTATATCCAAATGTTGTGGACTATTATACATACATATATAACGGATATATATGATATATATTAAATATTTGATATCTAAATCCTGAATATCAGTATGGATATAATGGACTTTTGACCCCATGGAAAATTTGTAATCATAACAAGTTCATTTTTGACTCATGTACCAAACATCGACAAAACTACCGATATAAACTTGAATAATTATATGATTGTTATATCAAGTTAATAAGTGATATAAAAGGAATAATAAAATTAAAAAAGGTTCTTAATTAAGTATAAATTAAATTATGTTTATTATTCATGGAGATAAATAATGAACAAGACAATTCAGATACAAGGTAAGGGACTTCGTCTCAATCTCCTTTAATTGAGGCATGTTTTGAGAATATAAACTTATTTGTTTTACATAGTGTATAATAAACCCCTTTGAATTTTAAATTAATTCAAATGGAATATTTATTATATTAAACATTTTAATAAATGAAAAAGGGAATTGTTTTAACATATGTCGTGACAACAAACTGTCATCCACCACAATCATTGTTTTATATTTAGATTCATTTACAAGCAGTGATGTTTTTAAATGGGAAATAAATACCATATACCCTTTTAATATATTTTGGTATTGAAAATGGTTTTGAAAGTGTATTTACTATTTCAATATCTTGAAATTATTTCTTGTGATCGCATATAAAACTTTATGATTGAAATGCTGATATTTTCAATCTTTTATGTGTGATGATTATATAATGGTACTCGGAAATTTTATGGGTGGTTTTGTGATTAAAAAATGATGGGTGGTTCCATGATAAACCAAGGATGAGTGGTTACATTATAACCTCCAATAAATTGGGTATGGAAGTTGGAAGTATGACTATTCGATTTAGTGATATGTGTGGAAGTCGACCGTATTGTTATTCCATTTAAGTATGTTTATGTCCCAAGTTAAATTTATATTCTATACATTGTTTTCTATGGGATTTATGGTAATATTTTGGTTACAAAAGGGTAAGAAATGATCCTATATTCAGTGTAATTTTTTTTCTACCTCTTTATGGTGAAAATTATTACTTTATGATAAAGTATTCATGTTTAACTTTTTTTTTTTGAAAAACTAATAATTTTCCTTTATTATGTATCCCTTACTAACGTTTTTATGATCATCCAAAGTTTTTAAATGTTTTTAATAGGATTTAAAGGTGAATAGAGTCATGGATGTGATCAATGAAAATTTACATTTTCTAAAACATAGAACTAGACAAGTTCCATTTTTTAAGATTTTTTGTTTTATGAAAAAATCGATAGTGAGTAGAAGTGTCTACATTTAATATTAGAGTTGTTATGTATAATTTGTGATCAAATTATCTAAATATATAAACCTGAAAAGATCCTCAATGTGAATTATTAACTTAATTAAAGATTATGTAATGTTTAAGGTCGGTGCCTTACAGTTGGTATTAGAGGTTGGTTTAGATAACATTAAAGGTTAGGGCGTTATTTATGTATAAGATACATAACCATAATGGTTAGAATCTTAGAAAGAGTTATAATTATTTTAGATAAATTGAATGAGTTTAAGATAACGTGAATAATTATATCTTATTATTTACCCTCTTAATAATATATTGTATGATGATTTTATTGATATACTCAGACTGACCTTTTTTTAAATGGATGGATATATCCGGAACCAAAGTAATAATGGATGTGAAGAAAACTCTAACAGTTTTCTGAATATGAACTGAATGAAATGGGAGCTATAATGATAACTCTTGTGTTTTTTGAATCCAACTATTTGGAGTCATGATTCACCACCTAAACCTTGGTGATTTTTATAAGGCATCGTATATGAGTGAAACAAATCCCTACAAAAGATTAGGTAATAATCATAAGGTATGTATATTAAAATACATATGTGTCAAAGATGTGGAAAGAAACTCCTTGGAAAATTCTTCAAAGGGATGAGAATTTACTATATATGTCGTAATAATGGTTATAAAGCAATAACCTTTGATGGAAAAAGGAAGCATCCAGTTGACTCTAGGATAGGGAAAATAGTTTTTTTGTGGGATCAATTGAATGTTTTAAATGTGGTGTTCATGGTCATTATACAAATAGATGTCCAATAAATAAGGTTCAAGAATGGGATCAGCAGGACCATACAAATATATTTTTACCAATACCTAATTCCATTCCAATTGAGGATGATGAAACTCACAATGAACAATGAAAGTTATGGATTATTTCGTAGCTAATGTTTTGACATTAATAAATATTAGGATATGATTCATGATTTTTTTTTAGGAACAAATTATTATGGAATAAGTTTGAAAATAGTGGTTAATGGATCTTGATTAATGTTGAATGGGTAAGAGGTCTACATATAAGGGATTCAAGAGTTATGGTAGATTTTAGGCTTTTTGATGATGGGATTACTTTGGAAGACTTTTTCTAGTATGTGTTTCTGTTTGGCAAAAATCCCTCAAGGTATCATTGAAGCATTTTTGAGGTGATTGTGTTTGTTGACAAAGTGGACATCTGAGTGGTGATTGTTGACAAAGCAAAACGATGACATACAAATTTGTTGACAAAGATGATTTCATGGTGGAATGTCGAGTTAAAGAACTGAGTTCAATGATCCATGTTTGATTCAAGAACGTCGATAAAAGGAATGGATGATCTGGAGGCGGTACAAAAGAACAGATACAAGGTGGCATCGTTTTCCAGTGTTTTCCAAATTTTTGGGCCTGAAAATCGGCAAATGAAGAAAAGTGTTTTTGGCAAAGGGACTTGCGCGCCAAGGACTTAGAGAATAGGAAACTTGTGCACCATATGTTTTTCAAGATCAGAAGATCAAAATATGGATAAGGAAATTGGTTCGCGCAAGTTTGGGAGTTGGTCGCACAAGTTTCTAAAAGGACAGAAGACTTGCACGCCGAGACTGGGTCGCGCAGGTGACTTGCGCGCCGTCGCGCACGGTGGTCAATTTGCCTATAAATACTGGACCACCCCTCTTCATTCTTCACCGGAGTTCAACTCTTTGAGAAATCAGAGCTCCCATCACGCAGGTGTGGTGGTCGCGCAGGTGGTTTGTGTAGTCGCGCAGGTGAAGTTGCGTGCCAGTGGTTGAAGTTGTGCGCCGGTGTTAGAAGTTGCGCGCCGGTTGGTAGTTGCGCGCCAATATTGGTTTGGGCGTAAAAGGAAGAGAGTCGCGTAAGTTTGGAGTTGGGGAAGCTTTTGTTGCGCAAGTGTCTGAGGATTACTTGCGCGCCCGTTGTGACTTGCGTGCCGATAGTTGCGTGTCGTGATTGACTTGCGAGCCAAGTAAGGTTTTGTTCCAGCAGTGGTTTTCGGGCTGCGTGGAAGTTGGACGTTTTCTCGATACCTTCGGTGCAAAGAGATATTCATCTACGGGTGAAATTTGTACTTCAACAGAGCATCTACATACAAGAGAAGATGCATTCTTTCATGCAAATGAAGAGACCTACAGGTCTATAAACTGTGAGTGGATTCCCTTCCAGAGTAGTGATCTTAGGAAGAGGAAGAAGGTGATCCTCTCCACCGGCAGTGAGCCAGAGAGAGAGAAACAGGGAGTGACCCTTGGGAATGCAGTGAGCTGACCCTAAACATTGTAAAGGCAGTTAGCCTGGGCATAGAAGTGATCTATCCCAAACATTGTATCCACAGCTAGTGAAGTTTAGTGGAATTTGGTACGACCGGCATCTTGTCGGCGTATGCTCCTTGGACGTAGCCCAGTGAGGGTGAACCAAGTAAAAATCTTTGTGTCTATTTGTTTGCTTCCCTGCATTGCATTAAAAGCATCAACATTAGATAAAGAAGTAAAGAAGTGATCACAGTTTACACACAAGAGAAAACAAAGTGACCCTTGTAATAAAGAGGTCAAGATCCAGTGGGGTAGGAAGAACTTTGCAAAAGAATATCCATACCCTGATTCACCCCCCCTCTTAGGGTATATAGGTCCTTATTGGCCCTAACAGTTACCCTGAAGTTTGATATGTGAAAATGTTATTCAAGAAAGAATTATCCTTTCTTGTGTGGATATAATCGATAAACTTAGGGGTCTATATGCTTTTTTTGAGGTGATAAATGGTTATTAAATTTTTATATGAAAAATGAAAGTTATTAGATAACCTTTGAAAATAAAATAGGTTATGTTTATTTTTTAGGAAATTGTTTTATTTTTTATAATTTTATAATAATGATATGAGTTTAGAAAAATGACAACCAGTAGGATGGGTGACAACCCGTCATGTTCGGCAAAGCCATCATAATCGAACCCACAACCGAATGGAGACAAGGGAACATCACCTACCACGGGCCTATGTGAAGTCCCTTATTAGTATGACTTATTATTTTTAGTTAAATGATTTTATTGATCAAGAATAATTTTATTTTGGATATTATGTTTTATCAAATGGATATCTTAAGTATAGAAAAATGATATACCGATTGAGTGATAATGGTTATTTTCAAAGATGTTTGCTCTTTTGGGAAGAGTATATGTCTAAGGAAAATATAATACTTTGGGATTTCAATTTAGGAGTAATGGTGGAATTTTATTTTGGAAGAATCTATGTTTTTATTATGTACATATATCAATTTGGGTTATTTATTGAAATGATTAACCTATCATAGAGAATATGTGATTAGGTTAATTACTTTTCAGTTTGAGACTTTAAGAGTAGCTGATGTTATTTAGAGATAAATGTTATGATTTCTGTGGAAGACTATGTGATAAAAATCTTTCCGAATTTTGGGTTTCAAACTTAGTTTGGATTATCTTGAATAATTTTAATGAAAATTTTGTATTGAATGGTCTTTGTTGAGATTTGGGTATTATTTTTTCCATTTTAATTATTAAAAGTAGTAATTGTTTTTATAAAAGATTGTCTTTTTGGGGATTATATGATCTTGTGCTAACCATTTTTCTTTTGGTTAAAGTCTAAAATAGGAAAAATACATGGTTAATATTTTTGGATCATGTTACTCTTTAGATGTATATTATTGCACTTTAGGTGTGACCAAGTCATCTTCAATACTCATCATTTAGAGAAAATATGAGTTTTTGGTAGAAATTTTTTAAAGGATCTAACTGTACTTAAAAAGTAATTATATTTACATATGTTATTTTTTGATATAATAAATAAATTATCCAGAATTATGAAAGGAGACTTAAAATAAAAAACATTTTCCATTTAATTTTCTTATTGGGGAATCAAATACCATTTAACCTATCAAATAATTTTTGTTTTCTGGTGGTTAACTTTCTTCTGATTATGTTTTCTATCACTCTCCATCAAATATTGATGGTTAGTTTTCTCTTATATATCCATATTTTTAATGGAATACTAGTATTTTTTTCTCTGGTGACCACTATAATTCTATTTATTTCTTTTAAAGTGGTATTTTTATTGACTCTTTTTCCGATGTAGGAATTTCAATGATGTTTCTGAGACCAATTTTATAATTGTGAGGACGCAATTTCCAAAAGGGAGGAAGGATGTAATGACCCAGGTATTTATAGAATAATAAAATTTGATTTATTTTAATACATATGAATAAGGTATTAATTTTAAGCAAAAGGGGATTATTTTTCTGATAGTGTACTCGACACACAACAACGGGCTTCTCTGAAATCATACATTGCACCCAACAGTGAGTTATAATGAAAAATAATACAATAATATTTTTATTATTTTAAATGGTACTTAACGCCTCGCAATTGGAATGGCGGGAATGAATAGTATAAACCAAATTTTGAAATTTGGTTTATGTATGTTTAAATTATTATTCATTGGATACAATATTTATTAAAAATTGAAATAAAAACGAATTGAATATAATGGATGTTTTTTTATGAAAACCTATTTCAAAGATAATAATTGTGCTCTCATATAAATATTTATGGATTATTATTTAATGAAAAATATATGATATATATTCAATTTAATGTTTTAAATTCATGTTATATGTTTTCTAGATATGATATAAGAATAAATGCATTTTTCAGATAAAAGAAGTATTTTTCTAAAAATGTAGTTTTGTCACCTTCATGGAAAACTCGTTTTTAATCTAATTTTTGACACCTTTATATGTTTTATTTTAAAATATATAATTATTATTTAGAATCGTAACATAAAAACTTACATTGGATGAAATTTTTATATTTTTCTACTAAAGTTCATTTTTTTAATGAATAGTAAAAATTAATGCATTTTAATTCAAAATTGTCTTTTAATATAATTTATTTATATAGTTTTATTGCAATTTTAATTGGTTTTAAAGTTTAATTGGATTATATTTTTATCATTTAATCCAATTTTGGTAATTATAACCAATTTCACTTTGAAATTGGACATAAACACATGTTAATATTTTGGTAGTTTTTACTTCTTAAAAGAATGCTTTTGGTTTTGACAACAAGAATTAATTTTAAATTAATTTCTACAACTTTATTGTTTTGAATTTGGAAAAATAGATTCCATATTTTCAATCATGAGGTACAAATTGTTTAAATATGTAACTTTTATTTTTAGAAATTATGAATAGTAACTTTAGTAAAGATTTTATTTATCAAGGTTAAAGGGTAAATACGATAAATATGGGTAAATGTAATATTATAATAATATTAAATTATCCTAACACATGTCATAATCCTATTATATGCTATATTTTAGACCATAGTAATCCTTGGGTCGATTTTAGGACCCCATGGAGCCACTTGTGTGTGAAAGTGACATTTAATTAATTTTGGTTAAAAGTTAAGAAAAATATAACTTAAACATATGTCTTTTAATAAAACATTTTTTATATTGTGGTATATAAGTGACATATTTGACAATTAATTGTAATTATATATCTAAATATATTTCCTATATAAGGGTATTTTATTTTTAATTTTTTATGAATCAAATAAATACATTTATTTATGACACGATGGGGATGTAGTGATTACCATATTAATGAATGATTTAAATAAATGATTTTATAAATATTAAAATAAATTTATTTTGAAACATTTTATGCCATAAACAAATTTTATGGATGATTATGAATTTTTATCTTTGAATTAATTAATTTTTTGCAAATTAATCAAGTTGTTATTGATTTTTAGAAATTCATGATATGAATAGTATAAACATTGACATAAATGAGTTTTTAAATAAATTAATAGTTTATTAAATGATATAATAGTCCTTAAAATATAATATTCCTCAAAATAACATATATGATGTTAAAAATGTCATTAATGATCAATTTTTTGGTCTTTTGGAATTTTATAGTAACTGTAGTAACCATATATTCTTAAATCACAAGAATACAAGGTAAGATTTAATTTATTTAACTAAGGGATAATGCTAAAATATAAGGTTAATGTTATAATATAAACATATCTAAAACAAATTTTCTGAGAGTATTTTGACCCATCCTCTTATGATATTATAAATATATAAATTTTTTGTTATTATAATTCAAAAATCAATTAATAACAAAATAATATATCAAGACATTCCTAAAGTGCCCCTCCACCCTCTTATAAAAGGACACCTCATCAAAACCATTACTCAAAACAGTCAAGCCTTTTGTTTCATAAAAACTATACTAAAATAACCTCCCAACATTCCTCCCATTCTACTAGAATCCTTTCCCTAAGTCGATGGTAATTCAAGAAATCCCTTTCGCTCAAATCAATAGAAGTTACCCAATTTGAGGAAATGTATTCTCTCAAGTTCCTTTCCATTATTATTTTCCTTCTCCACTCTCTATGCTCTTCTTATTATTTATTTACCTAAAAAATTGTCCTCAATATACTAGTTTGTTGTTATGAGAGTTATTTTAACCACACTTACACACACCTCCGTCTAATGGGTATAGAAAATACTATTTCTTTGGACAGCGAACTACTGCCTCACGAAACGATGATTGTTAAGTATTCTCCCACCTCTTATTATGGTGGCCATTATTATGACACCGAAATTATATATGATATTTATTTTATCTCAATTATTCTTTAATTATCATTTATAACATACCTTTATGTTTTTCATGATGTATAAATACGATAATTTCATTTGAAGAAGTGCATACTACTGCCCCCTCAAAGTGATATGACTCGTTCATGCTATACATGGAATGTATAAAGGATGGAATTAATGAAATTATGTAACATATATAAATATTTATATTATAGTATAATTATAATATACATATGTATCATTATGTTTTCATTCCATTAAATATGAAATTGAAATGAATGTAGTGTTCATGTGTATGTATGACTTAATGTCTCCATGAATGGTGCATTTCATTTTTTACCCCCAAATGTTTTAGACTATTATAAATGAATATATACTAGATATATATGATATATATGATATCAAAATAATAAATATCATTCTGTAGATAATGGAATTTTGACCACATGTACAATTTGTAATTATAACAATATCATTTTTGACTCATGAACCGAACATCGACAAAACAACCAATATAAACTTGAATAATTATATGATTTTTATAGAAAGGTAATAAGTGATATAAAAGGAATAATAGACTTTAAAAATTTTCTGTAGAAAGTATAAATTAACTTAAATTTATTATGGAGGGAGATAAAGAATGAACAAGACAAGTCGGACACAAGGTATGGGACTTCATCTCAATATCATTTCATTGAGGCATGTTTTGAGAATATACACTTAATTATTTTAAATAGTGTATAATAAAACCATTTTAATTTTACATTCATTCAAATGGAATATTTTTTCTAGGAAACATTTTACTAAATGAAAAAAGGAATTTTTTGAACATATGCGGCGACAATGCCTTTCCACCGCCAAGGGTATTATTTGATATTTGGATTCCATAACAGGTTGTGATGTTTTTAAATAGAAAATATATACCATATAACCCATTTACATAGTTTGGTATTAAATGTGGTTTTGAAAGTGGATTTTCTAATTCAATATGCAGAAATTATTTCTTATGATCGCAAATGAAATTTTATGATTTAAATGTTGAAATTTTCAATATTTTATGTGTGATGATTATATAATGGTACTTGGAAATTTGACAGGTGGTTATGTGATAAACCAAAATATGGGTGGTTCCATGATAAACCAAGGATGGGTGGTTACATTATAACCACCATTTCTTTGGGAATGGAAGTCACCTGTATGGCTATTTCATTTAGTGATATGTGTGGAATTCGACCATATAACAATTCAATTTAAGTATGTTTATGTACCAAGATACCTTTATATTCTATACATTGTTTTCTATGGGATTTATCATAATATTTTGGTTAAAAATGGGTGATAAATGAGATTATATTCAATAAAGTGTTTTTGCTACCTCGTTAAGGGGAAAAATATTACTTTATGATGATGTATTCATGGTTTACATGTTTTTTTTTGAAAAAATAAAAATTTTCCTTCTTTATGTACCCCTTACTAAGATTTTTATGCTCTTACCATGTTTTGAAATGTTTTTAACAATATTTAAAGGTGAATAGAATCATGGATGGGATCGAGGAAAAGTCCTGCTATCTAAACCATTGTACTAGACATGTTTCTTTTTTAAGAGTTTCTTTATTATAAAAAAATGGATAGTGGGTATAAGTGTATACTTATAATATTCAAGTTATTATGTATAAGTTATGCCCCAATTCTCTAAATCTATAAACATAAAAAGACCCCTGATGTGAATTATTAACTTAATTAAAGATTATTTAATGTTTATGGTTGGGGACTTACAATGAGTGTAGGAAAAAATATATGTGATAATGTTATTACCACATTACTAATTGTAACATATAAAATAATATATGGAATAAAGGATAGGTTGGATATGATTTACATAGGGATAATGGAAGAGTTATAACAAGTAAAGGATGGAATCATAACTTTTCTTCTTATAACAGCTTAAACTTTATCTAGAAAACAAAAATATTATTCTTAAAACTTCATTAATGGTGTAAAATCTCTAGAGGGGTATTAATCAAATATCAAGAATATCAAAACATGTATGTATAATCTTATAAATATATATAAGGTATGTCCTGTACAATATTTTTTTAAATGAAAAACATTCAACAGTTGATGAAAAAAGTTTTGAAATGAGGTATAGTATTACATACAGACAAAATAATGGGGAAACTAAAGGTTGGATCAAGAAAATACATTGGATCAACCGAGAAATAAAAAGGAACTTATGAGAGTACCTTCACCCCTATAGTTTATTTACCATATATTTTAACACTATAAGTTTACATGGATATAAAATTCAAAGATAGAAATACTTCCAACATTAAATATGAAGAAGAAATATTTGGAGATATCATTACAGATGCAGTTGGTTTTGAGAGTATAAATGAAATTATCAAGTTTGAATTTATGGGAGTATCAAATATGATTACATATATGAGGTACATTTTCCCAATCTGTCTATCTAAGAAATGATCTACTACGTTAATTATAATTAATTACTATTCATATTTTCTATATGCATATATATTACTACTATATAAAGGGAAAACCCTATGAAACATGATTTGGAATCATTAATCCCTCTACCATTTCTTTGTAAAAAAAATTATTTGGAATTATGAGAAATTAAAAAGAAAAATATGGACTAATCATAGTATTTGAAAGAAAATACAATATATTTATTTTGATTCCTATAATTCATAGGAAAAAATCTACAATATAATCATATAAAAAATATATTTTTTTCATTAATTATTTGTTTTTGTTATTTAGGAAGCATTGGATTCCCATTACAATCAATATGGATACTCATAACGTTTATTTTTTTCATCCAAAGCATGGATTACCATCTATCTGACCATAATGATGTCTTTTGTGAATTTACAAAGCACCGAAATCAACATTTTATAGATAAAATTTGAATTATACATTTTATTTTGTTATTTAATAAGAATTTTGTTAGGATAGGATGATCTATAAATATAGGCCAAAACATGGTAAGACGTTAGTGATTGAAGGCAAGATACTTAATAATTTATTCAAATGGAAAATATTAAGGTATATATAGTAAAATTTACCTATAAAAACATATTTCAAAATAATTAACATACATTAGTTAATGTTTCTATAGTGTGTGAAGTAAAATAACGACAATTATTATCGATATTACATTTGAAATTTTACATGAGATATCATATACCATCAATAAACTATCATCCATAAACATGTAATTTATGAAGCTAATTACAATATTAATTAAAATATTTTTCAATCATTCATTTTTCTATATTATCTCAGTACTACAAAGATTCCTAAGAATCTACATACTCAAAATAATAAGTAATTTTTTATAGATGAGTGGGTAGAGTACATGGTGTCATAATTTTTACCATTATAAATTTGAGGTGATTAATTATTATGATTAGAATCTAGTAGAGTTTATGACATTAAAAATACACTTGGGATATGAAGCATTACTATCACAATTCTTATATATTAATTTTACTAAAATAAAATTCCTATAGTATTAGAAATATATTAGTTAATTTTTATTATAATATTATATTTTCAATTTCTCAAAGTAGAAATAATGAATTAACTGTGACTCGAAATGAATTTTTTCAGTATAATTGTTTCATTTTAGTTTAAAATTATTTTCACATTGTCAAAACCAAAAAAATGACCTCAAATTATTTTCAAAATTTAGGAAAATGATAAATAAATAATTTTTGATGTGTATGAATTGACCACAAAAAATTTAGACACATAATTTATTTGTTATTATTTTAAGTGAATTCTTTTAGTATTAAAGTGTCATTTTAGTTTAAAACATGTTCCACATATACAAAACTAAGAAAATGATCTCAAATTATCTTAAAAATTGAGTAAAATGATTGATAATTCATTTGTGATGTGTAATAATAGAAAACACATAAATCTGGCACATGATTTAGTTAGTATGATTGATAGTGAATGGTTTCAATTTAAAAGTGTCATTTTAGTTTAAAACACGCATCAAAATACCAAAATGTAGAAAAAAAGCTCATATTTTTTTAATAATTTTTCTATGAATTTCATAATTATTGTGTGAAATATAATAATTAAACACACATAAATATGAAACTTGGCATGGATGGTATGACTCAATGTGTGTGTGTTTACATTAAAAGTGTCATTTTACTCTAAAACACATGTCATATATCCAAAACCAATAAAATAAGATTGGATTATCTTCAATGTTTATTAAAATGATCTATAATTAATTTTTGACATATATGAGTATAACACATTTTAATCTAACACACAATGTGGTTGATATGATATGATGTTCATGTTTTCAATATAAAAGTTTCATTTTCGATTAAAACACTTGTAACATTGTCAAAATCAAGTAAATGAGATTGGATTGTTCTAAAACTTTTGGAAAATTATCCATAATTCATTTTTGATATGTATTAAATGACCAAATGTAAATCAAACACACTTAAGGTGTTCAGTATGACTCTAAGTATGTGTTTTCAATATAAAAGTGTCATTTTAGTTTAAAATGCACATCACATAGACAAAAATATGAAAATGATATTTAATTTTTTAAAAACATTATAAAATTGATTCATAATTCATTTATAACATATATGAATCTATCACACATCAATTAGACACATGATGTGGGAAATTTGACTCAATGCGTGTGTTTTCAATATAAAACCGTCATTTTAGTTTACCGATCAAATGATCATGGATTGTTTTAAACTTTATAAAAGTTATCCATAATTTATTTTTGATATGTAGTAATATTAAAAACATCAATATGACACATGATGTGGGTTATATGAATCAAGGAGCACGATTTCAATATAAAGCTGTCATTTTAGCTTAAAACTCCTCTCATATTGTCAAAACTGAGAAAATGAAATCATTTTTTTAAAATTTATCAAAACACTCAATAATTAATTTTTGACATATAAGAACTGAATACATGTTAATAAGACATATGATGTGGTTTCTATGGCTCAAAGTGTCTGTTTTAAATATTGAAGGGTCATTTTAGTTTAAAATGCCTTTCACATTTTCAGAACTGTGAAAATGATATCAGATTATTTTAAAACTTTGAGAAAAGATCCATAATGATAGGGTTGGTGTCCTAAAAACCAACTGTTTTGTACTTTTATTACATGAATGTTCACTTATTATATATTCTTCATTGTTCTGCATGACTATAATATAATAATAATGCCTTGGAATATTTTTTGCATTGATAAGGTCATGGAAGATCCCCTTTTTATGAGAACCTTGAAATTATATTACAATATTCTTAAATACAGTTCTATGGTTGGATGAAATACTATGATAGGACACATAGTATACAGACCATCATGTGCGAGTACTCGTAAGAAGACGAGACTCTCTCTCATGGAGTTCACACTTGGTAATCTCAAAGATGGGAGATTATGAGAACAGACATGCCAGTAGCAATTCTTCATGTCTTGGTGTCATTTGATATTTCTATCTACAAGTTTTTGTAATGTTCCTTAGACTGGAATATTATCATTAACTTATGTCATGACTCTCACACTTAGATTTACTGACAAAAACCGTCATGCATATAGTTGGCGGGAAGATGGGTATGTTGGGTGCGTCATGAGTGACATGTTGTTAATGGATAAGTCGGGGAATGATTTTTCCCTTCTATTTATGGAAGTTGATATCTTGGCCCATTGATTTAAATAGAATTGTCGCATTAAATTCAATGGCCATGGTGTGAACGACGAGTTAATTTTAGGTTATCAAAGAACGACAGATCAAGAATATAGGTTTATGAAACTGCCATGAAACCTGCTTGATGAGATATTGAGACAAAGGGATTAAATTACACAGTAAGCATTCATATGAGGTGATACGTCAATGCGGTGTCAACTTCTTTCTCTTGGGTCCCTTGACCCATTTCTAGACAGTAATCTTGGACTTTAGGCAAGATCGTCTAATGCCAACGAGAAAGAGGCCTAGAGGGTCACTCACTAAGTGAATTCAAGTATCTCAAGTAGAATAAAGATTATTCTCGTACGTGGTTCAGTAATTATTCAAGGAATCCTCTATCTTTTTAATGATTAGAGGAAGAAGGAAATGAAAAACAAGATATACACGCTGTGTATTAAAGATTACACATCGTGTAGTTTTTCATGGAAAACAAGTACATGTCGTGTATTAATTATTACACACTGTGTAGTTTTCTTTATGGAAATGAAATAAATAAATGAAAACAAGATATACATTCTATGTACATTTAATGTACACGTCGTGTAGTTTTTTATGAAAAACAAGTACAGGCCGTGTATCTATTAATACACGCCGTGTAGTTTTTCCAGTCTGGATTTTGAGGATATAATATTGTTTTAAATGATATTTATTATAATCGGTGTGGGCGCATATCAAGGAATTAATTATTCAAAATGGGGTTTTAAATAAGAGTCAATAAAATAAATAAAATCCGTAACATGTTTATTTATTGTCATAACTCTACAACCTCAAACCTGATTATAAATATCCTCACAACCCCAAGTCTTTTTCGATACACAAGAGAATCGTTGTACACAACAACTCTGGAGAATTCTTTCAAGGCCAAAAGAACCTCTTCCTACAAGAATGCTCTCAAGACCAAGAGAGTTCCACTTCCGTTGGATTAACATGATATAAGGCAGACAACGCAAGAAAATTATTCTCCACGCTAGCACCTGGAGTCTCCTTTGGAGACGTCCTGAGAAACGAGGTACACGTGTGGATCATTGCAATAGGAAGTCTACCCTTGGCTTCTGCGACGCAATGAAAAATCACATCGGAATGCGATTAAGAACATCAATGAAGAAAGAACACCCAAAAGGTATTTCTTTTCAACTGATTAGATTAATTATAATTGATCAGTAACGATCCTACATTGTGGTTCCGGGACAATCCTTTTCTTTGTCCATTTCTGTTATTCGATCCGTGGAGACTGGCATTTATCATTGTATTGATCCCAGATATATCATTGTTAATGAAAAAAATCCAAGTGGGCACATCCACCCACGCGCTTCTGCTGTTCATGGATCCTTCAAATGGTATCAGAGCGAGGTTACAACATTGATTATAGTTATTTAATTTTCATTGATAATTTACGCATTTATATTTGATTCAATTTGAAACAAATCTTTATATAAATCTGAATAAACAAGATCTTTTCTTCCTCCTTTGTTTCTCGATTCACATCACAGAAATGGCATTTTAATTTTGATTTTGATTAAAATAAAAATGAGGAACTCATTCGGAGGAGTCTCTCTTTCTGTCTGAACAACACGGGATTACACAGCGTGTAGTTAAAACTACACGCCGTCTACTTCGGTTCAACAAACCGGCACTGGTCCTCAAAACCACACTGTGTGAATTGAATATGCATATGGATTAATCACACCGTTTTGACCAGAATTGATCAGTGCGTGGAAATTGGAATACACGGTGTGTATGTTGGAGCAACACTCCGTGTAGTCTGTTCCAGCCTAGGTGAAACCGTGTACACGGAAAAGCCACGTACCGCGTACACAAGATCCCCTGGCTAGTTACCTCGTAACAAGGAAGTACACGCCGTGTATTATTTATCTACACATCGTGTACTCCAAAATTTACAAAGTACAGAAAACATGCCAAAGCTGTCGGTGTGTACTTTGGATAAAGATTGAAAAGAAATACACGCCATTTAATTATATACTACACGCTTTGTACTTTCCAAAGATAGAATTTCACCTAGTTTCCTCCAATGTACAAAGACTCGTACAAGGAATATTGATAAGAAGAATCTCAAGGAAATTATGAAATTGATTTAATATAAAGAATTGATTAATTATATGATCCTAATTAATTGAATTCGAGAACGACTAATCTTAAATGAAAGAACGATTAAAAGCATTTCAATTCTAAATTTTCGTAAATGTCGTTGCATGCTATGGATGATTATGAGATAGAAGAAATACCCTTTGTATGTGTATGGTTTCATTTAAATTTATTTAATTAAATTTTTTTGGCATGTGAGCCTTATACCAATAAAATATAGGGCTTGCGTGCCCATGGTTTCTTTAATGTAAACCCATATAATTGAGGATCTCCCAAGCAAGAGGAGAGAGTTCAAATACCGAAGCCAAGGAGAAACCGACGCAACTAGATACAAAGGAGGACAGGTGGGATCTTCAAAACACAAACCATAGGGTTCAAGGTGTTTTTCCCTAGGTCAGGGTTAGCTTATCAAAACCTCTAGATAAGCTAACCAATATAAGCTCATGATCATGTCATCTTATTTTATTTCTGATTAAATTGCATGGTTTATTTGTTATGTATGTGTTGTCACGATCACATAGTTAATAAAATGAACAAGCATGAAAAGATGGAATAAAATTAAAACTGGACTATGCATAAACATTATTAGAACATGGTTAATGACTTAAGAAAACATCACTTAATATTAACAAGCATGTGATAATGCAAAACTATGCATAAAGGATTAAAATACCTCAATACCATATTAAGTCATACTTAGCCTTCTATTACCTTATTAAGGGAAAGACTCAATAAAACTATGTGTCTGACCAACCCTTATTGGGACCCTTACTTTTATAAAGGAAGCCCTTATGAAAGGTTTCCGGTTGACATAACCATATTACATCAAGAGGAGTATCCCTTGCTAGACTTGATGTAATATTGGAGGCTAGAGTTCAGGAAATCCAAGTCAAGATTTCAGGATTGGGGAGTCCACTCAATAGATCAAGGAACTATAAGCTCATAGTTGGTAAAGACCTGCCTTCTTAAATACCTTCAAATAGCATGACCATCCCTTGTTGTGTTTATGCGAAGGGTAATATGGATCCTTTCCACTAGAATTTCATAGAAACTGAACATTCCAAGTTTAATGGTGAGGGCCATTAGGATTTGATAAAATAGTGGGAGACTTAATAAAATTTATTATTTCTCATAAAATGTAATCAAGAAAGTACTGATAAATCTTCTCTTTTAATTTTTAGAAACAAAATGACAAACACATCAACCACATTTTCTCTGTGATATATTTTGAATAAAGACAACATCCTCACTAGCAGTAACTTTTAGGAATGGTTAAGGCGCCTTCAGGTTATCCTACGCCATGAACGAAAGACTTACGTGCTGGAGTCCTCACTTATTGATTCCCCTAACCCCAGGGGAGGGTGATGAATATTTCCTAGTCTATGATCAACATTTTAATGATGCACTTGGCATTCAATGTTTTATGCTATCATCAATGTCTAGTGAGCTCATGAAGTCTCACAAAGTCATGGATTCCTATAGCATGCTTGAGCACCTCCATGGTCTATACTAGGAGAGAGAAAGACAGGAAAGGTTTAAGATCTCCAAGGCTCTATTTTAGAGCAACCTTTGAGAGGGTGCCCCAGTTGGGCCTCAAGTAGTCAAACTCATTGGCTACATTGAGTGCTTGGAGGTTCTATGGATAAAACTCCCTGAAGAACTGGGTACCGATCTCATTCTCGCATCACTCCCCCAGAGCTTCTCAAACTTTGTTGTGAACTTTATTATGAACAACATTGAGAAGTCTCTGTCTTGTCTTCTTATCCTTATTCTCCAAGTGGACAATGACATGAAGTGTGAAAATCCTTCTTTCCTCATGGTGAATAAAAAGAAAAGGGAATGTGAAGAGCTTTAAGCCCAAAGCTTCTTCAAGGAAAGGGAGATCAAAGGGGAGGCAAAGGAATAGGATGTTGTTTGTTTCGCATGTGGCAAGAAGGGCCACTGGAAGAAAAACTACACCCAACCAAGGAAGCAAGGGGAAGCTTCAGGTGTGTTTTTTATTGAATGAAATATATCTTCTTCTACTAATTGGGTATTAGATACTGCTTTTGGTGCTCATATCGGTATCCAAATACAGGAACCAAGTAGATTCAAAATGATGGATCGAGGGGAGGTAGATCTACGAGCAGCCAACGGTGCCAGACTTGCTGTTGTAGCTATCGGGGACTTACACCTCACATTTCCTATGGGGATGGTCTTGGTTTTGAAAGGATGTTATTATGTACCCTCTGTAACCAAAAACATTATTTCAGTATCTAGATTACATACTGATGGATTCATCATCCTGTTTGGAAGTGGATGTTTCTATTTTTATAAAGATAGAATTTGTTTTGGTAGGGAACATTTATATAATGGGCTTTATGTGTTAGACTACACAAACCAGGTAATGGAAATCGATAACAAAGTTTATTCACATGACTCATACCACACCCAACTTTGGCATCACCGGCTAGGTCATGTCACTAAGAAAATTTTGACAAAATTACGTCAATATGGGTATTTAGATTCTTTCGAACTAAAACCACTTGGTGTAAGTCACGCGTGTCTACAAGGTAAAATAACCAAATCCCCATTTATTGGGAAAGGTGAAAGAGCTAAAGAGCATATAGAATTAGTGCACCTAAATGTGTGTGGACCATTTCCATTTGAAACAAGGGGTGGGTTCTCATACTTCATAACGTTTACTGATGATTTTAGTAGATATGGATATATCTACTTAATGAGGTATAAGTCAGATTCTTTGGATCGGTTCAAATAATATAAGAATGAAGTTGAGAACCAGCTTGGTAAGAAGATTAAGAAACTCTGCTCAGACAGAGGAGGAGAATATCTTAATCAGGACATCATTGATTTCTTACGAGAGTTTGGGATTTTATCTCAACTCACTCCTCCTTATACACCGCAGTGGAATGGTGTAAGTGAAAGGAGGAACCACACCCTATTGGACATGGTGAGATCAATGATGAGTCATCCGAGTCTTCCATTATCCTTTTGCAGATATTCATTACAAATAGCAGTGCACATACTAAAACAGGTACCGACTAAATCAATAAATGGTATTCCATATGAGTTATGGAGTGGATGCAAAACCATGTTATCAAATTTACATGTGTGGGGTATAGAAGCATTTGTTAAGGCCTCTTCTGGTAACAAACTTGCACCCTGAGGCACAAAATGTATCTTTATAGATATCCCATGGAAACAAGGGGATATTACCTACACAACCCTTCAGACAAAAAGGTTATTGTGGAAAGACACACCATATTCCTTGAGAGGGAGCACATCTCCAAAAGAGATAGTGGGAGAGAGAAAGACTTCGATGAAGTCGAGGCTCAAGATACACAGGAGTTGGTACAAGAATAGATTCCACGAAGCCTCGTGGAAGAAAAATCTGTTCTAGAGACACAATAACTGCATAAGATCACGAGAGAGGTGAGAGAACCAGAGCGATATGGTTTTCTTGTCACTGAGGATGGTGACTCATTATTGGTTGACAATGATGATCCTCTTACCTATAAAGAAGCAGTTGAAGGCATTGACGTTTCCAAGTGGCAATAAGCCATGAATTTTGAAATGGATTCCATGTACCAAAAAAAGTCTGGATTTTGGTAGATCCTTCAGTTGATGTAAATCCTTTTGGAAATAAATGGGTATTCAAGAAGAAAGTGGACATGGATGGGCAAGTCAGCACCTATAAGGCACGACTAGTTGAAAAAGGTTTTAGACGGCGTCAAGAAATTGACTATGACAAAAGTTTTTCACCGGTTGTGATGCTGAAATCCATCAGAATCCTATTGGCCATTTTCTCTTACCATGACTTTGAAATTTGGAAAATGGATATCAAAACAGCATTCCTTAACGGGAACCTCCAGGACGATGTCTACATGACACAACCTGAAGGGTTTGTGACTCCAAAGGATTCCAACAAGGTATAAAAGTTGCAAAAATCCATTTATAGATTAAAGAAAGCATCAAGGTCATGGAACATTCATTTTGATGAAGCTGTAATGGAATTTGGCTTTGTTAAGAATGAATGTGAACCTTGTGTCTACAAGAGGTTTAGTGGAAGTGTAGTCGTTTTCCTTATAGTATATGTTGATGATATATTACTAATTGGAAGCTAAGTACCTTTCTTATAGTCAGTTAAGGCATGGTTACATAAATTCTTCTCCAGGAAAGACTTGGGCGAGGAAGCATATATTCTTGGGATCAAGATCTATCACGATAGATCCAATAGAATGCTGGGCCTGAGTCAAAGTACATACATTGACAAGATACTTAAGAGATTCAGTATGGAACAGTCCAAGAGGGGATTTTTTCCAGTGTCACATGGAATTCATATTTCCATAAAAATGTGTCCTCAGACACATGAGTAAATAAAGAGAATGGCATGGATCCCTTACGCTTCCACGATTGGGTCAGTCATGCATGATATGCTATGTACGAGGCCAAATGTTGCTTACGCAATAAGTGTGGTTGGCATATATCAAGATGATCCAAGAGACCTCTATTGGATGGAAGTCAAGACTATCCTCAAGTATCTGAGGCATACAGAGGATATGTTCCGAGTTTATTGAGGAGATGAAGAACTAGTCATCAGAGGACATGTAGATGCTAGTTTCCAGACTTTTCAAGATGACATGAAGTTGCAGTTTGGATACATCTTCAGTTTTAATGGAGGTGCAGTATAAGGCCCCAGCCTGAAACCTTACTTAATATTGAATTAAATGAATAATTCAAATTGAGGATCTTTTCAGGTTTAGAGTTTTGGAGAATTAGATCATAAATCATGACTTACATTCCACATTTAAACAAAGTGGTTATATAAAAGATAGTATTCGTTTTTTCCGATAAATGGAAACATATTTAAAATAAAACATGGATTCTTTCTTGACACTTCCTTGATACTATCGTCATATCGTGCACCTTTCCCTTAACCAGTGAAAAAAATTTCAAAAACTTGGGCTGAGCATAAAAAGCTCAGTAAAGGATATAAAAGTATGAAAAGAAAACATTATTCCATGTATGAAATCATATTTTACTCATAAAACATAAGCATTTTAACATACCTCATCAAATCATGAATAAATCATAGAAATAATAATGCATAAAGGTAACTTGAGGCATTCATTACATTCTTACGTAGGGAGTAACCCACTTGGATACGTTTGGAATACCCATAAGAGTATATTCCCTAAATCTCTTTGGAGAAACCTTAACGTTTAACTCCTTTGCGTTACCCAATGCATTGGAGAGCTATATCGGGCTCACCCGCCCTTAGTTTATCACAGAACCACCCATCTTCATAAAAATGCCCAAGAACCATAACATAATCATAGCACATAACTTAATCAAAAAGGAAAGATAACATTCCCACATTGCAATAACAATATAACATTTCAAGATATTGAAATAATGAATCCATTCTAAAAAACCATTTTAAAAACCATTTAAAACATTTAATAAAGATATTTTTAAATCAAAGTGTCCCATACCACATTAAAGCTTTTAAAATTTTAAACTATTAACATCCATATAAATAAATCCTTAAAACCATTTTGAAAACATGGATATTAATGAGAAATATTTATAAGAATAAATCATTAAAACATTTAAAACGATATTTTAGTTAAATGGATTTTAACAAAATGAGAGACACTTGAATACAATAATTGAGGAATAACATTTAATCAAAACTTTATAATATCATGAGAATAAAGTTATTCATGATATAATATTCCAAATGACCTTATATACACCATATAAGAGTGAATTGGTGCATAAAAACATTGAAGTCTCAATGGAAATGTAAATTGAGATGAAATCCATTATAAAGATGGTATCCATAAATTAAGGATAAATCAATCTCATAATTATGTGTGACAAATATAAATACACCCAATATAAGTGGATATTAAGTGTAAAATAATCAAAGGTCATTCACACATATTCAATGGATGACATATTCAATAACTACATGTTGAACCCAAAGAAATCAAAATTGGGTTAAGAAGTTCCCTTGACAGCCTAACGACGTCACATCAAATTTTAGAAAAAGAGTTGATGAGAGAGATAAAGGGTATCTCATAGCATGGACATAAAATTTATGGAAATAAGGATATATAAGAACATATCCCCCCATAATAAGATGAAAATTAAAAGACATAACAAAAGAAGTCTTCTAAAAAGAGGAGGGTGAAAGGTTCCCATACCGATTTGGGTAACTTCCGAAACGTACACTCCTTGAAAGAAGGACTATAAAAAATTGATGTAAATACTCATAAACTAAATTATGTTACACAAAGATTAGAATAATGTACATTACATACACCACTAGAAAGGAAATATTGGCCAATGTATCATGAATCTCACGAAAACACAAAGTGAGATAAAAAGCCCCTTACGAAATTTCGGCAGCCTAACGGCACCAATTAAAACATACAAAATGGATTGATGAGAGAAAATATGGTCTCTAATCATATGAACATAAATATTATAGTAATATTAATATAAAATAACATCCCAGTCATAAGAAATATGAGCTTCAAATGAATGACATAAAAGAGTGTACTTAAAAAAGAAAGAGGGTAGGATCCCTTACCTCGTGTCCGACATGACTCGATCGTTATTTAATCTCCTAAATAATAAAATTTGGTCAATTTATAATTTATTGAGGACCTACTTTATATATTATTATCCAGTTAATATCACATATTATAATGTTATAATAATTGGTTAATAAAGTGAGTTCATATCAGACGTTTTTGTCAATGTTCGGTACATGAGTAAAAATCGAACTTGTTGGAAAAGAATTTTCCATGTAGTTATAGGTACATCATCTCCATAATAGAATTTATGTTTAAAATATCATATATATACATTATATATTAATTTTATACTATTCCATAGCATTTGGAGATAAAAAATTAAAAGCACCGTTCATGGAGACGGTAGGCCGTACGTACGCATGAACGCTACTTTCATTTTTCGTCACATTAATGGAATTAAAACAAAATGAGAGATATATATATTATAATTCCAAAATTATATCCATAATTTAGATGAAATATATTACATATATATCCATTATATATATGTACTTATAATTGTACATAACATTTGGATATAAGAAATGAAATGTACCATTCATGGAGACGGTAAGCCGTACGTACGCATGAACGCTACTTTCATTTTTTTTGTATTCAATAGAATTAAATAATAATGATATAAAGGTATATTATAATTAAAATTGGTTATCATATGTAATACCATTAATTACATCCTTTATACATCCCATATATGGCATTAACGAATCAAATCACATTGAGGGGGCGGTAGTCCGCACTTCTTAAAATGATGATATCGCGTTTACCCATAATGGAAACCATAATGGTATTCCATAAATGAAATATACAGAATCTTAATGAAAACATAACCATATTATATATAATATATAAATATAGTGACATCTTAATGGCCACCTTTGAAGGTGTTAAAATAATATTGAACAATCATCGTTTCATGAGGCAATAATTCGCCATCCATAGAAACAGTATGTTCTTTAACCATTAGACGGAGTTGTGTGAAATTGTAGCTCAAATAATTCTTATAACAACATCTTAGTATATATAAGATACTGGTTTTGTTACAAAAAACAAGTAATAAAAAGATTTTAGGGTTTTGGAGAAGAAAAATAAAACAAAATAACACAAGGGAAGACATTACCTTTAAATCAGGTAACTCTCTTTGATTTGATCTCAAAGGCTTCCTTGGAAACGATTCTGCCCAAAGTGTGGCATCAATGATTAATATAGGGATGTGGAGAGATTAAATGGGTAGTGTTTGGCCGATCCAAAGGCTTGAGAGGTGTGTGTAAGGTGGTATAGGTGGGGGCCTTTTACAAGAGGAGAGGAGGGGCACTCTTGGAATCTTATAAAATATTACTTTATTATAAAATGATTTTCAGAATTAAAAGGTCCCAAAAGTATATATTTTGAGGGTAAGGTGATAAGGTTTTTAAATCCACCCATCCAATAGGTTTGTGACAAGTGTAAGACTTATATTTCACCCTATCTTCTCATTTTATTTAAATCGTTCATTTATGAGGTAATCACTGCATCAGCACGGTGTCATAAATAAATTAATTTATTTAATGTCTAAAAATTATAAAAAAACTATCATGACGTAGGAAATCTTTTTATATTTCTAATTAATATTTATAGTAAAATATATGACTTGTATAACCCCATATAAATATTGTTTTAGTAAGACAACACATGTTTGTGACATTTTAATTTTAACATTAAATAAAAAGGTATTAATGTCATTTTCCAAAAAAAGTGGCTCCATGGGGTCCCCAAGTTGACCCATCAATTGTCTCAGTTGGCCATGACTCATCAAATGAGGGTAGGACAAGTTTCTAGGTCATTTCATATTATTAAAACATTATTCTTACCTTAAACTACACTAATTACCTCTAATCGTGATTAAAACTTAAAAGTTACTATTCACCAACAAAATTATTTTAATCCCATTGAACCACATTTTACTTCTTAATGTCAACCATGTATGTCGGATTTTTGAAATTAAAAACACAGAGGTGGTAAAATTTAATTTAAACGAAAAATTAGTTTTTTAAGTACCACTTAGTGGTTTCACTATTCATCAAAACTGAAGTTTTCCAGAAAAATACCAAATATTCTCCCTAAGCTATATTTGATATTCCGAATTCAAAAATGATGCCTATTTTAAAAAAATCAAAAAATATAAGTTAAATTAAGTAATTTAATAATTAATTCTCGTTGTCAAAACAAATAGCGTGTTTTTAAGAAACAATATCTATTAAAAGATTGACACTAGTTTAAGTCCAATTTCAAAGTGAAATTAATTCCAATGAACACTATTGGATAAAATGGTAAAATTATATTCTAATTTAACTTTAAAAACAATTCAAAAGATAATCTAATCATATAAATAAATTATATTAAAAAGTGGTTTTGAATTAAAATACAACATTTATCACTATTCATAAAAAAAATAACTTTTTCGGAAAAATACAAATACTTTACACAAAGTAAATTTTGATGGCCCGATTCTAATGACGAATTTTATTTTGTCAAATATAACATATTAAATTGTAAAAAAGTGGATTTAAAAGAGGTTCATCATCAAAATGTAGTTAATTGACCTTTTAAAGAATATTAGAAGGTTTACGCTTAAAATTGGATTCATTCGCATTTTTAATCCTCTAACATTTATTGTAAATAGTAAAAATATTTGACAAACATATATAATAATTTTGTAGTTAGTTCTTCTCATTCCTGCAATTACAATGGCTAGGCATTAACTACCATTTAAAATAATATTATTTTATTACTAGAGTGCAACGTAAGATTCCCCAGAAACTCATTGTTGTGTATTGGGCACGCCATTGAGCATAGTGTCCCCTTTAAAGTAATATTAATATTTTATTCACAAATATGGATAAATGTGAAAATTTCATATTCTTTATTTACCTGGGGTGTTACATCCTTCCCCCCTTTTGGGAATTGCATCTTCACAATTTTAAAATTGGGCTTGGAAACTTCATTGAAAATCCCACATCGGAACAAGAGTCAGTAAAACATTCACTTTAAAATAACGAAAAGAGAAGTACAAAGGTCGCCCGAGTTATCCCATACTAGGATTCCATGTAGGAAAACATGGATATGGAGGAAAAAACAAAGGGACATGGTCTGAGGGAGAGTGATAGTAAACATGTCTAGGAGAAAGTTAACCATAAGAAGATCACAAACTTGTGATGGGTTAAACGGTATTCGATTCCCTAGTAGGAAACGTTAACAGACAAAATTTTTGTTTTAAGTTATTATTCATTGAGGAATTTATTTTTGAGATTAACTAAATCATAATGAAACATACTTACTTGTCACGTAGACTTTCAACTTTTACTAGATTCCTTAATCAAACTCATATTTTCTCCAAAAGACGAGTGTTTAGGAAGACTTGTTCGCGTTAAGAGTACTATAATCAACTTCTTGAGAATCACCTAATATACAAAAGAGAACTATATATTTCCCATGTCTTTTGACAAAATCCAAAACCAAAATTGTTAGTATGATATCACATAGTCCACAAAAGTATAATCTTTTATAAAATGAGAATCTATTCTTAATCTCGAAAATTTGTCCAAAAAAACCCAAAGTTCAATGAAGACCATTTGATAAACAATTATCCATAAAATTATTCAAAGTAAACCAAACTAATATTGAAACCCAAATATTTTAAGGATTTAATCACATAGTCTTCCAAGGTATAAATTAACTTTTATCTCCAAATAACATCAGTTGATCTTAAATTCTCATATTGAAAAGTATTTAACCTAATCACACATCCTCGATGATAGGTTAATCATTTCCATAGATAACCCAAAATAAAATTACTCTTGATTCTTAAAATCATCTAACTAAAAAAACTAGTCAAACTAACCAGGTACTTCACTTTGTCCAGTGGTAGGCGATAAATACCAGTCGCATTTTGGTTGTGGGTTCGATTACCGCAGCTTTGTCCGACGCGACGGGTTGTCACACGGTCTACGTGTTGTCCTTTTTCAAAAACTATATAATTCGTAAAACATTCCCCAAAACGAGATAAAATATTCAAAAATAATCATAACATATTTTAACATCATGTTTATCTCATGCCTTTCATTTTCCATCATAATATATAATAACCCATAATTACCTCAAAAGTATGGATCATATGAACCCTAATGGTTACCTTTATAATTATTACCTGAATTTCCACATCGATTGGTCATCTCGTACATGATGCATTACAGAACATAAAAAGGTACAAGTGGTTTATCATGACTTCTCGATATTTGGTTTAGAACAACCACGAGTTTCCTTATTGAATTCCCCATTTCATCCAGTCTCTTAATCAGAGAACCACCATAGTTTCCTTCAAACCTATTGTCACTTTGGTGCCTGTTAGATCCATCCATTCACTGAAAGTAGAAATGTCAGTGTGAGTATATCAACAAAACCATCATGTACTAAGGAGGAAGATAAACACTAAGATATACTTACTCATTCACTTTATCTAAAACTAGGACTCTATCTGAAATCCTAACCATTATGGTAATGTCACTTATGCCTAGAGAATACCCTAACCTCTAATGTTATCTAAACAGACCTCTGATACCAACTATAAGTCTCTGGCCTTAAACCTTGCTTAATATTTAATTAAATTAATAACTCACATTGAGGATCTTTTCAGGTTTATAGTTTTAGAGAATTATATCATAAATCATGAATTACATTCCACATTTAAACAAAGTGGTTACATAAAATAGAGTATTCGTTTTTTCCCATCAACGAAAACATATTTAAAATAAAACATTGATTCTTTCTTGAAACATCCTTGGCACTATCATCATATTTGCACCTTTCCCTTTTCCTATGAAAAACATTTCAAAAACTTGCGATGAGCATAAAAATCTTAGTAAGGGATATAAAAGTATGAAAAAAAAACAATAGTCCATGTATGAAATCATACTTTACTCATAAAACATAATCATTTTAATATACCTCATCAAATCCTGAATAAATAATAGAAATTTTAATGCATAAAGGTAACTTGAGGCATTCATAACATTCTTATGTAGGAAGTAACCCTCTTGGTTACATTTGAAATACTCATCACAGTATATTCCCTAAATCTCTTCGGATAAACCTTAACATTTAACTCCTTCGCGTTACCCAAGGCATTAGAGAGCTATATCGGGCTCACCCGCCCTTAGTTTATCACAGAACCACCTGTCTTCATAACAATTCCCAAGAACCATAACATAATCACAGCACATAACCAAACCATAAATGAAAAATAACATTCCCACATTGCAATAACAATATAATATTTTAATATATTGAAATAATGAATCCATTCTAAAAAACCATTTTCAAAACCATTTAAAACATTTAATAAAGATATTTTTAAATCAAAGTGTCTCATACCACATTAAAGCTTTTAAAATTTTAAATCATTAATATCCATATAAATAAATCCTTAAAACCATTTTTCAAACATGGATATTAATGGGAAATATTTATAAGAATAAATCATTAAAACATTTAAAACGATATTTTAGTTAAAGGGTTTTTAACAAAATGAGAGACACTTGAATACAATAATTGAGGAATAACATTTACTCAAAAATTTATAATATCATGAGAATAAATGGATTCATGATATAATATTCCAAAGGACATTATATACACCATATAAGAGTGAATTGGTGTATAAAAACAATGAAGTCTCAATGGAAATGTAAATTGAGATGAAATCCATTATAAAGATGGTATCCTTAAATTAAGGATAAATCAATCTCATAATTATGTGTGACAAATATAAATACACCCAATATAAGGGGATATTAAGTGTAAAATAATCAATTTTCATTCACACATATTCAAAGGATGACATATTCAATAACTACATGTTGAACCCAAAGAAATTGAAATTGGGTTAAGAAGTTCCCTTGACAGCCTAACGGCGTCACATCAAATTTTAGAAAAAGAGTTGATGAGAGAGATAAAGGGTATATCCTCACTTGGAAATATAATTTATGGAAATAATGATATATAAGAACATATCCACACATAATAAGATGAAAATTAAAATACATAACAAAAGAAGTCTTTTAAAAAGAGGAGGGTGAAAGGTTCCCTTACCGATTTGGGTAACTTCCGAAACGTACACCCCATGAAAGAAGGACTATAATAAATTGATGCAAATACTAATAAACAAAATTATGTTACACAAAGAGTAGAATACTGGATAGTACATACACCACTCGAAATTAAATATTGGCAAATGTAGCATGAATCTCACGAAAACACAAAGTGAGATAAAAAGCCCCTTACGAAATTTCGGCAGCTTAACGGTGCAAATTAAAACTTCCAAAATGGATTGATGAGAGAAAATAGGGTCTCTAATCATATGAAAATAAAAATTACAGTAATATTAATATAAAATAACATCCCAATCATAAGAAATATGAGCTTAAAAGGAATGACATAAAAGAGTGTACTTAAAAAGAAACAGAGGGGTAGGATCCCTTACCTCGTGTCCGAGATGACACGATCGTTCTTTAATCTCTTGAATAATAAAAATTGGTCAATTTATAATTTACTAATGACCTACTTTAAATATTATTATTCATTTAATATCATATATTATAATTTTATAATAATTGGTTAATAAAGTGAGTTCATATCAGACGTTTTTGTCGATGTTCGGTACATGAGTAAAAATCGAACTTGTTGGAAAAGAATTTTCCATGTAGTTATAGGTACATCATATCCAGAATAGTATTTATGTTTTAAATAGCATATATATCCAGTATATATTAATTTTATAACATTCCATAGCATTTGGAGATAAAAAAATTAAAAGCACCGTTCATGGGGACGGTAGGCTGTACGTACGCATGAACGCTACTTTCATTTTTCGTCATATTAATGGAATTAAAAAAATGAGAGATATATATATTATAATTCCAGAATTATATCCATCATTTATATTTAATATATTAAATATATATTCATTATATATATGTACTTATAATAGTACATAACATTTGGAGATAAGAAATGAAATGTACATTTCATGGAGACGGTAAGCCATACGTACGCATGAACGCTACTTTCATATTTTTTTTTCTTGGATTCAATGTAATTAAATAATAATGATATAAAGGTATATTATAATTCCAGTAGGATATCATATGAAATATCATAAATTCCATCCTTTATACGTCCCAAAAATGGCATTAATGAATCAAATCACTTTGAGGGGGCGGTAGTCCGCACTTCCTAAAATGAAGATATCGTGTTTACCAACAATGGAAACCATAATGGTATGCCATAAATTAAAAATACAGAAGCTTAAGGAAAACATAAACATATTATATATCATATATAAATATAGTGACATCTTAATGGCCACCTTTTAAGGTGTTAAAATAATATTGAACAATCATCGTTTCGTGAGGCAGTAATTCTCCATCCATAGAAACAGTATGTTCTTTAACCATTAGACGGAGGTGTGTAAAATTGTAGCTCTAATACTTCTTATAACAAAATCCTAGTATATTTACGATACTGGTATTGTTACAAAATAAATAAATAAAAATATTTTAGGGGTTTGGAGAAGAAAAATAAAACAAAAAGAACACAAGGGAAGACATTACCTTTAAATCGGGTAACTCTCTTTAATTTGAGATCAAAGGCTTTCTTGGAAAGGATTCTGTAACAGCCCAAGATTTTATAAAAAAATATTCTTTTTAATTTTATTAAAGTCTTGTGTTGTACGCTACACCAAAAGGAGCTTTCACAACACGCATCCTTGACTTGCCTTGCATTACATGAAATCACGACCTTCCTCGATAGCGTGTGTAATACGCAATACCGAGTTTCACTAAACAACGATATGCTATTAAAATATTATTAAAACTAGCCGTTATGAATAGTAATAACCACTTTTTAAAACTCTGTAAATCTTTTTTTTCAAAATGAACTTCATTTTTGGATTCGGAGTATCGAATTTAGCCTAAGGTGAAATTTTGGTACTTTTCGGATAACTTTCATATTCTGATGAATAGTGAAAATTACTAAATTATAATTAAAAACAATTTTTTTAATCGAAATAATTAATAGTGATAAATTATTAATTTGAGTGGTTTTAAAGTATATTTAGAATATATTTTTACAATTTAATACAATGTTGGTCATTGGATGTAATTTCACATTTAAACCAGACATAATCAAGTGTCAATCTTTTGATAGATATTGTTTCTTAAAAACACGCTATTTGTTTTAACAGCGGGATTTAATTATAAAATTAATTAATGCAAATTCTATGATATGAATTTGGTAAAATAGACTTCATTTTTGAATTCGGAATATGAAATATAGCTTAGGATGAAATTTTGGCATTGTTCTGAAAAACATCAATTTTTGATGAATAGTGAAACTACTAAGTGGTAGTTAAAAAAATTAATTTCTTCATAAATATTAATTTTACCGCTTCTGTGAATGGAATTTCAAAAATCCGAGAGACACGGTTGATGTCAGTAAGTAAAATGTGGTTCAATGAGATGAAAATAATTTTTGGTGAATAGTAACGTTTTACTTTTTTTTACCACGGTTAATAGTAAATAGGGTAACTAAGGGTAAATATGATATTACTATTACCCTAACACATGTCCTAATTCTATTGGATAAGTGTAATTCGACCAAAAACAACCTTATGAATATAATATGACCATTTAGGTCCACTTGGATTAGATGATGACATTTAATATTATATTATTTAATGAATAGTTAAAATAGTTAAAATCAAAGTTTAATAACTAAAACATTTTTAATATGGGGTTATACAAAAGATAAATTCGACTATAAATATTCATTAGAAATCTAAAAAGATTTCCTACATAATGATATTTTATTTATAATTTTTAGACTTTAAATAAATTAATTTATTTATGACACAACGATGATGCAGTAATTACCCTTTTAAGGAAATATTAACATAATTGATGTTATAAATACTCAAATGAATGTAATTTGAAACTTTTTATGAATTCCACTAATTTTATAGGTTACTATGAAATATTAGTGTTGATTTAATCAACTTGGTTCTAACATATAATTCTGTTATGACTTTCACAAAAATCATATATCAAATAGTGTCAAAATTGACACAAAATAGTTTTTAAATAAAATATTATATTATTAATTGTTATTTTATTCCTAAAAATCTAAGGTTCGGCCAAATGACTTAGATAAGGATATATATATTAATAATAAACAATTTGGGGTTTTTTTGGCATGTTATAGTAAGTGTATTAACCATATAGTGAAAGAAAACAAAAAGACACGGTAAAAGTTAAATTATTTAACTTAGAGTTAAATCTAATTGATAAGGTTAAAATAGTAACCTAAACTTGTCTAAATCCTATTGGTTGATAGGATTTCGACCCATACCCACTTTAGCTTCGAAATAAGACCCTTTGGAACCATTATAAACTGATTTTTACTTTAATATAAAATAATATTTTGAGATATTCCTAAGGTGCCCCTCTCCTCCCTTATAAAAGGACACCTCCTCTCCCTCCTCCTCACACCACTTTGAGCACTCAAGCTCGGCCAACCCCTGCCAAAATCTCTTCTCCACTTCCCTAGCAACATCATAGAGGTTCTGGTCTTCCTCAAAGACCAATTTTAGTTCCCTAAGAGGAGGTCTCCAAAAGGCGCTTCAAAGAAGAGGTAATTACCGTTACCAATTCTTTCATCTTTATTTCTTCTTCCACTTCTTCTTCTTAGGTTGTTTCATTATGATGTAATAACATAAGTATCACTCATATACTGATATGTTATTATAAGTATGAAACAACCCTATTTCACCATCTATCTATCCTACGGAAAAAGAAATCACCACGCGTACGTACGGAATACCGTCTCCAGGCCGTGGTGTAATCTATTTTCCACCACCACCTTACATGGATGGGTATAATGGTGTAAAGAATAACTATACATAGTTATTAAAACATCATATTGATTCTGATATATTGTATAATCCACTTTAATTCAATTCAATATTTATGGAAATGATATCATCGCTCGTGCGTACGTACGGACTACCGTCTCCACGACGCGATGAGATTCATTCTCCATGTTAACCATTTAAGAATGATTATAAAGTATATATAAGAAATAATAATGAAATATATGACATTATAAAGCTACTGGATTTATTTATATATATATGTATGTCATCTACTTACTTCCATTCAAGACAATAGGGAAAGGAAAACAGCGTTCATGCGTACGTACGGACTACCGTCTCCATGAACAGTGTTTTTCATTTCATTTATCTATCTATTATATATATATATATATATTGAATATATATGATATATAAATCATATTTTTTTTTTCTGGAAGTAAGTAAATCATGATATAAGTAATAATAATGTCAAGAACAACAAGTCAAAACACCTACGATAAAAGAAACGATTTTACCCAAACCGCTTCTTTAACATGGAATTTACAAAAGAACGGGTAATATAATGTCATAAGTGAACCATATATGATATCATAACAATGAATATGATTCTGTAATAAGTCAATGACATTATTTAAACCATTATACAGGAGCTTCGGACACGTACAAAGCAAATCGGACCTAAGGTAAGGGAAATATCACAATCTCATTTTTATCCGAGATTGTTTATTCGTAAATATTTATTGGGGTGTATTTTATCATCCACATCCATGTTTCATCAATATGTAATATTATTTCCATCCAACTACAATTTTTTAAATCCAATTTTACCCTTCGGTGAGTTTTTAGTAAAAAATATGAAAGGAATCTTTTGACGTTTTTCATACGAGGTGCTTTTTGACTTTTCCGACAAAAGTACGAAGAATGTTTTTTTTAACTTATACGGCATGAATGGATTTTTAAAACATTATTTCCAAGAAGCTTCCTTTACAAGTTTTCAAGTTTATTTTTAATCAACTTCTTTTATTTTAAAGTTGTATGACATGTTATGAAAGGAAAAAATGTTTTTGAAGAAGAAAGGATATTTTCCTCAAGAATGGAGTTCAAGTGATTTTCAAAATTATTTTCCATCTAAGATAATAAAAGGGTTCTGTTTTTATCCCTATTGTTACATGGATATTGATTATGTTGTGATGGAAACATTTTTATGAATTCCTTTATCTTATATGAATTGTTTTATGATGTCATGTTGTTTAAGAATCCCATTTTTATTACATGGGTTATGCGATGAATTATGATTTATGATTATGTGGCACACATAAGAAAGGATTCATTATAGGATGGGTGGGACCTATATCTCCCTCCAATGAATTGGGTAAAGATTTTATATCTCATGAGATAGACAGGGCTGGAACGGTAGGTTATACCGGTTCAGTGAAACAGGACTGAAACGAGGGTTACTCGATTCAGAAAGGGACTTTGTCCACTAAGATAGTCTTGGCAATTAGTCTTGACTAAAAAGAAATGATTCTCTATGATTATGTGTGTATGCCACAATGTTTCATGTTTTAAGTTATGATTATTGGGATTACTTTTTCACTGCCATGATTTACCCCATGATTATGAAATTATGCTCTCTTTTGCAGGGTATGATTTCCAAAATGTTATGTTCTTATGAATATGATGTGATTGATATTTATTTTGTTTACCCTTACTGAGCATTTGAGCTCACCCTTTTATGTTTTCTTTTCCCCAGGATATAAAGAAAGGTTTTAGGTAAAAAAAGGAAGATCTTTATGGGAGATTTTGAAGATCTTTCACCACGATTAGAAGATTATAGTCCGAGTTTCCAAAGACACTAAACTATTACGTTCCTTGTGTGTGTGTTTTTGTAATGTACTAAGTATTCCGCAAAAGTAATGTAATGTCAATGTACGTCAAGATATGGGTCTCTACAGTTGGTATCAGAAGAAAGGTTTAGTCAACCTTTGGAAACTAGGATGCGAAAACGTTAGTGAGATCCCTAGAGATATTTCTAAGGTATGTCTAGGGATGTATCTAAGGTTAAGTATACGTATAGGTTATAGTCCTAGAATTGCTCTAACGATCTTAGAATTTAACCTAAGATGTTAGATATTGAGGGTACTACCCCTTTATTATGTTGTTTTCCCTAGCATGATTTTTGCCTCTCACACTATTCTTTTGGGGTTTTAGACGATGGCTGGAACCCGAAGGAACCGAGTTGATAAATGCAATGGACAATGCAATGATTGTCCCCCTGAGCAACCAAACGATATGGGAGCTGGAATGCAAAATCTTGTAGCCATGCTCACACAACTTTCTCAAGCTATGAATCATGCAGGACTTCCAAACGAGCAAAGGAAGGAGCAACATTCTGTTGAATCCTTCGTGAGGCAGCGTCCGCCTTCTTTCAGTGGGTCTACTGATCCATTAGTTGCTGAACAATGGATTAGTACTACTGAAAAGATATTTTCAGTTCTTCAATGTTCTGAACATGATAAAGTCATCTTAGCAGTATATCGTTTGGAAGGTGAAGCTGATCAATGGTGGAATCTTATCAAGAATACGAGGCAAAGAGATGAAATTGATTCCATGGAATGGGACGAGTTCAAGAACTTGTTTTTCAGTAAGTACTTCCCTCGTATTCTTAGAACGAAGATGGAGAAGGATTTTCTTGAACTAAAGCAAAAGGATGATGAATCTGTTGGTATATACGAAGCGAATTTTACAAGACTTGCAAGGTATGCATCTGGCATTATCATCCAACCTGAAAGTAAAGTTGATCGATTTTTCAGTGGCTTAAAACCAAGTCTTCGAAGGGCATTAGCTATAAGAGACTTCAGTAGCTATGAAGAAATTGTACGTTGTTCTATCAAGGTAGAAATGGAAGTTGGTGTTACATATCCATCTCATGGTTTTGACCAGAAACAAAAGATGGAGTTCAAGGAGAAATCTCAGAATAATGGTGAAAAGAAGATGAATGTTTCCTTATGCACAAAGTGTGGAAAGAAGCATGGTGGAGATTGTCTTAAAGGGACTAGAAAATGTTTTAAGTGTGGAAAAGAAGGTCATCGAGCAGTTGAGTGTCGAAGTAATGGAAAAAGGGATTCTAATGAAGTGAATAAAGCAAACACTGTAGAGAATGCACAACCAACACTTCAATGCTTCAAGTGCAAGGAGATGGGACATTATGCCAATAAATGCCCTAATCCAAGGGTTAGTGATGATCGACATGAACAACCTCTTAAGGCAAAGGACAAAGGGAAGTCACATGCGATCACTATTGGAAATGTTGAATATGACAACGATGTGGTGGAATGATTAAGTGTTTATGTAATGGGATTCCAAAATAATGTTGTATCTTGGAATATTGGAATATTTATGTATTGGTCTAATGTGGTATTCAAAGTGATTGAGATATTATGCGCATAATGAAGGGAAAACGAGAAAATGAAATGTTTAACAGTATTCATGAGCTCATGATTGATATAAGGACTAAGTGATATCATGGTTTGAGAATATAGAATTTTGAGGATTTTGGTATGTGGAAAGTGTTAACTTTTAACTGCATTCATGTTTTCACTATGGTTCAATGGGTATTCAAAAGAATACATGATTAAGGACTTTGAATGTTTGGAATGTGACCAACAGAACATATCTTATGATATATGGGGATCAACGATGGTATTAAATCTCTGGTAATCGTTTTCACTATGTTATGAGAATGGACTGCAGTATTATGGATAGGACTAAAGATTGGAATGGATTATGTTGGACATAAGTTAGTATTGTTTAAGGATAGAAGTTTTTTCGATATTATGGGATGTTATAGTAATATAGTTTTAGAAAAAGGACAACCTGCAGGACGGGCGACAGCCCATCGCTTCGGACAAGGCTGTGGGAATCGAACCCACAACCGAAGTGCAACTGGCCTTTATCGCCTACCACTGGCCTACAGGAAGTCCCTGTTTAGTAGAAACTAGTTTTATTATATTAAGCAGTATGATATATGAAGTATAAGTCCATTTTAGGAACCATATATGATTAATCTCACTATAGAATGACTTATGTATATTTAATAACTTTTGCTAACCTTTTGTTTGAGACAGATGGAATGAACAGTCATTCTATCACATGATCTGCTAACACTTCACGAATAACAAATTCAACTTCATTTATTTAAGAGATGAAGTGGAAATTGTTCAAGGCACGAACAACAGTGAGATTGTACCAAAATAAAGTAAGTATTTATTCTAATTCAAATTTTCAACTTTAGGGAAATGATCTTGAAAACCAAAAATGTTGTCCTAGTGATCTTATACCTGATGAATCAGATGGTACCTTATATCATCACAAATCTATGGATTTGTGATTACTGGCTTTTCCATAGCCATGTTCTCTACCACTCTCCATCAGAACATGATGGTTAGATTTCTCTTCCATATCCATATTTTCACCTATGTGGAAACCCAATGATTAGTTTATTTGGGTAACCGTTACGTTTCATACTTTTGTTTTTAAAGATTGGTTTTGATATTCCTTTTTACGATGTGGGTTTCTATTAAAGAAAATTTCTAATAGTAAACCATTTATAACCCTGACGAATTTCGAGGGCGAAATTCATTTTAAGGGGGGTAGAATGTAACAGCCCAAGATTTTATAAAAAAATATTCTTTTTAATTTTATTAAAGTCTTGTTTTGTACGCTACACCAAAAGGAGCTTGCACAACACGCATCCTTGACTTGCCTTGCATTACATGCAATCACGACCTTCCTCGATAGCGTGTGTAATACGCAATACCGAGTTTCACTAAACAACGATATGCTATTAAAATATTATTAAAACTAGCCGTTATGAATAGTAATAACCACTTTTTAAAACACTGTAAATCTTATTTTTCAAAATGAACTTCATTTTTGGATTCGGAGTATCGAATTTAGCCTAAGGTGAAATTTTGGTACTTTTCGGATAACTTTCATATTCTGATGAATAGTGAAAATTACTAAATTATAATTAAAAACAACTTTTTTAATCGAAATAATTAATAGTGATAAATTATTAATTTGAGTGGTTTTAAAGTATATTTAGAATATATTTTTACAATTTAATACAATGTTGGTCATTGGATGTAATTTCACATTTAAACCAGACATAATCAAGTGTCAATCTTTTGATAGATATTGTTTCTTAAAAACACGCTATTTGTTTTAACAGCGGGATTTAATTATAAAATTAATTAATGAAAATTCTATGATATTAATTTGGTAAAATAGACTTCATTTTTGAATTCGGAATATGAAATATAGCTTAGGATGAAATTTTGGCATTGTTCTGAAAAACATCAATTTTTGATGAATAGTGAAACTACTAAGTGGTAGTTAAAAAAAATTAATTTCTTCATAAATCTTAATTTTACCGCTTCTGTGAATGGAATTTCAAAAATCCTAGAGACACGGTTGATGTCAGTAAGTAAAATGTGGTTCAATGAGATGAAAACAATTTTTGGTGAATAGTAACGTTTTACTTTTTTTTACCACGGTTAATAGTAAATAGGGTAACTAAGGGTAAATATGATATTACTATTACCCTAACACATGTCCTAATTCTATTGGATAAGTGTAATTCGACCAAAAACAACCTTATGAATATAATATGACCATTTAGGTCCACTTGGATTAGATTATGACATTTAATATTATATTATTTAATGAATAGTTAAAATAGTTAAAATCAAAGTTTAATAACTAAAACATTTTTAATATGGGGTTATACATAAGATAAATTCGACTATAAATATTAATTAGAAAGCTAAAAAGATTTCCTACATAATGATATTTTATTTATAATTTTTAGACTTTAAATAAATTAATTTATTTATGACACAACGATGATGCAGTAATTACCCTTTTAAGGAAATATTAACATAATTGATGTTATAAATACTCAAATGAATGTAATTTGAGACTTTTTATGAATTACACTAATTTTATAGGTTACTATGAAATATTAGTGTTGATTTAATCAACTTGTTTCGAACATATAATTCTGTTATGACTTTCACAAAAATCATATATCAAATAGTGTCAAAATTGACACAAAATAGTTTTTAAATCAAATATTATATTATTAATTGTTATTTTATTCCTAAAAATCTAAGGTTTGGCCAAATGACTTAGATAAGGATATATATATTAATAATAAACAATTTGGGGTTTTTTTGGCATGTTATAGTAAGTTTATTAACCATATAGTGAAAGAAAACAAAAAGACACGGTAAAAGATAAATTATTTAACTTAGAGTTAAATCTAATTGATAAGGTTACAATAATAACCTAAACTTGTCTAAATCCTATTGGTTGATAGGATTTCGACCCATCCCCACTTTAGCTTCGAAATAAGACCCTTTGGAACCATAATAAACCGATTTTTACTTTAATATAAAATAATATTTTGAGATATTCCTAAGGTGCCCCTCTCCTCCCTTATAAAAGGACACCTCCTCCCCCTCCTCCTCACACCAATTTGAGCACTCAAGCTCGGCCAACCCCTGCCAAAATCTCTTCTCCACTTCCCTAGCAACATCATAGAGGTTCTGGTCTTCCTCAAAGACCAATTTTAGTTCCCTAAGAGGAGGTCTCCAAAAGGCGCTTCAAAGAAGAGGTAATTATCGTTACCAATTCTTTCATCTTTATTTCTTCTTCCACTTCTTCTTCTTAGGTTGTTTCATTATGAAGTAATAACATCAGTATCACTCATATACTGATATGTTATTATAAGTATGAAACAACCCTATTTCACCATCTATCTATCCTACGGAAAAAGAAATCACCACGCGCACGTACGGAATACCGTCTCCAGGCCGTGGTGTAATCTATTTTCCACCACCACCTTACATGGATGGGTATAATGGTGTAAAGAATAACTATACATAGTTATTAAAACATCATATTGATTCTGATATATTGTATAATCCCCTCCAATTCAATTCAATATTTATGGAAATGATATCATCGCTCGTGCGTACGTACGGACTACCGTCTCCACGACGCGATGAGATTCATTCTCCATGTTAACCATTTAAGAATGATTATAAAGTATATATAAGAAATAATAATGAAATATATGACATTATAAAGCTACTGGATTTATTTATATATATATGTATGTCATCTACTTACTTCCATTCAAGACAATAGGGAAAGGAAAACAGCGTTCATGCGTACGTACGGACTACCGTCTCCATGAACGGTGTTTTTCATTTCATTTATCTATCTATTATATATATATATATTGAATATATATGATATATAAATCATATTTTATATTCTGGAAGTAAGTAAATCATGATATAATTAATAATAATGTCAAGAACAACAAGTCAAAACACCTACGATAAAAGAAACGATTTTACCCAAACCGCTTCTTTAACATGGAATTTACAAAAGAACGGGTAATATAATGTCATAAGTGAACCATATATGATATCATAACAATGAATATGATTCTGTAATAAGTCAATGACATTATTTAAACCATTATACAGGAGCTTCGGACACGTACAAAGCAAATCGGACCTAAGGTAAGGGAAATATCACAATCTCATTTTTATCCGAGATTGTTTATTCGTAAATATTTACTGGGGTGTATTTTATCATCCACATCCATGTTTCATCAATATGTAATATTATTTCCATCCAACTACAATTTTTTAAATCCAATTTTACCCTTCGGTGAGTTTTTAGTAAAAAATATGAAAGTAATCTTTTGACGTTTTTCATACGAGGTGCTTTTTGGCTTTTCCGACAAAAGTACGAAGAATGTTTTTTTTAACTTATACGGCATGAATGGATTTTTAAAACATTATTTCCAAGAAGCTTCCTTTACAAGTTTTCAAGTTTATTTTTAATCAAATTCTTTTATTTTAAAGTTGTATGACATGTTATGAAAGGAAAAAATGTTTTTGAAGAAGAAAGGATATTTTCCTCAAGAATGGAGTTCAAGTGATTTTCAAAATTATTTTCCATCTAAGATAATAAAAGGGTTCTGTTTTTATCCCTATTGTTACATGGATATTGATTATGTTGTGATGGAAACATTTTTATGAATTCCTTTATCTTATATGAATTGTTTTATGATGTCATGTTGTTTAAGAATCCCATTTTTATTACATGGGTTATGCGATGAATTATGATTTATGATTATGTGGCACACATAAGAAAGGATTCATTATAAGATGGGTGGGACCTATATCTCCCTCCAATTCATTGGGTAAAGATTTTATATCTCATGAGATAGACAGGGCTGGAACGGTAGGTTATACCGGTTCAGTGAAACAGGACTGAAACGAGGGTTACTCGATTCAGAAAGGGACTTTGTCCACTAAGATAGTCTTGGCAATTAGTCTTGACTAACAAGAAATGATTCTCTATGATTATGTGTGTATGCCACAAAGTTTCATGTTTTAAGTTATGATTATTGGGATTACTTTTTCACTGCCATGATTTATCCCATGATTATGAAATTATGCTCTCTTTTGCAGGTTATGATTTCCAAAATGTTATGTTCTTATGAATATGATGTGATTGATATTTATTTTGTTTACCCTTACTGAGCATTTGAGCTCACCCTTTTAGGTTTTCTTTTCCCCAGGATATAAAGAAAGGTTTTAGGTAAAAAAAAGGAAGATCTTTATGGGAGATTTTGAAGATCTTTCACCACGATTAGAAGATTATAGTCCGAGTTTCCAAAGACACTAAACTATTACCTTCCTTGTGTGTGTGTTTTTGTAATGTACTAAGTATTCCGCAAAAGTAATGTAATGTCAATGTACGTCAAGATACGGGTCTCTACAGATTCTGCCCAAAGTGAGGCTTCAATGATTAATAGATAGATGTGGAGAGATTAAATGGGTAGGGTTTTTCTGATACAAAGGCTTTAGAGGTGTGTTTAAGGTGGTAGAGGTGGGGGCCTTTTAAAAGAGGAGAGGAGGGGCACTTTTGGAAAGTTATAAACTATTACATTATTATAAAATGATTTTCAGATTTAAAATGTCCCAAAAGGATATATTTCTTGTATAAGGTGATATGGTTTATAAATACACACATACAATAGGTTTTTGACAAGTGTAAGACTTATATTTCACCCTATCTTCTCATTTTATTTAAATAGTTCATTTATGAGGTAATCACTGTATCATCACGGTGTCATAAATAAATTAATTTATTTAATGTCAAAAAATTATAAAAAAAATATCATGATGTAGGAAATCGTTTTATCTTTCTAATTAATATTTATAGTTAAAAATATGTCTTGTATAACCCCATCTAAAAATTTTTTTAGTAAAACAACACATGTTTATGACATTTTAATTTTAACTTTAAATAAAAAGGTATTAATGTCATCTTCCAACCAAAGTGGCTCCATGAGATCCCCAAGTTAACCCATGGATTGTATTGGTCGGCCTTGAATCATCCAATAACGGTAGGACATGTGTCTAGGTAATTTTATATTAATAGAACATTATTTTTACCTTAAACTACACTAATTACATCTAATCGCGATTAAAACTTAAAAGTTACTATTCAACAAAAAATTATTTTAATCCCATTGAACCACATTTTACTTCATAATAACAACAATTTATTTCTAATTTTTTAAATTCAAAACACAGAGGTGGTAAATTTTAATTTAAAAGAAAAATCAGTTTTTTAAGTACCACTTAGTGGTTTCACAATTCATCAAAACTGAAGTTTTCCAGAAAAATACCAAAAATTCACCCTAACATATATTTGATATTCCGAATTAAAAAATGATGTCTATTTTACAAAATTCAAAACATATAAGTTACATTAATTAATTTAATAATTAATTCCCGCTGTCAAAACAAATATCGTGTTTTTAAGAAATAATATCTATAAAAAGATTGACACTAGTTTAAGTCCAATTTCAAAGTGAAATTAATTCCAATGACCACTATTGGATTAAATGAAAAAAAAATATTCCAATTTAACTTTAAAAGCAATTCAAAAGATAATCTAATCATATAAATAAATTAGATTAAAAAGAGGTTTTTAATTAAAATACAACATTTATCATTATTCATTAAAAAATGAACTTTTTCAGAAAAATACCAAAAATTTACACAAAGTAAATTTTGATGTCCCGATTCTAAAGAAGAATTTTATTTTGTCATATATAACACATAAAATTGTCAAAAATTGGACTTAAAAGTGGTTCTTCATCAAAATGCGGTTAATCGACCTTTTAAAGAATATTAGAATGTTTACGCTTAAAATTGGATTCATTTACATTTTTAATCCTCTAACATTTATTGTAAAAAGTAAAAATATTTGAAAAACATATATAATCATTTTGTATTTAGTTCTTCTCATTCTCGCCATTACAACGGCTCGGCGTTAACTACTATTTAAAATAATATTATTTTATTATTAGAGTGCAATGTAAGATTCCCAAGAAACTCGTTGTTGCGTATTGGGTACGCCATCGAGCATAGAATCCCCTTTAAAGTAATATAAATATTTTATTCACAAATATGTATAAATGTGAAAATTTCATATTCCTTATTTACCTGGGGTGTTACATGTAGTGATCTGGAAGAGCTCAAAGAAAAGTGTGGTGGCAGATTCTACAGTGGAGTCTGAGTATATCGCAGATTCTGAGGTAGCTAAAGAAGCAGTATGGATATGAAGCTTCATCTAGGCGCTGGATGTAGTTACGAGAATTAAAGATCATATCACACTCTATTGTGATAATAATGCAGCGGTGGAACTTGCTAAATATCCATGGTCACATCAGCGGACAAAGAACATACTTCGGAATTATCATCTCTTGAGGGATTTTTCTCATAGATGTGAGGTTGCAGTGAGTAGTATTTCCACGGAAGACAATGTGGAGGACCCCTTGACTAAAGCCTTGACTCAGCAGAAACATGATCATCATGTGAGGTCTAGTGTACTAAAATTCATAGGCTGTTGGCTCTAGTCCAAGTGAGAGTTTGTAAGGGTTGGTGTCCTGAGAACAAACTATTTTTTACTTTGATTACATGAATGTTAACTTATTATATATTTTTCATTGTTCTTCATGACTATAATATAATTATAATGTCCTGGAATATTTGTTACATTGATAAGTTCATGGAAGATCTTCATTGTGATGAGAACCTTGAAATGCTATAACAATATTCTTAAATAAAGTTCTACGGTGGATGACATACAATGATATGACAAATAGTATATAAACTGTCATGTGCGAGTACTCGTAAGAAGACGAGACTTTCTCTCATGGAGTTCGCACATGGTAATCTACAAGATGGGAGATTATGAGAACATACCTGCCAGTAGCAATTCCACATATCTTGGTGTCATCATACATTGCTGTCTACGAGCGTGGGTAATGGTCCTTAGACTAGATGATTAGAATTAACTCATGTTAGGACTCGCGCACTTAGATTTACTGACGAAAACCGTCATGCAGACAGTTGGTGGGATGTAGGGTACGTTGGGTGCGTCAAGAGTGACATGTTGTTAATGGATAAGTCGAGGAAGGATTTTTCCCTTCCATTTATGGAAGTTGATATCTCTTCCCTTGGATTGAAATAGAACTGTCGCATTAAATTACTTGGACATGGTGTGAACGGCGAGTCTATTTCGTGTAATCAAAGAACGACAGATCAAGTATATAGGTTTATGACACTACCATGAAACCTACTTTATGAGATATCGAGACAAAGGTATTAAATTACACAATAAGTGTTCGTATGAGGTGATACGTCAATGAAGCTCTCTTGGGTGCCTTGACCCATTGCTAGACAGTGATCTTGGACTTTAGGCAATCTCACCTAATGACAACGAGAAAAAAGCCTAGAGGGTCACACACTAAGTGTATTCAAGTATCTCAAGTAGAATAAAGATTATTCTCGTATGTGGTTCAATAATTATTCAAGGAAGCCTAGATCATTTTAATGATTGGAGGAAGAAGGAAATTAAAAACCAGATATACATGTCATGTAATAAAGATCACACGTCGTGTAGTTTTTCATGGAAAACAAGTACATGTCGTGTATTAATTATTACACGCCATGTAGTTTTATTTATGGAAAGGAAATGAATAAATGAAAACAAGATATACATGAAGTGTACATTTAATGTACACGCCGTGTAGTTTCAATGAAAAACAAGTACACACTGTGTATCTATTAATAAATGCCATGTAGTTTTTCCAGTCAGTATTTTGAGGATATAATATTGGTTTAAATGGTATTTATTATAATCAGTGTGGGCGCATGTCAAGGAATAATTATTCGAAATGTGGTTTTAAATAAGATTCAATTAAATAAATAAAACGTGTAACGCGTTTATTTATTGTCATAACTCTACTACCTCAAACCTGATTATAAATATCCTCACAAACCCAACTCTTTTCCGACACACAAGAGAATCGTTGTACACAACAACTCTGGAGAATTATTTCATGGCCAAAAGAACCTCTTCCTCCAAGAACACTCTCAAGACCGAGAGAGATCCTATTCCCTCAGATAATCATGATCTAAGGTAGACAACTAAAGCAAAGGTTTCTCTACATTAGCACCCGAAGACTCTTTTGGTGACGTCCTGACATACGAGGTACATGTGTGGATCACCACTATATGAAGTCTACACATGGCTTCTGTGACACAACGACAAATCACATTGGAACGTGATGAAGAACATCAAAGAAGAAAGAACACCCAAAATGTATTTTATTTCGATTGATTAAATTAATTATAATCAACCTCTAACGATCCTACTTTGTGGTTCCGGGATTTTCCTTTTCTTTGTCCATTTCTGTGATTCTATCCATGGAGACTGGTGTTTATCATCGTATTGATCCCAGATAGTTCATTTTTAATGACAAAAATCCATGTGGGCACATCCACCCACGTGCTTCCACTGCACCCGGAACCTTCACATAATTCATTTTTACTGTGTAGAAATTGACTTCAATTCAATCTAACACATGATGTGGTCAGTATGACTCAATGTACATGTTTTCAATATAAATGTCATTTTACTTTAGATAAGAATCACGTAGCCAACACTGAAAAAATGAGATTAAAGTTTTTAAAACTCTAGTAAAATAATTCAAAATTAATTTTTTACAAGTTGAAATTGACCTCACATCAATCTGACACATGATGTGGGTAGTATGAAATGAAGTGTATGTTCTCAATATAATAGTGACATTTTAGTTTAAACACCTATCATATTATCTAAATGAAGCAAATGAACACATTTTTTTTAATTTATAAAAATATTCCATAGATTATTTTTTATGTATAAGAATTGACCGCACATCAATCCAACACAGGATGTGTTCAGTATGACTCAAAGTGCGTGTTTTCAATGTATAAATGACATTTTCGTTTAAAACGCCTGTCATATTCTCAAAACCCAATAAACAATCTCTATAACTTTCAAACTTCATAAAAATGATCTATAAATCATTTTTGATGTATAGTAATTGACCAAACATCAATATGAGACTTGTTGTGGTCAGTATGACTTGACGTGCTTGTTTTCAATATAAGTATCATTTTACTTTAAAAGGTTCATCACATAGACACAATTGATAAAATGATCTCAGATTATTTTTAAACTTTAGGAAAATGATCCAAAATTTATTTGTGGTGTCTAGGAATTTATTGAACATAAATTTGACACATGATGAGATTATATCAATTGGAAGTCTTTTTTTTAATATAAAAGTGTCATTTTGGTTTAAAACATGCATCACAAATACAAAACACATAAAAAAACATCGGATTATTTTTTAAAATTAGGAAAATGATCCATAATTAAATTGTGAGATTTATAAACCAGCCTCACATGAATCTTTCACAGGATGTGGCTGGGCTAACTTGAAGTTCGTGTTTTCAATATAGAAGTTTCATTTTATTTTAAAATGCTATCATATTTTCACGAATAATAAAATGAGATCAAATTGTTTTCAGAAATTAGGAAAATGATTCATAATTCATTTTCTACATGTAGGTATCAACTGCACATCAATCTATCACATAATGTGGTTATTCTGACTTGAAGTGAATTTTTTCAATATAGAAGTCTCATTTTAGTCTAAAAGACCTTTCACATTTTCAAAACCAAGAAAAAATATTATATTTTTTTAAATTTTAAAAAATTTAAAAAAATTACCCATAATTCATTTTTAATGTGTAGGAATTAACCACACATCAATCTGACTCATGATGTGGTTAGAATGACTCAAATTTCATGTTTTCAATATAAGATTCATTTTACTTTAAAACTCATGACACATAGCTAAAACTAAGAAAATGATCTTCTATTAATTTCAAACATTAGAAAAATAATCCATAATTAGTTTTTGACATGTAAGAATTGATTGCACGTCAATATGACACACGATGTGGTTGGCATAAATGAAATAATTTACATTAAATATGAAAGTGTCATTTTAGTTTAAAATATATACCACGTAGATAAAACCAAGAAAACAAGCTCCTATTGTTTTCCAAATTTATGAAAATAACGCATAATTCATTTGTGATTTTTTATAATAAATCACACATCAATCCAACACACGATGTGGGAAGTATGATTCAAAGTGTGTGTTTTCAATATATATTCCATTTTTGTTTAAAATTCCCGTCATATTTTAAAAATTTAGAAAATGAGTTCATATTATTTTCAAAATTTAGTAAAATGATCAGTAATTCATTTGGTACATGAAAAAATTGACCACAAATTAATCTGACACACGATGTGGTCAGTATGAATTTTAGTGTAAGTTCTCAATATAGAAATTTCATTTTAGTTTAATGACATAATTATTAACAACTAGTTAAGTAATTAAGATAATTAATAACGGATAATATCGTTAATATATTCAGAAATTAACAATATAGTTTATAAATATATATTATTAATTAACAATGTAATTATAAATTCATAATATAATTAATAGTTAATAGTACAATTAATAGTTAATATAAAACCAACAATATAATAATTAATAATATATTTAATAGCATAACTAATAATATCATTAAAATATTCTATAATTAACAATATAATTTATCATATGTGGATTATATAACATTAAAATTATAATTTTATTTGTATTTTTACAAAAATAAACATTGGTTTTATTGTAGGGGAAATATTTCTCACAAAGGTTGACTATTCGAAAAAATAATACAAGAGTTTTGATTTTGTATATGGGTTTGTAATTCTTTTGATTTATTATAAATATTAACTCAATGTAAATATTTTTTATAAAAAAATTAATTAAAATAACAGTGAAATGTAATATTATTATTCCAATATGGTTTTCTATATATTTTTTTCCAATCTATTTATGTTTTCTAATTTGGTTTTTTGTTATGGGGATACTGCAATTCTATATCTTTGTAGAAGTTTCTATAACTTTTATTAATGCTAGTGTAGCACTGATAAAGTTCACCTTTATCATATCTAGGGAATGAACTAATAATGGATCCCTTTATTAGTGCTAAAATAGAATCACTAATAATGGTCATAATTATTAGTGCTTTTGTTTTTGTGTTGAAAATGGGTTCTTTTATTATCTCATTCCCAAGTGTTGATAAAGTATGATCACTTTAAATGTTCCTTAACATGTTAGTGTAAAAATGTTCTGAAAAACCCATTTTTTAATTCTTAAAAAGTCCTTTTATGTAGTAGTGATTTTTTATTAAGATTTCTTAAACTTCCATTTTCATTCTTTCAATTTATTTGTGTATAAAATATATAAAAACACAGTTTTTTCTTTATATGTTTTATTTTCAATAGTTCTCATACCATTTTGTTATTATTGTTTTTAATGATATAGTTTTCTTATTTTTTTGTAAGAGTATATTTATATTTTTTTCCAAATTTTTATTATATATATATATATGGTTATAAAAATTGTGTTCTCTTGAGCCATAAAAGAGACAATTAAGTCCTCTAAACTTGACTCCACCCAATGAAATTGGTATTACGAACCAAAAGTAAATATATAAAAAAATTCATGAAATGTTATACAATATACCAAATTCCCATATATAAGTGGCATGAAAACCAAAATAAAAGATTCATGATATTCCTCAAAATAAATAAAAAATTTGATTCCTAACAGCTCAGTGTGTTCGAGCTAAGTGCATCTAATACCTCCTTCAACATGATCCAAATAGACTAAAAAAATCTATAAATAATTGGGTTGAGTATAAAAATACTTTTTATGTTCCTCCATTAACTATTATAAAATAGAGTTTTAACAACCAGTAAAAACATTCCCCAAATAACATGAGAAATTGACTAGAAATCACTTTTAGTAGTCATAGCTAATGGAGATAAAAAAATTTATTTTCCATACCCCTTAAAAAGGCTTATTGGAATGGCCTACCAACCTCCCCCTCAAAGTGGTGGATCACATCCAATTACCCATTTTTATTATGATGGTCCATTAAGTCTTAAACACTTAAACCTAGAGGATATAAAAATAGGGTCTGAATTATTTATAAATAGGGATCAATGAGACTTTTTGAATTGTTTCATGAGATCTAATAGTGCATGTGATAGTATCTGATAATGTTTCTATTATATCACTCACAACATTTCCTACTACGGTACTTAAATATTCTCCATTATACATATGACATAAAAAAACTATACTAAAAACCACTAAAAAATTTAGAGGAATATATACAACCTAATGAAATTCTAAATATATATACTCTATCCCACATAAGTATATACAAAGGGCCATAACTAAAAACCATTGCTGAATAATAGGTTTTTAACATTGATTTTTTTTATTTTAATTTCAATTACAATTTGACCTTAACATTATTTATGTTGTAAATAAGGTTTTAAAATTGGTTATATAAAATAATGTTATAAGAGACTTTCAACATACGATATAATTATAAATGACATTGAAAGTATAAAACAAACTACTTATAGAAGGAATTTTTAAAATGTTTTTAATAACAACTTACATAAAAGTCCATCCATGACATCAGTTATCATAATAACCTTTGTTGTTGTTGTTGTGTTTCAATATGGATATTTGCGGGGTTACCACTCTACCATAAGATTGACTTTTTAATAATAATAATAATAATATATTTGAGTTATCTTAATAACTGATGTTATAAGATAGATTTTCACATCAGTTAATATAATGATATTAATTGTTGGAGGGATTACAAGCAATAAGAACACAAACTCCTTAGGCACGTAAAGGATTTTCTCTCATCCTTGCCAGCTAGGATATAAATACATCAAATGTACCAATTATTTATTAGGTAACAAGGACCAAATGGCCCTGTAAATGTTCTTTAGGACCTTTGAATTTTTTTACACACTAACATACCAAGTTCTAGTCATCCATCATCCACTGACTAACTGAACCCAACAACCACCATCACCCTCTTTCCCCCCATGAAATCATCCCATGGGTCATTTCCATTGTCCCTAATATATTAACCACATTATAATCATACCAATTTTAGAAAAAAAGTTGTTAAATAAACATACCCCATTATTATAAACAAAAAACAAAAGATACCAATGAAAACAACATACAATTTTTAAATAGAAAATCATTACAATATGTATTAAAAAAAAATTTACAAATATAATAAAAATATCAAAAATATTATAAAATACAAATAAAAATTAATCAAACTAGTAAAATAGTATATAAATAATATTTGAAAATGGTTAAGGTCATTTTAAGAATATGATTTGGTGTCATAAAAAAATACAAACATAAATAAAAATACCATAACATTAACAATACAACATATTGGGGTAAAATATAAAATTTATAATGATTATAATCATGTTAAAATATTTCATCATTAAATCTATGAATATCTCATAAATGAATCACAAAACATAATAACCAATTACAATGACTCCTTTTGGATGATGGCACTAAAATTTTTGAAATAATAATTTCAAAATATAGAACAATATAAAATATTAAAACACAAATCTTGTATTAACTAATATAAAATTTATACCTACACAGTCACATAATTATTTTTTTGACTTATTTTTTTAAATTTAAACCATGTGAAGTAATTTCATTGACTTGTTGGTTTTTGATATTATAAAAACATAAGTAATATTAAAATTCTAAAATTAAATAACTTATAGTATAATATATTTTACATTTACAACAAAACATTAAAGTTTTCATTAAATTTACCCAATATGAAGAATAACCAATAAGGTGTGCATTCACATGGGAAGAATATTCATTACAAAAACTTTCCTATAAAATAAAAAATTCCATCATGAATGAAAATACAATAAAAATTATTTTATTATTATATAAGTTTTATTACCTATCATGAAATGGATGGAAGAAACATTAGATATCTCCATTACTTAATATTTGAGATAGATATTCAATTTTACATTGTTGGAATAAATATTTCACATTCATTTAAATGTGTTCTAGAGAATTGAAACCATAAATGAATATCCTCTCATTTTAAATGAAAATCATTTGAATATTCATAATTATACATGTAATATGTGACATAAACTTTAAATTTTATTCAAATAATAAAATTAAAATTAAAATTAAAATTTCTTATATGTAACACAATTAAAATCATGTTTATTGTGAGTTAATATTTAAAAAAAATTCTATAAAATATTTCCTTAAATATATTTAATATATATTATCTACCACATTTACCAATACTCATCATAAATACATAATATTTATTTAATATAAAAGAGTATATTAATAAATTGGTACCACTTAGGAAAACAAAGGAGTATCTGAAGGTGTTATTTCCCAGTTCTATTATCTCTTTTGTATTGATTATTTATATTTTAGACACTTCTATAAAAGGTAAATCTAAGGAAATATTTCAATTAATTTGAAATAAATAATATAAAAAATGTAAATGCAACACATACCTCAACCATTAATTATTGAACAAGTCTATCCTATACTAAGTAAAAATTATACAGGTTTCTACCCAATTGTGGACACCTCCTCTACATTGACTTGATCCGTTTACATATATAATTAAATTAAATTAATCATAATTATATATTAAATACAAACCAAGGATCAAAAATTATAATGTATTTAGAAGAATAGGATCATAATAAGAAAACATGGAACTAGAATAAAAAACTTTTGTTAATCTCTATAAAGAGATCCTAACTCTCTCAGAAATCATAAAATAGCATAGGATAACCATGGGAATACATAGATAAAAGGAGGGAGCTAAAAATCCTAGTAAGGGAGAAAACATGGAAGTGATGCATCAGGCATGTGTCAGAAGGCATAACATGATAGCATAAAAGAAATAGATCATGAATAAACATATGGAAGCACAATATACAGAACATGGAATCATATGATTATGGAAATAATGGAATTTGGAAATTACATATTTCATGAAATAAACATGAGTCAAGGCTAACTACCAAGACTATATCACTTGGTGCACAAAGTCCCATAACTGATTAGCTTTACTCTATAATCCCATACATAATATATCATGAGACTAAAATATTACCCATTGCATTGAATCTCTATATGGGTTCACACATCATAACATTTACATGCATATGTGTGCCACATAAAGAGATAAAACATAAGGTTTACCCACATAAAGAAATGGGTTCCGTAATCATTTCATAAGGCATAACCAAAGGGATAATCCTAATGGTATCCATGAAATAAGGTATTAAATCATTATTTTAAATTAATAAGGTAAAAAATAATAGATCAGCAATAATTATGTCTAAATTAAGTGAAAACATTAAAAAGAGTGTCTAGGTAATAATAGAAATGTGCTACTTAAGCACGATTTAAGTGGAAATAATAAAGAGTCCTTAAAAGGATGAAGGAATAATTATTTTCATAAAACTAAAAATGAAATAAAATGTATTTTTTCATGATAAAATGAGTTAATTTGAAATATATTTTTTATTAAATTATTTTATGGAGTTTACTTAAAAATGGGTAAGAAATAGAGAAGTTCCCTTTAATCGGGTTTACTTATAGAAAGAAATTTTGATGAAATTGTCTAAAAATATATATTTCCCAAAAAAATTATGAATTGATTTATATATATATATATATTAATATATATATATATACCCAATATATAATAAGTATATAATAATAATAATTAATATATAACTTGAGGAAAAGATAGATAAAGAGTTACCCGAATGAAATATAGAAGTTTGGAGAGATACATTTACGTATGAATGTGTTATGAACATGCAATTAATATAATAGATAATAAAATTAGATTAATTAATTGATTAATTTATAACCTCTTTCATATATATTTTATTTTTTATAATTTTATTATGTTCATTTATGGCCATTTCAATGAGTTATAAAGTTTAATTTTGTCATTCCAATAGCATTTGTTTCACGATTTCTTGGTCGGTTAACTTGTGTATATTTATGGATTTTATTGTCAAATGGGGATAGTAATAAATAAGTTAAATTATATGGTATTAATGAATTTACATAAGTTTAAGTGGTACCATATATAATTTTTATTTCTGTTAAGAGGATTGTTTATTTGATAAAACATAAACGTTAAATGTTTAGTTTGTTTTGGTTGTTTTTTTATCCATTACAAACTAGATTAATTTTATTTAATATTATATATATATATTATTTTCAAAACCTGAAATTAATTATAATATAACTATTTAAATTTTATTTAGCTATAATAATACTTTTATGACCAGTATAAAAGTTGTAAATGAAAACAAAAAATCATTATCCGCAGAGCTGGTTAACCGCCATAATTTGGACAATGGTTTCATTTCTTTGAATAAGAGGTGATGAGAAAAGGGGTGGATATAAGATATACCATTATAAACAGAATATTATAGTATATTAGTGTTACTTGTGTTATTATTATTTGATGTATGAAGAAGGTGAGGACATGGTATAAGAAGAAAAGAAATTAAGAGAGGTGGTTCGAGAAAGTTACCTCTTGAATATCATCTCCTTGAAGAACACCTTAAGGAATGTGGAATTGGTCTTTTGGTGAGAGAAATAGAAATTTTACCTTTTTATAGTAGTGAGGTGAGTTTTTTTATAGGGTTTTAAATCATTAAGTCTTATATGGTGTGAGGATAAGGGGTGGTGAGGGGTGGTATTTATAGGGGGAAGAGGGGTGTTTTTAATTATCATATTTGTTAGTTTATTACTTTTGGATCGAGACAATCAATAGTGTTGATTCTTATGAATATATAAATTAATTAGTTCTTGTTTATTTGAACTAATGGGTTTTAAATCGTGAATGACTCAAAATTTATGTATTTGAATTATAATGTTAAATATCGTACATTATCGTATTTCACTATTCACCAAAAATTCAACTATTTTAGGAAATTAAAAAAAATTAACCAAAACCATTTTTCAATATGTAGATGTAAAAAATGAAATCCATTTTATCAAAATAATTATATATATATGGTAAATTTATTTTTTAATTAAAATCATAATTTATTCGAAAAATACATATTTTAATATTATACTTGATTTTATGGCCCCATTGAAAAATTAATTATAGTCTCATAAAATTATATAATAACAACAACAAAACTTATTATTTATTTATGATAAATTTTTTTAAAATAAATTTTCTTTTAAATCATTATATTTATTATAAAATTAAAAATAAAATATTTACATTTTACAAAAATACCAAAACATAATTTATCATATCTAAAACATCTATAAACATGTAATATGATATAAATATATCATATTTAATTTTATAAGATACCTAAATATCATTTTAAATTTCCATATGTGAGGTTACTATTCTAACAGTTAGATTCCTATTCTTAATGGTCAGATTACTATTCCAATAGTTAGGTTACTATTCCAACAGTTAGATTATTATTCCAAATGTTAGATTTATTATGGCCATATGGGTTCTATACTTCCTATAAATACCTCTTATTCCATTCATTATTCATACACTTATATATTCTCTTGATGTTTACATAAACATTCATCTTCAAAATGAATATTTTATTATTAACATCATGTTTTATTTCTACAGCTTTGTTCACGAGTGCTGTTATTCTGGTGGATTAAGAATATCCAAATTATCCTATTTGTATCCTCTTATTTTCTCTTTATTGTCCCATTATAATATTTTGAATTCTTATTGGTTTCGTTTTTGAATAATTTATTATTCTTAATTTATATATATTTTTTTGGTTTCTCTATATGATGTGTGTGCTTATACCAAATGACATAATTATAAGAAGGGAATTTCTATTGATAAAATTCTCAGTCATTAAATTCTTCCTGCCTTTTGAAAAACTTCCCTAAAAATTTCATTTTATATACTAAGTTAAAAATAGCTGAGGGTACTTTTCCGTCATAACTTCCTCTGGTTCCCATGTCGCCTCCTTGTGCTTATGGTTTCACCATAATACTTTGACTAGTTGAGTTATCTTATTCCATAGAACTTTATCTCTACAATCCATGATATTCACTGATAGCTCTTAATAAGAGAGAGGCCATTTTTCAGATACACCACCTATGAATTTGGTAAATGTGAGGAATCTGGTATGTACTTCTTAAATGTGGATATGTGGAATACATAATATAATTAATACATGGTTGGTGGAAGAGATAGTCGGTATTCCAAAACTCTAATGTGATCAATAATTTTAGAGGGGATGATGTACCTGGGACTTAGATTTCCAATATTATAAAATATAATGACTCTATTCGATGGATATATGTAGAGGAATACCCTATCTCCAACCTCAAACTCCAAGTACCATTGATGATTGTTTGGCTAACTCTTCTGTCGACTTGGGGGAGCTCTGATGTATTGTAAAATAGTCCTATCCATTTTTACGATTTCATGGACCATTTTAGTCCCAATAGCTTGTATTCAACAAATTCATCCATGTATTATAGTTTTCTTCATCTTTTCCAAAAAGGTATTTATATGTATCTGTTTGGACGTTTGATTGGAAATTATTGTTGTAAGAGAACTCAACTAGAGAAAACTATTGGTCCCATCCTCCTTTAAATTCCATCGAGCATGCTCTCTACATTTCTTCCATTGTATGAATAGTCCACTCAGACTGGCCTTTATCTTACGGATGATAAGCTGTAATAAATTTTATCTAAGTGTTTAGAGAATTTTGGAGACTCTTCAAAAACTTGGAGGTGAATCTCGGATCTCAATCAGAAATAATCGATAATGGTACCTTATATAGCCTCACCACTTCTGTGATGTATATCCATGCAAGATGATCGAGTGAAAATTCTTCTTGAATTTATATGAAGTGAGAATTCCTTTTAATATGATCCCCAATAACCCATATATCATTACTTCCCATATAAATATTTGGAAGTCTAGTGACAAAGTACATTGTGATGTTTTCCCATTTCTATATACGCATAGGTAATTATTGCATCATACCCTTAGAATTTTTCCTTTTAGCCTTCACTTGCTGACATACCAAACACTTTGATGTATAATCAGTGATCTCTTTCTTCATATTATCCCACCAATAGTGCTCTCAGAAATTTCAATATATCATTTTTCTCCTTGTTGTGGATGGAGAAGGTTGATCTATATGTACCATTCAACAGATCTTTCTTTGTCTCAGGATTTTATGGTACACATAGTCATGACCCAAATCTTATGACTCATTCCTCATCAATTTTAAACTCTGCGTATTTCCCATTTATGATATATTCCTCCCTCTTCTACATTTTCAAATTATCTCTTTGAGTATCATGTTTATTCTCTAAAAGGTATGGTTGAACAATAATTTGAAAAATGGATGGTGATTTTACTTCTTTTATTATTCTCATGTTCGTTATATTCATGTCTAAGAATATTGGATCCTTATCAATTCTCATCATTGATAATGTTGTAGGATCCTTTATACTTAGATCATTTTCCACTTTATTTGGTTTACTAATATGGGAGTGTATTAAGAATTCGTAATCTGTGATGATATCTAACAATCTTCACTAGTACATATTAAGATCATTCTATGTGAATATATATTTGAGGCTCTTATGATCAGTATATATCTCACACTTCTCCCTATAGATTAAATGTTGCCAAATTTTCAATGAAACTATCATAGTCGCTAACTCCAAATCATGTGTAAGAAAGTTTTTCTCATTGAAATTTTAGCTTCCTTATGGCATAAGCTATCAATTTATCATTATGTATCAGTATACAACCTAAGACATTATTTGAAGCCTTATTGTATACCATGAAGCATTTCTCACTTGTGGGTAGTGTAAGTACGGGTGTAGTGATAAGCCTATTTTTCAATTCATTGAAGTAGTCATCACATTTCGCAGTCCGGAAAAACTTTAATCCATTCTAAGTAATCTTGGTAAATGGGATTGAAAATCATGTGAAGTTCCTAAAAAATATTGGGTAATACCCAACTAGTCAAAGGAAAACACTAATCTTCATTGCAGATGCTGGAATGGGAAACTCCTTAATTTCCTTTATCTTATAAGGGTCTACAACTATTCCTTTTCTTGTGATAACATGACCCCAGAATGGTACTTCCTCTACCCAGAAATCACATTTACTATAATTTTTTATAGTTTATTGCTTTGCAAATTCATTGGCACAATATTCAAATTCTCCTCATTATTATCCTTTCTCTTGGATTATATTAGAATATCATCAATAAATAATACCAAAAATATGTTGAGGTATTCTCTAAATACTCTATTCATTAATTATATGAATATTACTGGATAATTAGTGATTTCTAAGGGAATCACAATGAACTCATAGCGCCCATACCTCATTCGAAAGGCAGCCTTGGGAAGATATCACTTCTTGACCTTTAACTAGTGATATCCTTATCATCAGTTGAACATAGAAAAATATTTTTGCTTAGGTAGTGGATCGATAATGTCATTTATTCATTGAAGGGGATACTTTTTCTTTATCCTGATTTTCTTGAGCTTATGATAATAAACACAGAGTCACATTGATACATATTTCTTCTTGATAAATAGGAATGGTGGTCCCCATGGTGAAGCACTTAGGTATGTAAACCCCTTGTCCATATTCTCTTGTAACTCCTTCTTTAGTTCTTCGAACTTAATGGTGGACATACTGTATTGAGACTTTGATATGGGTAGAGATCTAGGAATGAGTTCAATTGATAACTCAACCTCTCGGTCAATAGGAATACCAAACAATTCTTTGGGTAACAAAACAATGTATTCCCTCATAATGTGCATGCCTTCAAGAATAATTCTCTCATTTGTCTCAATCATTTGAGCTAGATATTATAACGACCCTGCTCTTTATTACACATTTAAACCTGATTTATCACATAAAATTCACTTGATAAAACATAGAAGATCAATATTTCTAGTGTCTTTGGTTCTTATAAACATTACATAACAACATAGAACAAAAAACACACAATATTATCATTGAAAAACTCCTTTACATAACCACAACATTCCCTCGTACTTAGTATTGAATGGGATAACCTGAGGACATGCATAAAAAGGGTGAACTATAAAGCCTAGTAAGGGGTAAAGAAGGAATAACATGAATAATACAATACATTTTAGACAATAGTAATATCAATGTATCATAAGAGAAATATGAACATAAAGGCATGATAAATCATGACTATCATAACATGGAAATGTGGAAACAACACTTAACATGGTATTAGTATGAGCCAGGGTTCATTGCACATGGAGAATGAGTTAAACTTCATTTCACTTGAATTAGAATGATTAAATACTCATTGAGATTGAATTATCATGAGTAAACCATCATTTCACTTGACGTATCAGGACACTAATCTTTACCCAAAGCTTTAGAGAACTATCTGGGCGCACCCATCATAAACATTTCATTTCATGCATAAGTGCGCCACATGGTTCATACAATATGAAATCATTCATCATAATTTATTCCATGATAAAGGGATGTGTAATACATACATGAAGAATTATAATTAATATGTAAATGTGCATAAAGTTGAATACCCTTGATAGAGAAATCGGTATGATATTCACTACACAATGACATTGTCTTTGAAAATTGTGGTACAATTTCAGCAGTGTAATGGAGTGACATAAAAATTCATAAAAATGTTTAATCAGAGTGAAAGGGGTGTCTCGTCATATTTACATGAAATGGAAAGTAAGGGGTTCATATAGATACATGTCCCAACATATGTAATGGAATTTAGATTTGTAATACAAAAGAATTTCTTGAATGTAAATGAGGAGAAAGAAATCCCATACAGAATTTTGGCAGGGTAATAAGTGTACATGGTAGGCATTAATGAGAGATAAATGGGGTCTCTCATCATTAAAAAATAAATAGGTAAGTATGGGTGAGGTAAAAAATCATAACCCAACATTTATAATTGATAATACTAGGGCATAACAATATTGAGAAACTTGGATAAAATGAGAAAGGAAGGAATCCCTTACATGGAAGTGTGATCCCAAAGTCATGGGAGGGGCTTGATAGAGGATTATTGAGAGCTCTGAGTTCCTTTGTATGATTATAGAGAGATGAAGGTATGGTTTGGTCATGCTCTAAAGGCATTGAGTGAAAAGTAAGTGAGATTTTGGGTGGGTTTATATAGGAAAGGAGAGGGAGTTCTTTATTATTTAGGTTTGGGTCACCACACCTTAAACTAATCCAAACCACAAACCAGTCCATGGTTTTTTCAAAAGGGGGGTATAAAATGATATTTTATAATTCCAATGGTCTAACATCTTATAATAATATAGTATCTTATGTGGAGGTGAGACACACTCTCAAGGAAATCAATTTAAAAAGGTAAAATGTTTTATAATACTTGAAGGGTCCACTAAAGCACTGTAATATAAATAAATAAAAACGTAAATAAGATTATTTTAATGGTAAAGTATATATTTACTGATCATAATGTTTATATATTGGGTAATTATGATTTCATAAAACACATTATATATTTAAACAATATTTAATTTTTACCCAAAAATTTGACTGTCTCAGAAAATTGTGAGAAATTCACCTGTAGATAATATTGACATTCTAAATCCAAAAATATTATTCATTTTATCTAAATAATTTTCTAAATATTTGAATTTTTACTTTTAAAATGAAAACTGACATTTATAGAAAAATCATGGATTTTGAAAAAAATAGCTTTTAAACCTTAATAAAAATCACAATCGTATTCATAATAATTATATATTAATTTATGTTATATAAAATTTAATTTCGTAATAATATTTAATTAAAATATTATTTAATTACAAAATCCATTAATTCATCAAAATTAATTTCCTAATTTAATATTAACTAAAAATACAATTTGTGCTTTAAAAACTATTTACAACACAACAATAATAAAATGAATGTATATTCTTTATTATATACAAAAATAATGAACATAATCATAGTGCTAAGGTATTGTTACATAACCCCTTATAACACTCAGATAAGACCAAAGGGTAAGGTGTGTGATGGTGACAGACTCTTGGGGTGGCAGGTTTAATTTCGTTCAGATGGTAATCTCTATCAACTTCCAATTCTCCTATAGGCGGTTTCTCTTGAGCTTAACATATTAATGCTTGACTTGGTCTTGGTCAAGAGTGAAGCCCAATGATTCCACCTTTATTATGAGCTCCAACTAATGGTCCTCATATGAGGCCACCACTTCCTTTGTCTGAGTAAATTAGATTTGTTAAATCCCTATATTTATACTAATCATGTGATCACTATTAAACAACTATATTAGCAATGGTAACAATTATTAAACGTATTTTGAAATCAAAAAACATAAAACAAAGGATGTTCATATTTTATATAACCATTTTTCAAAATAAGACATTTAATTGCACCAAGAGGAATTTTCATTGATAAAATTTTGGGTCGTTACAATCTTCCTCCTTAAGAAATTTCTCCTTTGAAATTTTCTTTTCCCACCCCAAAATAGATGCGGATAACTCTGCTTCAAGTCTTCCTCTAGTTCCCACATTGCTTCTTCAAACTTGTGGTTTCACCACAACACCTTGATGAGGGGAATTATCTTATTTCATAGAAATTTTTCCCACAATATAAGATTTTCATTGGCTTCTCCTTGTAAGAAATATCATCCTCTAATTATACTAGCTCTGAAGAGGGTACTGGTAAAGGGTCTGGTATTTACTTCCTTAAGAGGGATACATGAAATACATCATGTACTTTTTCCATGGTAGGTGGAAGTACTAGTCAATAGGCCACAACCCTAACATGATCAAGAATCTCAAAGGGGATGATATACCTACAACCTAACATCACTTTCTTTCTTATCCTCAGGAACTTCTTCCACAAAGATATTCATAGAAATACCATGTCTCCAACTTTGAACTCAAGTTCTCGTCGACGGTTATTTTCATTACTATTCTATCGACTTGGGGTTTCCATGATATTATACAGATTATTTTTCACCTTCTCCACCATTTCTTCGACTATTTTAGGTCCTATCAACTTACGCTCATTGATTTCATCCCAACACGTCATTGTTCTGCACCTTTTCCTATAAAGGGATTTATATGGTTCCATTCAAATGGTTGAGTGGAAACTTTTATTGTAGGAGAATTCAATCAGTGGAAGTTGTTGGTTCCATCCTCCTTTGAATTCCATGGAATATGATCCTAACATATATTCTAGTGTTCGAATAGTTTTCTCAGACTGGCTATCATTTTGAGGATGATAGACTATACTGAAGTTTAGTTCAGTGCTAAGAGAATGTTGGATACATTTCCAGAACATTGAGGTGAATCTCAGAACACAATCGGATACAATAGATAGTGGTACTCCATGTAGCCTTACCACTTATTTGATGAAAATATGTGCAAGTTGATCTAATTAGAAGTCCTCTTGAATCATGATAATGTGATATGTCCTCATATGACGATCCAAAATGACCTATATAGGGTTGTTTCCTCTGGATGTCCTTGGACGTCTAGTGACAAAGTCAATGGTAATGTTCTCCCACTTCCATGTTAGTTTGGGTAGTGGTTGCATCATCCCATTATAATTTTTCCTCTCAACCATCAATTTCTGACATACCAGGCACTTTGATGTATATTCAGCAATATCAATTTTTATATTGTCTGACCAAAAGTTTTCTCAGATATCCTGATACATCTTTGTGCTCCCTAGGTGAATAGAGAAGGTTGAGTTATGTGCTACATTAAGAAGATCCTTCTTTATCTATGGATCATAGGATACATATAATCAAGACCCAAATATCACAAATTGATCCTTGTCAACCACGAACTCTAAGGATTTCCCATTTCTAATAGCTTCCACCCTTGTCTGAATTTCCACATCCTTTCTTTGAGCGTTTTCTATTTTATCCATGAGGGATTGTTGAAAAATCATTCGAGAAAGGATTGATGATGTTCCCCCCTTAATGATTCCCATGTCAATACTATTCAAATCTAAGAATATTGGATCCTTTTCAATTCTCATCATTGATAAAGATGCAGGATCATTTCTACTTAGAGCATTCACCACCTTGTTCGAATTACCGGGATAGAAGTGGATTGAGCAGTCATAATCCTTGATGAGCTCTATCCATATTTTTTGGTGCATATTAAGCTCTTTTTTTGAATATATATTTGAGGCTCTTTTGATTAGTATAATCTCAAACTTCTTCCCATGGAGATAATGCCTCCAGATTTTCAACGAAAATATCACAGTGGGAAACTTCAGATCATGCGTGGGATATTTTTGCACATGGATTTTCAGATACCTTGAGGCGTAGGCTATAACTTTATCCTTTTTCATTAGCACACATCCTAAACCCCTCTTTGAAGCATCATTGTACACCAAAAAATGTTTTCCACTTATTGGGAGTGTGAATACGAGCGTAGTAATAAGCCTCCTTTCAACTCCTTGAAGCTCTCTTTGCATTCATCACTCGAAGAAAACTTTACTCTTTTCCAAGTTTTCTCGGTAAGAGGGTTGGACAATCATGTGATATTTCTCGCTAATTGTAAATAATATCCAGCTAACCCTAGGAATCTAGGGATATCCGTTACCAATGTTTTCCTTGGCCATCCCTCAATTGTACCAATCTTAGAGGGATCCACAAATATCCCATTTCTAGTATGATATGACCCAAGATAGATACTTCCTTCTACCATAACTCACACTTTTTGTACTTTTCATAGAGATACTCCTTTTACAAGGCCTCTAGTATAGTTCTTAGATGCTCCTCATGTTTCTCCTTTGTTTTGGAGTATATTAGAATATCATCTATAAATACTACCACAAATTTGATGAGGTAATCTATAAAGATTCTATTCATTAAATCCATGAATATTGGTGGAGTATTATTGAGATTAAAATTCATTACTATGGATTTATAGTGCTCGTAACTTGTAAAAAAAGTAGTCTTGGGGATATCCTCCTTCTTCACCCTTAATTGGTAATTCCCCGACGAAAAATCCACCATAGAGAAATGTTGTGATCCACATAGCTGATCGAACAATTCATCAATTCAGGGTGGAGGATAATTTTTCATTATCGTGATTTTGTTTATATCATGATAATTAATGAAAAGGCACATTGACCCATCCTTCTTCTTGACAAAGAGGACTGGAGCACCCCATAGTGAAGCACATGGGCATATTGACCCTTTAACCATATTCTCCTGTAGTTGTTTATTCATCTCCTCAAGCTCCACAATAGTCATTCTATACGGAGTCTTGGATATTGGATACTCCCCAAGTATAAGTTCAATTGATAATTAAACATCTCTTCTAGGATGAAGACCATAAAATTCATTAGAAAACACTTCAGTGAATTCCCTCACAATAGGCATGTCTTTAAGTATGGTTGCATCCTTAGACTCAATCATCTGAGCCAGATATGCATGATCATAGGGCATTAATATACATTCTGGAGATGATGGTGCTAAATAATATTTTTATTTCTCTTTGCACTTGTATATAATTGGGGTTATATTCTCCATATGGAGATTGATTTCTCCCTCACTACAATTTATGTTGGCTCTATATAAGGAAATCCAATCCATGCTGAGAATTGCATTAAATTTTACTAGAGGGAGTATGAAGAGGTTCACCGAGAAGTTCACTCAACAAATTATGATAGAGAAGGTGTTATATTACTTTAATTGAAATGATTTTCCCATTTTCTGTAGTCAATGAAATCTTTACTTCCATTATTTATGGTGGTTTTGGGATTGTTCTACTAATCTTTTGGGATAGAAAAGAATGCATAGAACCAGAATAAAAATGTATGGTCGCTATTCTTGAATGAATAACTATCGTACCTATCACCACTTTGTTTTAGGGGCTCACTTTGGTGGTAGTGATGGAAAAAGATAATGCTTGCTGCCCTAGAGGTTTTTGTTTGCCTCTGAAAACTCTTGTCTTAGGGCACTGATTTTCAAGGTGTAATGTTTCTTTGTAGTTGAAGTAATGAAAAATTCATTGATGATTGAACAGAGAGTTCCTCTCCCCTGTAAAATTCTTGAGTTTTTCTTGTCAGTAGTTAACAGCTAGGTTCCCTTCTCTTCCATATATAAAGCATTTCCTCATCCACTTTAGGCAATTTGCAGGGTGCTTCTTTCTACACCTTTGGCAATTGAGGTGTTGGGTTTTCTTATACCCATTGGATTTATCCATCAGCCCACCAGTATTTAAGCCAACCATACAATTATTATCCCCTAGATACCCGTATGATTTTCCAATCTCCATTTCAACCTTGAGGGCTCATCAGACAATTTCCTCATAGCTATTGAAGCCACAGATCGCCATGGATTTCTGTAGGCTAGGTTTTTGCCAACCAAAAAAGCGGTCAACCTTGCATTCAGGGTTAACAACAAAGTCGGAGGCATATCGTGAAATCCTTGTGAATTTTTCCTCATACGCTACGATAGATTCGTCATCTTTTTTCTTGAGTTCAAGGAAGTCCATTTCCATCATAAGTCAGAGGGTACAAGGAAAATATTTATTGGAAAACATTTCCAAAAATCCTTCCATTCCAATGCCTCGATCTCCTCCTTAGTCTTTCTATTTTTGATCAATTTCCACCATTTATGAAACCAAAAGAAACATATCTCGTTTGAAACATTAAAGGATATAGAAGATCTTTTCAATGGAGTTGATCCATTTTTTAGTAATCTAGGGATCAGATGATCCATTAAATGCAGGAGGTCATTGTCTCATGAAGCTCTCAATTGTGACTTGATATTTCTTGGGGGGGGGGGGTTGAATGTTCCTATTGATCTACATTTCTATTCAAATATTGAGTTAACTAAGATATTATCATGACAAAGTTCGTGATTAATGCTCCCATTGGATATGGAATCTCATTAGAACAGTCATCAAATTGATCTTCGCATCAGTTGTTAGCCCGAGACCTCCTATTACACAACCATTGGATGGAATAAAAGGACGGTTAGGGGTAACACATAAAGGGTAATCCAATTAAAAAAATTGTTGATTTATAAATAACATTTATTTCCTTAATTTATAAATCTATAAGATTCAATCTATGTTATCCATGATCTACCTTCTGAGATATATTCTTAGGGGAATTGTTTTAATTCCGTTAAAAATGATTCATACTAAGCTTGTGAATTTACCAAAGAATATCCCCCAAAAGTGTCATAAAAAAGAGTTCATCAAGGTTCATTGGTGTGTAAAATGATACCTTGAGTCATTCCTGAAACTCCTTGTCGGATTTTTCACTCCTAGGTACATATGTTCCAGAGCCGCCTCTACCTGCTCGTATCCAGACATAGATGTATTTTCTTGATAAACAACATACTCAATAATCACCAAAACTTAGGGATGTTTTTATTATACTTAGTCTTATCCCTAATGTTTTCACTAGTGTTTTCTAATCCTTGTCTCAAAAATAAATAAACCTATCCTTTGATACCAACTATAACAACCCTTCTCTTTATTACACACTTAAACCTGATTTATTACATAAAATTCCATTGATACAACATAGAAGATTGAAAGGTATAGTGTCTTTGGGGATTAGGAACATTACATAACAACTTAGAATATAAAAAACACAACATAGTTATTGAAAACATCCTTTACTTAACCACAACATTCCCTCATTCTTAGGATTTCATGGGATAACTTGAGGACATGAATAAGAAAAGGGTGAGCTATAAATCTCAATAAGAGTGTTAACAAGGAATAACATGAATAATACAATACATGTTAAGAAATATGAATATAAATGGATCATAAGATAAAAATTAACATAAATTCATGATAAATCATGATTTTCATAACATCGAAATGTGGAAACAACACTTAACATGGTATTAGCATGAGCCAAGTCTCATTGCACGTGCAGAATGAGTAAACCATCATTGCAATTGAATTAGCATGATTAAATACTCATTGAACTTGAATTATCATGTGTAAACCCTCATTACACTTGATTTATCATGATGTTACTCTTTACCCAAAGCATTGTAGTGCTATCATGGCGCACCCGTCATAAACATTTCATTTCATGCATAAGTGTGCCAAATGGTTCATACAACATGGAATCATTAATCATCATTTATTCCATGATAAAGGGATGTGGAATAAATACACAATGATTTATAATTAATAAGTAAATGTGCATAAAGTTGAATACCCTTGATAGATAAATTGGTATGATATTCACTACACAATGACATTGTCTTGGAAATCGTGGTACAATTTCAACAGTGTAATGGAGTGACATAAGAATTCATAAAAATGGTTGATGAGAGTGGAAGGGGTGTTTGGTAATATTTAAATGAAATGGAATGTAATGGGTAATGTAGATACATGTCCCAACATATGTAATGGAATTTAGATTTGTAATACAAAATAATTGCTTGAATGTAAATGAGGAGAGAGAAATCCCTTACAGAATTTTGGCATGGTAATAGGTGTACCTGGGAGGCATTAATGAGAGAGATATTGAGACTCTCATCATTTAAACGTAAATATGGAAGTATGGGGAAGCTAAAAAGTCATAACCCAACATTTATAATTGATAATATAAGGGAATAACAATATTAAGAAACTTGGATAAAATGAGAAAGGAAGTAATCCCTTACATGGAGGTGTGATCCCAAAGGCTTGGAAGGGGCTTGATAGAAGCTTCTTGAGAGCTTGGGGCATGTTGGTAGGATTATAGAGAGAGGATTTTAGGGTTTTTTCAAGCTCTAAATGATTTTAGAAAAGAGGAAGTGAGATCTTGGGTGGGTTTATATTGGAAATGAGTGGGAATTCTTTATTATTTAGCTTTGGTCACCACACATTAATCTAATCCAAACCACAAACTAGCCCATGGTTTTTTCCAAAGAGGAGTGGAAAAAAAAATATTTTACAAGGCCAATGGAATAAATTCTTAAAATAATTAGGTTGTTTATGTGGATGTGGGTCACACTCTCAAGGAAATCAATTTAAAAAGGTAAAATGTTATATAAGTCTTGAGGGGTCCACTAAAGCATTGTAAAATAAATAAAAAAACTAAGTTCGCATTATTTTAATGGTAAGCCTAAAATTTTGGAAAATAGTTTTTATATTATTTTATTACATCACTATTGGGTCATTATGATGTCATAAAACAAATTATATATTTAAACAGTATTTAATTTTAACCCAAAAATTCGACTATCTCATAAAATCATGAAAAATTCACCATTGGATAATTTTAACAACTTAATACCAAAAATAATATTAATTTTATCTAAAAACATTTCTATATAGGGTAATTTTTATTTTAAAATAAAAACCGACATTTATAGAAAATTCATAGGTTTTGACAAAAATAGATTTTAAACCATAATAAAAATCACAATCGTATTCAAAAAAATTATACCCTCATTTATATTATATAAAAATTAATTTAGTAATAATATTTAATTAAAATATTATTTAATTTAAAAATCCCTTAATTCATCAAAATAGATTTCTTAATTAAATACTAACTAAAAATTCTATATGTGCCTTTAGAACTATTTACAACGTAACAATAATAAAATGAATGTATATTCTTTATTATATAAAAAAATAATGCACATAATCATAGTGATAAGGTCTTGTTACATAACCACATATAACACTCGCATAAGACTGAAGGGTAAGGTGTGTGATAGTGACAAACTCTTGGGGTCGGTCGGATAACATTGCTCGGGTGGTAATCTCTATCAACTTCCACTTATCATGTATGAGGTTCTACTAGAGCTTACCATGTTAGAGGTTGGATTGGTCTTGGTCAATAGCAAAGCCCAATCATTCCACCTCTATTCCAAGCTCCTACAAATGGGCTTCATATAGGGAAAGTCTACTCTATGAGGCTATTTCTTCCTTTTTCTGAGTAAATTGGATTTTTTAAAGCCCTATATTTAGACTAATAATGCGATCAATGTTTAATGACTATATCATCAATGGTAAAAGTTCATAATGGTATTTTTAAGTCAAATAACATAAAACAAAGGAAGTTTATATTTTATATAACCATTTTTCATAATAAGATATTTAATTAGATCAAGATGAATTTTCATTGATAAAAGTTTGTGTCATTACAGATATCCTTAATCATAAGGAAATAGTATCCATGATTGAGAGAAATAATCAAAAGGGTAATAATACTTATCCTTAAATTTATACAGAACTAAAGGATTCCTTGGGAAGTTAAGAGTGAACTCCCTTTCCCAATAGTTGGTGATGGATTTATATAATTAAAGCCAATCCATGCTATATATAGAATAAAAATCCAATAAAATAAGTAGAAATAGATTTACTAGGTCGGTCAATCTACAAACATCATCCAGAAAGAGTTATATACTTTATTTGAAATACATTCACCATTCATGGTTCTCATAGATAACTCAACATGAATATTTTTAGGTGCTGTTTGAATAGTTATAAAAAACTTACAGGATATTAAAGAATGTGTAGAAACAAAATTAAATAGAATTTTCACTATTCTTGAATGAATAACAAGTGTACCTATCACCATGTCATTGTTTGGATCCACCAAAATAATAGTGATAGAATATTCCCTTCTTTGCTTCCTTGGAGGTTTTTGTTATTGATTGTCTCTAATAACCATTGGATTAGGTCATTGGATCGAATATTGCATGTGTTCCCTGTAGTTGAAACATTGTATTATAGGCTAAGTATTGATCTGAACCTTCCTTTATTCTTCTAAATTAGTGGGATTATTTATATCCCTTCGGTAATGATTATCCCGATGCACCTATTTTCCATATTTGAATCATCACTTGGTTACCTTTATAAAGTAAATAGGATGATTCTTCCCAAACTTTTGACAAGTGGGATGATGGATTTTCTTTCCTCTATTGAATTAATCTATTGATCCACCCATATTAAACTTCAGTTTCTGATTTTTATCTCAAGTCCCAAGGGACCACTAAGAGTCACCAATATCTATATCAACATTAATGGTACAATATATGATATCCTCATTATTGTTAAAGTCTCAAATCACCAATGATTTTCAAAGATTTGAATTTAATACACTAAACAAGTGATCCATCTTTCTTTTATTTTTCTTGAAAAATCTATATCTTCATCATGAAACATTGAAAAAATTTCCTTGCATGGCCCAATAGACTCATCTTCCTTTTAATTTAGTCTAAATAACTCCCTCTCTATCTCAAGATATAGATTTTAGGGAAAATATTTTTTGAAATATATTTTTTTTGAATCCTTCCAATCCATATAATCAATTTCCTATTTATACATCACGTTTTTTATCAGTGTCCACCTACAATCACCTTTTCCATAAAAATGATAGACCGCCAACATGACCTTCTCTTCTTCAGAGAATTGGAGGAAAAAGAACATCTTCTCAATGACGTTAATCCATTTTTCTATAATGATGGGATTAGAAGATTGTCTAAATATAGGAGGATTTTTTTATATAAATAATTCTATTACAAAATTCTCTTTCTTAGGATATGGCGGGAATTATAAATGATTCAAGTTATTATTCAATGCTTGTTCCAGTTGATCTAGTACTTTCATGATGTTCTGAGATCCCATTCCTATCAGGTTTGGTATCTCATTAGGGTAATCATCACATTGCCTATCACATTGATTATTGGAATGAGATTTCATATTTCCCACCACTAACTAAAAATGAAAATTAATGTCAGGGGGTTTAAATACATAGATAAAGAATATATAAAATACAACTTTCATATTACATGGAAAAACATATAAATGAAAATTATATCCTAACTTATGTTTCCATAAATTTCAATCTAGGTTATCCATGGAAATTATTCCTATAAGTTGACTTATCCCTAGGGTTCTCACTATGTTTTTCTAGTCATAATCCCCAAAAATAACTAGGTTGTTCCTCCGATACCAACTATAGTGACCCAAAACTTTTACACGTATAATTAAATGATTTGATCCTAATTATCCATTACATAAAAACCAAGTATTGAAAAGAATATTTTATTTGGAAGAACTGGTACATAATTAGAAAACATGTATCTTGAATAAAATAATTTCTATTAATCTCCATAATGAGCTCCTAACTCCCTTAGATATCCTATTACCTCAATGGATAACCTGGGGAATACAAAGACAATAGGGGTGATCTAAAAAGATCAGTAAGGGACAAAACATGGAAATGAATCATAGAGAATGAGTCAGAAGACATACCTTGATAACATAAAAGGCATTTACCATGAATAAACATATAGAGACATAATATATATAACATGGAATCATATGATCATGAAAATATAGGAATGAAACAGAACTATTATAGTGGTGACAATGTATTGGAGGAGGGTACTATAGCAGGAACTGTAGTAGTGGCAGTACTAGAGTAGCCTGGGTATTGTAGTAGTATTATTCACCGATGCGCCATTTGTGTCAAAAAATGGGCTTTTGGGCCTTTTATTCAGACCACTTGTTCTTGGTCCTTTGGTCTATTTAATGCTTCTCCCTCTACCTAGTCAAAAAGATTTATTTTCTTTAATAATAAAATGACGCTTCAGCCCCAACCTTAAAAAAACCAAGAATGTATAACATGGTTGGGAGAGTCCCATAATGGATTAAGTTTACAGCTTAATCCCATACATAATTTTTTATGAGATGAAAACATTAACCAATTTATTGGAGAACTATTGGGGCATACCCATCATAACATGTACATGAATATGTGGTTCATATAAAGAGAACATACATAAGGAATAAACATATCACTACTACAAATATGGCTTTTATCAATGCTAAAAATGGACATTAATAGTGCTAGAAAAAGCGCTGATAATGCGGGCGAAGATAACGGGGGGTCCCCTTTATCAGCGCTCCAAAAAAGCGCTGATAAAGACCCCTTTTATCAGCGCTTTTTTTAGCGCAGATAAAAATAAAAAAATCAAATCAAATCAAATAAATACTACCAATCTTGTGGGGGGGGGGGGATTTTTACAGTGCTTGCTCCCCCCTTTATCAATGCTTTACCGCACATCCAGCACCTGCCCGCACCGCCTACACCCTTTATCAGCACTATCCCATTAAATCACCCTTGCACGCGCGCCCTTTTCTCCACCCGGATTTGATCTCAAGACCTCCCCCATGCGCACCTAAATCCATTGCCACTACCCTATATTGATTTGTTCTCTTATTCATGATATATCTATTTATTTATATATATATTGTTATATTTATTCGTATAGTTATATATATTTATATTAATATATATAGTTATATTAATATATATATATAGTTATATTAATATATATATAGTTATATTAATATATATAGTTATATAGTTATATTAATATATATATAGTTATATTAATATATATATAGTTATATTAATATATATATATATAGTTATATTAATATACAGTAGTCATATAAATATTCATATATTGGTATTTTAAATAAAATGGATATTATCTATTATTTAGATAAAACTAGTATATTTTATATGTAAATATGTTTAATTATTTATTTAAAAAATTTAATTTTTAGGTATGAATATATAAAAAATATGTACATATAGTCATATATTGGATTAAAAAAATAAGCGCATTATAAAAAACGATAAAATTTCAAAGACATAATATCAGTATGAATGTAATACCTTCGAATAGATTCAATCCCCACCAAAAAAATCCAATAATACCCCCTTAAACGAGGCTGATAATCCACAAAATGTTAAAAAATCTCGGTACCCCGACTAAAAACTCAGTTTTGAAGGCCAACTGGGCCTTTTTTGGCCTCGAAAAACGCTTGACCATGGCACCCCCTAATTAAAGCGACGTAGAAATCGTTGCAGGCTTCAATTTGATATGTGGTAGAGCTCAAACGGACACACGGATCAAAAGTTATGGCCATTTGAAGTTTGAGTTGCGTTTTCAACATATTTTGGATCTTTTTTTAATTTTTTTAATTTTTTTATTCTTCAAATTGTTATTAAATGACTATTACTCGATAATTATTATCAAATTACTAATTAAAAATCTTTTTTTAATTTTTTAAGATTCCATTTTCACTAAATATCTTATATATTAAGTATATTAAGTGTAAACGTACATTTATTCTTATCTAAAATATATTTAAAAATTATATATTATATTTATATCAATATAACTATATAAATATATTTATATATTAATATATTTTTAATTTTTTTTTGAAATCGACCCTTTATCAGCGTTTTTAAAAAAAGCGCTGATAAAGCCCCCCCCCCCCCCTTATCAGCGCTACTAAACAAGCATCGATAAAGGGGGTCCCTTTATCAGCACTCAAAAAAGCTCTGATAAAGGGGGGGCCTTTATCAGCGCTTATTTCAGCGGTGATAAAGGAACCCTTTATCAGTGCTTTTTTGAGAGCTGATAAAGGCCCTCCTTTATCAGCGCTTTTTCGTTAGCACTAATAAAGGGGTGGCGCTGGCCTTGCCCAGTTGTGTGGTAGAGTATGGATTACACATGGAAATAAATGAGTTTCGTAATCATGTCATAAGGCATAACCCATAGAAGTATAATAATGGTATCCACTAAGTAAGGATTAAATAATTATTGGACATTAATAAGGTAAAAAAATAATATATCATGAATAATTATGTCCAAACTAATTGAAAACATGAAAAATAGTGTCTAGGTGACAATTGAAATGTTCCACTTAAGCATGGTTTTAGGGAAAAGAACAAAGAGTCGTTAAAAGAAAAAATGCATAATTATTTCAATAAAACTAGAGTTGAACTAATTTGTTTTTCCTGATAAAATGAGTGACTTTGGAAACTATTTTTTGCTTAAAAATTTTTATGGAGTGTACATAAAAATGGGTAAGAAATAGAGAAGTTACCTTTTTTTAAGTTTTCTTATTGAGAGGAATTGGGAAGAGATCCTTTTAAAATATGTATTTCCCAATCAAATAAAGCTTAATTGATATATATATATAATAGGAACATATATATAGAATATATAAGAATTTTATAAAAATAATGAAGATATAACTTGAGGAAAAAAGAGATAAATTGATGTCCAAATGATATATTGAGGGTTAGAGAGATCCCTTACCTTAAGTCTGAATGTGTTCTACACTTAAATGTAATATACTGGTTAATAAAATTAGATTAATTCATTCATTCATTCATAAAAAATTTCATTTATATTCCATTTATTATAATTTCATTAAGTTCATTTATGGACATTTTGATGAGTTATGAAGTTTGATTTCATCATTCTAGGATGGTTTGTTTCACGGTTTCATGGTCGGTTAACTTATGTATATTTGCTGATGTAATTATAAAATAGAATTAATAATATATAAGTGAAATTATATGGTATTAATTTTCTTATAAAAGTTTAAATGGTCCCCTATATCATTTTTATTTCTGGTATGAGGATGATTCAATTGATAAAACATTATTGATAAATGTTTAGTTTACGTTGGTGGTTTTCCTGACCATTATGACCTAGTTTAATTTTATTTTAAATTATGTCTATATATTCGTTAAAAAATTACATAAGTTATAATATACCAATTAAAATATTATTTAAATAGAATAATACTTTTATGATCTATCTTGAGGGTATTAATGGAAAACAAAAAATCATTATCCATGGAGACTGTTAACAGCCATGATTTGAATAATGGTTTCATTTTTTTCAAAAATAGGATATGGGAAAAGGGGTGATATAAGATGTTACATTATTAATATAGAATTAAATTATATAAATTAAATTATATTTATTATTATTTTATGGATGAAGGAGGTGATGAGAAGGTGGAATAATAAAAGAAATTAAGAGAGGTGTTTTGAGAAAGTTATCTATTAAATATCACTTACTTATAGGACCCCTTAAAGAACTTGGAATTGGTATTTTGGTGATTCAAAAAGAACTTGGATGTGTGGGAGAATGAGTAGGATTGGGGTTTTTAGATATTTTGAAATCTTCAAGTCTTATAATGTGTGAGGAGAAGGGGTGGTATTTATAAGAGGAGGATATGTGTGTTTTTTATTATTATATTCATTTGTTTATTATTTTGGGATAAGAATACCAATAGTTTTGATTCTTCTGACTATATATAGTAAGAAGTGAATTTTATTTCTAATAAATGGGTGATTAAATCATGAATGACTCAAAAATTATTTTATTTTTTATAATGTTGAATACCATAAACTACCATATTTCACAATTTACCAAAAAAATAAACAATTTTAAAAAAATACAAAAAATCACTCTTACCATTTTTTGATGTATATATTTTAAAAATGGAATCCATTTTATGAAAATAATTTTATATATATAAGAAATTTTATTTTTACATAAAATCATCATTTATTCATAAAATAGATATTTTAATATTAAAATTGATTTTATGACCCCTTTGAAAAATTAATTATGGTTTCATAAAATTAAATAATCATTATATTAAAAAATAATATGAATTTATAAATCCATTTTTTGAAAATAATTTTTTTAAAATAATTATATTCATCATAAAATTAAAAAAATATTTACATTTTTAAAAATATACCAAAACACAATTTATCAATTTAAAAAATCTATTAATATGTACAATGATATAAATACTTCATATTAAATTTTATAAGACACCTAAATATAATTTTACATTCCTTTATGTGAGGTTATTATTCTAACGGTTTAATTAATTTTCCTAATAGTCATATTACTATTCTAATGGCTAGGTTACTATTCCAACGGTTATATTACTATTACAAAGGTCTTATATATAATGTTTATATGGGTTCCCTACTTACAATAGATACATCTTATTCAATTAATTCCTCATTCATTTATATATTCTCTTGAAGTTTACATATACATTAATTATCAAAATTAATATTTTCTTATTAACATTATGTTTTATTTCTACAGCTTTGTTCATGAGTGCAGTCATTCTGGTGGATTGAATAGATCCAAATTATCCTATTCTTATTCTATTATTTTCTATTTATTGTACCAATATAATATTTTTCATAATTATTGGTTTAGTTTCTTACTAATATATGATTCTTAATTTATAATATTTTTTGGTTTCTCTATGTGATGTGTGTGATTATACTACAAGACATAATTATAAGAAGGTAATTCACTTTGATAAAATTCTAGTTCATTACATACTTATTATGTAATAAAATTTAAAATTAGGTATCAAATGCACATCAATCTATCAAATAATGTGGCTATTGTAACTTTAAGTTCATCTTTTCAATATAGAAGTCTCATTTTAGTCTAAAACACCTTTCACATTTTGAAAACCAACAAAAAAATATTATATTTTTTTAAAATTTTAAAAAAAGGACAAAAAATTCATTTTTAATGTGTAGGAATTAACCACTCATCAATCTAAAACACGATGTGGTCAGAATGACTCAAAGTATGTGTTTTCAATATCTGTTACATTTTACTTTAAACCGCATGACACATATCTAAAACTAAGAAAATGATCTTGTATTAATTTCAAACATTACAAAAATATTCCATAAATAATTTTTAACATGTAAGAATTGATTGCACATCAATATGACACATGATGTTGTTGGTATAAATGAAAGATATTAAATTCAATATAAAAGTGTCATTTTAGTTTAAAATATACACCACATAGATAAAACAAAGAAAACAAGCTCTTATTATTTTCAAAATTTATGAAAATAATGCAGAATTCATTTGTGATTTGTAATAATAAATCACACATCAATCCAACACACGATGTGGGAAGTATGATTCAAAGTGTGTGTTTTAAATATATGTTTCAATTTAGATTAAAATGCCCGTCATATTTTAAAAATTGATAAAATTAGTTCATATTATTTTCAAAATTTCGTAAAATGATCCATAATTCATTTTTTAGATGAAGAAATTGACCGAACATTAATCCAACACACGATGTGGTTAGTATGAATTTAAGTGTAAGTTTTCAATATAGAAATTTCATTTTAGGTTAATGACATAATTATTAACAACTATTTAAGTAATTGAGATAATTAATTATAGATAATATCATTTATATGTTCATAAATTAACAATATAGTTTATAAATTTATATTATTAATTAATAATGTAATTATAAATTCATAATTTAATTATTAGTTAATAGTACAATTAATAGTAAATATAAAACTAAAAATATAATTATTAATAATATAATTAATAGCATAACTAATAATATCATTAAAATATTCAGTAATTAACAATATAATTTATCATATGTGGATTATATAACATTAAAATTATAATTTTTTTGTATTGTTACAAAAATAAACATTGGTTTTTTTCTAGGGGAAATATTTTTCACAAAGGTTGACCGTTGGAAAAAATCATATAAGAGTTTTGATTTTGTATATGGGTTTGTAATTTTTTTTATTAATTGTAAATATTAAATCAATGTAAATATTTTTAATAATATTTTTTAATTTAAATAATAGGGAAATTAAATATTCTTATTCCTATATGGTTTTCTATATATTTGTATTCTAATCTATTTATGTTTTCTAATTTGGTTTTTTGTTATGGGGAAACTGCATGGCTATATCTTTGCAGATGTTTCTATAACCTATATTAATTCTAGTGTAGCACTGATAAAGGTCACCTTTATCATATCCAGTGCATGCACTGATAAAGGATCCCTTTATCAATGCTAAAATAGAAGCACTAATAATGGTTATAATTATTAGTTCTTTTGTTTTAGCATTCAAAATAGGTTCCTTTATTATCTATTTTCCAAGTGTGGATAAAGTACGATCACATTTAATGTTCTTTAACATGTTAGTGTAAAAAAGTTCTGACAAATCCATTTTTTAATTCTGATAACGGCCTTTTATGTAGTATTTATTTTTTATTAAGATTTATTAACATTCCATTTCCATGCTTTAGTTTTATTTATATATAAGATATCTAAAAACACATTTTTTTCTTTATATGTTTTATTTTCAATAGTTCTCGTACCATTTTTTATTATTGTTTTCAATGATATAGTTTTGTTGATTTTTTGTAAGAGTATATTTATATTTTTTTCAAAATTTTTATTATATATATATATATATGGTTATAAAAATTGTGTTCTCTTGAGCCATCAAAGAGACAAGTAAGTCCTCTAAACCAGCCTCCATCCAATGAAATCGGTATTATGAATCAAAATTAAATATGTAAAAAAATGCATGAAATGTTATACAATATATCAAATTCCCACATATAAGTGGCATGAAAACCAAAATAAAAGATTCATGATATGCCTCAAAATAAATAAAAAATTTAATTCCTGACATCTCAGTGTGATCGAGCTAAGAGCATCAAATACCTCTTTCAACATGATCCTAATAGAATAAAAAAATCTATAAATAATTGGTCTGAGTATAAAAAGAATTTGTATGTTCCTCCATTAACTAGTATAAAGTAGAGTTTTAACAACCAGTAAAAACATTCCCCAAATAACATGAGAAATTGACTAGAAATCACTTTTAGTAGTCCTAGTTAATGGGGATACAAATTTTCTTTTTCATACCCCTTAAAAAGGCATATTGGATTGGCCTACCAACCTCTCCCTCAAAGTGGTGAATCACCTCTAAGTACCCATTTTTATTATTATGGTCCATGAAGGATTACACACTAGAACTAGAGGCCATGAAAATAGGGTCTGAATTCCTTATAAATAGAGATCAATGAGACTTTTTTAATTGTTTCATGAGATTTTATAGTGCCTGTTATAGTATCTAATAACGTTTTTTTATAACACTCACAACATTTCCTAAAATGGTACTTAAATTGTCCCCCTTATACATATGACATAAAAAACCTATACGAAAACCCACTAAAAATTTTAGAGGAATATATAAAACCAAATGAAATTATAAATCTATATAATTTATCCCACATAAGTATACAAAAAGGGCCATAACTAACCACCATTACCGGAATAATAGGTTTTTAACATTGATTTTTTTGTATTTTAATGTCAATTATAATTCGACCTTAATATTATTAATGTTGTAAATAAGGTTTTAAAATCGGTTATATAAAATAATGTTATAAGAAAGTTTCAACATAGGATATAATTATAAATGACATTGAAATTCTAACACAAACTACTTATAGAAGGATTTTTTAAAATGTTTTTAATAACAACTTACATAAAAATCCATCCATGACATCAATTATCACAATAACTTTTGTGGTTATTGTTGTGTTTGAATATGGGTATTTGTGGGGTTACCACTCTACCTTAATATTTACATTTTAATAATAATAATAATAACATATTTGAGTTATCTTAATAACTGATGTTATAAGATAGATTTCCACATAAGTGAATATAATGATATTAATTGTTGGAGGGATTACAATCAATAAGAACACAAACTCCTTAGGAACCTAGTGGATTTTCTCTCATCCTTTCCAACTAGGATAGAAAGACATCTATTGTACCAATTATTTAATAGGTAACATGGAAAAAATGGCCCTATAAATGATCTTTAGGACCCTGGAATTTTTTTTACACACTACCATACCAAGTTCTAGTCATCCATCATCCACTGACTAATTGAACCCACCAACCAGCATCACCCTCTATCCCCCACCTAAAATAATCCCATGTGTCATTTCCATTGTCCCTAATATATTAACCACATTATAAGCATACCAATTTTAGAAAAAAATTTGTTACATAAACAAACCCCATTATTATAGAAAAAAACCAATGATTACAACGAAAAGAAAAAACAATTTTACATAGAAAATAATTACAATATTTATTCCAAAAAAATTGAAAAATGTTATAAAAATATCAAAAATATTATAAAATACAAATAAAAAATTAATCAAACTAGTAAAATAGTCTACAAATAATATTTTAAAATGGTTAAGGTCATTTTAAGAATATGATTTGGTGTCATAAAAAATACAAAAATAAATAAAAATACCATAACATTAACAATTCAATATATTGGGGTAAAATATAAAATTTATAATGATTGTAATCATGTTAAAATATTACATCGTTCAGGCTATGAATATCTCATAAATGAATCACAAAACCTAATAACCAATTACAAATATTTCTTTTTTATGATGGCACTAAAATTTTTCAAATAATAATTTCAAAATAAAAAACAATATAAAATATTAAAATACAAATATTTTATTTACTAATATTAAATTTATTCTGACATAGTCACCTAATTATTTTTTTGACTTATTTTTCGAAAATTGAACCATGTGAAGTAATTTCATTGACTTGTTGGTTTTTTATATTATAAAAACATTATTAATATTAAAATTTTAAAATTAAATAACTTATAGTAGAATATATCTTACATTTACAAAAAATCATTCAACTTTTCATGAAATTAATCCAAAATTAAGAATAACCAATAAGTTGTTCATTCACATTGGAAGAATATTCATTAAAAAAGATTCCTCTAAAATAAAAAATTTCATCATGAATGAAAATATAATAAAAATTATTTATTATTATATAAGTTTTATTACCTATCATGAAATGTATGGAAGAATCATTAGATATCTCTATTACTTAATATTTGAGATAGATATAATGTTTTACATTGTTGGTACGAATATTTCACATTCATTTAAATGTGTTCCAGAAAACCAAAAATGAATATCCTCTCATTTTAAATGAAAATCATGTGAATATTCCTAATTAGACATGTAATAATTGACATAAACTATAAATTTTATTCAAATAATAAAATTAAAATTAAAATTAAAATTTCATACATGTAACACAATTAAAATCATGTTTATTTTGAGTTAATAATTGAAAAAAATATCCATGATATATTTTTTAAAATATATTTAATATATATTATCTACCACATTTACCAATACTCGTCATAAATAAATAATATTATTTAATATAAAAGAATATATTAATAACTTTGTATCACTTAGGAAAACTAAGGAGATTCTGAAGGTGTTATTTCCTGATTCTATTGTCTCTTATGTATTGATTATTTAGATTTTAGACACTTCTATAGAATGAAAATGTAAGGAAACATTTAAAGTAATTTGAAATAAAGTAATATAAAAAATGTAAATACAACATATACCTCAACCATTAATTAATGAACAAGTCTATCTATACTTAGAAAAAATTATCCAGGTTTCTGCCCAATTGTGGACACCTCCACTACATTGACTTGATCCTTTTATATATATTATTAAATTAATTTAATCATAATTATCTATTAAATAAAAATCATGGATCTAAAAGTATAGTGTATTTAGAAGAATAGGTTCATAATAACAAAACATGGACCTAGAATAATTTTTTTTATTAATCTCTATAAAGAGAACATAACTCTCTCAGAGCTCATAAAATAGCATAGGATAACCTAGGGAATACATAGATAAAAGGGGTGAGCTAAAAATCCTAGTAAGGGAGAAAACATGGAAGTGATGCATCGGGCATCAGTCAGAAGGCATAACATGATAGCATAAAATAAATGGATCCTTAATAAACATATGGAAGTAGAATATATAGAACATGGAATCATATGATTATGGAAATATTGTAATTTGGAAATAACATATATCATGAAATAAACATGAGTCAAGACTAACTGCTAAGACTATATCACTTGGTGGAAAAAGTCCCATAATGGATTAGCTTTACTCCATAATCCCATACATAATATATCATAAGACTAAAACATTACCCAATGCATTGAATCTCTATATGGGTGCACACATCATAACTTTTACATGCATATGCGTGCCACATAAAGAGATAAAACATAAGGGTTACCCACATAAAGAAATGGTCTTCGTAATCATTTCATAAGGAATAACCAAAGGGATAATCCTAATAGTATCCATGAAATAAGGGATTAAATCATTATTTTAAATTAATAAGGTAAAAAAATAATAGATCATGAATAATTAGGTCTAACTGAAGTGAAAACATGAAAAAGAGTGTCTAGGTAACAATAGAAATGTGCTACTTAAGAAAGATTTTAGGGGAAATAATAAAAAGTCCTTAAAAGGATAATGGCATAATTATTTTCATAAAACCAAAAATAAAGTAAAATCTATTTTTTCATGATAAAATGAGTTATTTTGAAAAATATTTTTTATTAAATTATTTTATGGAGTTTACTTGAAAATGGGTAAGAAATAGAGAAGTTCCCTTTAATCGGGTTTTCTTATCGAAAGGAATTGTGAAGCGAATGTTTTAAAATATATATTTCCCCAAAAAATAAATATTAATTGATTTATATATATATATGTGTGTTTGAAATATATATACCCAATATATAATAAGTATATAATAATATTAATTAAGATATAACTTGAGGCAAAGATAGATAAAGAGTTGCCCAAATGAACTATGGAAGTTTGGAGAGATACCTTTATGAATGAATGGGCTATGAACATGAACTTAATTTAATAGATAACAAAATTAGATTAATTAATTGATTAATTTATAACCTATTTCATATAAATTTTATTTTTTATAATTTTATTAAGTTCATTTATGGCCATTTCAATGAGTTATAAAGTTTAATTTTTTCATTCCGAGAGGATTTGTTTCACTGTTTCATGGTCGGTTAACTTGTGTATATTTATGGATTTTCTTTTCAAATGGGGATAGTGATAAATAAGTGAAATTATATGGTATTAATGAATTTACATAAGTTCAAGTGGTACCATATATAATTTTTATTTCTGTTCATAGGATGATTTATTTGATAAAACATTAACGTTAAATGTTTAGTTTATTTTGGTTGTTTTTCTATCAATTATAAACTACATTAATTTTATTTAATATTATGTATATATATTATTTTCAGAAAACAAAATAAGTTATAATATAACTATTTAAATTCCATTTAACTATAATAATACTTTTATGACCAGTATTAAACGTCGAATGGAAAACAAAAAATCATTATCCGCATAGATTGCCATCCGCAATAATTTGGACAATGGTCTCATTTCTTTGAATAAGAGGAGATGAGAAAAGGGGTGGATATAAGATATACCATTATAAACATAATATTATAGTATATTAGTGTTACTTGTGTTATTATTCTTTGATGTTTGAAGAAGCTGAGGGCATGGTTGAAGAAGAAAATAAATTAAGAGAGGTGGTTCGAGAAAGTTACCTCTTGAATATCATCTCCTTGAAGAACACCTTAAGGAACTTGGAATTGGTCTTTTTGGTGATAAAAATAGAAATTTTACATGGTTATAGTAAGTAGGTGAGTTTTTTACATAGGGTTTTAAAGCATTAAGGCTTATATTGTGTGAGGAGAAGGGGTGGTGAGGGGTGGTATTTATAGGGGAGAAGAGGGGTGTTTTTAATTATCATATTTGTTAGTTTATTATTTTGGATCGATACTATCAGTAGTGTTGATTCTTATGACTATATAAATTAATTAGTGCATGTTTATTCGAAATAATTGTTGTTAAATCATGAATGACTCAAAATTTATGTATTTGAATTATAATGTTAAATACCGTAAATTATCGTATTTCACTATTCACCAAAAATTAAACAATTTTAGGAAATTAAAAAAATTAACCAAACACATTTTTCAATTTTTAGATGTAAAAAATGAAATCCATTTTATCTGATTAATTATCAATATATGGAAAATTTATTTTTTAAATAAAATCATAATTTGTTCGAAAAATACATATTTTAATATTATATTTTCTTTTATGGCCCCTTTGAAAAATTAATTATGTTCTCATAAAATTATTATTATAATAAAAATAAAACATAATATTTATTTATTAATCCATTTTATTAAAATAAATTTTCTTTTAAATCATTATATTTATTATAAAATTGAAGATAAAATATTTACATTTTACAAAAATACCAAAACATAATCTATCATTTCTAAAAAATCTATAAAATTGTAATATGATATAAATATATCATTTTTCATTTTATAAGAAACCTAAATATAATTTTAAATTTATATAGGTGAGGTTACTATTATAACAGTTAGATTCCTCTTCCTAATGGTCAGATTATTATTCCAACGGTTAGGTTACTATTCCAATTGTTAGATTTATTATGGTCATATGGGTTCTCTACTTCCTATAAATACCTTTTATTCCATTCATTATTCATCCACTTCTATATTCTCTTGATTTTTACATATAAATTCATCTTCAAAATGAATATTTTATATTAACATCATGTTTTATTTCTACAGCTTTGTTCACGAGTGCTGTTATTCTGGTGGATTAAGAAGATCCAAATTATCTTATTCTTATCCTCTTATTTTCTCTTTATTGTCCCATTATAATAGTTGATGGTACTTTTCCTTCATAACTTCCTATGGTCCCCATGTCGCCTCCTTGGGCTTATGGTTTCACCATAATACTTTGACTATTTGAGTTATCTTATTCCGTTGAACTTTATCTCTACAATCCATGATATTTATTGACAGCTCCTAACAAGAGAGAGACCATTTTTCAGATACACCACCTATGAATTTGGTAAATGTGAGGGATCTAGTATGTACTTCTTAAAGTGGGATATGTGGAATACATTATATAATTGATACATGGTTGGTGTAAGTGAGAGTCGGTATGCCAAAACTCTAATGTGATAAATAATTTTAGAGGTGATGATGTACCTGGGACTTAGATTTCCAATATTCCAAAATATCATGACTCTATTCGATGGATATATGTAGAGGAATACCCTATCTCCAACCTCAAAATCCAAGTACCATTGATGATTGTCTGGATAACTCTTCTGTCGACTTTGGGTAGCACTGATGTGCTGTAAAATAGTCTTAACCTTTTCTACCATTTCCAGTACCATTTCAGTCCCAATAACTTTCATTCAACAAATTCATCCATATTTTATAGTTTTCTTCTTCTTTTCCAAAAAGGTATTTATATGTATTCGTTTGGAGGTTTGATTGGAAATTATTGTTGTAAGAGAACTCAACTAGAGAAAACTATTGGTCTCATCCTCCTTTAAAGTTCATCAAGCATGCTCTCTACATTTCTTCTATTGTATGAATAGTTCACTAAGACAGGTCTTTAGATTATGGATGACAAGCTGTAAAAAAAATTATCTGAGTTCGTAGAGAATGATGGAGACTCTTCCAAAACATGGAGGTGAATCTCGAATCTCAATCACATATAATCAATAATGGTACCTTATATAGCCTCACCACTTATGTGATGTATATCCACGAAAGATGATCGAGTGAGAATTCATCTTGAATTTATATGAATTGAGAAGTCTTTTTAAGATGATCCCCAATAACCTATATATCATTATTTCCCATATAAATATTTGGAAGTCTGGTGACAAAGTACATGGTGATGTTTTCCCATTTCTATATTGGCATGGGTAATGATTGCATAATCCCCTTAGAATTTTTCCTTTTTGCCTTCACTTGCTGACATACCAAACACTTTGATGTATAATCAGTGATCTATTTCTTCATATTATCCCACAAATAGTGCTCTCAGATATTTCAATACATCATTTTTCTCCTTGTTATGGATGGTGAAGGTCAATCTATGAGCGTCATTCAACAGATCTTTCTTTGTCTCAGGATTTTATGGTACACATAGTCGTGACCCAAATCTTATGACTCATTCCTCTTCAATTTTAAACTCTGAGGATTTCCCATTTATGATAGCTTCCTCCCTCTTCTACATTTTCAAATTATCTCTTTGAGTATCATTTTTCTTCTCTATAAGGGATGGTTGAACAATCATTTGACAAATGGATGGTGATTTTACTTCTTTTTTGATTCTCATGTTCATTATTTTCAAGTCTAAAAATATTGTATCCTTCTCAATTCTCATTATTGATAATTTTGTAGGATCCTTTCTACTTAGATCATTTTCCACTTTATTTGGTTTACAAAGATGGTAGTGTATTGAGAATTCATAATCATTGATGAGATCTAACCATCTTCACTAGTACATATTAAGATCCTTCTATGTGAAAATATATTTGAGGCTCTTATAATCAGTATATATCTCACACTTCTCCCTATAGATTTAATGCTGCCAAATTTTCAATGAAAATATCACAGTAGCTAACTTCAAATCATTTGTAAGATAGTTTTTCTAATGAAATTTTAGCATCTTTGAGGCATTAGCTATCACTTTATCATTATTCATCAGTATACAACCTATGACCTTCTTTGAAGCCTTATTGTATACCATGAAGCATTTCACAATTGTGGGTATTGTAAGTACGGGAGCAGTGATAATCCTATTTTTCAATTCCTTGAAGTAGTCATCACATTCACCAGTCCAGACAAACTTTTCTACATTCTAAGTAATCTTGGTAAATGGGTTTAAAAATCATATGATGTTCCTAAAAAATAGTGGGTAATACCCAACTAGACTAAGGAAAATACTAATCTTCATTACAGATGCTAGAATGGGAAACTACTCAACTTCCTTTATCTTACAAGGGTCTACAAATATTCCTTTTCTTGTGATAACATGAACTAATAATGATACTTCCTCCACCTAGAAATCACATTTACTATACTTTTTATATAGTTTCTCGCTTTGCAAATTCTTGGGCATAATATTCAAATTCTCCTCATGATTATCCTTTCTCTTGGATTATATCAGAATATCATCAATAAATAAAACCAAAAATATGTTGATGTAATCTCTAAATACTCTATTCATTAATTACATTAATATTACTTGATCATTAGTGATTTCTAATGGAATCACAATGAAATAATAGTGCCCATACCTCATTCAAAACGCATTCTTGGGAATATATCACTTCTTCACCTTTAACTAGTGATATCCATATCATCGGTTGAACTTGGACAAATATTGGGCCCTAGGTAGTGGATTGAGAATGTTATTTATTCGTGGAAGGGGATACTTGTTCTGTATCATGATTTTCTTGAGCTTATGATAATAAATGAAAAGTCACATTGATACATATTTCTTCTTGATAAATAGGAATGGTGCTCCCCATGGTGAATCACTTAGGTGTGTAAAACCCTTGTAAAGATTCTCTTGTAACTCCTTCTTCAGTTCTTCCAACTTAATGGTGGACATCCTGTATAGAGACTTTGATATGGGCAGAGATATAGGTACGAGTTCTATTGATAACTCAACCTCTCAGTCAATAGGAAGACCAAAAAATTATTTGGGTAACACAACAATGTATTCCCTCATAATGGGCATTCCTTCAAGCATAATTCTTTCATTTGTCTCAATCATTTGAGCTAGATATTATAATGACCCTTCTCTTAATTACACACTTAAACCTGACTTATCACATAAAATTCACTTGATACAACATAAAAGATCAAGATTCCTAGTGTCTTTGGTTCTTAAGAAAATTACATAATGACTTAGAACAAAAAACACACTACATCATTATTGAAAACTTCCTGTACATAACCACAACATTCTCTCGTACTTAGCATTGAATGGGATAACCTAAGGACATGCATAAAAAAGGCAGAACTATAAATCATAGTAAGGGAGTAAAGAAGTAATAACATGAATAATACAATACATTCCATAAAATAGGAATATAAATGTATCATAAGAGAAAAATTAACATAAAGGCATAATAAATCATGATTATCACAACATGGAAATGTGGAAACAACACTTAACATGGTATTAGCATGAGCCAAGGTTCATTGCACGTGGACAATGAGTAAACCCTCATTTCACTTGAATTAGCAAGATAAAATATTCATTAAACTTGAATTATCATGAGTAAACCCTCAATGCACTTGACGTATCGTGATTATAATCTTTACCCAAAGCATTGGAGCACTATCAGGGCGCACCCTTCATAAACATTTCATTTCATGCATAAGTGCGGCACATGGTTCATACAATATGAAATCATTCATCATCATTTATTCCATGATAAAGATATGTGTAATACATACATGAAGCTTTATAATTAATAATTAAATGTTCATAAAGGTGAATACCCTTAATAGAGAAATGGGTATGATATTTACTACACAATGACATTCTCTTGGAAAATCATTGTAAAATTTCAGATGCGTAACGGAGTGACATAAGAATTCATAAAAATGGTTGATGGGAGTGAAAGTGGTGTCTCATCATATTTAAATTAAATTTAATTTAAGGCGGTCATATAGATACATGTCCCAACATATTTAATGGAATTTAGATTTGTAATACAAAAGAATTGCTTGAATGTAAATAAGGAGAGAGAAATCCCTTACAGAATTTTGGCATTGTAATATGTGTACATGACAGGCATTAATGCGAGAGAAATGGGGTCTCTCATCATTAAAACATAAATAGGTAAGTATGTGGGAGGTGAAAAATCATAACCCATGATTTATAATTGATAATACAAGGGCATAACAATGTTAAGAAACTTGGATAAAATGAGAAAGGAAGGAATCTCGTACATGGAAGTGTGATACCATAGTCTTGAGTGGGGCTTGAGAGGGGCTTATTGAGAGCTTGGGGTGCCTTTTTAGGATTATAGAGAGAGGATGGAAGGGTTTGACCAAGCTTTAAAGGCATTGAGTGAAAAGTAAGGGATAGTTTGGGTGGGTTTATATAGGAAAGGAGAGGGAATTCTTTATTATTTTGGTTTGGGTCACCACACATTAAACTAATCCAAACCACAAACCATCCCATAGTTTTTTAAAAAGGGGAGTGGAAAACAATATTTTATAATTTCAATGGCCTGGCATCTTATAATAATAGAGTTTCTTATGTGGAGGTGAGTCACACTCTCAAGGAAATCAATTTAAAAATGTAAAATGTTTTATAAGACTTGAAGGGTCCACTAAAGCATTGTAAAATAAATAAATAAAATCAAAAATAAGATTATTTTAATGGTAAAACATATATTTAATGAACATAATGTTTATATAATGGTTAATTATGATGTCATAAAAAACATTATATATTTAAACAGTATTTAATTTTTACCCCAAAAGTTCACTATCTCAGAAAATTATGAAAAATTCACCATCAGATAATATCGACATCCTAAATCCAAAAATAATATTAATTTTATCTAAATAATTTTCTATATAAGTGAATTTTTACTTTTAAAATAAAAAATGACTTTTATAGAAAATTCCGGGATTTTGAAAAAAAAATCTTTTAAATCTTCATAAAAATAACAATCGTATTCATAATAATTATATGTTCATTTATATTATATAAAAATTAATTTAGTAATAATATTTAATTAAATATTATTAAATTCAAAAATCCATTAATTCATAAAATTAAATTTCTTAATTTAATATTAACTAAAAATATTATTTGTGCTTTAAAATATATCTACAACGCAACAATAATAAAATGAATGTATGTTCTTTATTATATTAAAAAATAATGCACTTAATCATAGTGCTCAGGTATTTTTTCATAACCCCTTATAACACTCGCATAATACCAAAGGGTAAGGTGTGTGATGGTGACAGACTCTTGGGGTGGCTCGTTTAATTTTGCTCGGGTGGTAATCTCTATCAAATTCAAATTCTCCCATAAGAGGTTTTTCTCGAGCTTAACATATTAATGATCAACTTGGTCTTGGTTAAGAGTGAAGCCTAAACATACCACCTCTATTCCGAGCTCTGATAATTGGGCATCGTATGAGGCCACCAATTCCTTTGTCTGAGTAAATTAGATTTGTTAAAGCCCTATATTTATACTGATCATGTGATCACTATTGAACAACTATATTAGAAATGGTAACAATTATTAATGGTATTTTGAAATCAAAAAACATAAAACAAAGGAAGTACATATTTTATATTACCATTTTTCATAATAAGACCTTTAGTTAGACCAAGAGGAATTTTCATTGATAAATTTTTCAGTCTTTACAATCTTCCTCCTTAAGAAATTTCTCTTTGGAAATATTCTTTTCCCACACTAAAATACATGCAGATAACTCTGCTTCATGAATTCCTACAGTTCCCACATTGCTTCTTCAAACTTTTGGTATCACCACAACACCTTGACGAGGGGTATTATCTTATTTCATAGAACTTTTTCCCTACAATATAAGATTTTCACTGGCTGATCCTTGTAAGAAATATCATCCTCTAACTATACTAACTCTGTAGAGAGTACTTGTAAAGGGTCTGTTATGTACTTTCATAAGAGGGACACATGAAATACATCATTTACTTTGTCCATGGAAGGTGTAAGTACTATTCAATAGGCCACAACCCCTACATGATCAAGAATCTCAAAGGGGACGATATACCTAGATCTTAAATTCCCTTTATTTCTTAACCTCATGAACTTCTTCCACATAGATATTCATAGAAATACCAAGTCTCCAACTTTGAACTCAAGGTCTCATCAAGGGTTATTTGCATAAATCTTCACATTATCTACCATTTCATTGACCATTTTACGTCATGTTAGCTTACACTCATTGACTTCATCCCAACACGTCGATGTTCTGCACCTTTTCCCACAAAGCGATTTATATGGATCCATTCATATAGTCGAGTAGAAACTATTATTTTAGGATAATTAAATCAGTGGAAAAGGTTGGTCCCATCCTCCTTTGAATTTCATAAAATATGATCTTAACATATCTTCTAGTGTCTAAATAGTTTTCTCATATTGGACATCTGTTTAAGGATGATAGGCTATTCTGAAGTTTAGTTCAGTGCTAAGAGAATATTGGATACGTTTCCAGAACTTCGAGATGAATCTCATATCACAGTTAGATACAATAGATAGTGGTACTCCATGTATCCTTACCACTTCTTTGATGCAAATCTGTGCAAGTTGATCCAATGAGAAGTCCTCTCGAATCATGATAAAGTGATCTATCTTCATAAGACCATCCAAAATGACCTATATAGTATCGTTTCCTCTGGATTCTCTTTCAAGTCCAGTGATAATGTTGATGGTAATGTTCTCCCACTTCCATGTTGGTTTGGGTAGTGGTTGCATCATCCCATTACAATTTTTCCTCTCAACCTTCATTTTTTGACATACTAGGCACTTTGATGTATATTCAGAAATATCCCTTTTCATATTGTCCCACCAAAAGTTTTCTCAAATATCCCAATACATATTTGTGCTCCTTGGGTGAATAGTGAAGGTTGAGCTATGTGCTTCATTTAGAAGATCCTTCTTTATCTATGGATCAGATGGTACATATAATCTTGACCCAAATCTCAAAATTTGATACTTGTCAACCACGAACTCTGAGGTTTTCCCTTTTCTGATAGCTTCCACCCTTTTCATAATTTCCACATCCTTTCTTTGAGAGTCCTTTATTTTATCCACGAGGGATTGTTGAGAAATCATTTGAGAAATGATTGATGATGTTCCTACCTTGATGATTCCCCTGTCCATCCTCTACAAATCTAAGAATCTTTGATCCTTTTCAATTCTCATCATTGATAAAGATGCAGGATCCTTTCTACTTAGATCATTCTCTACATTGTTCGCATTATCGGGATGCAAGTGGATTGAGAAGTCATAATCCTTGATGATCTCTATCCATCTTTGTTAGTGCATATTAATCTCTTATTTTAATATATATTTGAGGCTCTTTTGATTAGTATATATCTCACACTTCTTCCCATAGAGATAATGCCTCCAGATTTTCAACGAAAAGATCACAGTGTACAACTCTAGATCATGTGTGGGATTGTTTTTCTCATGGATTTTTAGCTAACTTGAAGAGCAGGCTATCACTTTATCATTTTTCATTATCACACAGCCTAAACCCCTCTTTGAATCATCAGTATACACCACACAAAAATTACCACTTATTGAGAGTGTGAGTACGAGCGCAGTGATAAGCCTCCTTTCAACTCCTTGAATCTCCCTTCGCATTCGTCACTCTAAGAAAACTTTACTCTTTTCTAATATTGCTTGGTAAGAGGGTTGGTCAATCATGATAAATTTCTCAAAAATTGTAAATAATATCCAGCTAACCCTAGGAAGCTATGGATATCTGTTACCAATGTTGGCATTGTCCATCCCTCAATTGCATATGTCTTAGAGGGATCCACAAATATCCCATTTCTGGTATGATATGACCCAAGACAGATACTTCCTTCTACCAAAACTCACACTTTCTATACTTTTCATAGAGATTCTCCTTTCACAAGGTCTCTAGTATATTTATCATATGATCCTCATGTTTCTCCTTGGTTTTGGAGTATATTATAATGACATCTATAAATACTACCACAAAGTTGTTTAGGTAATCTATGAAGACACTATTCATCAAGTCCATTAAGATTTCTGGAGTATTAGTGAGTTTGAAATGTATTACTATGAATTCATAGTGCTCGTAACTTGTATAAAAAGTAGTCTTGGGTATATCCTCATTCTTCAGCCTTATTGGGTAATACCCTGACCAAAAATCCACCTTAGAGAAATGTCGTTATCCACATAGCTGATTGAACAAGTCATCAATTCAAGATGGAGGATAATTTTTCTTTATCGTGATTTTGTTTAGATCACGATAATCAATGAAAAGGCACATTGACCCATCCTTCTTCTTGACGAAGAGGACTGGATCACCCCATAGTGAAGCACATGGGAATATAAACCCTTTATCCATATTCTCCTATAGTTGTTTCTTCACATCCTCAAGCTCCAAAATATCCATTCTATACAGAGTCCTGGATATTGGAAACTCCCCAAGTACAAGGTCAATTGAGAATTAAACATCTCTTCTAGGAGGAAGACCAGACAATTCCTTAGAAAACACTTCAGTGAATTCTCTCACAATAGGCATGTATTCAAGTATGGTTTCTTCCTTAGACTCAATCATCGGAGCCAGATACACATGCTCATAGGGCAGTAATATACATGCTTGAGATTATGGTGCTAATGAAGATTTTTCTTTTTCTTTTCAATTGTATATAATTGGGGTTAGATTCTCTATATAGAGAGTTATTTCCCCTTCACTATAATTTATATTGGAACTATATAAGGAAATCCAATCCATGCTAAGAATTGCATTAAATTCCACTAGAGGGAGTATGAAGAGGTTCGCTGAGAAGTTCACTCAATAAATTATGACATAGGAGGAGTTATATTCATTGAATAAAAAGATTTCCCCATTTTATGTACTCACTGACATGTTTACATCCATGATTTATGGTGGTGTTGGGATTTTTCTCCTAATCTTTTGGGATATAAAAGAATGTGTAGAACCAGAATCAAAAAGTATGTTCACTGTTTTTGAAATGAATAACTATCGTACCTATCACCACTTTGTTTCCAGGGATCACATTGGTGGTAGTGATGGAAAAATCTAATGCTTGCTGCATTAGAGGTTGTTGGTTGCCTCTTAAAAACCTTGGCTTTGGGCAGTGATTTGCAAGATGCCATGTTTCTTTGTAGTTGAAGTAATGAAAAACGCATTGAGGGTTGAACGGAGCTTTCCTCTCCCCTATAGAAGTCATGAGTTTTTATTGTCAGCAGTTAATAGCTAGGATCCCTTTTCTTCCACATATAAATCATTTCCTCATCCCCTTTAGGAAATTTGTAGGTTGCTTCTTTCTACACCTTTGGAAATTGAGGTGCTGGTTTTTCTTATCACTGTTGGATTTATCCATCAGACCACCAGTATTGAATTCTTCCTTGCACTTCTTATCCCCTCGATACACCTAAGATTTTCCAATCTCCATTTCAACCTTGAGTGCACATCAGACAATTTCTTCATAGCTATTGAAGTCACAGATCGCCAGGGCTTTTCGTATTCTAGTTTATAGCCCACCAAAAAAGCGTTCAACATTGCGTTCAGGGGTAACAACAAAGTCAGAGGAATATCGTGAAAGCCTTGTAAAGTTTTCCTCATATTCTCCAATAGATTGTTCATCTTTTTTCTTGATTTCAAGGAAGTACATTTCCATCATAAGTCAGAGGGTACATGGAAAATATTTTTTGAAAAACATTTTCTAGAAATCCTTCCTTTCCAATGCCTCGATCTCCTCCTTGGGCTTCATATTTTTGAACAATGTCCACCATTGATCAAATTAACCATCCATATGATAAGAAACCAAATAAACTTCTCTTGTTTGGAACATTAAAATATAGAGAAGATCTTTTCAATGGAGTTGATCCATTTTTTTGTAATCGAGGGATCAGATGATCCATTAAAAGTAGGAGTTTTTTGTCTCATGAAGCTCTCAATTGTGAGTTGATCTTTCTTGGGGGGGTGAATGATCCTCCTAATATATGTTTCTATTCAAATATTAAGTTAACTAAGAGAGTATCATGATAAAGTTTGTTATTCCTCCTACAATTGGTATAGAATCTCAGTAGAACAGTCATCACATTGATCTTCGCATCGGTTGTTAGCCCGAGTCCTCCTATTACACGGCCGTTGGCTGGAATAAAAGGACAGTTAGGGTTAACACATAAAGGGTAATCCAATGAAAAAAATGTTTGATTTATAAATAACATTTATTTCCTTAACTTATGAATCAATAGGCTTTAATATATGTTATACATGATCTACTATCTAACATATATTCTTAGTGGCATTTTTTTAACTCCCTTAATTATGTTTCATACAAAGCTTGTGAATTTTCCAAATCATATCACCCAAAACTATCATAACCAAGAGTGCAGAAATTTCCACTGGTGTGTAAAAGGATACCTCGTGTCATGCCTGAAACTCCTTATCAGAGTTTTCACTCCTAAGTAAATTTGTGCCAGAGTCGCCTCTACCTACTCCTCTCCAGAAATGGATATATTTTTTGATAAACAACTTACTCAATACTCACCAAAACATAGGGATATTTTTATTATACTTATTCTTATCCTTAATATTTTCACTAGTGTTTTCTAATCCTAATCCCAAAAAAGAATAAACCTATCCTTTGATACAAACTATAAGTACCCTTCTCTTTATTACACACTTATACCTGATTTATTACATAAAATTCACTTGATACAACATAGAAGATTGAGAGGTATAGTGTCTTTGGGGATTAGGGACATTACATAACAACATAGAACATAAAACACACAACATCTTTATTGAAAACTTCCTTTACATAACCACCACATTCACTCATACTTTGGATTGCATGGGATAACCTGAGGACATGCATAAGAAAAGGGTGAGCTATAAATCTCTATAAGAGTGTTAACAAGGAATAACATGAATAATACAATACTTGTTAATAAATAGTAATATAAATGGAGAACAATATAAACATGGACAAAAATTCATGATAAATCATGATTTTCACAATATGGATATGTGGCAACAACACTTAACATGGTATTAGCATGAGCCAAGCCTCATTGCATGTGAAGAATAAGTAAACCATCATTGCACTTGAATTAGCATGATTAAATCCTCATTGAACTTGAATTATCATGTTTAAACCCTCATTACACTTGACGTATCATGATGCTAATCTTTAACCAATGCATTGGAGCGCTATCAGGGCGCACCCTTCATAAACATTTCATTTCATAAAAAAAGTGCACCACATGGTTCATACAACGTGGAATCATTCATCATCATTTACTCCATGATAAATGGATGTGGAATAAATACATGAAGATTTATAATTAATAAGTAAATATGCATAAAGTTGAATACCCTTGATAGAGAAATGGGTATGATATTCACTACACAATGACATTGTCTTGGAAAATCGTGGTACAATTTCAGCAGCATAAAGGAGTGACATAAGAATTAATATAAATGGTTGATGAGAGTGGAAGGGGTGTTTGATAATATTGACATGAAATGGAAAGTATGGGGGTAATATAGATACATGTCCCAACATCTGTAATGTAATTTAGATTTTTAATACAAAGGAATTTCTTGAATGTAAATGAGGATAGAGAAATCCCTTACAGAATTTCGGCATTGTAATAGGTGAACATGGGAGGCATTAATGAGAGAGAAATTGGGTCTCTCATCATTCAAAAATAATTAGGTAAGTATGCGGGAGGTGAAAATCATAACCCATCATTTATAATTGATAATATAAGGGAATAACAATATTAAGAAACATGGATAAAATGAGAAAGAAAGGAATACCTTACTTGGAGATGTGATCCCAAAGTCTTGGTAGGGGCTTGAGAGAGGCTTCTTGAGAGCTTGGGGAACCTTGGTAGGATTATAAAGAGAGGAGGGTAGGGGTTTTTCAAGATCTAAAGAAATTTAGAGAAGAGGAAGTGGGATCTTGTGTGGGTTTATATAGGAAATGAGTGGGAATTATTTATTATTTAGGATTGGTCACCACACATTAAACAAATCCAAACCACAAACTAGCCCATGGTTTTTTCCAAAGAGGAGTGGAAAAAAATATTTTACAAGGCCAATGAAATACATTATTAAAATAATTAGGTGTTTTATTTGGATGTGGGTCACACTCTCAAGGAAATCAACTTAAAAAGGGAAAATCTGTTATAAGTCTTGAAGGGTCCACTAAAGCATTGTAAAATAAATAAAAAAATCTAAGATCATATTATTTTAATAGTAAAACATATATTTTCTGAAAATAATGTTTATAGTATTTTATTACATCACTATTGGGTCATTATGATGTCACAAAACACATTACATATTTAAATAGTATTTAATTTTTACCCAAAAATTTGACTGTCTCAGAAAATCATGAAAAGCTCACAATTGGATTATTTTGACTTCCTAATTCCAAAAAAAAATATTTATTTTATCTAAAAAAATACTATATAGGGTAATTTTTACTGTTAAAATAAAAACCGACATTTATCGAAAATTCATAGTTTTTGACAAAAATAGATTTTAAACATTAATAAAAATCACAATCATATTCAAAAAAATTATACGGTAATTTATATTATATAAAACATAAATCAGTAATAATATTTAATTAAAATATTATTTAATTTATAAATCCATTAATTCATCAAAATATATTTCTTAAATGAATACTAACGAAAAATTCTATTTGTTCCTTAAAAACTATTTACAATGTAACAGTAATAAAATGAATGTATATTCTTTATTATATACAAAAATAATGCACATAATCATAGTGATAAGGTCTTGTTACATAACCCCTTATAAAACTTGCATAAGACTAAAGGGTAAGGTGTACGATGGTGACAAACTCTTGGGGTGGTTGGGATAACATTTCTCGGGTGGTAATCTCTATCAACTTCCACTTCTCCGGTAGGTGGTTCTACTCGAGCTTACCATGTTAGAGGTCGGATTGGGCTTGGTCAATAGAAAATCCCAATGATTCCACCTCTTTTCCAAGCTCCTATAAATGGGCTTAATACATGACAAGTCTAATCAATGATTCCATTGCTTCCTTTTTCTGAGTAAATTGGATTTTTTTAAAGCCCTATATTTAGACTAATCATATGATCAGTGTTTAATGACTATATTATCAATGGTAAAAATTCTTAATGGTATTTTGAAATCAAAAAACATAAAACCAAGAAATCTCATATTTTATATTACCATTTTTCATAATAAGATATTTAATTAGATCAAGATGAATTTTCATTGATAAAATTTTGGGTCGTTACAGATATTCTTACTCCTAAGGAAATAGTATCCATGATTGAGACAAATAATAAAAAGAGTAATCATACTTATCCTTAAATTTATACAGAACCAGAGGATTCCTTAGGATGTGAAGAGTGACCTCCATTTCCCAATAGTTGGTGATGGATTTATATAATGAAATCCAATCCATGCTTAATATAGAATCAAACTTTAATAAAGGAAGTATAAATAGATTTACTAGGCAGTTCAATATACAAACATCATCCAGAAAGAGTTATATACTTTATTTAAAATAATTTCATCTTCCATGGTTCTCATAGATAACTCAACCTGAATATTTTGAGGTGGTGTTTGAATAGTTCTAAACTTACAAGATATTAAAGAATGCGGAGAAATAGGATCAAATTGTATGTTCACTATTCTTGAATTAATAACCAGTGTACCTATCACCATATCATTGTTTGGATCCACCTCAATAGTAGTGATAGCATATTCTCTTCTTTTCTTCCTTGGAGGTTTTTGTCATTGATTGTCTCTAATAACCATTGGATTAGGGCATTGGATCACATAATTCATGTGTTCCTTGTAGTTGAAATAGTTTATTATAGGCTAAGTATTGATATGAACCTTCATTTCTTCTTCTAAATTAGTGGGATTCTTCATATCCATTTGGTAATGACTATCCTGATTCACCTCTTTTCTACATTTGAATCATCACTTGGTTCCCCTTATAAAGTAAATAGGATGATTCTTCCCAATATTTTGACATGCGGGATGATGGATTTTATTCCCTCCATTGGATTAATCTATTGATCCACCCATATTAAACTTAAGTTTCTTCTTTTTATCTCAAGGGCCAAGGGACCACTGAGAGTCACCAATCTCCATCTCAAACTTAATGGTATAATATATGATCTCCTCATTACTATTATAGTCTCAAATCACCAAATATTTTCAAAGATTTGAATTTAATACAATAAATAAGATATCCATGTTTCTTTTGGTTTTCAGGAAAAATCTATATCTTCATCATGAAACATTATATATTTTTTCTTGCATGCCTCAATAGACTCATCTTCCTTTTACTTTAGTCTAAGTAACTCTCTCTCTATCTAAAGATACAGATTTCATGGAAAATATTTTTTCAAAAATATTTTTTTTGAATCCTTCCCATACATATAATCAATTTCCTATTTATAATTTATGTTTTTTATCAGAGCCCACCTATGATCAGAGTTTCCATAAAAATCACAGACCGCCAACATGACCTTCTCTTCTTCAGAGCATTGGAGGAAAAATAACATCTTCTCAATGATGTTAATCCATTTTTTTAGAATGATGGGATTATAAGATTGTCTAAATATAGGAGGAATTTTTTAAATAAAGGATTCTATTAAAACATTCACCTTCATAGGATATGGATGGAATTATAAATGATTCAAGCTATTATTCATAACATGTTCCAGTTGATCTAGTACTTTTATGATGTTCTGATATCCCATTCCTATCAGGTTTGGTATCTCATTGGGGTAATCGTTACATTGCCTATCACATTGATTATTGAAATGAGATTTCATATTTCCCACCACTAACTAAATAATGAAAAGTAAACTTAGGGGGGTTTGAATACTTAGATAAAGAATATATAAAAAACAACTATCAGATTAAAATAAAAAACTTATAAATGAAAAGTATATCCTAAATTATGTTACCATAAATTTCAATCTAGGTTATCCATGGAAATTATTCCTATAATTAAACTTATCCCTAGGGTTCTCACTAAGTTTTACTAGTCATAATCCCCAAAAATAACTAGGTTGTGCCTCTGATTCAAACTATAGTGACCCAAACCTTTTACACATATAATTAAATGATTTAATCCTAATTATCCATTACATACAAACCAATTATTAAAAATTATATTTTATTTGGTAGAATAGGGAAATAATTAGAAAACATGTATCTATAATAAAATAATTTCTATTAATCTCCATAATGAGCTCCTAACTACCTTAGAGAACCTATTACCTCAAAAGATAACCTGGGGAATACCAATACAAAATGGGTGAGCTAAAAAGATCAGTAAGGAACAAAACAAGGAAATGAATTAGAGAGCATGAGTCAGAAGACATAACTTGATAACATAAAAGCAATTGATCATGAATAAACATATAGAGACATAATATATAAAACATGGAATCATATGATCATGAAAATATAGGAATGCAGCGAAAATATAACAGTGGTGAAAATGCATTAAACTAGGGTACTATAGTAGGAACTGTAGCAGTGGCAGTACTATAGTAGCCTGGGTACTGTAGTAGTATTATTCACCAATGCCCCATTTGGGCCAAAAATGGGCTTTCGGGCCTTTTATTCAGACTACTTGGTCTTGGGACTTCGGTTTATTTAAGGTTTCTCCCTTTACCTAGTCAAAAAGATTTATCTTCTTTACTAATAAAATGAGGCTTCAGCCCCAACCATAAAAAAACCGAGACTGTATAACAAGGTTGGAAGAGTCCCTTAATGGATTAGGTTTACAGCCTAATCCCATACATAATTTTTTATGAGATGAAGACATTAAGCAATTCATTGGAGAACTATCTGGGTGTACCCATCATAACATGTACATGAATATATGTTTCATATAAAGAGATCAAACATAAGGAATAAACATATGGATTAAACATGGAAATAAATGAGTTTCGTAATCATGTCATAACGCATAACCCAAGGAAGTATAATAATGGTATCCACTAAGTAAGTATTATATCATTATTGGACATTAAAAAGGTAAACAAATAATATATCATGAATAATTATGTCTAAACTAATTGAAAACATGAAAAATAGTGTCAAGGTAATAATTGAAATGTACCACTTAAGCGTGGTTTTAACGAAAAGAATAAAGAGTCCTTAAAAGAAAAAATGCATAATTATTTCAATAAAACCATAATTGAACTAATTTTTTTTCGTGATAAAATAAGTGCTTCTGGAAAATATTTTTGGCTTAAATTTTTTTATGTAGTGTACTTAAAAATGGGTAATAAATAGATAAGTTGGCATTAATTGAGTTTTCTTATCGAGAGGAATTGAGAAGAGAACCTTTTAAAATAGGTTTTTCCCAATCAAATAAAGATTAATTCATATATATATATACATATTTGGAACATATATATAGAATATATAAGAATTGTATAAGAATAATTAAGATATAACTTGTGGAAAAAAGAGATCAAGTGATGGCCAAATGATATATGGAGGTTTGGAGAGATTCCTTACCTTAAGTCTGAATGTCTTCTGCACTTAAATGTAATGTATTGGTTAATCAAATTAGTTTTATTAATTCATTCATTCATAAAAAATTTCATTAATATTTCATTTATTATAATTTCATTACATTCATTTATGGCCATTTTGATGAGTTATGATGTTTAATTTCATCATTCTGGGAGAGTTTGTTTCACGGTTTCATGGTCGGTTAACTTGTGCACATTCACTGATGTTATTATAAAATTGAATTAATAATATAGAAGTGAAATTATATGGTTTTAATTTTCTTATATAAGTTTAAATGGTCCCATATATCATTTTTATTTATGGTATGAGGAAGATTCATTTGACAAAACATTATTGATAAATGTTTAGTTTACTTTGGTGGTTTTTCTGACCATCATGAACTAGTTTCATTTTATTTAATATTATCTCTTTATATTAGTTAAAAGAATTAAATAATCTATAATATACCTATTAAAATATTATTTAAATAGAATATCACTTTTATGATCTACCTTGAGGGTAGTAATGGAAAACAAAAAATCATTATCCAAGGTGGCGGTTAACAGCAATGATTTGGACAATGGTTTCATTTTTTTTGAAAAATATGATATGAGAAAAGGGGTGATATAAGATATTACATTATAAATATAACATTAAATTATATAAACTATACTATAGCTATTAATATTTTATGGATGAAGGAGGTGATGAGAAGGTGGAACAAGAAAAGAAATTAAGAGAGGTGTTTTGAGAAAGTTATCTATTAAATATCACATACTTATAGGACCCCTTAAAGAATATGGAATTGGTATTTTGGTGATTCCAAAAGAACTTGGATGTGGGGAGAATGATAAGGAAATGTGTTTTTAGATATTTTTAAATCTTCAAGTTTCATAATGAGTGAGGAGATGGGGTGGTATGTATAAGAGGAGGATATGAGGGTTTTTTATTATTATATTCATTTTTTTATTTTGGGTTAAGACTATCAATAGTTTTGATTCTTCTGACTATATATAGTATGTAGTGCATTTGATTTCTAATAAATGGGTGATTAAATCATTAATGACTCAAAAATTAAAGTATTTTTTATAATGTTTAATACCATAAATTACCATATTTCACAATTTGCAAAAAAATAAATTATTTTAGAAAAATCCCAAAAAAATCACTCTTACCATTTTTTGATGTATAGATTTTAAAAATGGAATCATTTTATCAAAATAATTTTATATATATGAGAAATTTAATTTTTACATAAAATCATCATTTATTCAAAAAATATATATTTTAATATCAAAATTGATTTTATAACCCCTTTGAAAAATTAATTATGGTCTAATAAAATTATATAATAATTATAATAAAAAATAATATTAATTTATAAATCAAGTTTAGGAAAATAATTTTTTTAAAATCATTATATTCATTATAAAATTAAAAAAAAATATTTACATTTTAAAAAAATACCAAAACACAACGGGCTTCTACGGCGCTGTTGGTCGGTCCTACAGGTGTAAGACCGGTTCTTTTTTACCAGCATACTCTTCGGAGCATTCTGGATTCCTTCTCAGTAGTGCGTCGACGTCCTGTGGTGAGTCTCATGGGGGTCACCTTCTATGGCAGTTGTGTGCCTGAGGTTCCGTTTTGGCCTTCTTCGGCGAGTGGGGTGGCGGCAACATTTGTTTTCCCTAGTTGAGATCCATTTTTTTCTAGAATATCTTTGTGTTTTCCTGCACGTTTTTGACCAGGTTGTTCATGGACCATGACGGGTTGGATTTTTGGAATTGAAATGTTGATGGTGGTGACAACGGATGATGGTGAATCTCATCTGAGCATCTGATGAAGAGATCAGGCTTTGGCGACGACGAAGACAGATGGTTCTGCCAGTGTACTTCTATGAATGGTGGTGCGTGGTAAAGATGTCTGGATCGAGACGTGGATCGATGGTTGATGTCCACAGGTGAGCGGATAGGTGCACGATACCAGGGTTGGTGCACGGTTCGAGGAGTCTCATGATTTCAGTTTTGGGAATTTGAAATTTTAATTTTGATGTTGAACAGGTTGGTTTTAAGTGGTGAATTGGCAGTGGTGAAGTCCTGTAACGGGTACCGGCAACCCTTAAACCGGCCTTTAGAAAATGAAAAAAATGATTTTTGAATATTACTATTCTAATGGCTAGGTTACTATTCCCATAGTTATATTACTATTCCAAAGGTCTGATATATAATGTTTATATGGTTTCCCTACTTACTATAGATACCTCTTATTCAAATAATTCCATATTCATTTATATCTTCTCTTGAAGTTTACATATACATTAATTATCAAAATTAATATTATCTTATTAACATTATGTTTTATTTTTATAGCTTTGTTCATGATTTCATTCATTCTGGTGGATTGAATTGATCCAAATTATCCTAGTATTATTATATTATTTTCTATTTATTGTACCACTATAATATTTTTCATTCGTATTGGTTTAGTTTCTTAATAATGTATGATTATTAATTTATAATGTTTTTGGTATCTCTATGTGATGTGTGTGATTATACTACATTACATAATTATATGAAGGGAATTTACTTTGATTAAATTCTAGTTCATTACATACTTATTATTTTACAAAATTTACGAATATTGATCAATAATATCATTTATCATAACTCTTAAATTATTCAACAATATAAGCTACTGATGCATACAATATTGGAGTTAGTGCCCTAAAACCAACTATTTTTTACTTTAGATCACATGCATATTCTTAGACTAAAATATTAAATGAATATATTATCACATGATGATTATTATTTTTCTTGATATCAATGTGATAATGTACTTAGTGTATTTTTTTCATGAAAAGAATATATCAGTTCCCCACTATGATGAGATCATTTAAGTGATATGAAAATATTCGTGAATACATGTTCTATGGTCTGATAACATTCTATGATGGGACATAGTATGAATGACTATTATGTGATTGATGGTCATATACCGATGAGACTTATTCCCCTGAAGTTTACAATTAGTAATTTGCAAGATATTAGGTTATGAGAATAAACCCACTTGTTGGAATTCCATATGTTTATATGTCATTGGGTATTCTTTTCTATGAATGTGTTTAATGATCCATCTAATTGAGATTATTATTAATTCATATCATGATTCATGTAATTATATGTATTGAACAAAAGTGTGGTGCTCTATGTTCACTATGAAGTAGGATATGTTGAGTGTTTCAGGAGTGATAAACATTAATGAATAAGTTAATATACGATATGTCCCTTGCATTCATGGAAGATGATTTCTCAACCGTTTTATTGGAATGGATCCATCGAACTAAATCCATAAATTTTTTGTATTTATGAGTTAATTTTAGGAAGTCATAGAAAGATATATTGATAACATAGGTTGATGACATGAGTATTCAACCTTCTTGACTGGGGATATGATGACAAGAGATTATATTACATAGTTAGCATTCATAGGTGGTTGTTTTCACTATGACATTAACTTATTCCTCTACAAGTTGCTTAACGTGTTACTAGAAAATAATATTATACGCCAAGAAATCCAACCAAATTCCATGGAGGAAGAGACATATAGGGTCACACACTTAGTGTTTCCATTGATCTTATTTAAATTCTATTTTAATTTAACAATTTGGATAAATAATATTCTCTTTACTGAGGAATACAACTTATCTGTGATTTTTGGACCATAAATGTTTAGTCATGAGTTATATTCAACTAGAATATATATGTCTGTAGAATTATTATTTTCAAGGTAATAGATAATATTTATTTATTTTACAATAAATATTTATTCAAAAATATATTGAATGGAGTATTTATTTTTCTCTTCTTTTATTCTCACGGTAATAAATAATATTTATTTTTTTAGTTACATGCATACTGAAATAAATATTTATTCTCAAGACTATGAATAAAATATTTATTTATATTTTGATTAAATAATATTTATTATTCTAGATTTAGTAAATACTAAGGAAGGTGATCTGGCCTTGTTAAGCACCCAAAAATGGAAAGGATATAATCTTAAAAATCATTTAAATAAATAAGAAATTATTTATTATATAAAATGATATTTATATATAATATGGTGCGTAATATTATAAATTATTATTATTATTATTGTAATGGGGTTTTGGTTAGTTTTATTATTTTTTTATTAAAACTTTTGTAGTTAATTTTAATAAACTATAAAATTATATATATTTTTTTATATCAATTTTTAGGTTTAGGAGAATCATTTGGTTGTGAAAAATATTTCTACTCGTAGAATTCAATCAAATAATAAAATATATAGGTTTTATCTCAGAACCATGATATTTTAGACCTTATCCTCATGTCATGAACCTTTCCCTCCAAAGGCACCCCTATAAACTTGAAATGAAGAGAGAGAGAGAGAGATAGATAATAACCCTGAAATCCCATCTCCAATTGGCCATGGGCTAGAGACTAGGACTAAGAGTATATAAATCACACATATGAGAGGCATTACCCTTATAACTATTTAAGGGGTAACACATAGGTATGGTGACTCAATATAAACATTACTTAAATAGTAGATTAATTCCACAATTTAAATAATACATCAATAAAATAGCTGCATAATCCAAAAAACAAAATGTTTTAGTGTCTTAATGATTAGCTACATAATCATATTATTTTTCAACACTTGAAAATTTTAATCCATATTTTTCCTCCTATATATTTTTTTCTAGACATATCCAACGATATAATCAACTTCATAAAATGGAGATCAAAAATATATTGAGGGGGTGAGATCATATGCTTTGTACGGAAAAGACATATCATAATGTATCAAATCATAAACATGAAATAGAACATGAGGAAGAGGATAAATATCTTATTAAAAGATCATAATACCATATATGATAATCATAAAACATGTCATAGTAACATAAGATGATAGAAATAAAGTAAAGGAGGCATAAAAGTTATTACATGGATGAAAATACATCTCAATAATCATAAAGCATGTGATAATGATATGAAAGTGATGAATAATTTAGAAACAATATATAATCAAGAAAACATAGAATTTCATGCAAATTTTCATGACTCAGCCTAATGAGGCCCCCTTGTATAGTGGTAATCTGAGAGTGACCCTCCAATCCTACCTCTAATAGGATAGGAGTTTTCGACAAATGATGGGTTGGAATATTACACACATGTGACACCTTAGCCTAAAATACATGCACACAAACATACATATCCAAACACCATAATTATGTTGAAAGTTAAGGAAGTGATATTGTAAATGAATTCCTAAAATATAATTCCATATAAAAGTATGAAAAAAAGAGTATGGAAATATAAAAATAGAATAATACAAGACACCAAAACTGTAAAGGATTCCAAACTTCTATAAAAAACAAACTACTTCCCCAAATTGATTCTGGGATCCATCAATGGTTAGTCTATCCCAACTAATCTCCACCTACTCCTAGTGCACCTTGACCTCTATTGAAATGTTTTATATATCAATAAAATGTTACACATGTGGGAAAATCCCATGTCGTGGTTAGTATAAACATACCTTGTAGGACACCCAGAAAATACCAAACACAAAGAATAAAAGTGTTATATATACACCACTAAGCATGGGGAATAAAAGAGACAAATCCAAGATATAATCATAGGAAGACTCCAAGCCTCGAAGTGGGGTATGTACTCACTTCTATCTTTGGGATTCCTCTTTAAGCTCTAGGTTACGCTTGTTTAGGGAACTCACTCTTCTGTTCTCACCAATAATGAATAAATTCATAAGACAAAGATACTCTGGTAGAGGATCACACCCATATCTTATGGGGGATACCAAACCCTATTTAGAATAACTCACCAGAAAGGGGATCACATGACCTAGATGTTGTCCAAAGGATACCTAACCTAACCCAAGGTTGAATGAGAAAGAGAATCACATCTCAAGATGCATAGGGGGATACTTGAATCTATCCATAACTATCCTATAGAGGGGTTACTCATCCTCTATTTAGAATAGGGTGCCTTAATATTCCCTCATAGGAATAGAAAATGAGGGAACACACCCACAATAAAATGTTCCAATAAAGCACACTCAAACTAAAAACAGATCTAGACTATGATCCGCATAGTATGTAGACAAAATAAATGGCCATGTAAAATTTTCTCTGGATAAAAAGAAATCCATCATAAGGAGGTGTCCATATGAGTTTTGTACTTCCTAAAAAAATACAATGTAGGTTGGGAATTTCCCTAAAGACTCTATATATTTTACTCTTATCTGATTCCACCATGTGAATCATTTGAAAAGAACATTGATTATGTGGATCATTCTAGATTCATCATAATCACACCTACAAAAAGTAACATCTTCATGATATAATTCAAAAAACCACTATCACGTGCACCACCATCAAGTTTCCATATTCATCGTCACGTATCTAATCCTAACACCTGATCCCATACATGGAATCCATATAAACATAAAATAAAATACAATATGAAAAGTTTTCTAATATATAGTTGAATCATTGACCAATTTAATTCTATTGAAAAATGTAGAACTAAGGGAGAAATGTATGAATCACAATTGTGACCATCTAATGTGGTCTATGTTCAGTTGTCTAATGTTAAAGAAATTTGTAAAATCGGGATAAAAATATTATTAAAAATTCAAATTTCTAATTCTATGAAAATTAAATATTTTATTGATAAATCAACCAAGTATGATTCATGAATTAATTTCTAATTAAATTAATTCCTTTTCATCACAGAAAATTGGAATGGGTAATAAACCAGTCAAAAAATCCATACATTGGGATGGTTTGATTTTTGAAGGAGAAGGTGTCTAAAAGAATTAAACAAGAATGACTTGATGGACTCACTACTAGTTTTAAGGATCCTCAAATACATCTACAATCATTCAGTAAGGAAAATCCTCTATATACCAAGATTCTATCTCTTAGCTATGTTGGATTAACCTCCCTCAATTGAAATAAGAAAAGATAATCATGTTATAACCTAGGATTTTCCATAGCTTCTGGAAATCATTATATCGAAAGAATCATTAAGGAGAGGAGGGTTGAATCGAATAATGGGGGAATTAATTTAATTAAAAGTTCATTCAAACCCCCACATTAAAGATCCAAGAATTTACCCTTTGTAATAGATGATATTTGAGATTATTGATGGTTATTTTAAATGTTTCAATACCAACTAGACGTTTTCATGCCATCCACCACAACCTAAACCACATCCATGGTGTTATTGACACACTAATAAAAACATAGAGCCCCTATAATGTGTTCCCCAATTATTTAAAATTTTACCTCAATAAGGCCTCTAAAATGGGTGTGGTGAAGTATCTATGGCCATGGACTATAGTCGATTCCCAAACAATCCATGCCTATAATTATGCCATGGCATCCCTATTTCACATTTCCTATTTTTCATAAGGATCACGAAAAATCACCATAGCGTGCACCATGGCCATGGCATAACCCTTGTTGGATAAGAAAAGTACCCAAAACTACTTATTCCAGTGAAAAACTTCATAGGACCTCAAAAAACCGGGATGATTCCATGCCTTACTCTAAAAATATCATTTTTAATATTCCAAAGTATTAACCATAAAAATAGTGTCGTTACATTCTCCCCACCTCAAATATTTTCATCCTAAAAATAAAAAACTCACATAAACAAGTGAGGGTATTAGGGAAGTTTATGGTTCTCTGACTCCCATGAACTCTCCTATAGGTTCCTGTGTTGCTAAAAAACATGCACCAAGGGAATGAATTGCCCACAACGGATTTTCTCCAACCGATCCCCAATTGCTACTAGGTACACCATGACGGTAACTACATACACAATGTCCAACTCTCCCCATTAAATATCATGTTATTAGTCATGAATGAACCTCCTCAGCTGTGAAACATAGAATATTTCATGTACCTGGTTTAATTGTGATGTTAATTCCATGGGGTACACCACCTCACCAACTCTGTGTAGTATTTGGAAGGGGCCAATGAAACTTAGAGATATATTTTCACCTAAATCAAATCTACATTGTCCTCATTGAAGTGTGAACATCTGGAACACATGGAAACCCTAATAAAACTCAAAATACCTCTATATTCAGCCCTTATAAGAGTTCTGACTGATCTGGGTATTCTTCATCTATTATTGGTTGATACTTACCATCTCCATCATCACTTGGACCGACTCTAGGCCCATAATAGTTGTCTCCCCTAGACCTATCCAGTATAATGGTGACATATATGGTCTCCTGTATAGGGCCTTGAATGGTTCTATATTAATAGTGTAATGGTAACTATTATTATGTGAAAAATCCACCAGGGGTATATGATCCTCCCAAATACAATAAAAATATTACACACAATTCCATGACATGTCCTCCATGACCAGAATAGCCTATGCAATCTAGCCTTCTATCAGAGGGTGGAACACTATGCGCAACCCAAACTTAGTCCCAGATGATTCTTATTACTCTATCTATAATCATGACATTAAGATAGCATCATGGTAAAAACAAATCATCAATGAGGCCCTATGAATATAAAATATTTTCTTTACATAAAGGCATCTCAAAATCTCTATTGAACTCTACTCTCAAATGGATAGGAAGTGGTCCAACTTGGTGAGTTGGTCTTTTTCACCAAGATAATGTAATAACCTCTAATTGATCATGGAATTTCCATAACAAATACATGGATACACCATCTCAATTTCACTCTATCACCACATGATATTGGTCCAAATCCACTAGTACATGATTTTTGGGCATCACCTACTAGAAGGTGAGGCATCATGAGAAAAACTCAATAGAACTAATCTTCATACCTAGCCACCAAAACTGATGGTGAAGGTCCTGCTACATCTTCACCACACCTTGACATACCACTAAGGTGTATGTATAAAACTCCCTCAACACCCCCTCCTTTATCATGAATGGTACCGCCTCCCATCCTCATAAAAGGATGATATTCTCCCCACCTTCTAAAAATTCATTAGGGTCATGTTATGTGAATATCCAATCAAATAAGAATTTATAACCTAAATCTCATAGTTGTGCTTCCTTAAATATCTATATAAGTATTGGGGTCATAACCTTTAATTGAAGGTAAGATACTCCACTCTCATCTATAAGGTTCAATAATAAAGAGGCCAAATTTTCTATTTCCTCACTCAGAAACTATGAATGAGATTCATGTTGAGAGAGTCCCCCTTCACATTCTCTTTCCCAAGAGTATATGCTATATCAAAAATCATATTCCTATAGGAATTTTGAAAATCACATGTAACTCTGGTTAAGAACCTTCTCATAGATGATATACCTAGTACTCTTATGGTCAGAAAGATTATGAATTACTCTCCCAAAAGATTGTGTTACTGGGACTTTAGAACAACAACTACCATTGTCAGCTCCAACTTGTGGCTCATGTAATTATTCTCTTGAGGTCTCAACTAACGAGATACATAAGAAATCACCACATTAATATACATTGTAATAGTTCTAAGACCAACTTCAAATGCATCATAAAAAATTATGTACTCAACACCCTCTTCTAAAAGTTTCAAGATTGGGGCGCTTTTCAACCTTTATTGTAGTCCTTGAAAAGGATGCTGACACTTATTTTACCATAAAAGGCATCCCCCTTAGGGTTAAGGAAGTTAGATGTGCCTCAATACTCAAGAAATTAAACATGAATCTATAGTAATAACCTTAAAATCCAAGGAATCTCCAACACCTTAGTCACATCTTTTGGAATATCCCATACTTGAACCGCCTCAAAAAATTTTAGGTCCACTACCATTCCCTCCTATGTGATGAAATTTACTAAAAAGTGGAAATATCAAATCCAAAATTGAAGAAAGAGACTCCAATAAATCTGATTCTCTCATATTATTTCCAAGTCCACCCTCAAATGTCTCATGTTCTCCACCTGTGACGTGCATGAGAATTTCAACTATAAAGACCACCACAAATTGATCCAATAAGGGTTGAATGATCCATTTCATGATCCCCTTATACTATTATGGTGTATTCATCAATACGAAAGGAATAACCAAAAACACATAATGATATTAAAGGTACCAGAATTCTAGCTTTGGTTTATCCTCTTCTCAAGCTTGAAGATGGAGACAACTCGACCTGAGGCCAATATTCGAGAACCAATTTCCCCCTATTAGCTTTTAAAAGAGTTCACATGTTCTCGATAGTGTATACTTATTCATTTTATTCACCTTATTCAAGTGAAAATAATTTATTCATAACCTCAAGATCCCATCCACCTTCTGATCAAACAACATTGGGTTTGCCTAGCAGGACATTCTAGGTACAACGAAGCCATTCCTTTACTAATAATCTTACTAAAACTTAAGGTATAATAGATTTTCATGGTCTATTTGATATGTTAGAATAGATTTTGGGGTCATACATGTATGAAATTATATATATATATATCAATATATTTATGGGGAGGTAATCCTGACACATCCTTAGGAAAGACATCGTCATACTCATCCACCACTCCAAGGAACTAAAACCTCACATCATCCATAAATATAAGGTTTATACAATCAAATTGATGATAAATTAGATATATTCTCTAGAATAGGATCCTAGTATGATCAGAATAACATTATTTCTCAAAAATTATGGAAAATATCATTTCATCTACCAGAACATGCCATATCCTCTTCCTAAAATTGTTTATATGTTCAAGGACTATTGAGAGTCATTCTATACCTATAATTATATCATATGGTCTCATTATAGCTTGGAGAGATCCAATATGAAGATCCCTCCTCTAAGAGCTAGTTCACAAAGTTGGTGTAACTGTGTGATCTCTAAATCTTCCTGGGTGGGTATCTTCAAGCACAAACGTAACAATTAAGGTTCCACTAGAATATCCAATCCCTGAATAAGGGATGTTGGAAGTAAGGAGTGCCTCATTCTTGTGCATATAAAAACTTTTTATATATCAGAGTAGAAAAATATCATACCTTGGATCATACTTGTATCCTCCATGTTATAATACAACACATATTTTAGTTTCCCATGTTCTTGACCACCAGCCCCCTTAGCACAACATGGATCACTAAGAGTGGTAGTGATGGAAACAAATATTAACATCAACCACCTCCAGTAACTCTCACATCACTTCTACCATGTCCTACACCCTATGTACTTCTTTTCTCAAGTCGAAGCCTCTATATTATTGGTTCATAGAACATATCCCCATATACTACCTAATATTTTGGGTAATCTAAAACTTTATATCCTCACTCATTATAGGAGAATCATCATATATCCCTCGGCTAACTGGAATCTCTTTAGGATCCCTGAACTGTAGAACCTCTCTCCAATGAATATATCTGGAACCACCTCACTCTCTTATATCCCTAAATCCGATGTCAACTACCATATACTAAGGAATCATCTTTAGGATTCCCATTTTAAAAACCATTAACCAAATAATTCTCTGCCAAGAATCTCTAAACAACCAATGCATACTCTATCACCCTAATATAGGAAGGGATGTAAAAAAGATATGCCCAATCTCAGATATCTCATTTAATTCCTTGAATACTGGTACATGTTCCAAAGTATCCATCATGAACCATATCCATGGAATATAATGAGAGGTTAATTAACCTTGATGCATACTTTGCGGTTGATAAGCGTCCCTCATAGAGTTATAGAATTTCATGAATACATAATGGTTGAAATGGTTAAAGATAAAACTCCTATCTAAATAGGTATAAAAACTAAGACTAAGATAGGGTCACCTAGTCATGCTTCTGTGTCACCAATCCCAACCATATCTTGGTTGGTCCATTGAGTAAGCTTGCTGTTTGGTCCACCATCTGGTTGAGAAGGGTCCTAACAAGACAGAAGACATGTTCCACCACCTCTAGCTAGTCATCTACTACATGGGGTGTATATATCACCCCAAAACCTGATCATTACCTATATACATAAATTTTGAAGAACTATAAGCCTATATACATCATCTTTTAGCATTTATAGAATAATCAGATATTCAATAAGTGGAGGAAATATTGAAAATCCACCTGGAGAAACCCCATCCTTCATATGTCCATGGACTGAAGCCTCATTGTGAAGTGGATCATCATCATGATCCCACTATTGAATCCTATATTTCTATCATAATGAAGGAATCCTAAAATATTCAAGACACACCATGGTAAAAATAGAATATCTAGGGAGATGACTCAATAAATACATGGAAACCACATCATATTCATATATAATGCATGTACTATAGTTTTTCATACAACAGGTGTCTATATGTATCAAGTCAACAATAGGTAATGAGAGTCTTAATTAATAGATATGTCAACCACTACACCATAAATAGGTTCCTTATCCTGATATTCAAACATGAGACACTTTAACATTGGTTCCCTAGTTATAAAACCAATACTCACAACTAGTACATCTCTAAGCTTCAGTCATAGGACAAACCCTCTGATACCACTATGTCGTGACCTGACCCATGAAGGCCCTCTTAGATTGTATTAATCCAATAGATAAACCAAAATATCTCCTCAAATAGTCCAAGGGATAATGAAAATCATTTAGTAGGAATATTACACATATGGGAGGCCTTATCCTAAAGTACATGCACGCATACACACACCCAAACAATAGTATAATGCATAAAAGTAAACAACTGATACTATCAATTCATGTATAATATATAATCCCACATCAAAGCTAAAAAGAGAGTATAGAAATATGTAAAGGTCTAAATAAAACTCACCAATACAATAAATTATTCTAAACTATAAGAAAAAATAAACCACTAACCAAAAAGGATTATGGGATATGTTTGTAGTCAGTCTAAACTAACTAAGATACATCTCCTCTTGGTGAACCTAATACTCTATTGAAAGGTATTTGTTATATATAAAACATGAAACATAAATGTATAACCCATTTAGGGGTGAGTAACAACATAGATAGTAGGATACCTTGGAAACACCAAACATAAAGTATCGAAGATAGTGTCAGATCTATATCACTAAACATGGGGAATAAATAAGATAAAACCTAGATATGATCACAGGAAGACTTCAAGTATTAGGTTGGGGTCTATACTCCTTGATAGACTAGATATTATACTCAAGGATCTAAGGTAACTCTTACTAAGGGAACTAACTCATAAAGTATCACCAACACATAGGGAATTCACAAGATAAATATACTCAAGTAGATACCTGACCCTATTTAGAGTCACCCACTAGGAAGGTGATCACATACAATATATATTCATCATGAAATACTTAGCCTAGTCTAGGGAATAATGTGATAGAGGATCAAACCCTAGGCCATATGTAGGGATACCCAACTCTTCTAGAACTAGACCATAGAGGGGACCTGTCATGGACCAACCCACTAGGGAAAACATGGCTGGTGACAAGCCAAGTGTGACACCCCAAGCCTACCTATAATAGGATAGGGTTTTGAGAAATTTGTTGAGAAATGAATAAAATAAAATGGATTTACTTGACATAATGTACCTGTACACTCACACATAACCATCTCCATGATAAAGAGCATAGGAATAATAAAATACTACAACATCTAGAGTGTTTCCATGCATGAAATAATATCTGGGGAATGCATTAGAGTATTAAAATATAAAACCAATGTTTAAATGGAAAAAATATATTTCCAACTAGAAATGAAGTCCCATAATGAAAAAAAACTAGAAAAAGATAACATTTAAGAGAGCTTGAATCTTGATGTCCAAATACTTATTTGAACGTGATCAATACACCCAAGTTCCACTATGCTCTATGGAGGTCACTGTTGATCTTAGTGTCATCTTCATAAGACATGGAATGTATGGGAAAATACCATACATGGGTGATTATATACATACACAACAAGATTCCCCAAAAACTAAAAATAAATAAATGGAAAGATACAACATCTAGCTCAACCCAATACACATATATGCTCATAAAGAAACCCAAGTGATAGAGAAAGAGGATCTCCATCTCTACAGCTGAACTAAGGATGATGAGTCTACATATAAATATAAAAGCCCATATTCAATAACCAGTATCATGTGAATCCTCACAATAATCCTTGAGCAAGACTCACACCTCATCACTGCACTCCACAATCGTGGAGGTACAATCTCTAGTGTAGGGTCCACACACTTGTATATAAGGGGGTTTCCAATCGGTATGTAGTGGAATCACACCCTGGTGCATTAGGGGGGATAAAATTGGTAGCTAGAGGACCCACTCCCTCTATAACACTAAGGGGATACCACTCCACCTAAGAAAATAGTATGGGGATGCATGACCTATTATGACATGGGAGTTTCAAACCCCAATATATCTATGATGATCCTACCTAATCACTACCATCACTCAAGAATTTCCTAAAGAAGCATCACACTCAAAGCACATCACATCATATCTCACATTTCATAATGATGTATATCATCACATTATATATATCAAAAACCACTCAGGATTGGCTAATCATGGGCTCATATTTGAGTCCCAAAAAAGTAGATATGAAATATATAAGTTCATGGGAGAAGTACATGATGTGTACATGGGGTCACATGATGTGTGACCTCACATAATCACTTAGCCATGTTATCACTCAGAAATGGATTGGGAATCCATGTCATACTACATGTTGTATCCATATAGGCACACAACATGTATATATACCAAGGGTCCTACATGTGTGTAATTAGCACACGACTTGGTTGGCCATGTACATATACATGGCATATCCACATGGGTACATGATATTTTTTTCTATATGGGGTTCTGGGTATGTATATATAGCAAATTGATTATCCACCTGGGTATGATCACATGACTTGTGGGAATGGCCGCATGGAATGTCATCCTTATCCTTGAAAAAACCCTAGCCGCCATAAGAATCTAAAATAAACAGTATGTGTTCATTCGGGATACATTCCTTGTAGTAGGGGATTTTATAAAAAATATAGTTTAATCTCAGGAATTATATATACACCTTCTCTAATTCCATATTGATCAATTTTACCATGAAAAATCTACCAAAGCTAATGGAAACACCTTAATCCACCAATTTATGACCTCCGATGCCCAGAAATTTGAAATCTGGTCACCCGTGTGGAAACTGTCATGCCACCTTCCACTGATGTGGTTATAAAATCTATGAATCCATCACCTGAATCCCACAAAAAACATTTATCCATACCTAAACCATTGATATGAATGTTTTCATGAAACAACTGTGAATATAAGGGTCTGATCGCACTCGAACCGGCCCCAAAAATGTCAAACCATGACCTTGTGGGCCAACGATGGGTGAAATCCGGTGCAACAATTATAAAAAATTGAATTAAGATTATTTTTTATTTTTTGGATCATGTGAAGAATGAAAATTGATGAAAAATAAAATTAAATAATAAATCCATGGTTAATCATTAATAAAATAAGGGAAACCAAAAATAATAAGTCCTACCTCAATCATGGATTGATCATTAGTGACTCATGTTTCCAATAGCGATAGAGAATAAGATTCATTGTGTTCACTATCTATCTCACGGTTCACCTTTATCCATTCATCAGTTATCGTCAATCTACCAATGATAAGGAGAGACAATATCTCATCCACTATTTCTCACATGATTATAAAAATAAATATGAGAAAAATCATGATGATGTATTTATACAGTGTTTCTATGTTTATTTTTGTTAAATAAATAAATAATTAAATTAAATTTATTCACATAATGTTCCCGTCAATGGATTCTTCAACCGAACATCCGACATTGACCAACTTTAGGTCACACCTAGGGTAAACCCTACATTCCAATATTGGTTGTGGTCTTATATTTCCCATATGAGGTCCCAAAGATCATGAAAAAACTTTTACAAAAATTTGATCCATGGTATAATATTTAAATATTTTTAATACATTAATATCAAGACTCTATAGCCCCCATAATCTCTAATTGAATCGTGCTTGACTCCAAAAATATTTCTCAAAATATTCCAAATCCTTTTAAGGAAAAATATTAGTCACTATATTCTATCCTACTTCAAAAATATTACCCCAAAACAATAATCTATAAAAAAATTCAGGGTTACATATCTTGTATCTATCTCTCAATCTCTGAGGAAATATCATACATGCTCCCATATTGAAAAAGAACATGAATCGAAGTGATGGTCTACCTTTATAGCTACTGATCCTCAATCACCACTAGGTACTCTGTGAAAGTGGATCCATCCTCAATTTCCATCTCACCCCATTCAATAACGTACTTTGGGCCATGCATGTATCTCCCTACCTATGACTCGTGGATGAAATCATTCACTATGTCCAACAATGGGAATAAGGAAAAGCAGTAACAAACCTCACCAACCCTCTATAGGATCTTGAATGGTCTGATAAAACCTAGGGATAACCTTCTTACCTGAAAATATATCTACAATACTAATCATGGGGAGACTCTCAGGAAAACATAGTCTCCCTACTTGAACTCCAAAGGCATATAATGTCGATCTGCATATGATTTATGTTGGATCTAGGATTTCCTAAAATTCTCATGGATCACTTTCAATTTATCCATTGTCACCTACACCATATCTGAACCAAAAAGATATGTCTTAACAATATTATTCTAGCACAAGGGATGCCTTAAAGGTCTCTTATAAAAGGAATATTAAGGTGTCATGCCTATTATATAGTGATATCTCTTATTATAAGAAAACTCTACTAATGGAAATTGATACTCCCAACTCCAAGTGAAGTCCAACACACGTTCTCACAGCATATCCTCTAATTCATGGATATTCCTCTCAATATTACCATCCATATGGTGGTGAAAAGTTGTGATAATCTGTAATTGGGTCCCAAAAGCCTCTTATAGAACTCTAAAAATCCATAATGTGAACTGAGGATTCCGATCAGAGATGATCCTCATGGTTATTTTAATTTATAAAATCTATCACATGTATAACTGCCCCAAAATCTCAACTAAACTCTACTCCTGAATGATAAGAAAGTATGTTGAATTAGTAAGTCAATAAAAAATCACCCAGATAGCATTGTGGTATCTCTCTATCCACCAAATCCCCATCAAAGAGTCCATATATAATATATCCCACTTCCACTCTAGGGTCTCAAGAGGCTATATCAAACCTATCGAAAACTAGTGTTTATCCTTTACCTACTGACATCTGATACACCGAGAGTCAAACTTGATGAAAATATACCTCATTCCAGCCCACCAAAAATAATTTTGCATATCATTTTTCATATTTTCCACTCCCAGATGTACAACTAAGGGGGATGTTTTGAAACTACCTCAGCACCTCCCCTCAAAATGTGACCACAATGACTGTCAGTCCCTTGAACAGGATTATATTCACCCCTCCTTAAAAAATATATTTTCTTCATATATTGAGGATATTAGGTTACATAAAACATAAAAAACAATTTATCCCAATTTATCCTTTCTCAAACAATAAATAAGTGGTGGATCCACTTCCATCGACTGAAAAAAAACTATAGCCCTCTCCTCCAAAAGGTTAGTTGAAACAAACCCAATTGCTCAGACACCTACTCTATCAAGTAATAATGAGACTTCCTACTAAGTGAATCATCCTCCATGTTTCACTTCCCAAGATTATAGACTATATATAATTCATAGTTCTATAGTTACTCTAATCAGTTCCTCTATCTTAGGTTAATATCTCTCTGAGTGAAGATGTACCTGAGACTCTGGTGGTCTGAGTAATCAAAAAAAATGCTCAACCAGAAGATAGTTCATCCAAATATTTAGAGTTAAGACTAACACTTCCATCTCTAGGTCATGAGCCACATATTTTTTCTCATGGGGTGTCAAACTCATTGAACCATATGTGATCACTTCTTTAATTTTCTTTGACATGGAACTAATTGCATCATCAACGGCATAAAATACTATTTACTCCATTCCATCCATGGGTAATCTCAATATAGGAGAATTATTCATACTCAGCCTCAACTCATAAATGGATCTATAATACTACTCAATATAGGTAAATGAATTCCCTTTCTAAATTAGTGTGGTCAAAGGGGATGAAATACCAAATAAGACCACCACGAACCTCAAGTAGTACCCTTCCAACCCAAGGGAAATCCACACCTATGTCACACTATTGGGTGGATCTTAAGAAAGAACCATATCAATTTTTCTAGGTCCACAGGTAAAAAAATTTCATTGAAGAAATTCCATAAAAACTGAACCTCATATATCCAAAATTTATACTTTAAGAGCATACCATAAATATGGTTCTCCCAAAGTTAGTCTTAGACAAACCACAAATGCTCTGCATGCTCCTCCACCAATGTAGAGTAAATGAGAATGTCATTAATGTAAACAACCAAAATTCAGTCTAAGTATGGATGGAATGTCTATTTCATAAGAGTTGTGAATATAGTGGGGGAATTTATCACACCTAAAGTCAACACTAGGAACTCATAGTGTCTATAGTGACATCATAATGTATTTTTCAGAATATCATCCTTATTAACCTTCAATTGGTGATTTTCATACCTATGATCGATCTATGCGAACTAAATAACACCTATAAACTGGTCTAAGTGGTCATTAATTCTCGGAAATGGGTACATAGTCATTACCATTACCTGATTTAGGTGAAGATTATCAACACGAAGGCTTAAGATCCCATTCAGCTTTTTCATGAACAAAACTAGAGATTCCTAGGAAGAAACACTATGTATGATATAACCTTTCTCTCTAAAGTCCTATAACTATACCATGAGACCCCAGAGCTCGATGGTTTCCATATGATATTCCAAAAAAGATATCATTATGGTATTGGGGTACAAGTTGATGAAGAAGTCCATATCCCACCTCATAGGTAGTCTTATAACATCTTTGGGGAAGACATCCATGTTGTCCTCCACTACTAAAGGAATAAAAATTCATGAACATCCCATTGCACCATGGGATAAAATCTCCAACTAAGGGATGAGGAGTTAAATATTCCTTATTAAATATCCATGTTACTCATCCATAAGATATCTTTTGCTCACAAAATACAATCTCGTACCATATTTCCAAGGGAATCAAACTTGCCAATAATGAAGGTCAATGAGGGAATGAACTGAGGAAAAAAAGTACATACCCAAGATAAAATCAGAGGGTTTTATTGTGATGTACAAGAGGCCCCATGAGAATATTTTTCCATTGAATTATAAATCTCACTTATGGTAGACATGTGATACCAAATAATTACTCCCTATTAAGAACATGTAGCCATAATTGATGGGATAAAGTCTCAAATGGAAGCTCCATCTCTTGAAAAGGGATAAGGAGATGAAGGAATGAATCATAACTCTATCTATATATACTCGAGAAAGAGAAAAAAAGTTATAGATCATACCTTGAATTATCTCATGAGTATATTGGTCATGGCCCTCTATATCCTTTAACTACCCATGGTCCTGACCACCAGCTACACGAGCTTGGTGCAGACCACCTGGTCATGGTGGTGGGAGTAGATCATAGTGTTTTACTTCAATAGAAGATCTTACCTAGGGATATCCACCTACTCTTATACTAACACCACCTCCTTGGTGGCCAAGTAGACTATTCTTGGTAGATCCCTGATTATGATACTTCCTTTGTCCTTACGGTCCATCCACTTCCTGCATACCGTCCACATCACTTCAGGATTGAAAATTGGGACCCATGTAACCTAAACCATCAAAATCATAACTTCTCCCCTCTTAAGATGACTAGATCCATTGTTTGATCCTCAATCTATAGACCCATGTTCATGAGTCTGGGAAATGGGGGGTATCATGTGCCATGACCTTTATAAGTATCGTCTGCAATATACCATCAATGACTTATCCACATAATGTTGACTAAAAACTCAAATTGACTGATGCCCCTATGCAAAGAATATCTCTATAACTAGAGCCCTCTCAACCACCCAAAAATAAGTAGGAATTCATAAGGAGACTATGCTGGATTGGATGTCTCTATAGAGGCTCCACATAAACTTCCACACCCAAAATAAAAAAGCTTTCACCATGTGGAGGGAGTAATTAATGACTTCATTAAACCTCTCACCATACTAAAAAACTATCATATAACCTTTCTAAAACTCAAAAATTTATTGAATACGAACATAGCACAAGCATGAAGGGTAATACTCATCATAAAATAACCACATGAAGTATTACCATGATGACATCACTTTATCATATATTTGGGTTATTAGAATCCATTAGCACCCTATTACTCCATGAATAAGGATGTAAGTAAAAAAATATTTGATCCTTTATGGTCTGAATAAGCCTGAATACTCAAACTACAGACTCAATCCAATCCTCCACTTCCAGAGGAAATGGCATACTGCAAAACCTCAGTGGTCTTTGTCACTGAAACTCATTTATCATGATAATCCTATAAGCATATTCATACTGACCATATAGAACTATTTTCCACTCAATAGGTAGTGGAACTACTCCCTACCCACCTATAAGAAAAACCTCTTGATGAGGTCCTTAAACCGAGGCATCATCACTCAATTGATCGTACTCACGATACTATATGGCCATACTAGTTAGATGTCTTCGTAGAGGCATCATAAAATGTATCAAGATGTAAAATTATTAGATGATCATATACGGGGATATAGATTAAGAATAATTGTCAAAGGACCCAATTCCATTTAATGCATATACCACTAGTACACTGCAATTGATTTATTAGTATTATGTGTCAATAAAAATCTATTTAAATTCATGGGGAATGGATATGTCAAATGCAACACCAGTACTGGGTTCCCTAGCCTAAAATCCACACTCCATACACTCTGACACCATTGGACTAAATTTCAATCCAATCCTCACCATGGGTCCTACTCTAAAACTTACCCAAGGAAGAACTGATCTGATACCACTATGTCATGTCTTGACCCATCGGGTATCACTTGGATGGTGAAAAGATGAGTGTGAAACCTCAATCACGCCTCCAATAAGATAGGGGATGGATACAATCACCAAGAAAAAGAATAGACTAAAATGGGAGGCCTTAGGCAAATGTACCTATATGAATGCACAAAACCATATCCATGAAAAACTATAGTGGTTTAATAAAAGAATACAACCTATAGAGTATAACTGTGCATAAAATCACCTCTATGGAATAAAATACAATAAGAAAATATAAAACCAAAGTAAAATAGGTAAAAATAAATTCCCAACCATAAATTAAGTCCCAACATGACAAAAACTATAAAAGGGGAAATTTGATGACAGACTGACTCCTGATTTCAAAATCCAATCATCGAACATGATCAATGCATCCAAGTACCGCTATGCTCCACCAAAGTCACCACCAATATTCCTATCAACTGAATAATACAAAACACATTTAGAAAAATCCCACAAAGTGTGATTATATACATACCTAGAGAGATGAAAGGTATAAGTTCTTGGGAGAAGTACATGATGTGTACATGATGTGTACATGGGGTCACACAGTGTGTGACCTTACCTCAACACTTGGGTGTGTTCTTCTCTTGAAACATATTAGGAATCCATGCCATACTACATGGAGTATCCACATGGGTACACGATGTGTAAGTCAACATGGGGTCCTAGATGTGTACACCCGTCACACAACTCAAATATAAATTTACATATGAATAGTGTGTCCACATCGGTACATGGAGTGTCTGGACAAATAAGGTTTTGTTCATGTGTATCTGGAACATGGATTTACCACCCAGTTTGGATCTCATGGTGTGTGATCCTAGCCATGTAGCATGTGATCCTTATCTCAGTCATAGCCCTAGCCAACTTGATAACCCAGACTACATAATGTGTGTTACTCTAGGATACATACCACGTAGTTAGGAATTTATCAAAAACTAAGTTTCGTCACCTGGATTTTAGATCCACCTTTTCTTCCATTGTATATTCATATTTTACCACATGAAATTTTCCTAGGATTAAGGAAACAGCTTCAAACAATGATTCTCATCCTCTAGTGGCCATTAAATAAAAATTTGATCATCCACATGGAAATCGTTACACCTCCCATTGTAACTCTATATCTTAGATCCATCAAGACATCACCCTCATCGTACAACACACCTTGATCCATCCCCAAACCACAGATCCAAACATTTTTCACACAATATCCATGAATCTGAGTGTTCAATCACACACAAACCTACCCCTAGAATGTCGAACTACGTCCCTATGAGATAATAGTAAGAAAGTATAATAATGGTGGGGAAAAAGCACATAAAAAAATTGAATTTACCATTGGAAAATGTGAATTCTAACAATAAATAAATAATTCATAAAATAGGGGTGAAATCTGGCACAACAATTATAAAAAATGGAATCAGGATAATTTGTCAATTCTGGGATCTTGTGAAGAATAACAATCACTAATAAATGAAAGCATATAATAAATCATTGATTAATCATTAATCAATGGGTGGAAACCACAAATAATGAGACATACATCAATTATGAATTTATCATTGGTTAAGAACACATCATCTAGCGGTGATGAAGAAGACCTGCTATATTCGTAATTTGTCTCATGATTTACCTAGATCAGTTCGTCATTGATCTTCAATCCACCAATAATAATGAGGAACAATCTCTAATCCTATAATTATACAAATTTAATGTGATTATCCCTATAAAAACATCATAATTATGTATTTATAGAGGGGTTATAGGTTTAAGGTTGTTAAATAAATAAATTAATCATATTAATTAATTCAATTAACATACATTCCATGACTGTCTCAATTGAATGTTCAATGCTGACCATCTTTAAGTCACACCTAGGGTAAACACCATATTTTAGAATTAATATTTGTCTCATATTTTCCATCCAAGGTCCCAAATAATGTAAAAGATATGTATTCATAAAAATATTTATATGTGATATAATATTTTTAGTATTTTTAATATAATAATACTGAGCCTCTTTGGGCCTTGAAATATCAATCTTACTCATCTCATAACTTTAATAATATTCCTTAAAATATTCCAAATTCTTACTAAGAAAAAATAACATCACTACAGGATCACCCATCCTCTACTTAGGATGAGATGACTCACTATAACCTCATATAAATTAAAAATGAAGAAGCACACCCACACCAAAATGGTTTAAGGGAGAACACACATGTTAAAACCAGAGATTGCAAAGGATCCACACAACATGTAGACAAAGAATATGTTTTTGTAAAATTTTCTCTGAATGAAAGTCCATCCATCACAGGTAGGGGTCCGCATAATGTGTGTCCTTCCAAGTAGTACACATTTTAAGTCAAACATTTCATAAAAAATCTAGATATTTCATGTATCACCACTTTCATTGTGGCTCTCATCGGAAAAACCCATGGATTATGTGGACCATACTAGATTCATAATCATTAAACCTATAGAAAGATACAACCACATGATCCACCTCATAAACTCACTATCACCCACACCACTATTAAATTTTAAACATCAATGTTACACCTCCATCACACCACTATCATGCCTTAAATCCCAAAACCAGATCCCAACTCCCACTAAAAAATCCAAATAGATTTCAAATCAAGTGCACCAGAAAATATGTTCTTGGATATAGTCAAACCATTTACTAAAAAATTCCACAAATGAATTTAAAAATTTGCAGATTCGGGTGCAACCGAAGTGTGCAGAGATGGGGGATATATTAAAATTTATTTTAATAATCATTGGCCGAAACCAACGGTGATGATCTAGCATGTCAAATTTATAATTAATTTATTTAATATTTAAATAAATAAATACTTGGGCTTAGAAAAAAAAATTTTGGGTAATGTTGATCATTCGAAAATACCCTTTTATATTTCCTTCATTTCACTATGAGGATACAATGATATAATCCCTCTAGCGGTGATCCACATGTGCATCTATGATCTCTGAGCAACACCACTCGATCACTGGGTGCTAGCGCAATGATTTGAATGCCTTATGTTGTTCTTTCCTGATCACTCATTCTTTGATCTTTAAAAAATATCTCTTTCACTTCTTTTTCATGATAGGGAGAGAAAAATAGGAGTTGGGAGAGAATTTTCTATGCCCAATAATTATATATTCTCAATTTTGGGATGATTTAAACAATATGAATTCCATCAATTTATAGATTTAGTATCTAAGTTAAAATATTATTTAATTTCATATCGGCCATTAAATAAAATTCATTACCATTAATAAACCCCATTCCACATAATAATAATTTTATTATTATTGTTTTCTAGTGTGCACGAACTTGATAAATAACGAATGTTATTTAACAGTCTTATTAATTGATATTTTTCATTGGAATAGGTCTTGGTCGGTTCAAACTCCACTAGTATTTATTTGACAATCAAATAAATATTTTTCCACAATCAATAAAATAAATATTTATTAAAATACTCATTAAAAAATAAATATTTTATTCACAAGCTGTTGAATAAATATTTATTTAATTTATGAAATCAATATAACTTGAATAAAATTATTCCTTGGACTTGAGAAAAATATTTATTCTACTAATTAAACTCAAATAGAAGTTAATCAAGATCAACAAAAAAACATAGTGTGTGACCCTCTAATATTTTTTCTCATTAGCATGAGATGAGATTGCCTAAATTCTATGATTACAGTCAAGTAGTGGGTCAACACACACAAAAAAAAGTACTTAATGTCACAAAATCAACAACCACATTCAAATTCTCACTATGTAATATAATCCCTTGGTTAAAATATATCATCATGTAGGTTTCAAATTATTATCACAACCCTATATTCTCAATATGTCTTTATTTAACTAAATTAAAAAACAAATCATTACACCCTGAGCATGGAGTTTAATGTTATGATTCTATTCCAATCAATGGGATGAGATATCATCTTCCATAAAGATGGAAGGGATAAATACTCACATGTCTTATTCATTAATGACATGTCACCCGTGATACACCCAACATATCTAACATCACCATGAAATGTTATCATCATGGTTTATGAAATACATATAAGTACGTGATTTGTAACATGCATTAATAATAATATTAAAGTCTAAGGACTATCACTTATGCTTGTAGATATTAATATTCGATGACACCAAAACATGAAAAATTCCTACTGGTGGGACTGTTTTCATAATATTTAGTATTGGATATTATTGAGTGAAAAAATCATAAGAAGGAGCCTCATCTACCTATGTGTACTCACACCTAACATTATATGTACTATGTGTCCCATTATAGTACATTATCCAACCACAGAACAATATTTGAGAATATTTCCATCACATATCAAGGATTTAATTATAGTAGGGAACTACTATGACAATATCAATGTGATGTATACACTAGAAAATTACTACATTAGAGTCATGCAGAACAACAAAAAAATGTAATAAATTTTTTTATTACTATTTGATACATAAATTATAAATGTAATAAAAGTAAAATTAGTTGGTCCTTGGACACCAACTCCAAAAAAACTCCCAATTAGAATAGAGAAAACTTCCTAAGACCTTCTTTCTTCTAGAACTCACATCATATTCATGTTTCTACTAAGTTAAAGCTTTAGTCAATGGGTTTTCCATGTTGTCTCCCACGGAAATAATATCCACTGAAACTACACCTCTCTAAGAAAAATCCCTCAGGAGATGATACTTACAAAGTATGTTCTTCATCCATTTATGTGACCTTAGCTCTTTTTCAAGATCCAACACTACATTATTATCACAATAGAGTGTGATAAGATATTTACTGCTAGATACCAAATGATGATATTGGAAGAAGTTTCATATACACACTACTTCTTTAGATACCTAAAAATCCATAATATACTCAAATTTTGCTGTAGAATCTGAAACTATAGCTTTATTTGAGATCTTATAGCTTACAACACATCTATTAAAAGTGAATATATATCATATATGTGACTGAATTTCATCTAGATCAGTTTGTAAATTATCATATTCATATCCACTACTGACCAGTTCCCCATCTCATCCATAAACCAAGAATATATCCATAGTACAACTCAGATACTTAAGGATAGTCTTGACTTTCATCCAATAGAATTCACCTAGATCATCTTGATATCTTCAAACTACACATAATGTGTAGGTGAAATCAATCCTAGTATACAGAATAAAATAAATTATTGAACCAATCGCTGATGTGTATTGAATACTTTTCATTCTGTTTATTTCCTTGTGTTTGAGGACATGTTTTCCTAGAAATATGAATACCATGTGATGCTAGAAACAATCACCTCTTACATTGTTACATAATGAATCTATTTAGTATCTTTTCGATGTATGTAATTTTTCTTAGGCTAAGAAACCTATTAGATCTATCACAATGCATCTTGATCCCAAGAATATATGATTCCACTCCCAAGTCCTACTTAGAGAAGCATCCATTCAACCACACCTTATAGACTATAAGATTGGTATTTAGTTTCCAATAAGTAATATATCATCAATATATAATACTAATAAAATGATTACATACCCACTAAACCATTTATAAACACACAATTCACATTAGTTCTTTATGGAAAAAAATACTATTATGGATTTATCAAAAAAAATGTTCTATGACCCATATGCTTCATTTAATCTATAAATGGATCTTTGTAACTTTCATAACATATTGAATTCCTTTAGAGAAACAAACCCTTCATTCTGAGTCATATAAACATATTCTTGAAGGTTATTGTTGAGGAAGTATGTTTTGACATCCATTTTTCAAATCTAATAATCATGAAAATCCTCAATGGGAAGTAAAATTATGATGGATTTTAGCATTGAAACTGGTGAAAAGGTTTTATTGTAGTTAATTCCATGTTACTATTTAAACCCTTTTGCAACCAGTCACTCATTATTGGTACTAAATTGACCAAATGTATAGATTATTCTTAAATACCCATTAGAAACCAATGATCTTTACAACCACTAGAGGGTCTACGAAAATCTAGACTTGGTTTTGGCACATGGGATTAATTTCAAAAATTATGGTTTCTTATAACATGGAAACATTTTTTCCACTTACTAATTGCTTTTAGGTTAGAGGATCATTATTATCAACTAATAATGATTCACTATCCTTGGTGACTAAAAAACCATATCGCTATGGTTCTCTAACCTCTCTAGTACTTTTACATATTAATTGTGTCTCTGGAACAATTGCTTCTTCTATGGTGATATGTAGAATTTGTTCCCATACCAAATCTTTTGTATATTGAGCCAGGGCTTCATTGTAGTCTATCTCTCTCCCAATGTATCTTTTAGAGATAAGATCCTCCTCAAGAAATGTGGTGAATCTATCAACCACAAAATTATTTTCTAAAAAATTTATAGGAAATTTTCCTTTGCTTATTTGGGATATCCTATAAAGACACACCTTGTGTCTCAGGGTACAAGCTTATAACCTTAAGAGACAATAAAAAATGATTTTCAACCCCACACATGCATGTATTAAAACATGAATTTTTTCCATTCCATAATTGGTATTGCATGCCATATTTTTCATTAGTTGGAACTTGGTTTAGTATTTATGTGGCTATTTTTAATGTGTATCCCCAAAAGGATAATGGAAGACTCGGATGACTCATCATTGGTATCACCATGTCTAATAGGGTACAATTCCTCCTTTTACTTACACCATTCCAATGAGGCCTATAAGGAGGAGTGAGTTGAGAAAAAATCCCAACCTCCTGTAAATAATCAATGAAGTCTTAATTAATATATTCTATACCATGGTCTGAGAAAAGTTTCTTAATATTCTTACCAAGATGGTTCTCAAATTCATTCTTGTATTCCTTGAATTTATCAAAAGAACCATACTTATATCTCATTAAGTAGAAATATCCATATCTAATAAAATCATTAATAAAATTTATGATGTATGAGTACCCATCTTTTTCTTAAATAGGATTTTTTCCACACACATAGGTATGAAATAATTAAATAATATCTTTAGCCCTTTCATTGTTCCCACTAAATGGGGATGTAGTCTTTTTCCCTTATAATCATGTACATAATACACCAAGTAGTTTTAGATCAAAATAATATAAATATCCATCTTAATGTAATTTATTCAAGCACTTTTCATTTACATGACCTAACCAGTGATGATAATTTTTGGTGTGGTATGGGTCATGTGAAGTAACATTCTTATTTATTGACATTATTTGGTTTGTGTAATCTAACACATAAAGGCCATTATTTAAATATACATTACCATTACAGATGCTATCTTTATAAAATAAGAATAATGTATTCCCAAATTTTAAAATAAATCCATCCATATCATGTTTTGATATAGAAATAATATTTTTTGTAACTGTAGTCACTTAATAACAACCCTTTAAAACCAATATCATTTTTTTCGGCAATGTGATGTGATAGTCCCTGATATCTAATATAGAAAGTTGAGCTCCATTGGCTACTTAAATATCTATCTCTCCTTGGTCAATCATTCTAAATTTATGTGGTTCTATTATTTGAATACATATTCGATCACAAAAATCTATATCTAATACCCAATTTGTAGAAATAAATAAATTACAGTCAACAACAAACGCACCTGGATCCTCCCCTTTCATCCTTTACTGGGTGTAGTTTTTCTTCCAGTGGCCCTTATTTCCACATATGGAATGGAGAAAATCTTATTTCCTTGCTTTCCCCTTGATATTTATCTTCTTGTAAGGGCATGAATAAGATTTGGGCTTAATGATATTTTCTTTCCCTTTCCATTTTTTCACCATAATGATAAAAGGTTTTTTACGCTTCATATCCTTGTATACTTGGAGAAGAAAAGTAAGAAGATCTGAAATGTAATTCTAAATGTTATTCAAATTAAAATTCAGAAAAAAATATAGAGAATATTTGAGGAAGTGATTCCCAGATGATGTTGGTACCAAATTATTTAGGGAGTTTAAACCCTAGAACCTCTAATCACACAATATAGAAAATGATCTTGACTACGTGCGACCTAGTTAACACCCTCTACAATTTATCTCTAAAAGATAAAATTAGAAATCTCAAATATTTCTTGTCTAGGACTCTCCTGGTAAAGACCACAAATGTGCTCAAGTAAGCTATACACATCCATGTTTTCATGAGAATTCATTAGTTCACTAGACATTGCTGAAAGCATCAAAAATATAAATTCAACTACATTGATCAAATTTTTTTCATAGATATCGAACTCTTCAACACTCACCTATTCAGTAAGAAAATCAGGATTTGAGGGTTCTAGCACGTAAGATTTCTATTCATGGCATAACCTAAAATTAAGGCGTCAAAAAAATTTAGGAAGTTACTAACAGTTAGGAGATTATATTTCTTCAATATTGATCGTAGGGATAATGTAGATGATGAACTTTTCATTTTATTCTATAATTTAAAGTAGGAGATTATTAGTACTTTTCTTGTTTACAAAATAAGTGATATATAATGAATTAAATGTTTATTTATTTATTTATTAAATCTCCCACTATTTTATCAAGTCTCAAGAGCCCTCACCATTGAACATAGAATACCTTGTTTCTTTAACATTCTAGTGGAAAGTATACCCATTAATTTTTTTAATAATATAAAAATTTTCCATAAAAATCATAATAGAGTAATTAGGTAGAGGTTTTTCCAACTGTGGATTTAAATCTCATTCTATTGAGTGGATTCCCCTATCTTGAAATCTTAACTTGGATTTCCTCAAAGAAAGCCCAAAAATATGTATTGAATAAACGTTGTCTATTAAAATTAGTATAATTTTGGTTATAATAACCCAAAACTATCATGAGAACTCCCCCAATAAAATTAAGTGTCGAGACATTGGACATGTACTGCACTTAGTTCTATATTTTCATTCCCAATCAAGTAATGGGATGATTAGTCTAACTTAATTTTTAATTGGGGGATTTTAATTTATTATTCATAAATTTTATCATGTTTTATCCTTTACATATATTTCTAACATTAAGTGGATTTTACAAAATTAATTAACCATATTGGATAAAATATTTACGCATTATTTATTTATTTAATTTCTATATTTTCACATTAATTCATTTATTTATGTAATCATACCTTGAATATCTAAAATAAATAATTTCATAGAAAGAAATTAATAATTAATTAAATGAATCATTCATGAGATTTAGCTAATGATTGATTTAAAGAGATAATATAAAATAAAACTTTAAACTTGGGGAAATAACTCATGTTTCTGGTTTCTCCATGAGTTACAACATTCTAAAAATCCACTTATGTATCAACTAGGTTGGAATCATTATGGTCCAATATTAAACTGCCTTCATGTGCCTTGGGATGGTCCATTAATTATAAATATTTATTACTCATGCATAGGTGAGGGGAAAAAATTTTGTCTAAAGGGGATTACATAAATATCCTTAGACACTTATGTCCTAAATAATAATGGAGGTAGGGATAACTAATAGGCTGTCATTTAATTTAATATTAAATAATTTAAAACTCGTGAAATAAATTAAATTAAAACATCAAACATATACATATGTCTTGTTAAAGATTATGAATGGTCATAAATGCAAAAAATTTAAAAAATTAAATGGATAGGATTCATTTCTTTAGTCGTTATGTTATTATTTAAAATAAACACATTTTATTTAATTAATTAATAAATTAACAAATTAATTACCTTTCATCTTAAGGATCACTTGATTTTATTTAGAGATACCTATCATTAATGACATTCATAGAAAATAAAATACATAACCAATAATGACATATTAATTACAATAAATTAATTGATCATTGAAAATTATTTAAAACCATTATTAAAATTTCAAACACACACTGGTGTGCCAATCAACAAAATAAACTTTTAATGCTGAAATTTACAAATTTTATGTAATTTTATTTTTTCCATTAATGGGAGACTATAGGACATGTACATCCAGCTACACACCATTTACCTTGGTTTTATCATATCCTAGTCACATGACCTAGGCTTTGGTGTGTTAACTCGGTCGGACTACGCAATGTGTACATGCAAGCTACACACCCTGTATCTAATTTCTGTGAGCCCTAGTTGTCCTGGTAAACTTGTGGTGTAAAAAAAATCACCGCGTGTAATTAATTACCCAGTTCATCTCGATACAATTCTCATTGGTACAAGACATATTCTCTAGCTACAGGTTGTATAACCTAGTTTCAACAACCAATGATTTGGAACAACCTAGTGGCTTCTATGGTCATTCTTAATTTTTTTCTTAGACCTTTAGTAAAATGAAACTCTAAAAACATGACAAATATATCGATAACATGTTAATTAAAATCATATAAAACAATTAATAACCTGAAATAAAAAATTAACCAAAATTTCACATATATTAATAATAAAATAAATAATTATAAATTTAAACATGACCTCTATAATGCCATTTAGTAGTTCCAGGTGAGTGGAAGCTTGTGAAGATGAGTCATATAATAAAATTCCTTTTAATAATCATTACCCAAAACCAAGAGTGAGGATCTTACATGTTAAATTTATATTTAATTTATTTAATATTTGAAGAAATAAACACCTGGGATTAAGATATTTCTTTGTTGATGAATGTTTATCATCCAAAAAGACCCTTTAGGATTATCTTCATTGTGATACAGGGATCAAAGGATAGAATCTCTTTAGCGGTGATCCACATGTGCTCCTACGATCTCCAAGCAACAACACTCGATCTCTTAGTTCTAGCAAGACGATCCAAGTGTCTTGTGTTGTTCATTCTTGATTGATCATTCATAGGTATTAAATAAATATCGCTGACACTTATCATTGTTTAGAGGGAGAGATAAATAGAATCTGAGGGAGAATTTTTTTTGCACAATAATTCTCCATTCCCAATTTTTGGATGATCTGCGCAACAGGCATATTTTATATTTATAGAGTTAGGATTTAAAATTAAAATATTAATTAATTTCATACTGACCATTAATTAAAATTTATTTCCTTTAATAAACCTCTTAAAACATAATAATAATTATATTATTTTTATTTTATGGTTCCCTCTAAGTTTCATAATAAAAAATACTATGTAACTGTCTTGTTAATTAATATTTATCACATGACTCGGTCTTGGTGAATTTGGACTATTATAGCATTTACTGAACAAATGAATAAATTTTTTATTCATAAATAAATATTTTATTCACAATCTAACAATTAAATATTTATTAAAATATTAAATCAATAAAATCAATATTTTATTTACAAGTTGGTGAATAAATATTTATTTAATTTATAAAATCAATATAAATTGAATAAAATTATTCCTGATATTTGAGAATAATATTTATTACATTAATTAAACTAAATTGGAATTTAATTAGGAATAATAGAAACACTTATTGTGTGACCCTGTAGGACTATTTATCATTTACATTAGGCAAGCTTTCCAAAATTATAAGATTAATATTTAGCAATGATTCAATCACCTAAGATAAAGAACAAATGTCACAACATTGACAACCACATATGAATGATCACTATGTAATATAATACCTTTTTCACAATATCTCATCAAGTAGGTTTCACATATGTGTCACCAACCTATAATCTCAATATGTCTTTCTTTGATCGTCTATAATAAATATGTCATTTCACCATGACCATGGAATTTAATGTGACAGTTCTATTCCAATCATAGGGCCAATATATCTCCTTACAAAAATATGGAAAGGAAAAAACCTTCCTCAAATTATTCGTTAATGACATGTCACTCGTGATACACCCAACATATCCAACTTCACCATGAACTATTATCATCATGGTTTACGAAATACATCTAAATACGTGAGTTGTAATATGCATTAATAATAATCTTAAAGTCTAAGGAGCATCACAAATGCTCATAGATAGGAATATCTGATGACACCAAAAAATATGTAATTTCTAATGGTAGGTATTTTCTCATATTATCCCATATTAGAGATTACCAAGTGTGAACTTCTTGAAAACAAGCCTCAACTACTTATGAGTACTCGTACCAGAAAGTATATGTACTATGTGTCCAATCATAGTATGTTATCCAACCGCTAAACATTATCTGAGAATACATCATAGAACATCAAGGTTTGAATTATTGCGCGGAATAGAAAGGACCTTATTAATGCAACATATACTCTAGGAAAATATTACATTAGAGTCACATAGAACAAAAAAAATATAATAATAAGTTTTATTGTTATTCAATAAATCGAATATACATGTAATCAAAGTACAAATAGTTCATCCCAAACACCAAATCCAACAAAAATAAGGGAGAAAGGCATGAAAAATTATTGTGAACATCCAATTAGGGTTGTGTTTGGTTGGACAAAGCTGAAAAAATATATACAATGGGAGAAAAAAAATTTCGAAAATGAACATTTATTTCCTAATTCTTGGAAAATGAAATATTAAAAAAATAAATCTACAAATAAATATTCATGAATTAATTTTAAGTAAATTATTAATTTTAAATAAATTATTAATTTTTCATCATAGAAAATAAGAATGGGGAATAAACCAACAAAACAAAGTCCTACCTTGATTTATTTTAACCATTGAAGGAGAAAACAAATTAAATCATTGAATATGAAGAACTTTATATGCTTATTACCATGTCAAATGATCCTCAACACCATCAATGAATGATTAGTTGGGAAAATACACTATCTCCCTAGCTTTGATATCCTAGATAGGTTAGACGAACCTCCCTTGGCGGTAATAAGAAAAGAGAATCTTGTTATCACCTAGGTTAATCCAAAACATCTAAAAATAATCATATTGAAGGAATCATCGAGGAGAGTAGGTAAGAATCAATCAATAGGGGAAATAATTAAATTAAAATTGCATTAAACACTACACATTAGATATATATACATTTACACTTAGAAATAGATGAAATATGAGAAGATTGATGACATTTTTGGATGTTTAAAAACCAGGACAACATCTCTACAGCCACCACCATAGCCTAAACCATGACCATAGATTTCTTAAAACACTGAGAAAAAAATATATCCCCTATAGTGTGATCCCAAAGTTTTGGGTATTTTTCCACACCATAGACTCTAAAACGTACAGAGTGAGGTGGCTATGGTCAGGGTGCATAGGCATTGCCACAACACTCCATTCCTATAGTCATTCCCTATCCTCCCCATTTCACCTTTCCAATTTTTAATAGAGCTCACCAGGGACCACCATGACTTTCACCACAACCTTGTTGTAGCTTGTTTTGTACCAAAAATGTCCCAAAAACTGCATAATCCACTAAAAATCTTCATAGGTCTATGAAAAACCATGATGAATCTGTTTCTTGATTTTAAAATATCATTTAAAATATTCTAGAGTATTAAATAGTGAAAATAGAGTCATTAAATAAAAGAAATTATTCCTGATATTATGGAATAACTTGATAAACTACTTTGGAATGTGTCACAACCATAAGAATGGGAAAACATTTGGGATGAAATCGATAATTTCCTATCCTATATGAAAAAAATCACTATGTCCATGCCTTAAAATGTGATATAACCCAATATAACCACGCTTACATGAAAAAAATCATTATTTACACACTTTAATTTCTCTATAAGTAACTAGCCTTAAACATTACATAATATAGAGTCTTTAAACAAGAAATAATCAACTTTCATTCCTAAATATCTTTTAGGTTTTGGTTTTTAGAGAATTATTTCATCAACCATATATAAATAAATACTATATCACAAAGTGTACAATTTCACTTAGTATCCTTTTTACCCACAAAAAACTTTTATGATATAACAAGTTTTATTTTCTTGGAATATCTTTACAATTTTCATCTTAACCTCATACTTATCCCTACTCATCCTTAAAACCCTATGAAAAAAATTTAAAATGTAGGATATGCTAAAAATCTCAATAAGGTATATAGAAAAATAATCATGTTAGTTTATAAATACTTATACATGATTTATCATTTTTAAAATTAAACTTTGGTCCCAAAATAAAAATTTTATTACCTAGGAAATAAAATTTTTCATCCAAAAAATTTCATAAGAAATATCAAAGGAAAAAATAAAACTCATAAAGGTTCTTTTAAAATCATGGAAAAATTATCCAAACTATCTCAAAAAAATATACATCTCATCATTAAAAAGTACCATATACTTTCATTTAAACATAAGCTCATATTTAAACTCATTGAAGTATAATATAAAGAACATGGCAACATAAGATCATAGAAAGGAAGTAAATGCGGAAAAAATGACATAAAAACAAGTCAAGGATAACTACCATGACAACATTACATGGTGGATAGAGTCCAATAGAGTATTAGGTTTACTCTCTATTCCTACACATAACGTCTCATGAGGTAAAAACAATACCTAATGAATTGGAGTGATATTTTATTCCACCCATCATAACATGTTCATGATTATGTGTGCCACAAAATAGAATCAATTATGACGCATAATAATGAGAATTTATAAAGGAAGTAAATGGGTTCCATAATCTTTCCTCATATCATAGTCAAAAGAAATTTCATAATGAAGGAATTTGGAAAATGAAGATAAGTCATGTATTACCCCATAAAATGAAGGAATAATAACTTAAGTATATATACAAGAGCGATATATACATAATTAATAAGAATTATATAACCTTAAATAGAGATAGATAAAGTGATCTAGGGAGATAATGGTCAAAAAAATGGTGGTTTAGAGAAATCACTTACACGCATAAGAAATTTATTTATAGATATCCAAATATCCATTCCAAATAAAACCTTTTTTCAAAATACATAGAACAAAGAGAAATATGTTTTTTTAAATAAAAAAGTAAAATTATATATAAATAAAAATATTAAATAATGGTTATGAAAGTAGAAAAATCTATTGACACTGTATATGTTAAAATAAAACATTCATTTTGGCTTTTGTAAGGAAAGTCAAAACATTCTGTATAAAATACAGAAAAATATTCCTTTGAAAACATTTTAAAGAAAGTAAAAAAGGGACATAAAATAAATTATAATTCATTTATAGACTTATAAATACGTTAACAAAATAATTTTAATAATATGGACATAAAAGATAAATATTTATAAAATAAATCTGTAAAACCTTTAAAATGAGGATTTTAAAGTAAAGTGTCTCTCATATAAAACCATAAAAGGATTCATTTTTAAAAAAATTGTAAAGGGAGTCAAATATGGTAGAAAATTCCCATTAAAATAAATTTAATCACAACTAAAAATTATCTTGAAAAAATTATAAGAACATGGAGATGGAATAAAAATAGTTGAAAGTGAATCTTTAAAAGAGTATTTTTAAAACAAAGTAATTACCACGTGTCCAAATCATTAAATAGATTCTTTATATTTTTGAATAATAAAATTATGTTAATTATTTAATTTATTAAGAACCTTTTTATTTTTTTTTATTTTTTTTATTTTTTTTTACCATGTTATATTAAATTACATAATAATAATGAAACAATTATTATTTTTAAACATTAATTATAATTTTCAAATCAACCATGAAATATGTTTATGAAAAATGAACTACGTTACAATTATGGGGATGGTAGGCCATATATATGCCAAAGTAAATTTTATTTTATATTTATATAATTATCATTATATCATAGATATTATATTATTTCCTTAAATAAACTTATATATACCATCTATGTGACACGGTAATGAAAAAAGAATGGCATCGCTTCATTGAGGTGGAAATCCATACATTCGAATGAATAGTATTATGATATTTCAATGGATGGAAAATAAGAAAATATATGATATATTTATTTTATATAATGATAAATATTTGATTTATACAATATATAAACATTATATCCATCATTATAAACATTTGTGATAGGCCATGATGGAAAATGAATTACATCGGTTCATGAGGTGGTAGTCCTCTGTATACACGAACAGTGGTTTCATTTCCCATTTGATGGAAGATGAGAGGGTTGTATTTTATAAAACTAACATAATAAAATCTGAGTATATGGGATATACATATGTAATTATATCAGCATGGTTGAATAATATTTTAAGGAGGTGCAAGAAAAAATAAAACAAAATTTCTCGGTTAAGAACAATACATCTACTTCGTACAACCCCTTCAGGTTTACACAAAAATCCTTCTTAGGAAAGTATTTTTAATAATAAAAGCCTCTAGGATATGGTAATGGAAGTAAGGAATAAATTTGGTTAGGTATTTACTGAACCAAATGGATTTTGAATTGTTTGGAAAATAGGAGAGGAGGTATCCTTTTATAAGTGTGGGGATGGAATGTTTTGGAATTTCTTTAAATATTAAAATAATATAAATTAATTTTCATGGAAAAAATGTCTCAAAAATAATATAATTTTATGATAAAATGTTCATGGGTCGTAATAACCCCATATAATAAAATTTGGATAATTTTAGGTGAAATTTACACCGTCATCTTTTTGTTTTAACCCATGTTAATCTTTTTTGATTGTTACTATGATAACAATGTTTTTACCCTTTAAGGGTCAATATAGTTACTACAAAAGAAAAATTGCTCCATGAATGGACCATAATTTATATTTTTAAACATATAAAAATAATTTGGATGAATACATGCTTTTTAATAATTTTTAATAATATAATAAAATATTATTTATTATCAAATAACATTAATCACATTTTTATAACAATTTATTTATTTTGAATTTGAAAACAACATGAAAAAAGGAATTTAAATAAAACACTTTAAAAATCACTAAAATGTTATATTTTTATAAAAAATTCTTTTAACACAACAATTTATTCAATTTATATTACTTTTAATATTTTTAATATCATTTAGTTTACTTTTCTATTAATTGAATAAATACAGTGTCAGAGTTTCATAAACATTTAAAGTAATTATTTCATTACTAAAAATAATAAGTAAATAAAAAATATAAAGAAATAATTTATAATTCAAATGGATATTTAGAATGAAACATAAGATGTTTTTATCCTTATCTCAAAACATTATATTTATTTAAAAAAGAAAGTGACATTTTTGTATTTATATTTCACATAAATATTATAAATGTCAAAATCAATGAAATATGGATCCAAGTAGATATATATTCAATAATTTTATAGAAATTGATGAATTGAACTAATATAATAGGGCAAAGGTATGTTTTAGAGTCAATTTTCAGTCTTTATCATATTATTTTTAAACGTAATTACCAGATTTGATCTTTTACCTTGGTGATAAATTTTTATGGTACAATATGATAAAAAATTAAGTTTACCTTATTAAAAAATAATAATTAGGATAATTCCAAAAATGGAATTAATTTTACCAAATTAAATCTCTATAATTGGTGGAAATTTATTGTATAATTATCCAGAAAAGCGTGATGAAAATACATTTTTTTGAAAAAATTTCTTCTTAACTCTAAAATTATTTTTTTTCTAAGATCAAGAATAATCATGATTCATATGAAATTAATTAGATAATTTATAGCTAAAGGATATATATATGTTAATTTAAGATCAAATTAAAAATATTATGGGGCCATTAAATTTAAAATAAATCATAGTTTTTGAAAAATATATTCTTTCATTATTCCCTAAAAAATCATCTTTTAAGAAAAATCCCAAAAATTAAACCTAAGTTAGCTTTGATATGTTGATTTCGATAATGATATTCATTTTATAATGGGTGAAATTTTAATGGTTCATGCCTTCCTATCTTGTTACTTTGTTGGTTTTGTGGTGGAAGAGTATTTATAGGAGGCTAGAGGAGGTTCAGTGGAGTTTGAGCTATAATATAAATTTTACAACAAAAAAATAGCAGTTTACGGTGTAAGTTTGTGTTTTATGGATTGAGTGGATATCAGTTTATAGCTTCCATGCAATTTAAGTGCATAGCATAAAATAGGTTTACACTGAATGATTGGAATTTATGATTTAGGTTTAATTAATCCCTAGATGCCATATTTTTCATCAGAAGTTGAGGTTTCAAAGGTTTTACAGCCTAGCGGTTGGTATTATGGAATAAGTTTTTAGATCCATGGATTTTACACTATAAATTTGGGTTTTGTGCTATAAAATAGGTGACTTACAACCTATTCATATCTCTTATTCATCTGATTATTTTATCATTCATCCATCACTCTCTCTTTCTATCATTTTAGGATAACCCTATATGGGTTTTAAAGATATTATAACCACATTACCATTTCTTAGATTTGTGGGTTCTTGTGACTGAGTTTTGATGATTGATGGTGAATTATTCTTCCTTCCCTATTTTTTTCCTCACATTATTCTTTTGGTGAATCACTTTGGTGTCATTGATTTGGTTCTAAGTATGTGTTGGAACATTTTTTGATAACCCTTGATTTTATTTAGGTATATACATAGTTCCCTTATGTTGTTTTGGTTTTTGGTGTATTATTTCTTCACCCTGCAGTATGTATCGAGATCAAAAAGCATCTTTGAGGTATGGGATCCTAGTTCTCATCTGTTTAAGTGTTCTGTACATTATTTCATGATTTTTTGTTTCCTTTGGGAGCATAGTAAGGGTAAAAATAATAAATATAATTAATTGGTATAACTAAAATTGATGAGTATGCATAGAAATCATATTTTTTGATGTTTTTTTATATTTTTCTGATGAGTTTATGCCATGTTGTTTCCTTTCTAAATATAGTGGATGTTGGAAGATTTTGTTACACTATATACGATATGACTTAAGACCCTTGTTGTGTTTTTATGAGATCACACCCTCAATAAAAGGATAAAAAACATATTTTGATAATTAATTGGTTTCCCATAGAATATTATTTATTTGATAATACCCATTAAAAATAAATATTTAAGGAAATTAAATCCCTTGAAAAAATTGTGGAATATAAGATATGTTATGTTATAGTTTCTTATTCCATTTGTGTTTCCCTACGTGGTTTCGTTTGTTGTGTGGTGATTGAGGTTAATGGATGGGTTTTGTGATGTGTGGGGTTGTGATGTAGTGGTTGTTTGGCATGGATGTAATGTTGGCAGTTGTCTGTTGTGGTGCACAATGGGGATGATATGTGGAAATGACTTATGGTGTGGATTTGTGGTTGTTTTTCATGTAGGTTGTATTGTTATAGGTGGTTAGAATGTATGATTTTTGGTTTCTTTAGTTAGTTGGTTTGATTGGTGTGGCATGATGATATTGGTGGATTCAATGTATAGTGGAGATAGTTGTGTGAGATGGGCCAGTTGTTGTCTGGTGTGGATCTGTTTGTTTCCCATTTATCCTTGGAATAAATTTTGATGATAAAATGAAATGAAATATGATAGTAAATAAACAAGATATGTTGTAAATAGATGTGTGGTTCAATTGGTTAAATTAATTTAATGATAAATGAATGGGCAGTTTAAATGTGAATGAATCTTCTTACTAAATAAATGTGAAATCATGTGGTATGTTTGGAGGCTGTGTGATGTGTTTCATATTGTGGTGGTAGTGGTCTTAATAGTTGGTGCGTGTTACGGTGATGGTGAAGTGGTGTGCACTAGTTCATTTGTTGTGAACTCATAGGTTGGGTATTGTTTTTTTCTATATATCATTTATTTTATGTTATTTCTATATGCTCCATACTTGAGTTGGATAACCTTACCAATGCTCAAAGGTCATGGGTTCTGGTTTTTTTCCTATTATCTAGAATGGTAGTGACATGAATGGATATCTAACCCCTCTTCACAATTATTCCTTCAGAAACATTGACGATACATGTTGGTGTTGAATATTACCCAATAGTGTTGGACCATGTGTTTTTGGGAGAGATGTTATCTGATGAGGTAGTGATGTGATGTGATATATGATGGGGGTAATGTATCGTAGGAGGAGGGAATGAGGTTTATATTCTTCACATTCATGATTCCTTACTGATTTTTTATGACATGAGATGTGGTTTTATAACTAGGTTTCTTTAGGGAAGATGAGATGTGATAGTTCAAGATTCTTCAGGCATGATGTGGTGTGGTGATGCCTGATGCTAGAACAAGATACTAGAACTTGTGAGGGTGGGGTATGTATGGATGCATACTAACCCAAATAACAGATAGACTATGTGTCTTCATTTGATATGTGATATGATGGTATATGTATGGAAGGGATGGGAGCACATAATGTTCAATGTTGGGGAAACAGAGTGGAAAATCACTAGGGAAGTAGAAGTGGGGCACCTTTTTCTATTATTATATTGTTGTTATATTACTATATTAGATGTGTTATTTAGTGAGTGATCTATGGTGAGGATAGGATGGTTAGTTGACCTATTTTGGTTCTACATGGTTCAGCTATTTTTTCACTGTTACATTAACATGATTTTTTATATGTTAACTTGATACCTTAGTTATGTCCCTACTAATTTTAATTGTATGATCACCAGATATATATAAAATATTTTTTCAGGTTTCCAGCAGGAATTTTGTGACCGAGATAGACATTTATAGCTTGGTTGGATCTGTCTTCAAGTCACTGCTATAGGCTTGTTTTATGGTATATATTTCATACTTTTTTATGTATCAATTTTACTTCATTCATGCATCATGGGATGGTTTTTTGTTTACCTTTATTTTATATTTTGGAGTTGTTTGGTGTTTTTTATCCCATCTCCTGATCCTATTTTTTATAGTGGGTAATGCTTTTCATATATGTTATATTGTTTTACCCTTGGTGCTAGTCACCTACCCAGGGCCTACTGGATGTGGGACTTGGGGGTTATCAATTCTCTTCTTTCATTATGGTGTCTTTGGAGGGAGTGGGTCATGATAGAAATTAATTATAATTATTATACACAAAAAAATAAAACATTTTTTAAGAAAATGTATTTTTGAAGTATAAAAGGATTTTACATAAAATTAAGTACTTATTTATCATTAATAAATACATTATATAAAACCACTATACATTTTTTAATAATGTGGTTAAACCTATTCATAACCTCCTATATGACTAGCTTATAGAAGTCGTATTTAAATAATAATATTTCATGTTTCAATTAATCTTGGTGTTTCATTTTGTATATGATATCGAAGATAGTGTTTTAAAATATGGAGGTGTTATATTCCCCCCTTAAAAAATGGCATCCTCTCAATTTAAACATGTGTTAATTAATTAAGGGTTGTACATTTAAATATTCCTTTGTGGAAAACCCACATCATAAAAAGGGTTAATAAAACTTCCTCTTAAAAAGTGGGGAAGGGAAATATGAAGGTCATTTTGAATAACAAAAAACTAGGTTTTCGAATATGATAACATTAGTGGGAAGTGAAAATATGGACATAGAGAAGAAAACTAATACCTAAGTACTAATGAACAGTTATAGAGGACATTTCTAGGAGAAAGTTAATGATGGAAAAACAATAAATCGTCATAGGGTGAAAAGAAAATCAATTCATTTGTAAGGATTATAATATGGTAAAAATTTTATTTCAAGACCCTTTTCCAAGAATTGTGGAATTACATTACCTTCTAGACTAATAACATAAGGAAATATGCTTACTTGACAAGTATAATGTAATCTATTAATCAATTTCCACTGAAATCTTATCTTTTTCTTCGAATGATGAGTATTCAAGATTATTTTTCTTCTTTTGAAGATAAAAAATAAAAATTTAATGGATCACATAATCGAAAAAATAATATTAATATATTTATTCTATATCTACTAAAACCAAAATGGTTATTAAAATATAAAATTGTACCCATAATAAATAAACCTTTATGTGAAGAAACAATACATTAATCTAAAATATTCAATAAAAAACAAAATGTTTAACGTAGATAATTACATAAATAAATATATATATATCCCAAATAACCTAAATAACATAAAAATTAAATAATGTTTTAACCTAAAAGGTTATCTCTTACCCTTCATATTAAAACTCAAAATACATAACAACATTTTCCACAATGAATCCATTATATTAAACCTAATGGTTATATATACGTCAATCCAATAAAATTTATCCTGAATTATAATTAATAAAATTAAAATTCCAAAACATAAAACCTATAAAGGCATGTCCACGACTTTGAAATTATAATCAACCATAAAATCATAAACCCATGATGGTATCCATAACTATTCAGTTATCCTCACATGAAAACATCCTAATATCTAAAAATATCTAAACCCTTTCTCTGATACCAACAACAAGGACCCAACCTTAAACAATATGTAATATAGTTTCTTTAGAAAATAATTCATTTTCGTGAATTCTCAAAGATATTTTGGGTTTACATTTTTTAATAATTATTCCATAAACCATACATAAATAAATATTAAATCAAAATGTGGAAACTTCCACTTAGTATGCATTTTTACCTCAAAACAAATCTTTTTTATGTTAAAAGTTTTATTTTCATGTAATATCATCAAAATTTTAATCTTGAACACATCCTTATCCCTAATCATCCTTAAAACCATTTGAAAATCATTTTAAATTGTGGAATGGGCACAAAATCTCAGTAAGTTACATATAATAAAAAATAAAGAAACATAATTGTTCATGAATACTTATAAAAGATTTTACTTTTTCAAAATAAAAATTTGGGACCAAAAAAAAATTTATAACCTAATAAATCATCATTTCTATAAAAAGATATTCATAGAACATTTAATAAGTAATCTTAAAGGAAAAATAAACTCATTGTGGTTCCTTTGTAATCATGGAAAACATATAAAAACTATTTCAAAAAAAGTTATACATTTCACCATTATGAAGTAGTATATACTTTCTTTAAAATATAAGCTCATGAGTAATCACATGGAATCAGAACATATGGAATCATAAGATAATATAATCATAGGAAATGAGGAACCACCACAAGACATGGCATAATAATAATTTAAGGATAACTAGGAAGACACCTTTATATAGTGGAAAGATTCCCATCATGGATTGAGTTTACTCCCTAATCCTATACATAATGACTAATGAGACAAAAGATTTGCCCAATGAATTAGAGGGCTATATAGGTGCACCCATAATAACATTTTCATGATTATATGTTCTAAAAAGTGGAATAAATTTTAAGGAATAGTCATAAAAATTACCAAAGGAAAGAAATGGTTTTCATAATATTGTGTCATATCATAATAAAAGGAAATTTCCGAATGAAGGAATTTGAGAAAAGAACATAAGTCATGTATTACCCCATAAAAGGAAGGTATAATTAACTAGGTATATATGTGAGAGACATATATATGTAATTTATAATAATTAAATAAATTTAAATTGATAGGGAAAGTTAGATTTAGAGAGAAAGGTCATAACCCAAAAAAAATGGCAGTCTAGAGAGATCTCTTACACTCGTAGGAAAAACATTTCTAGATATCAAAATATCCATTACATTTAAAACCCTTTTCAAAAATACTTAGAACAAAGTTAAATTCGGTTTTACTCGAATAAAATAAAAAATATTATGAAGAAATATAAACATTAAATAATGGTTGTGGTGGTTGGATAATTTGTTGACACTGTACACATAAAAATAAAACATTTCTTTGGTCCTTTTTAAAGAAAGTAAAAATGTCCCATATAAAATATGTAAAAATATTAATTTTGAGAACCTTTTATATAAATTAGAAATAGGCATAAACTTTATTTTATAATTTATTTATGTCTAAATAAATACATTAATAAAATAATTTTAAGAATACAAACATAGAAGATAAATATTTTGAAAATTAATCTTTAAATCCTTAAAAATGAGGTTTTAAAGTAAAGTTTCCCTTACATAAAACCTTAATAACATTCCATTATAAATAATTAAATAAAGTAAAATATGGTCAAAAATAAATTTTACCATTCATTTAAGTATAAATAAAATTTTTATTGAAAAATTTATAAGAACTAGGAAAAAGAATAAAAACATTTGGAAGGGAAACTTTAAAAGAGGATGTACCTTAAAATGAGTTTGACTTATCACATACATAATTTATCTTTATGAATAATAAACTTATTCTAATTATTTAATATCTTAACAACCCTTTTTAATTTTATTATACCTATCATTTTATTTACTATCATGTTATATTCAATTACTTAATCATTCATGTGCATGTCAGATGTTTTGATGATATTCGACTCATATGTTCAAAATGACTATAGAAGGTTGAATATTATCAAAATTTTCTTTATTTAATCATCCCCAAAATAATAATCATGAAATTATTATCATTTTTAAACATGAATTATACTTTAAATACCTACCATGAAATATGGTTATGAAAAATAAACTACATTACAATCATGGAGATGGTATGTCGTACGTACGCATGAGTAATGTCTCAATTATTTAATGAACATGATGGAAAGAAGGTAAGAGTTATTAGATACTTATATAGTCATAATTAGATAATAAATACCGTATTATTTCTTTAAATATACTTATATATACCATCTATGTGATACGGTAATGAAAAATGTCTGACATCACTTCGTGGTGGTGGTAATCTACACGTACACACGAATGATGTTATCATATTTCAATGAATGAAAGGGTAGGAAAATATATTATATATTAATTTTAAATAATGATACATATTTCATGATTGTATTATATATAAATTTATTCTATAATCATTAATATATTTGTGTAAGAACCCTATTTTTACGTTAGGTACAAATCCTTTTAATTTTTGTTTAATTCTAAATTATGGAACCAATATAGATTCCTAATGATGTTGTAGAGGTTACAGGAGTTTTAAGGGATTGTATGGATCTCTTAACCCTATTTGAGATAAGAAATATACATTCCAAATGATTACTTATAAACATGTGATGCTTTACAGTGGGGTGGAATGGGGCACGTAGTTTTCCCTAACCATGCACTAGGGGATGCACGATCATGAAAAAAATTGCAAACATATTGTAGAGGTGTTCTATATGGTTCGAACATGGTTTCCCTAATAATGTGACCTAAATTTGTGGGTGCCCAATTTCTAGATAAGAAGGTGCACATTTGGTTCACAGTCTGGCCAACCATGCGACCAAACCTAGTGATGCTTATTTTCGGGTGATTTTATGGTTTTACCCTTAAATTATATTTTAAACACACCCCTTAATTGTTTTCTCTCCAACAGAATACACGGATGTTCTTCTAACATTTTGATACCCCTATTGCCTCTTCAGTAGTATTTTAACCCACTTGTCCATCCAGAGCCACGTTGAAGTATCATTTGTCTCATTGGATCTATGATAATAAGATCTCAATTCCTTTTTGTCTATTCTTCATTTATCTTCTCCATGATTAAGTTATTGAGGTGCAGAACCATATGCCGTATTTTCATTTTTTTGGTACATTATTCAGATTTAATACAATTTAGGCCAAACCAAAGGATGATACTGGATGAGGAGAGTCATATGAGTATGAGGTAGGTGTTATATAAATAATACCTCAAGTTTTGATGTTTTATAATATATGTTGTTGTGATATACTCTAGTTTCAATATGCATTGCTCTTAAAATTGTAAATACCTTAAATAGGTTGCCTATTCTAGAACCCACAAATGTTATTAGACACCTTTAGATTGAATACCTTCAATGGAGCCATCCCTTTGAGTGTTCCCACTTATATACCAAATAGTCCCTTTGAACATTTATTCCCTAAACACCTAATGGTGTGTTTGGCACCTAATTTAAATGATGATACCATGTTGATATGGATTTAATGTAGTTTCATAGTATGAATAGTGGACTTGAAACATATTAACTATAATAAATTTGTTATATGTGAGTGGTAATACCATTTCACCCAATTTAAATGCAAAATGGCCACACCCTTATATATATCAATTGATAATTAATTATGAACTAGGCCTTGGATCATATTAAATCCAATGGATGTTGTTAATAATTTGTGGGAAAGATTAACCTTGTGATTTGTAAATGATGGTAATGACATCCATTTCTTTTTGATACGGTCATGATGACCCATTACAAATAAACTGAATGAGAATGGAGACCCTTTGTAATAAAGAATAAGTGTGATGACCCAAGTGAGTTATAATGATCTGGAATAACAACCCTTATATATATATGACACTATATGGGCATAGCGTCCCTTGTTATATGGGTTGGACATCCTTTATGATATAGTAATATAATCTCTTATGATTATAAGTTGGAATCCCTTATTATATGGCATGTTTTCTCTTATGATACTAAATTCATAGGTGCATGGAACCCCTTGTGATACTAATGTGATACAGGCATGATGTCCCTTGTGATATGGGAATGGAGTCCCTTGTAATATGGGTATGATGTCCCTTGTGATTATAATTTTATAATGAGAAATACATCCTCTATATCACTGTGATACTAGGAATGGTGTCCCTTATAAATATGATACCAAGAATTACAACCCCTGATACTATTTTAGAGATATTTCGGCATGGTCCGAAGCGGGTACTGTCAGCCTAGTTTCCCTTCAGAAATAAGATCTGACCCATTTAGGGTTGTTATTACTTATTTACTCATTATATCTACACAATACCATTTTTATAGAAAAATGGATAGCTATAGACCATTGGGTGGTTACCTACTAGGATTGTATCTCACACCTTGTCCGGGATGTCTTTGGGAACCAGAACAGACTACATGATTGCAAGTGTAGATAAGAGAAAGCATCATCTTACAGATGTTTGACTTATTTGATGACATAGAATGGATATGGTAATAGATGAGTGGGATAGACCTTAGGAAGCTGGAAAGACTTTTTGTACTTTTTTCCTTTTTTATAGTACTAATACCTTCTGATTGTATCCATACTTTACTTCTTTATAGATACATGACATACATTATCATCCTTTGTATGTGATTCATTTTCTAGATTCTAGTTGATTAATGTTTCTTCAATCTTTTTATCTTCTTATTTAGTATTTTATTTATTTCACTATGGACATTTTATATTTTTATCTTATATGGTACACTTTTTTAATGAGGGAATAGTCTACCCATGGATACACCCAAGGCCCTCACTACTAGTCGGAAACCTCTAGAGTTTGGGGAGATATTCTTGAGGTCATGTGTCCAATTGGGCTTAGGTTACTATTGACTGGAATTTAGGTCTAGGACTTCACACTATGAGAGACAATGATGAAAAATTTATTGCATCAGTTTATGAGGCAGTAGTCATACACACAAATGCTGGTTTCATTTCATGTTTTATGAAAGAAAATGTGGATGTGGGATATGGAATTAACATAATAAAATATCATTATATTTGAGATACCGAGGTTATTATATCCACATGGTTTAATTATATTTTAATGAGGTGTAAGAATCAATAAACCAAAAACCCCCGGTTAATAATGATACCTCCACTTCAATAACCTCTTTAGATTTACACCAAATGCCTTACTAGGAGGGTTTTATAATCAAAATAAGGCCTATAGTATATGGGAATGGAATTTATAAAGGTATTTGTGTAAGATTTGGTAACAAACCAAGATTTTATGTTATGTATCTTCTTAAGGAAATTCAATTTATTTGATATCTTACGATACCCTGAACACCGACCATAAACAATTAATTAAATATTATTATTTAATTGTTATAGTTATCACCTATCTATTAGAATTAATGTAATGAATGATATTAACTTAATTTTTAAAATTTAGCTTACAAATTTTTATGATATTAATTCATTGTTTAATAATTAATTAAAAAAATGAGAACCAATTCAACAAAAAGGACGTGTTTTTATAAAAAAAACTATTTTATGACCTTAAAGGTATGTTATCTTAATAAATTAAATTAATCAATATTATTGAAAGATAATAATAAAAATTATATTTTATATATTCAATAAAATGTTTTTAAATTCATTTAACAAGTTTTATAGGTTTAAGATAAGAATAAATCAAATTTTAAGCATAAAATCCATATTTTTCTAAAGACAATTCTGCTACCTTTTAATGATAGACATATTTTAAATTTTTTTTGAAACCTTTATAATTTTTATTTGAAAAAATAAATTTTATTTTTCAAATATTAATATCAAAATTATCTTTGGGTAAAATTTTGGTATTTTTCGAAGAAGTTTTATTTTTTGATGAATAGTGAAAAAATATGGAATTTTAATTAAAATCTGTCTTTTCATCTAATTTATTTATATAGTTAAATTATTTATATATTTGTTATTAAATTATATTTATATAAATTTTATACAAATAAATATAATTTATATCATTTTAATTAATTTCATATTGAAATTGGATATACTAATATTTGAAACTTTTAAACTTTTCGCTTTAAAAACTTGTTTTTTTGTTATGTATGAAAGATTAGTTTTATATCTAATTTTATCAATTATTTAAATTAAATTTAATAAAATAGATAAAATATTTGGAATAATAAGTTAAAAATTATTTTTTAAGGTTAATTTAATTTTTATGTATAAAAATGTTACCGTGGTAGAAAAATATTTTACCTCCGTATAGGTAAAATAGTGACAAGGGTTAAAATTAAAAGGTAAAAGTTTAACCAACTTAAAAATTAATACATTTAATGGGTTTTTGGGGTATTTTTCATCTGTAATCAGCCTACATTACATTAATTAAAAATATAATTCGAGAAATTATTTCCTTCTCAATGTGGTTGGAATTAAATATAAAATAATCATTATTTTAATCACTTAAATCTATCTCTCATCAATTATAAATACCACCCCATTTCGACCAAAAAATCCTATAAAATAATAAAATATATACACAAACATATCCTCCTCACACGAACCAAATCCAAGTGCTACTAGTATCACCAAAATCCCAAATCCAAGGTCCTTGGGGGTCCCTCAAGGAGATAATATTCAAGAGGTAAATTTCTCAAAACACATTTTTTAATTTCTTTTATTTTTCTACTTTATCCTCAACTACTCCATCCATTAAGGAATATTAATTCCATAATCATCTAAATATTGAAAATTTATTTTTCTAATGAAATATATTTTATCCATACCATTTATTGTCTCCTCTTATTCAAATAAATGAAACCATTTTTCAATCTATGTCATCTAATCACCTCTGTGAATAAATTTTTTGTTCCTTTTTCCATTACCACCATCATAGACGATAACAAAACCATAATTATGGTTAAATAAGATTTAAATAAATCTATTATATCGTATTTCATGTTCTTTAAATAAAATATACTCATAATAGTTTTAGTGTCCTGAAAAATCTGCAAAGTGGAATGGGAATTCCACCTAATTTGAGAAAGGATTATACCCAATTTCCCTCAAGGAATTGGAAAAAAATATGGATAATACTCAAGATTGGAAAAGGAACTACTGATCCACATATCCATCCTGCATTTCTGGTATGCGGTTGGTTCAGCAAGCCGCCCCCTCCGCAGACCAGCGTCGTTCGCGAAACAGAGGCGGGAACCCCTCCGTGGGCGCGAAGCAAGATGGGAGCCATGCCGGTCCACCATCACGAACTGCCCTAGTTTCGAAACACGCCAACCGGCCTAGACCTCATGCATTGTCGTTCGTGGAATAAGGGTGGATCCCTACACGGTCACAAAGCACCGATTTGGTTCATGGATGAGGTGCATTCAATGACCCCCCCCCCCCCCCCCCGTGAGTTACGGATTGGCCAAGTCATCCGAAAACTGGGTTTTCGGTCATGGGCCTCCTAAAAAGGTGATGCATGACCATAGATACATCTCTCTCCCCCCTATATAAAAATGACATCGAGGGGGAGAAGAAAGGGATTGATGAGATTTGTGTAGAAGGATTCGGAGATCGGGGGATCGATTGATCGGATTCCATCGGTGAGAAGGTTTGGAGATCGACTTCTGAAGGAAGGATTTTAGAGGAAGGAACATATGATTTTGTGAACATCAATGTTCCAATTCACAAACCATAATATTTATAAAACTGGAAACGAATTGATAAGGAACCAAAAAATGCATAACAAATTGGTGAACCACAAACTTAAAAAAAACCCACGATCCATGGCCCCTCTGTGGATGTACTCCCCACGGACCAGGGAGTTTATGCCCCTTTTTTGATTTGACACACCGCGTAGCACCCTACTACATGGGTGAAGCACTAACTGGTGAACCCCCAATCGGTGACACCCCTGATGCCTACTGCTCGGGCGGACTATGTGGGTCTTGATCCGAGTATTCTAAGGGGGGTACGTAGGAAGCCTCCCTGAGGTTCAATCCCAATTCAGGCCTCTAACCATGTGTAAGTCCCAATCATACCCCTTCAAACGAACTACATGGGTTTTGATCCCAGTCTCCTAATCAGGGTACGTAGGAAGCCACCTCGAGGTTCAATCCCAATTCGGTCTACTAATCATGTGTTAGTCCCAATCATTCCCCTAAAAATGAACTACGTGGGTTTTGATCCTTCTCTCCTAATCAGGGTACGTAGGAAGCCTCCCCAAAGTTTAATCCCAATTCAGGCTACTAACCATGTGTAAGTCCCAATCATGCCCCTCAAAATGAACTATGCGGGTTTTGATCCATGTCTCCTAAGCAGGGTAAGTAGGAATCCTCCCCATGGTTCAATCCCAATTCAGGCCACTAACCATGTGTAAGTCCCAATCATGGCCCTCAAAATGAACTACATCAGTTTTGATCCCTGTCTCCTAAGCAGGGTACATAGGAAGCCTCTCCGAGGTTCAATCCCAACAATAGGAAACTCTCACGTGTAAGCCCTAATCTCCCAGAAATACGTGCACTTTTATCCCTGATCAACTGGGGTATGTAGTAAACCTCCCCTAGGTGAAAGCTTGATATCTAATTCTAATACACATCAGTTACTTTCAGACCATGTCCACATGACCCGAGTAGGACCATATCGAGGCCCCGGTAATCGCTTCCCTTGGGTCTTCCGGGCCGCATCGGCGTAAGTCCTGCACCAACTTTAACCGGTCATCGCTCGCCCGGGTGTCCATGCCACAAGACATTAAACTGTATGGTTGGGTCCTTGTCACATGACCTTAAAAGGTGATGTGTCCCATTAATTGGCATCGAAATATGAGGATTATGATTCCTCTCACAAGGATATGTAGGAAGCCCGTATCGCGGGTTCGATCAAAACGCTCAAGTCGTTATTTGTCCCTCCTAGATGACAATAAACTCCAAAGCGCCCAATTATGAGGCTTAAAACTAGTTTCATCTCAATGATTCCAAACCCCTTGGATTCATTAATCCAATGAGGGATGTTTGACCCTCGGGCCTAAATGATTTTGAATCCCTGCGTTCAGTTGTCCATTGCCAACCTTGAGTAATCCATGGATACTCTACTTGGGTATAAAATAATGATTCGCAAACATATGAATACATTTTAAATCTATAAGAGTGTCATGGAACATGAAGTAATTCCTCCCAAAAGGGTGCGATGAGCTCGACTTCCCATCATCTCGACCAATGTGAGTTCTTAAGTGCTGCTGGCCAAATCACCCAGTGAACTCCTGCCTTTGGAAAGCAGTTCCACGTATCATTGGATATGGAACAATTGGCAGTTTCGAAATGAAAATGGTGCACCTGATATGAGTGATTAAGAAGAACCCAACCTTCTCTAATCAATCGTCGGGTAGCACATGTTTTACCCTCGGATAAAACAAAAATGGTGAACCCGAAGTGACTCTTTAACCAAGCATGACGGATTTAAACTAATCCCACTATGTGCCTCTTATACTCACAAGGAGGGCCAAGAAAGGTGATTAATTATGCATGGGGTCATGAGATACTTCTTTGACGGGTTTTCAGTTTGTATTTGTTGAAATATTTTACAGGTACCAATCAGAACTCCCTTTGTTCCAATGGAATCATAGAGGAACTCACAGACACGTACTTCAAGAAACGTAATGACCGAACATCCTCACCAACGAAGGACCCTGTCACCTACTCAGCATCTTCAACGCTGGGTCTCGGATGCATTGATCTGAGAGTACCACTTGAATGGTACTCTCTCGACGTTGGAGGCAGCCTTGAACACCCTCCAATCCACCAAGACCCACCAGTCGCCTGTCTAGCATCGGCCACGAAAGCAGATCCAGACGGATCATGTTGCCATCTCAAACTATTTCAGGAGTGTATCCCTGGAATGAGACAACGCGTACCTCCCTTATCTTAAGTGGGTGGATGAGGTCAACACTGAGGAATACATCCCTTCTGAATGGTGGTTCCACTATAAGTCCCCCGCTGGTAGACATCGTCGCGGTTAAGCCACGACTCAATATCCTCACGCTAAGGAGGATGTCACCCCGAGGATCCAGGCCCACGCTCCCCGAGCTCCGGCCCCTCGGACCGCCCGACAAGGATGGCCAACTTACAACCAGGGACTGGTCATCACCATTTTCCCTGAGGAGGAGCTCCACTACCCAGTCACGGAAACATATTGTGAGTAGGCACGTACACATGTCTACTCCTCCAAAGTCCACCATCCAGACATGGCGGCATCATTTGAGAAAGCATGCATCCCCACTGAGGTCCTTCAATCCTGTCACTCACACGGGATGGCACCTACCCAGTAGGAACCTCTCCCTGCCTAGGGTCATAAATCCCACCAACCAGATACGGTGGAAACCTAGCGCCTGTAGGACCAGCTCCTAGTAGATGCTCCTGATGCCTACCATCCCAATGTGGTCGTGATCAATAAAGCCTGATATCCCGATGTGGCGGCAATTAATAGGTTGTCACATCTCCCATCCAAAAAAGGCCACCGACTTAATATAGGGGGGAACCAATATATGTAGGTCCAGCTCCCTATAGATGCAAATAAAGTCCACTATCCTGATGTGGCGGCAAAAAGAGAGATAAACTGGTATATCCTGGCACAGGGGAAGACTTGTTCACCTGCCCTGACATAGGAGAATTGTCAGTACCCACTGACCACCGGAGGACCAGAGCAGGATATTCTAACTCTGATACCAGGATGCGACTTCATACCCATTCCAGCCAAAGATGTCTCTTTGCATATCCTAGAAATGATGGAGGAGCAGGTATCGATACCAGATCATATCTTGCAGACTTTCCAGATTGTGATTGCATCAGCGGCAACAGCAAGGACTCGGGCCCGTGAGCTCGTCTCCCCAATTGAGGTGACTCATCTTAGAGACGAGATAGATGCCTCGGAGCATATCTACATCCCAACTTCCGCCCAGGAGGGTCTTTTTCCATATTCCATGATACAAGGGAAACCGGATCAAGCAGCTTCACTCGTTCCAACTGGGGGACACCCATCCATCATGGTGGATCCTACAAAGTAGGAATATATCTCTGTTAAAAGTCAAGATGTTCGTCGGCATATCTAGACAGCATCACGGGACCCAATTAGAAAGGGGTCCAAAGGTGAAGGCCATTATCAACAACAGACACTCCCCGCGGCTGGCAAGAAAGCGCCCCAAACCCTGCGAAGGCAGCCGAAAAATAACGAGTGGGTTCATGACTCCGCTCTGCTGGAAGCTGGGGTTCCCAATGCCATTAATCACATATCGATGTCTCAGATCCCTGCCCACCCATTACCATATTATGGGAGTGGCGGTATTATTTTCTAAGGTTCTCCATGCAACGTTGCTACCAACAGCTTTAAAGGTCCTCCCCAGAGCACCTGCAGGGGCCTCCCCCACGGGCACATAACCATCGATCACGAGAGCTTCTCTTTTCATGTGTGTCATAGAAGCCCTCCGCGTGAACAGAAGATCGAGCAGCAAGAAGTCCCTCTACATGTTTTGGTCGACCCTGAAGGTCCTCCCTAGGGTATACACTGCAAACACTCTTCGTGCAGTGGGACCACAGATTATGATAGTAGTTCTCGCTGTCGTAGTCGCAACTGTGGAGGCCCTCCTAGTAGTGACATCTCATCGCGACCAGAAGGTCATCCCCTTGTCATGGCCTTCCCTGAAGCTCCTCCCCAGGGGTTATGTTGCAATGACACTCCACGCAGCTAGGCTTCAGATTACAATGGTATTCCTCGCCACTATGATAATGGAGGTCCTCCCCATAGAGACATCAAGCAACGAGAAGGCCCTCCCATTGTTGCGGTACATTCTTAAGTCCCTCCCCAGGGTGTACCCCGCAAACATTCTCCCTATAGTAGATGTGATGGTAGTCCTTGCCACCACGACTGCCATTGTGAAGGTCCTCCCCGCAATGGCCCCAAGCAACAAGAATGTCTTCCCCTTATCGCAGTGTGTCTTGAAGGTCCTCCCCAGGATACACATCGAACGTCAAAACATAATGGTCATATTCACCATGATGGAAGTTATTACAAAGGTCCTCCCCGCAGTGACATATCATATCGATAGGAAGGTCCTCCCCTGTCGAATCAAGCATTGAAAAGCCCTCATATGTCGACGTACTCAAAAGGATGGGATAAAGCATGTCAAATTACCAGCTAGTCGCCAACGACACCATTCTTCAATTAAGAGATGGTCCATGGCCACGTTCATCTTCAAAACCACCTCGGAACTGCCCACATGATAATTCAATACCTACCGGCCCCACTACACCCGACCACACTATCAGTGAGAATCTCTGTTGGGCCAACCAGGTATAGAAATCACTAGTAGAGGAGTATGCCGACATGTTGCACCTGAGGAAACAACTGGCCAGAGATGATGTACTAGTTATGTTTTGGCTCACAGCCACCTCTCTATTCGACATACCCAGAAAGTTTCCAGAAGAATGTGTGCACGACATCCTCTCCAATATATGGACAACCCTCCACTAGATAAAATCAAACTTCTTGCCCAACGATGGGTATTTAGACCATGTTATTACTGTAAGAGACCTCCTGAATCACATCGACTTGTAATCTCTTACTTCAGTGTGATGACCGCGACCAGAGGGGTGTAAAGGAATCCTTGAGCTATCCTACCTCTGTGCAATACACCAGTTGTGTTTCCTCATTGGTGACCCTCTAACGGGAGTCCATATCAGAGGATAGGGAGAATATTGAGCCCTGCATTTCACTCCACTCCCCGCCCAGAAGAACCTGTTCGGAATAATGTCTTGCAACGTCATTACGTCAAGACAGCAATCGAGTGGGGTCGATGTTCAAGAAATGTGACACACCCAACAGGGACAGACCTTGAGTAAGTCCCAAAAGTGTTAGGACTGATGGGAACAAGCTATTCACAAACTCCTGAGTTAGGCCATTGAAAGCATACAACGGGCCTCTCGCCTGAGAGAAGCCAATCAACATTCATTGCTTACCTCCCCAGAGGGGATTGATTCAAAGGTAAACTTGACATGAGATTGAGTTCACCCCCGAATGAGGGAATGCAAGATTAGGCAGGTAGTGATAGCAGCAACCACTTCCGCAATCCAGGGTCAAACCCAGCCTGCAGGGCTGGTAGAATTTTTACCAACAAATTCCTACGTAAGACCAATAAAAACGAGAAGAGACTCAACATACAAGGGGTGGAAAAAACCCTTCACCTCAGAGATGGGGGAATTTTTACCTCAAAAAAAACCTCCCCCATGAAAATCATTATTATCTCGACTAGGGAGGACAACCAGAAGAAGAGGTTCCAACCCTATCTCGTCCTTTGAGTCATCATCCCCTTCAAGAGGGAGTCATACCATAAGGTCACATCAATGAACTATCTGTGTCACCCTTCGTCAAGGAGTCCGAAAAAAATCCCAGGACAGGAAGGGGAAGACCAGTAAAAGGCACGGTAGATCCTCTTCTTATTTGGAAGATGATATCTCCTCCACCTAGTGATATGCATCCATCAACACCATAGAAGTTAACCCCAAGTGTGAAACCGAAGATGATGCAAATCTGAATGGATAGGGAGATGATGATTCCATTCTGGATATGATTCTCAAGGAACCATCAGGTGTGCACACCTGGAACCAGAGGGCCGCCCTAAATATGGCTGCCCCTCCAGCTAACCCTCCTCCGCTTACCCTACGAGCTTCCAACAAGGATAGGAACAAAGGACAAGTTACCCTTAACCCACCTCCTTCTCTTGCTAAAAACAATCCACTTACGCTCGAAGAGAGATTCGCTCGACAACAAAAGGAAATGAAATAATTAAGGCTTCTTAACGTCGAGCTACTCCAGAGGAAAATTATTATTGAAATTTCTTCCCATGAATAGCCGCACCTTGAACTCCCAGCAAGTGCACCTCAAAGACCAAGGTTTTCCCTGACAAATGAAGCACGGTCAGGGCCCCTACCCAATGCGGCGCATGGCCCATCCAACTACCTAAACATGAATTCATATGAATACCAAGACTTCCCTCCACTCAATAAGAAACCAGAGCGAGTACGTCTGAACCCTCTGAAGGTGTCACAAATGGCATATGCACCCTTGGTGTTGGCCAAGCCGAATCCCCAAGCAATGCCTCAGGCTACACCTTCCCAAGACCGGGCCCAACAGGATGTAAACCAGGCTCTTTCCAACACCATCGAGGCACTGAAAGATCAATTAGAAGCAATGGAAGGTCAACGCGCTCCAGTACATCCAGAGCGAATGCCCTACCCAGATTGGGTGACCAACATGCCTCCTCCACCCAATTGTAGGAGCCATGTATTCCCTATTTTCAATTTATCGGGTGATCCTAAAGAGTATTTGATGCACTATGTGTCTTATTGTGACCCTGTGATGGGAACCCTATAACAATAAGAAGTAGTGAAACTCAGATTCTTCTTGCGGACCTTGCAAGGATCTTCCTTTGTCGGGTATACGAGTCTTCCAACTCAATCAACAAAAAGCTAGGAAGACCTTCAGTAGTAGTACATGTTCCACTTCCACTCAACACTGCCTAAAACAATGCTCAGTGACCTCATGAATTTCAAACGGAGGGAGAATGAGAGGGTCTTAGATTTCATCGCCAGATGGAAGGGTCTGACCTACTCTCTAAATAGGCCAATTCCCCAAGATGAGATTCTTTCCATACGCATCCATAACCTTCGAGATGAGCTGCGAACACCGATCATACCAATGGAGTGAACCACTGGATTCAGTAATCTCTCTTCCATTGCCCAGAGAATTAAAGACTCCCTGTAGTGGACTAATCTGAAGTCATAAATAGCCTCATAGGCTCCTTCAAAGAGAGAAGTTACAACTGAAGCATCCTATGTCACGGTCAAGCCATCCCCTGCGCCTACTCCACCTCCTAGGCCTCCACAAAATCGTCAAAGGCCCCCTGTATATCAGCGGCCACCTCTGCCCAAGCGGGATGATCAGAGAGGATTGAAGCTGAACCAGTTCGAGGAACGAAGACACAAAGTATACTAGTTCTGAGAGGACCAAGTCTGCGGATACTTCATCACCGCCATGAATTTTAATTTTCTCCACCTCCCAAAGCCAAGGAAGCCTGAAGATGTCAACCGTGATGACATTCTAGATTATTTCCCCTACCATCGAATGTTGGGGCATAATATCCAAGAATGCTTCGTCTTCAAAGACCCCATGCAAAGGATGGTAGACTCCAGGTAGGTCAAGATGGGACCACCCCCAGCACATGTGACATATATTTATACCATCAACTTCGACAAAGGGGGGGGTGGAAGGAAGTCCCCAGCCAGAAGGGGCAGAAATTTAATCAATGGATGACTTGGAAGACTATCAATCAAGCTCAGGCCATACTCTGGGCTCAAATATAGCAGCTGGTGTTTCCACCAACAGCCCCAAATTCTGCATAGCCAACAATATAAGCCTCACAAATCTCCATGAGCCGGTCATCCAGGCATAATAGAAGAGGTAGGATACAAGAGAAAGAGGAGAAGTCTGCAATGAGGCTGAACATAGCTCTGAAACTTTTGGATTTTATGCCCTCAAATTTGGCGCCACAGGCACTGTCCCACCAAACGGAACCATCAGGGACAACCGATGAGGTTGACCTGTCATATGATAAAGAGATAATCTTTGGTTCCATCAACGTCTTCCTTCTAATGGAATTGTTCCCTGACGAAGGGTATGGTTACGAACCCGAGTTCCCAACACAAGGGTCTGGGAGGAGGAATCACAAACGCAAGGGATCCCAGGGGAGGCACAGTCGCGGCTAAAACCAACCCTATGGTTTTACCCTGGCCCAAACCGTTAATATCGTAGAAACCCATGGGAGAGCCCTTAAACGGACTCAGCAGGAGAAAGATTATCCTTCCACCTCCACAAGCAGCCAATTTGGCCCCATCATTCTATGGTACCCATCAGAGGAGGAACAAGTGTCTAGCCGCCTAGTGTGCACAGGCAGACCAGCCGGGCTGAGTCCATAGAACGTGGGAACACCTTCAACATTCGACCCGGTGGCTGGTCCCTTCTCATCACATAATCGAGCTCCAAAAGTGCCTTCTAAAACTCTCCCACCAATGGAGAAGCGTTGGCTGCTAGAGAAGAAATACGATATCCTTAAGAAGCTGGTGTCAGTACTAGCCAAACTGTCAATCCTGGATGCCCTGAGATTGTCAGTGGATCTCAGGGAGATGTTTATATAATCTTGGCTCATCCCCCAGGAGTTTCTAGCTGAGGTAGTCGCTGCAAATATTAATCAGATGGAGATTGGCCCGGCTGAATGCAATGAGGTGATTTCCTTAACCGATCAAGATGAAGATGTTGTCATTCAAGGACACATCAAACCACTATATGTGTCCGGTACACTAAATGATTTTGGAGATCCAGAAAGTCTTTATTGACAATGGATCTAGAGTTAACCTCCTTCCCTTAGAGACACTTCATAAGTTGGGCTATAGTGAGGATGATCCAATACCCTCATCCACAAATATGTTGGGTTACGATAAGAGTGAACAGAAGCCGATGGGATAAATCAAGCTAAAACCCCATTTTGGCAACCTTTTGGCCTACTCGGAATTCCTGGTGGTCCGGAAAAACATAGCATTCAATGCCCTGCTGGGAAGGCCATGGATCCATAACCACATGGACATTCCTTCATCCTGCCACCAGTGTATTAAGTATTGTGTCAATGGAAAATGTGGAACACTGCATGCTGACATGGCCCTTTTAGAGCTCTCCGAGTCACCGTACATTGACATTGGGTTTTATGAGCAAAAGAAAAATAAAACCTCGATTGATGGTATCAACTGGGTTCCCACTCAAAATGGACTAGAAATGGTTCCTGATGACCCCCTCAAGCAGCTTGGTAGATACTACGCACTTCCCATAAACCATTTGGAGAGAAAGAGTTCAATTCCGGACACATAATCAGCTATCCTCATGACTTCATCCATTATTCCTGAGCATAGAAGTGCTGAAACGACTTCTAACCCTCAATTTGTGGGAGAATACTTGAGAGATAATTCCCACAATGCCTCGCCTCTAGACTCCCAAGAGCCTGTGCCGAGAACTCTCCCCCCGTCAGATCAAGAAGATGAGAATGTGGGGGAAGAAGAGAATGAAGATCTCAGGGATGCACCTCCTGTATTTGAGGAAGGTATCTCCACCACTGTGGACGATCTCAGAGAAATAAAGATGGGTACCGAGGAAGACCCGAGGCCCACTCTCATTAGTACAACCATGTCTCCCGATAGCAAGAGGTATATACCTCTTTCTTGAGGAAACATCGAGATGTATTTGCCTAGAATTACACAGAAATTCCGGGACTCGATCTCGATGTGGCGATGCACCACTTAGGTCTACCAGAAGACCGTTGGGGCTATAAAAAATCCACTAAAAGTACACACCCAACACATGCTTCCAAAATAGAGGCTGAAGTCAATAAGCTTATTAAATAAGGCCTCATTCGGGAAGTCCAATACCCCATATGGAAAGCCAACATTGTCCCCATTAGGAAAAAGAATGGACAAATCTATGTCAACGTCGATTTCCGATATCTCAATCGGCATTGCCCAAAATATGATTTCCCAATCCTGATCACTGAGTTATTAATCAACACAATGGCCAGGTATGAAGCTCTCTCCTTCATGAATAGTTATTCTGGGTATAATCAAATCAAGATGGCTTGAAAAGAGGAAGAATCCACTGCCTTCAGGGACCCTTAAGGAGTGTTCTGTTATAGGGTCATGCCCTTTGGTCTCAAGAATTATGGCACCACATATCAATGAGACATGCATTGTATCTTTAAATAATTCTTGGGGAGATTTGTCGAATGCTCCATGGATGAATTGGTGGTCAAATAAAGACATCACTTAGATCACCTGTCAGACCTTGAAACTGTCTTCAACATACTTCTACAACAAAGCCTGAAGATGAACCCATTTAATTGAGCATTTGGGGTTACCTTAGGGAAATTCATTGGCTTCATCGTACGCCATCATGGCATCAAATTTGACCCTGAAAAGATAGAGGCTATCCTTGGATTACCACCGCCCCACAATCTCACTGAGTTGAGAGGATTCCAAGGACACATGGCCTACATTAGGTGGTTCATAGCCAACCAGGCGGGTAAATGTTTTCCCATCACCAGGTTAATGAAAAAAGGGGTTACGTACCAAAGGACTGATGATTTCCAAGAGGAATTCGACATCCTAAAGAAGTACCTTTTAATCCCACTGATGTTCATGCCCCCAGTTGAAGGAATACCTCTTAACCTATATGTGACGGCCCTATAGCGGTCACTGGGAGCCTTCCTTGCACAGAAAAATGACCCCGGTAGTGAAAACAATCTCAATTACCTCATTCGAACCATGATCGATGCTAAAACTCGATAATTAGACATCAAGAAGAGTTGTTTGTCCTTGGTGTTCATAGTTCAAAAATTGTGACAATATCTCCATCATCCTAAAGTCCATTTGTTCTTACATAGTAACCTGCTCAAGTACATCCTCAACCGCCCGATACTGGATGAGCACCTATACCGATGGACAATCATCCTTCAATAGTTTGACATTCGTTTTTTTTCCTCAGAAATCCATCAAAGGCCAGGCATTAGCAGATTTTCGAGCAGAGCACCCCTCGACAGGGACCAGCACACCAGGCATCGAGCTACCTAATAAAGACATCTTCTCGATTCAAGAGGATTTCTCAACATTGTAAATGTGCTTCGACAGCACATCATGTAGCCCGACAGGGAAGAAGAAGGAGGATCCCAAATTTAACAAGGTTGGTTTGGGGATCATACTCATGTCCCCAGAAAAGGCAGTCTTTCCATATTCCTTCCTCCTGTCAGGATGATGTACGAACAATGAGGTGGAGTATCAAGCCCTCATTGCAAGCCTAGAGCTCACACTCCAGGCATAAGAACAGCACCTTAAGGTAAAAGGTGACTCAGAACTAGTCATCAAGCAAGTCAATGGTGACTATGAAATAGAGAACGAGGAGCTGATTCCACTATTTGACCATGTCCGAGGTTTAATGGTGGAATTCTCCACAGAACCAACATTAACCTATATTCCCCAGTCTCAGAATGCCCAGGCCGATGAATTAGCTAATACGGCCATAGACCTAGCTGACCCAGGCCGGAATGAAGCAATTAACAGTATTGCTCATCATAGAATGGTCTTTCCATTTGTTCAGACTAAGATGGAATAAATCAATGAATTCAGAAATTTCCCTAATCTATATGCTCCTGCCACTGGCTGGATGACCCCCATTACGAACTACCTTCAATGGGGAGAACTTCCATCAGATAGGTATGAATGAGATCAAATACAGGTAACGGCAATCAATTTTGTCCTATATGGAGGAACAGGTCAGCAAGAGGTCCTCTACAAAGGAGGCCTCGACAGAGTCCTCCTCATATGCATTGATGGAGAAGAAACTGCTACTGTCGTAAATGAAGTACATGCCAGAGAATGTGGAGAACATCAATCAGGGTCTAAGCTTTCCCATCATGTTTGATGGCTTGGGTACTATTATCCCACCATGGCACGAGATTGCGAGCACTTTACCGAAAAATTCCACTCCTTCCAAATTCATGCCAAGTTCATTCATCAACCCTCGGAGTTACTTCATCAGGCCAAGTACTCCTGACCATTTTCCATCTGGGGAATGGACATCGTGGGACCATATCGTCCTGTCACGGCCAAACAACTGATGTATATCCTCACAGCAACCAACTTCTTTTAGGAATGGGCAGAAGTTGTACCCCTCAAGGAATTCAGGGCAATAAAAATTATCATCTTTGTGAAATCCAATATCATCAACAGATTTGGCGTCCCCCACACCATACTGATGGATAACAGCACCAACATATTCTCTACTAAATTGGAAAAACGATACCAAGAATATGGTATCAAGGCTAACCACTCATCCCATTACCATGCAAAGGCCAATGAATAGATAGAGGATTTCAACAAGACTTTGTCCAACATTCTCCAGAAAATGGTGGAAAAAGAAAAAAAATCATGGCCGGGTAAACTCTTTCATACATTTTGGTCTTATCAAACCATAATCTGCACCACTACTCGGGTTACTCCATTCTCATTAGTATACAGAACAAAATCAGTAATTCCCATTGAGCTCCAATTTACCTCACTCCGTGTTTCCATTTGTGATCAGTTATCCAATGATGAGCAATCAGAAAAATGGCTAGGTTAATTAGAATAGCTGGATAGGAAGCGGTTACACACTTTTCACCATCTAGAAGTATATTAGCACCATATCACATGAGCCTTCAATAAAAAGGTTCTTCTTCAGATTTTCTTGGAAGGAGAATTGGTGTTGGTCCTCTGGACCCCAATGATACCTAGAAAGAAACCACCAAAACTGAAGCCCAAGTGGGAGGGACCATATGGTATACACAAGGTCTACTCCAACGGAGCATATTCCCTAATCTCCATGGACAGGCAGTTCACTACTGCTCCAAAAAATGCAAGATTTCTGAAGAAGTATTTTTCATAACCGAAAGAGCCTATTGTCCGAGCTACAGGACGATAAACTGCCAAGCAGCTGTCGTCCAAGTAGCAGGATGTTAAACTGACAAGCGCCTATCGTCTGAGTTGCAGGACATTAAACTTCCAAGTCCCTTTCATCCAAGATGCAGGATGTTAAACTTCCATGTGCCTATTGTTCGAGATGCAGGATGTTAAACTGTCAAGCGCCTATCGTCCGAGCTACAGGAAATTAAACTTCCAAGCCCCAATGGTCCAAACTCTATGATCCTAAACTAAGAGTAATTTGGCCTCACTGCATGACGTTAAACTAAATGGCTTTCAAAGAACTACGTATGGCTTGACTCTTTCCCATGCAGGTTACGTAGCAATGCCAGGATTCTGTATCCTGGCCCAGCCATCCCCAAATAAAGTTAAATGTTACCTTTTTCCCCCATGTACAGACAAACCATGCATGGGGTGTATCCATTTCAATGAAATACATGCGGATTGATTCCTGCTCTCATAGGATACGTAGCGATGTCAGGGTCCCCCATCCTAGCCCAACCACCCCCAAATGAAGCTAAAAATTCCCTCTCCCCCCCATGTACGGACCAAACCTACATGAGATGTACCACTTTTAGAGAATTGTGTATGGCTTGATTCCTACCTTTGAAGGATATGTAGCGATGTCGGGGTCCCCCATCCCAGCCCAGCCACCCCCGAATGAAGATTAAAAATGACCTTTTCCCTCATGTAAGGACCAGACCTCCACGGGGTGTATTATCTTCTAAAGAACTATCTAGGGCTATATTTCTGCCCTCACAGGATATGTAGTGACGCCCGAATTCCACACCCTGGCCCAACCACCCCAAATAAAGCTAAAAATACCCCCTTTACCACATCTAACGACCAGACCTACACAAGGTGTATTCCTCATCCTTACCGCACGACGTTAAACTGCACGGATAAAAAAAATTCCCCTTTCCCCCATACAGACCATACCTACATTGGGTGTATTCCCAAAAAGAACTATGTCTGGCTTGATTCCTTCCCTCGTTAGATACGTAGGGACGTCGGGATCTTATCTCCTATCCCAGCTGCTCATAAAAGAAAACACATGTAAATATACCCCTCGTCCTTACCGCATGACATCAAACTGCACAGAATCCCCTTTTCACGTCAGTTCATCTTTGTCCTCACCGCATGATGTTAAAACTGCACGGACTTCGTCCTCACCTCACAACATTAAAACTACATGGACTTCTTCCTCACCACACAACATTAAACTGCATGGACATCATCATGAACCACCCAAAATATATGGTGAAATGGGATGAGAATACTCCTTGTGCATTTGGATGTATCCTCTCCATACATCAGACTCTGCGACCTGGATAATTTCAGATCTTCATAATCATCCATGTCCATCGAAAGTGGAAAGTTATCGAACCATTGACACATTTTCATGACTATGCATACAATGCCCTCAGTAGCTCTACATACTGATAGCCCATGTCCTGTCTACCTAACGCAATATTTCCTCAGATGATACTCTTCATATCTTCGTATGCTTACCAGCCTCAGAACCCCCATATCATATCTCCCGATCCAAAAATTTATGGAGCAGTGGTTTATAAGTTTGTTCCCCTCTCACATCCAAACGTTTCCAGGATATCCCTACCTAGTTAGCCTATTAATCAGACCATGGTTCACATGACGATCTTCATCTACAAACATCATGCCAGGGCAAGGCTTCTTTGACTCAACAGGCAACTGCGGTGAAGATGTTTCTTGTATGCTTGGACAACATTATCCCCATACGTCGAACTCTGTGCTATGAGAAATCCTATATTTTCATAATCATCCATGGCTATAAGAAGTGGAAAGTCATTGACCTAAGGACACCTTTTCATGACTATGCATACCGTGCCCTCAGCGGCTCTGCATATTGATATCCCATATCCCATCTACCAAAGGCAAGATTTCCTTAGGCAATGCTTCTCTTCATACGTCTCTTGGCCTCTGAGCCCCCATATCTATCCTGGGATTCGGAAACCCTCTGATCTATAGTTTACAAACCTCTTTCGCAACCCTACTTGAATGTGGTGGAACATCTCTAATAAGATTACCGAGAACCAGGAGAAGTCGTTCCATTTTAAGGAATGTCCCAACTGCATGACTTTAAACTTCACCAAGATCCATCAATCCTTTACGGTAACTAAATGCATAGTAAAGTGGACTTCCGACCACGCTCATGAATAATAAAGTTTTTCCCAATCCCTTTCAGACATCGCATACCCTTTCCTAGCCACCCCTGGTGGTTTTCATAATTCTCCAAGCCACCCATGGTGGTTTCCATAATCCAGACTTCCATGTAGTCCTCAGGACATCATAAATGGACAGTCATTGACTTAAGGACACCTTTTCAGGACTATGCATACCATTCCCTCAGTGGCTCTACATATTGATCACCCTTTTCCCATCCAACAAACACAATTCTTCCTTAGTTGATGCTTTTAAAACCTCTGCACGCCGATATGGCTCACATGCCTTGTGACATGCCCTGCATGTTGTTAAAATCTAAACATGCCCCCCCATCACGTGCATCTGAAAGGTATTGAGACATCTATTAATCAACCAAAACTCATCGGGGCCCACGGCCCACCATACCTGGTCAAAGCTCTTTGAACTAAAACATCAGTAATGATAGTCTTGTTGGTGAGACTTTAAACCACTCACAAAAAATGTGCAAAGCCTATTCGGCTGAAAACCCAAAAAGGGCTACCTAAGAAAAAGTTGAGCCGTACTCGTTGGGTCCACACTAAATGGGCCCAAGAAATACTTAGGGTATTGATGTAAAAGTGAAAAATTTTGTAGGTTTTTTCTACAAAACCCTAAAAAAAGTCAAATTGTACTCGCTAAGTCCCTTGGCTCAGGAAACATTCAGAGCATGGTCTAATCACTCATTGATTTTCAGGACCACTCTACATCAGAATAGCCTCATCTTCGTTCTAATAATACCTCATTCTGATGGGGGCATTTGTAGGGTCCTAAAAAATCTACAAAGAGGAATGGGAATTCCACTTAATTTGAGAAAGGATTCTACCCAATTTCCCTCAAAGAATTGAACAAAAATATGGAGAATACTCAATATTGTCAAAGGATTGACTGGTCCGCGTACCGTTCCAACATTGGTGGTACGTGGCCGGTTCAGTGAGCCACCCCCTCTATGGACTAGCATCAAACACGAAATGGAGGTGGGAACCCCTCCATGGGCGTGTAGCAGGATGGGCACCAGGCCAGTCCACCGTCACGAACCGCCCCATCCGCTAAACGTGACAACCGGCCTAGACCACACGCTTTGTCATTCACAAAACAAAGGCAGAGCCTTGCACAATCACAAAGCACCGATTTGGTTCGTGGATGAGGTGCATTCAATGACCCCACCACGAGTTTCGGATTGACCAAGTCATCCGTAAACCCGGTTTTCGGTCATGAGCCTCCGCAAAAGGTTCCTCATGACCACAAATACATCTCTATCTCCCCCTCTATAAAAAGGACATCAAGGGGGAGATGAAAGGGATCAATTGGATTGAGGTAGATGGATTTGGAAATCCGAGGATCGATTTATTGGATTCCATCAGTAAGAAGGTTTGGAGATCAACTTCTGAAGGAAGGATTCTGAAAGAAAGAGCTTAGGATTTCTCAAACAGCAAAGTTCCAATTCGTGAACCAAAACAGGTATAAAACTGGAAAAGAATTGATAAAGAATCCAAAAACGCATAAAAAATTGTTGAACCATGAACTTAAAATAAAAACTACAAGCCATGGACCCTCCATGGATGTACTCCCTGTGGACTAGGGATTTTATGCCTCTTTGTTTGATCTGACGCACAGCATAGCACCCTCCTATGTGGGTGCAGCCCTGATCTGTGAACCCCCGACCAGTGACACTCCTGACTGCCGCTACTCGCGCTGACTACACCGTATACTAACCAGGTACACGGTCCAAACCCGAAGCCATGTACCTCCCTCGTATGCGGGATTCCTATCAGTCTGCCTACCACCCTGGTATGCAGACGGCCTCTCCAGCCACGTAGCACCCCCCCTACGCGATGGGCGCCACTCCTCATTCACCCATGTGGACCGCCAAATCCTTCATTGCTTCCATTCCCGGATCCAGATAAAACCCTTCCAATCTGGTCTGATCCTCTGCAATCCATTATGTGGCCTATTCACCATCCTCGATCCAAGGCCTCTACTGATGCCACTGAACCCATATGATGAAATCTTCAGGCGCATTAGCTCCCCACTTAGAGTTTACATTCTCACGGTAGGTGAGGACAAAGGGGTTACCCCAAACCTTGAGCAGATTCCCGAAGTATTCCTGGGTTCACATTCCCACGGTAGTACAGGGTCTGAGCTCGGGAGTCCCCTTTGTACCTCTCCGTTTACCAGGATCGAGGGATCTAGCTTGAATTTCCGTTTGACGAGCACCAGCAGTGAGCACTTCTCCCCTCTCCTGGGAGTGGCCAGGCATCCCTCCTGGAGTAATCCCCACACCATCCTCGTCGTAAGAAAATGGCATTCCCCTCCATTCCAGGAAGGTTCATTGCTCCCCCACCTTGCCCAAGGTCATATCGGTGAGACTTCTACCTTCCTTAGACATCAAGAAGAAGGAGAGTCTTACGGTTCTGGACACCTTCCCCCAAGGAGGAAAAAATGAGAGGCTTGAAAAGTCTATCTCATTCTCTTGTTTCTAAAACCTATCATGACTCACGTGGGATTAGAGATTTTTTATGGTTGCAGCCTGTGTAAAACGGCGACGATCGAACGAAATACATGGGTTTTGATCCGTGTCTCCTAAGCAGGGTACGTAGGAAGACTCCCCGAGACTCAATCCCAATTTAGGCCACTAACCATGTGTAAGTCCCAATCATTCCCCTCAAAACAATCATTGTGGGTTTTGATCCCTGTCTCCTAAGCAGGGTACATAGGATGCCTCCCCAAGGCTCAGCCCAATTCATGCCACTAACCATGTGTAAGTCCCAATCATGCCCCTCAGAAGGCACTATTTGGCTTTTGATCCCTGTTTCCTAAGTAGGGTACATAGGAAGCCTCCCCGAGGTTCAATCCCAATTCGGGCTACTAACCATGTGTAAGTCCCAATCATGCCACTCAAAACTAACTATGTGGGTTTTGATCCATGTCTCCTATGAAGGGTATGTAGGAAGCCTCCCCGAGGTTCAATCCCAATTCAGTATACTAACCATGTGTAAGTCCCAATCTTGCCCCTCAAAACAAACAATGTGGGTTTTGATCATTGTCTCCTAAGTAGGGAACGTAGGAAGCCTCTCTAAGGTTCAATCCCAATTCGGGCCACTGACCATGTGTAAGTCCCAATCATGCTCTTCAAAACGAACTACGCAGGTTTTGATCCCTGTCTCTTAAGCAGGGTATGTAGGAGGCCTCCCCGAGGTTCAATCCCAATTTGGGATACTAACTATGTGTAAGTCCCAATCATGCCCCTCAAAATGAACTGTGCGGGTTTTGATACATTTCTTCTAAGTAGGGTTTGTAGAAATCATCCCCGAGGTTCAATCCTAGTTCCGTCTACTAACCATGTGTAAGTCCTAATAATGCCCCTCAAAATGAACTACATAGCTTTTGATCCCTGTCCCCTAAGTAGGGTACGTAGAAAGCCTCCCCAAGGTTCAATTCCAATTCAAACCACAAACCATGTGTAAGTCCCAATCATGGACCTCAAAACAAACTATGTGGGTTTTGATCCCTATCTCCTAAGTAGGGTACGTAGGATTCCCCCTCGAGGTTCAATCCCAACAACAAGAAACTCTAATGTGTAAGCCCTAATCTCCCATAACTACATAGACTTTGATCCCTGACCAACCGGGATACATAGGAAACCTCCCCGAGGTGCAAGCCCGATATCTAAGTCTGATACACATCCGTTACTTACAGGCCGTGTCCTCATGACCCCATCAGTATCGTATTGTGGACCAAGAAATCGCTTCCCTTGGATCTTTCAGGCCGCTTTGGCATAAGTCTCGCACGAACTTTGATAGGGAATCTCTCACCCAGGTGTCCTTACTCAAGACGTTAAACTGTACGGTTGGGTCCTTGTCACACGACCTTTAAAGGTGATGTGTCCCGTTAAGTGGCATTGAACTACGAGGATTCTTGATTCCTCTCACGAGGATATGTAGGAATCTGGTATCGTGGGTTCGATCAAAATGCTGAAGTCGTTATATGTCCCTCCTAGATGACAATAAACTCCAGAGAACCCAATTATGAGGCTTCATACTAGTGTCGTATCAATGAGTCCAAACTCCTAAGAGTTATTAATATAATGAGGGATGGTAATCCTCGGGCCTAAATGATTCTGAATCCCTACGTTCAGCTGACCATTTCCAACCGGGAGTAATCCATGGATACTATTCTTGGGTATAAACTAAATATTAGTGAACATATGAATACCTCTTAAATATATATGAAAGTCCCAGAACAGGCAATAATTCCCCCTAAAAGGGGGCTATGAGCCAGAATTCCCATCCTCTCGACCAATGTGAGTTATTAAGTGTCGTTGGCCAAATCACCCAATGAATACCTGCCTTTGGAAAGTAGGTCCACGTATCGTTGAATATGGAATCTTTGGGCATTTCAAAACGAAAATGGTGCACCTGATATGAGTGATTAATCAGAACCCAACCTTCTCTAATCAAACATTGGGCAACAAAAGTTTTACCCTTAATCAAAACAATATTAAATAAAATGAAACTAGTTTTTGATGTTTGGAAAAATCACCAAAATAAATTAAACATTTATCATTAACGTTTTATTTAATGAATCATCCTCTTGTAAGAAATAAAAATGATAAATAGTACCATTAAAAATTCTATAATTTCATTAATACTATTATATTACACTTGTATAGTTTTAATCCCATTTTATAATAACATCCATAATTTACACAAATGAACTAATCATGAAACTATGAAACAAACGCACCCAAAACCATGAAAATAAAGAAATATTTTTAATTAATGGGTTATAAGATGTTATAAAATAATTAAAAAAGTTATTATAAATATTAATATAGTTCTTTAATTAGTTAATAGAATTATTTAAACCATTATACAGGAGTTTAATGAATGATACACTAATGGAAAGCATGAGGTATGGATTTTCTTGTCTCACTTTTATTTCTGTGAGATATATACCTTATTCACCACTTATTTATTGTGTGTGATGTATGTATAATTTACTTTGATATATTATATCATTAATATCACAATATTCATTGTATTAAATGTTTCATTTGAAAATTATTATTTTTATGGGGAATACGATTCGACTGACTACAAGTTATAGGATATTTCTTAACTCAATTTTCATTCATTGGGTTAAACTTCAATTAAATTGATTATTTCATGCTAAGGTTATGTGTGAAATGAATTTTGATTATATAATGTTATATTTGAACTTTTTTATGTGTATTTACAGTGAATACGCATAATCAATTCATTGTCAAGGTACTTTTTATCGGTCTCCTTTCATTAAGGCATATTTTGATGTTATAAACTCACCTTCTTTTATGAGGTGTATATACATCCCCTTTGGTATATCATATATTGAATATTAATGTATTATTAGTATTAAAATGTTTAAAAGTGTTATGGTAAAATTTTATTTAAAATTTTATTTTTTAAATATTTTGTTCTATATAAAAATAATGCTTTGGACTTATAGAAATAGGTGGATCTAGACATTATATAGCACCTCGATTCACCAAAACATCTCATGAGAAAAAATAGTTGGTCAAATTAAACATGATTTTAAATTTATATTAAATATTCTTTTGAATGGTCTTGAAAGTAATGGTATGACATGCCAGATACATGAAATCCAATAATTAAGCATTCCCTTATTTCAGTATTCAGTTATTATTATCCATATAATTTTCACTATGAAAAAATATATGGATACATTTCATTCTAACATTATTTATTAAATTACATTTGTTTTCAGTTATTTACCTTTACATTTTTATTTATTATTGACTCCTATATATTTAAACCATACTAATTATTTTATCTCACCCTTATCTTGTTTCCTCTCACCAGGTTATGAGGAAGATAACTTTGAATAATTTAAAGGATTCTAATTACTTTCTATTGTTATGTTTTCTGTTTAATTACAAATGTAATAAGGGCACCATGTATGTATCTATTTATTCAAGAGTAATGAACTATTTCGTCCTCTAGGATTTGAATTTGTTATACACACCAATTTAATAAAGTAAGGCACCAGCCTCGGGATATTGGGTCGGGGTCATTAAAGATGGATTCAGAGAAAGTTTAGTAGAAAACATAGGAACTAGATTTAAGAAGACATAGATTAGCCAGCACAACTCTATGATATAATTTTAGTACAAATATAGAAGAACATCCCAAAGAAACCATGTTTATGATTTTTAGATTATCTACACATAAATTTTTCAATTTACCTAAATTATTTTACTAGTTTTTGGATTATACATTATGTTTTCGAATGTTATGATATAATATAGTGAATTACATCATTTAGAAAATAAAACCTAGCAGAATTAATGGGAACCAACTCAATGTATATAATCCAAAGGGAAAGAACAATAACTTCTTTGATAGGATTAAGACAATATTTAGAATAGAACTAGTCTCACAAACATTATCATCATATGAGGAACAAATATCACGTGATATCAAGAAAAAGAAAAAATTATCTATGTTTAATGGATTAAATGGGAAGTATGAGAAGTAGTGTATGTAATGGAAAATAATGGATAAAGAGAATAAGGTAAAAGTATATTTTATCATATGTAATAATTGTGGAAGTAAACACCATGGTATATTATTAAGAGGAAAAGAAGTTTCCTTTATGTGTGGTGAAAAAGGTCCCTATGATCATGATTGTAAGATAAGGAAAGAATTTTCCAATATTCAATGCTTCAACTATAGGGATATCAGGAGCTATGAAAAATAATACTCCAAGGGTCAAGAGAATATACCAAAAAGAAGTTAATGGATCATGATCAAGCTTATTCTATTACCACAGACGAAGAGGAGTGATTATTTTGATTATGATTGGATTAATGAATTATGTCATTTGAGTTTTCTTATCAATGAAGTACTGGTTATAAAAATTATGGAATATATAAGATTTTTTTTATAGTACTTATTCTTTAAGTATTTGAAGTATTTTGATGAATAATACAAATAACCAACAGAAGTGATTATATTGTGAGTTAATATTTTTGAAAACAAATTATTTTGTGATGACCCAAATATGTGATTAATATTGAGAAAAAAATGATAAAGAGATGTTTATTTGATATTATTGGTTTCCATGAAAGTGGTTATTGATTTTATAGTTTATGCTGGGTTTACTAAATGTTGGTACTTAATGAATATATTCATCTACATGAGATATTTTTTTTGAAGTATGATTGTTTTAATTAATGTTTAAAGGTGATAAAGGTATTCATATATTTCTTATATGAAAGTAAAATCCACATTATGTTGAAGATATGATGATTTTAGAAATTTAGTGTCCTTACGTCTATATTGTTGGTCTTTGAATTTTTACGGATGTATTTTGGGTGAGTCTTAATATTAACTACATAGGTAATGGATTAAGTTGAACATTGGATATTAATTTTTGATGTTAAATTTTGATTTGTTATATTGAATATAATGTGATAAACATTCTAGTTTGAGTAAATGTTTATAATCTGAAGGAATGAATTTTGAATCTTATGATTCATTAAAGTGATTTAGGTAAGAAAAATTAAACATGAATATCCATTTTCCAATGTAATAGAGAATGTGGAAATAGATCTAATCATAACAAAAGAATAAGATCATGGTTATGTGATTAAAGTAAATCAGGTAAGTTTACCTTGTTTCAAGTTCTTATCTAGAAATTAAAATAATCCCTCAACTCTAGGAAAGGTATTTTGAAAAAAAACCATTACTATTTACTTTTCTTACTAAGAAATCAATGGCCTTTTAAACAATCATAAGATTTATGGGTTTTTTATGGTTAACTTTCTAATGATGATGTCCTATATCATTATTCATTAGAACATGATAGATTGATTTCTCTTCCATGTACCAGTTTTCACTTCACATTAATATTCTTCTATTCAGAAGCCTAGTTTTTGGAAACCAACACATTTCCATTTCCCTCTTATTAAGAGACGATTTTATTAACCCTATTTACAATGTGGGTTTCCCATAAAAGAATTTCAAGTACCAACTGAAGTTTTTCAAAGTGAAATTTAAAATTACGGGGATGAAATTATTGAATGAGGGTAGAATGTAACACCCCAATATTTTCCTCTATGTCACTTCTAAAATAAATTCAATTTATTAGATATCTTACGTTACATAGAACACCAAGCTTAAATAAATGATTAATTATTATTATTTTATAATGATAGTTGTCACCCTTCCATTGGAATGGTGATAATGAATGAGATTAAATAAATTATGAATGTATGGCTTACACATGTTTATGAATTGATTTAATTATTTATCAATTAATTATAAATAAAAATGAGTACTAACTGAACATAAATGATGTGTTTTTATAAAAAAACAATTTTTTGACCACAAAGGTATTTTATCTTAATAAATTAAATTTATCTATATTAGTGAAATATATTAATTAAAATTATATGTTATATATTAAATATTTTTTTTAAATTCATTCAACAATTTTTATACCTTATTATAAGACTAAATCTAATTTTAAGTATAAAAGGCATATTTTTCTAGTGAAATTTTTTCCACTTTCAATGGTGCTCCTATTTTAAATTTTTTATTTAAAATTTTATAAGTTTTAATTAAAAAATTAAAGTTAATTTTTTAATCATAATATCAAAATTATCTTAAGAGAAAATTTTGGTATTTTTCGGAGAAGTTTCATTTTTTTCATGAATATTAAAAATACTGAATTTTAATTAAAAATTATTTTTTCATATCATTTTTTTATATAGTTAAATTATTTTTAAAATTAGTTTTAAAGTATAACGAGATAAATTATACATAAATAAATAAAATATATTCTATTTCAATCATTGTCAAATTGAAATTGGATATAAAAACATTTTAAATTTTTGAACTTTTCACTTTAAAAACCTACTTTTCATTCTATCTATGAAATTAATTTTAAATATAATTTTATTAATTATGTGAATTTAATTTGATAAAATGGATTCCATATTTTAAATTACAAGCTCCGAATTATTCTATAAGTTCAATTTAATTTTTAGGTATAAAAAATTTATCATGGTAAAAAATTTATTTACCATAGCATAGGTAAAATAGTGGCAATGGTTAAAGTTAAAATGTAGTAGCTTAACATACCTAAAAATTATAAAATTTAATGTTTTTTGAGGTATTTATTTATCCTATAAACCATTAAAAACATTAATTAACAATATAATTTTTTTGAAATTAATTCTATGTCAATGTGGTTTTCATTAAATATAAAATAATCGTTATTTTAATCACGTATACCCACCTCTCCTTGAGTATAATTACCACCCCTCACCACCCCACTTACATTAAAAAATAATTGAATATAATAAAATATATACCAAAACATATCCTTATCACTCTATCCATTTTCAAGTGCTACTGGTTTCACCAAAATACCAAATCCAAAGTCCTCAAGGGTCACTCAAGGAGGTGATATTCAGGAGGTAATTTTCTCAAAACACCTCTCTTAATGTATTTTCTTTTTCTAATTTATCCTCACCTCCTTCATGCCTAAAGAAATAATAAGTAAATAATAATTTAAATACTGTAATTTTATGTTTATAATTAAATATATTATATAAATACCTTTTATTACATCTTCTTATTCAAAGAAACGAAATCATTGTTCAAGTTATGCTGATTAATCACCTTCGTGAATAATGTTTTTGTTATTTTTCCATTACCACCTTCATGGATGGTCATAAAACTATTGTTATGGTAAAATAATATTTAAACACATATATTATATCTTATTTAGTGTTCTATAAATAAAATTTACTCATAATATTAAATAAAATGAAACCATCTTATGGTGTTTAGAAAAATTTCCAAAATAAATTAAACATTTATCATTAACGTTATATCTAATGAATTATCCAAATGTATGAAAATAAAATTGATAAATAGGACCATTAATAATTTTAGAAGTTCATTAATACTATTCAACTAAACTTTTTGAGTTTTAATACAATTTTAAAAGAACATATATAATTGTACACAAATGAACTGATCATGAAACCATGAAATGAATGCACCTGAAACTATGAAAATAATGAAATATTATTAATTAATGCATTATAAGATATTATAAAATCATTATAAAATGTATTATAAATATTAATATAGTTATATAACTAGTTAATTACATTATTTAAACCATTATACTAGAGTTTAAACAATGAAACACTAAAGGGGAGCCTCAGGTATAGATTTTCTCACCTCAATTTTATTTTTATGAGAGATATGCCAAATTTTCCAATAATATTTTTTTGTGTGGTGTATTTATACTTCCCTTTTATATATAATATCATTAATATCATAATATTAATTTTATTAAATGTTTCATTTTATAATTATTTGTCTTATAAGGCATATAATTAAACTGATAACTAGTGGTAAGAGATTTTTTAACTCAATTTTCATTCACTAGGTTAAACTTGTATTTCGTTGATTATCTCATGATAAGGTTATGTTTGAAATGAATTTTATTATCTCATGATATATTTACACTTGTTTTATGTGTATTTTTAATGAATATACATAATTTATTCATTTATAAAGTACTTTTTCTTGATCTCCTTTCATTGAGGCTATTTTGATGTTATACACCCGCTTTCTTTTATATGGTGTATATACTGCCCCTTTGATATATCATATCATGAATATCATTGTATTCATGGTATTAAAATGTTTTAATGTTTTTTGGGAAACTTTTATTTATAAATATATTTTTAAACTATTTATTTGATATATGAAGAATGCTTTAGACTTGTAGTGACGGGTGGGTCCTGACATTATATAGCCCCTCCATGCATCAATAGGTCTCATGAGACAAAATAGTTCTACAAATTAAATGGGGTTTTACCTATATATTAAACTGTCTTGTGAAAAGTCTTGAAGGTGGTGATTTCATGTGCCAGATACATGATGCTGAATAATTAAGAATTAACTTCTTTCAGTACTGAGTTATCATTATCTAGAGGATTTGCACTATGAAAAAAATCTATGGATTAATTTAATTCTTACTTTATTGATTATATGGAATGTTTTTTCAGTTATTTACATTATCATGTTGATTATTCTCATTGATTAATTATTTCTTCAGTTGTATTTAACCCTTACTAAGAATTTGATCTCACCCTTATCTTTTTTCCTTTCACTAGTTTATAAAAAAGAAAATTTTGAATTAGTTCAAGGATGAATATTACTTTCTAAATTTATGTTTTTTTAACTACCAATTTAATAAGGGTACCATATATGTATCTAGTTCTTAAAGACTACTAAAATATCATATCCTTTGGGATTTAAATTTTTTATCTGGAGCACTATAAGAAACCATGAAACCGGATCTGGGCTACTAGGGTCTACGTTGTTACATTATTGGATAAAACAATATGATTTTTAAGTGTAAAGAAAATAGGAGAGTTGTTTCCCTTTTATAAGTGACGGGAGGGGTACTTTTGGAATTTCCTAAAATATAAAATTAATATAAATTATTTTTTGTTAAAAAAATGTTCCAAACAGATATAATTCAAATAAAAGGTGAGAATGGGTCAAAATAATCCCATGACATAAAATATGGAAAAGTTTACATGGTTTTTGACCATTATATTTTCATTTTAGCCCTTGTTAACCCTTTTTTGACAATAACTATTATAATGAGGTTTTTTACCCTTTAGGGGTTAATATATAGTTAATATTAAAAGAAAATTCATCCATTAATAGACCATAGTCGATATTTTTAAACATATAAAAATCACTTAGAAAAAATATTATTTTTAGGAATCATAAATAATTTATTAATATATTATTTATTTTAAAATAACATTAATGTCATATTTGGAACGATTTATTTAATTTGAATTTGAAAAATACTTCATAGAAATGGAACTAAAATATAATCCTCTAGAAGATCAAAATTTTTTATATTTATCTAAAAAATTCGTGGAACACAATAATTAATTCAATTTATATTAATTTCAATATTTTTGATATCATTTATTTTAAATTTCTTTTAATTGAAAAAATATTATGTCTGTATTGCATTAGAATTTAAGGTAATTATTTTAGTACTAAAAATTAGGAATAAATTACCATGATAATAAAATAATTTATCTTTAAAATTACTTTTTATAGCTAAAAATAAGTTTTTTATCCCTATCAAAAAATATTATAGTTATTTAAAGTAAGAAAGTGACATTTTTGTCTTTATCTTTTACTTAAATATTATAAAGGGTGAAATCCAAGAAATATGGAACCAAGTGGCTATATATTAGAGTATTGTATGGAAATGGATGAAATTTACTCATAAAATAGGATAAATGCAAGTTTCAGGATCATTTTTTAGTCCTTATCATATTATTTTCAACCTAAATTACCTGATCTACCCTTTTACCATAGTGATAATTTTTTAATATTTTAACTATTCATTATGACAAAAAATTAAGTTTAACTTATTAATAATTATTTATTATTATTTATTTAAATATGGAATTTATTTTACTAAATTAATTATCTCTAATTTTTAGAAATAAATTTTATAATTATTCCCCAATGTGTGATGAAAATATATTTTTTTCTGAAAAATGCATTTTTAAGTATAAAAGTATTTTTTTAACAAGATAAAGTATAATTTTTATTAAAATATAATTAATTAGACTATTTATAAATAATGGAGTCTTATAGTAATTTTGTATCAACTTAAAAATATCAAGGGGATTTTTCAATGAAAATAAATGACACTATTTGAAAAATTGGTATTTTTTAACTATGATATGATGATTTAAAACATTATAATTTTTATATAAAATAATATTTATAAAATTGGAAATAATTAATTATAATTTCCACACAAAAAATAAAAAATAAAACCATTTCTAAAGAAAACGTTTAATTGCATTATAAAATGATTTTACTGAAAATTAAGTACTTATTTATTATTAATATATACATCATATAAAACTTTTATATATATTTTCACAATGTAGTTACTCTATTCATAACCACCAATTCAACAACTAGGTTGTAACAATTATATTTAAATAATAATATTTCATGGTTCTTTTGTGCTCGATGTTGTGTGTTGTATACAATATCAAGTATAAAGTTCTTTTAAAATAATAGGGGGTTAAAATATCATGAGATATAAACACAAACCTATTTTTTGGAGGGTGTTATAATACCTCAAAATTCATCATCTATAGATATTTTTACATATATAATCAACCATAATAACATCTCAAAAAACCAATGGAAAAGAATGTTTTTTTTAAACAAAATCAAAAAAATCACATAACATGAGCTTAATAAATCATAGTATATCAAAAAATAAAATAAAAAATTAATAATATCATAATAAAATATAAATTATGATCAAAATATCACTTCATGAGTGATAAAACTTGGAGTATAAATAGAGGTGAAAATACAAATTTTTTCACAAAACCATTTAAACTTTATTATAAAAGTTGAAGTGAAAATTACATTCAAAATATTATTAAAATATATGAGAATTATTTAAATAATATGATAATTATTTTAAAATAAATAATATTTGAAAATATAAAAATCAATCTAATACATAAAAATTGGTAAAGAATGACAAGAAATGACTTTATTTCACCTTTTTATGCCATTTTGAAGAAAAACTCATATGAAAGAAATTCTGAAAGGATTTCATTTTATAAAATATGTGAATTATATTATGATGAATAAAAATAGAAAAAATATTTATATTTAATTAAATAAGAAAATTTGATATAAAATATATGATCACATAAGAAAAGATTCATTTTTAATAACGTGAGTCATTCTTACTATCACTATACATTTAATTCGAGATTTTTTTATCAAAGAAGTTGTTGTGCATGATGAGAATAAATTTAGCCATATAAAAATATGAAATACTATATTAAATATTGTAATTTTATGAAATATGATAACATAAATATTATATTCAAGTAATAAAGATTGTGACCTAGTGAATTGGAAATTGAGTCATTGAAACCCTTACCTTGAATTCTCACTCAATTGATCACACTCTAACATTATTTATATCTGAAAAAACTATCTGAATAAACTATTTTATAAACTTATTCATATACATAACATTTTATAAAATTCATCAATAATAATTATATACCTTTATATTAGTTAGTTATTATCCATTTTAAATATCGGATGTGAGTAGTCTTAATAATTTTGGACTAGTTTCATAATTAGTAGATTTATTATTCATTAAAAACCTAAATTTAATCGTTAAAATATAAAAAAAGTTAATTTGATTTATGTTTTAGGATACAATATAAATTTATAGATTCATTCTATTAGAGTTTTAGTTACTCTTATTATAGATGATGTTGGCGATAAGTATGTTTCAATAATTTTTAACAAATGAAATGTGGTAACATAATTAGTGAGTTTAATGTTTATAATAACAATATAAAAGAAAAAAGTAATTATTTATTTACATATATATATATATAATTATGTTTTTAAATCTATAATTTATATAAATTTATCACATTTTTAATTTCAGTAGTTAAACCAACACAACAAGAATATGCATATGTGTGAGTACGGATATCAAAGATATTATTTTATGATAATAACACAATCACAATAGTATAATGAAATTAATTATATTATATTAAGGTGGTGAATCATTTTTTTTAATATTTATAACAATAATGTAAATGAAAACATGTTTTTAGTTATAAATAAACCACTTTTTTTCTTGGTATATTTTTTTAGGCGGTGGGTTTTACCATGATCATTTCTTCCTAATATTAATTATATAATTCCTAATTTATATTTCCATAATATATATCATTATATAAATGAAATATATATTAACTAAACCCATTTATATAACTATGATTGAGAGGTGGTTATTTAAAATGAAACATGTTGTTTATGGAGCTGGTAGTCAGAACACACTAATGAGAATTATTTTCATTTTTTTGATTGGATGAGAGTGGAATAGATAATGGTTATACCATAAATATAATAAAATTAATTATATTAATTATAGTGAATTAATTACATAAATATGGTTATAATGGTTTGGATAGGGGTGGGTGAGAAGGATAAAGATAGGTAATTAAAGGGTACGTAATACATACAGGGAGAATTCGGTTCTTCTCTTTATCTATCCTTTTGGAATAAAGGATGTGGAGACATTTTTTTTGATACTAGGGGATTCAAAAAATTAATAGGTTATGTGGAAGTAGTAAATTTAGTGAAATATCATGGTAATTTATAATTAGATGTGTGTCTTGAAAAGGGAGGAAGGGAGATTCTTTTATATGTGATAAAACATGACAAATATTTGGTAACCAATGTCGGGTAAGGGGTAAGAATGAAATTTCATGATAAATAGGTGAGTTAGGTGGGGAAATTTGGTGAGTCATATCGGTATGAATTTAAAACCTAACAAAGGTATTCCTTTAGATATCATTTTTTGATTTTTAAATAAATACCAATTTGAGGTAAAGTGGGAACTGCTTACAAGAAGATGAAATCAAAAGGGGTCACATAATTAATGTCCAACCACAAATAGTCCCACAAAGACAAAAAATAACATAACCATTCAAAATTAAAAATTCAAACATACATCAAAAAACAACCACTATAAATATGACAAATATGAATTCAAAATTCCAAAACACAGAATGAATAAACCGAACGCTGGAGACCTCGATCAATGAGAAACCCACATCACATCGCCTACCATCATGATTCACAACTATCTAAAAAATTTATTCTATAAGGTATATGTGTCAAATTTATTTATTTAAATTCATGAAACATTTGATTACCTATTTTAAAATTTATAAATATTGCTTAAAATTTAAACATTGAATTTTTTATCACTAAAAATATAAGATAACCCTTATTACCAAATTTCATCATGTTGAATATAGATTTGGAATCAATTTAATCTAATTCAAATTCTAAATATGTTAAAATTATCTTTTAAATTAAAAATATAATTTCTTAAAAAATAGTTTCTCAAAATAAATTTTGTTTTAATAATTAAGTGTTATTAATCCTATTTAACATTGACTACCAATTAAATAAGTATTAATTGAGTTTTATATATTTTAAAAAATAATATTGTAGTTTTAATTTTAAATCGATCCATTTAATTGTTTTAAAATACATAATATTTAGAAAATTATTATTCTTTGAAAAAATAACCATCTTACCATGGTAAATAATACTTGCCATGATAAATTAATTTTAGATCTAAAATTGAAATTTAACCCATTACCTAATTTGATCATGTTAATTTAAAATATAAAAATGATTTTATATGATTCAATTTCAAAAAATGGTAAACAAAATTTATATAAGCACGCATAATGCCTAAATAAAAAGTTAAGAAACATATATATTACAAGAATAAAATGACCGTAGTTTTACTAAAAAAATTATATAGTTTTTATAAAGTAGAAAATTTTAGTGATTCTATCTAATTTAACTTCTATAATATAAGGGTAATTTCAATTCCCTGACCCGAGAAGCCTAGAGTCAATGCATTATCTTATTACATTAGCATGATTATAGGGAATCAAATCTCGAAGGACTAATTGGTTTAGCAGTATTGGGAATCCAGATTACATACATGATACCCATAACACATTGGTAAATATAAATGAAAAACATGATACATAATAAAATTAAAAAAAACTGCACCATTTAATTCTTATTCAAAGAGTTCTTCATCATAACTTGGGTAAAGGAAACATAATAAGGGTGATCTCAAATGATCATTAAGGGAAAGTAAAGTGAAAGAAATAATGAATCAATAGGAATAATTTAACATTTCAAGTTAAATAAATGATAACACATGCCATTAAAATAACTATATAAGGAAATATAAACATATAAAGGTAAGAAATTGAAAACAAAAGACATTAAATCAATGAACTGAAAATGAAATGCATCCATATATATGTTGATGCAGAATCTCATTGGAAAAATAATATCTGAATTCTTAAAAAACAAAATTATTAATTATCCAAATTCATGTTTCCCAAGAACATGATATATTTACCTTCAATATATAGTTTAAACAATTCGGATAGCTAATTTTTCTCATAAGACTACTGATTCATCGAGGGGTTTTTATTAACTGTTCCGCAACCTGTAGGGCTTGCCTTAAACGACCCCCAACCCAAGTATTGAATGTCCAAAGCATTCCTCATATATAAAATAAATAATTTTCTATATAAAATATCCATTTTCAGTAAATAATATGTATTTATCAATAATACCTCTGATGAGGACAAGTAAAAAGAATGATTGTTTACATTAAAACATTCTTGAAAAAAAATAATATTTAAACATTGCAATGTGTCCCATACCACATTGAAATATTTAAATCATAATTAATTATGAATTAAATAAAGCTTATAATATCTTGATAATAATTATATTCATTATATAACATAAAAAATGAAGTATATGCACCATATTAAAGTGAATTGGGGGATAACAAAAATAAGTCTCAATGGAAAGTAAATTGGAACGAAATCCCTTACTACTTGAGTAGATTCTGAATCATGGAATCAATGGAATATTAATAATCAATTGATATGTTTAATATCATTAAATAATTTTAAATAATTATATAATATATGTAAATTGGTAGTATTTATACCAAACAAAAGAAGTGAGTGGGGAATATGACATTTATCTCACAGGTGTAAAAAGTGAGATGAAAATCCCTTACCTTAACCTTAATTTTGTTATATGGTATTTATCCTTCTATATTGTGGTTTAAAATATGTTAATAAATTATATTAGAACCATAATTATATTTATAATATTGTATATTATTTTATTACAATATTTTATTACCCTTTTGTTAATACTCTTTCATTATTTTAGCTATTTCGGGTGTTAATTTCCTAGTTTTCTAAAGTATATTTTGAATTGATACTTTTTGTCACTATTTATTAGATCATAATTTAATAAAATCTATAATATAAAAAAATTAATTAATTATATTTTATACTCATTTAATATGTAATAATTTAAGATATTCTATAATATTCGAAGATAAAAAATAAAGTGCACCATTTATGGAGACGGTACGTCGTACGAACACATGAACCCTGATTTCATTTCCTTGTATTAAAATAATGAGAAATAAATGATACATGATTGTTTTATAACTCTAGTATAATATATATATATTATATTTTACATAGGTTTATGAAAATAATCTTTAATAAATTCCATGTACAACATGAACGAATCACATTGCTTTGAGGGGATAGTAGTTCACACTTCCTCAAATGATGTCATCATATTAACGAAAAATATGAAGTATTAAATTTATACATTTTAAAATGTCTAAATAATTATAAATACATAATAAAAATCATATATAAATATATTTTCCATCCTAACGGCCACCATTATAGGTGGTAAAGTAAAAATGAACACTTATCGTGTCGTGAGGCAGCAGTTTGTCGTACACAGAAACAGTATGTTCATTACCCATTAGATGAAGGTGTGTGTAAGTGTAGATCGAAATATTAACATAAAAAAAATTAGAATATTTTAGATATTTTTTTGTTATATAATCATATAATTATCAAATATTAGGGGGTGTATAATTGAAATAAATCTAAAAAAATTAATGAAATTTTTTACCTCTTAATCAGGTAACTTCTTTTGGTTTGTACCAAAAGAATTACTTGGAAAAAAATTTCAAAAATGGATGATTATAGGTATAGGGGAGGGATTTTTGGAGACTATTTGGTGAGATTTTTAATGATCCAAATTGGATTGATAGGTGTGAGGATGGGGTACAGTGGTTTCCTTTTATGGTAGATGTAGAGTGGCACTCCTCTAAATACCAAAAGGTATTCATTAATGGGAGCTCTACCTTACTTAGAGTGGGAAACAATGATAAATAATGAATCAAATGGGAATAATTGTTGATTAAAACCTCCACCACAAAAAAAATACATGCAATTTAATAAATTGGTTTCTTAAATTTTAAGATATCCAAATTTTGTCGTTTCGGTTTTTATTAAATCATCTAGTTTTTTAATCTAAATAAATCTAACCATTAATAAAACAATAATTTTATATTTAATATAAAAAATAAATAAAATGAATTTTTAATTTTATATATAATTTATAAAAAAATTCCATGTGTTTTTGAAATTAATTTAAAAACAAGCGCATGTGACACACTAAAACACTACTTAAACCTGGACCGGGTTAGCAATGATTTCACAATATATGGGTCAATGTGTTAATTATAAAAGATAAATTGGTCCATTAATAGACCAAATTTAATATTTATTAACAATAAAAAATAAATTTCAATAATATGGTTTTTTATTAATTTTTAATCATTTAATAAAATATCATTTATTGTAAAATAAAAATAAGGTCGATTTTGACATTATTTATTTAACATTAATTTTAAAATTTCAAAACAATATTTTAATTAACATATATTACTTTTAAAATTGTTCAATATTATATATTCATCTAAAAAATAATTAAAGATAATAATTCAATCAATTCCCTACACTTTTAATATTCATAGTATCATTTACTTTTGTAAATTATTAACTAAATAATCACTACATTGGTGTTTCATAATAATTTTAAGTAACTAAACCATCTCAAAAAATTATGGATAAAATATTATTATATAAATAACTCATTTTTATTATAAAATGAAATGTATAACCGAAAATATGATGTTTTGTACATATCTAAAAGTTTTATAAATGTTAAATGTAAGGAAAGTTCTTTTTTGTCATTTTCTTTACTTAACATTTTATATATAGAACTTCCATTTAATAGTATCCAAATACCCCATAAAATTAAAACCATGTGGGGATATGGTCTAATTATATTCATCCAATGGATTTTGGACAAGTTTTAAATTCATTTTGGTTCTTAAGATTTTAGTTTAGTCCCTTATTATGCTTAATTTAACCTTAATCACCATGATTAATTTTAATAACTTTCACTGATATTTTTGGTCAAAAAATTAAGTTGATCTTATTAAACCAAAAATATTGTACTAATTATAATAGTGTATATCTATTTTTAAAAATAAAAATCACATAAGTGGATAAATTAATATTAGCACTTATCCTGCATACTTGGTGAGAAAGGGGGTTTTTAAAGTGAAAGTGTTCAAAATTTTAATAAGTATTTATATCTAATTTCAATATAAAAATTATTCAAATGAACTAAATTGGATTAATATATGTATAATTGATCTATATCTTCTTTAATAACCAATTTAAAATTTAATTTAACATTAATAATTATTTAAAGGAAAATCACATTTTTAATCAAAACAAACTATTTTTACTATTCATCAAAAAATGAAACTTCCCAAAAAAATAAAAAAAATTCACCCTTAGATAATTTAGACATTAAAAATCCAAAAAATAATGTTCATTTTGACAAATAAAATTTATAAAACTGTCAAATTTTATTTTTAAAATAAGTTCACCATTAAAAGGGGGTAAAACCCAATCTTGGGTTTAATGCAAGCTAACTCAGTGTGGTGTGTAACATAATAATAACATGGTGTTGTGTATAAAGAGAGAAAAAATAATATTTGTTATAAAATGAAAATATTATAATGTATGAGGGTGTTATATTCTCCACATCTTAATTAAATTGCTTCCTCACATTTTAAACTTGATCTTAGTAGTGAAGGAATTGATATTTGAAATTACTATTATTAAATAACACACATCATGAATTGGGATAACAACAGATCTTCTTAATAAGAGATAAATGAAACTGTAATGGTCACTTAACTAAGCTAAATAGTAGTAGAACATAGTTGGGAAATAGAAACATGCATACAGAGGAAAAATCTAATGATCAAGTTCTGATGGAGAGTTCTAGAGAACATCATTAGGACAAAGTTAACAATCAGAAAGCCCTAAATCCGTGATGTTTTAAGGTATATTAGATTCATCATATTTAAAGTACTAGGTAAATATTTATCATTTCAATATCATTTTTTCTTATATTTTAGTAATTCTATCACTCTCTTAGAATATAAGTAAATATACTTGGTACGTTTCTAAAAGCACAATCTTATCCTTTGGTTGTGCCTTGAACTATTTCTACATCATCTAATAGAATAAGATTAATTGTATAGTGATGTAATATATTAATCTCTAAAACCACATTCAAATTTCAAAATAAAACATTTCATAAATGGTTATATTTTCCAAAATATTATGATCCAATACTTTAGAAATAATTTTATTGAATTTATCATTTTCCTTTAATCAGAATGAAGAAATTTTCAAATTCTAAACATGTGAATAACATTATCATATATCCTCTTAAAATATGGAAATAACTCAAATTAGTATAAAACCTTATGAAAATATTCATTCTTCTATATTCCTTATGTAAGACACGTGTTATTGGATATAATACTTAGATCCAATAGTTTTGTAAACTCCATCAATGATATTGTAAACCACTTGGTGACAAGTCATTAGTCAGTTATGAGTTAGTTATAGATTTTCCTAATTAATAATTTATTCATCATTATCTCAACATCTTTTCTATCCCTAAATCATGTGTTTTCTAAAAATTTTAAATTTATACTTAATATCTTTTCATGGTACCATTGAGTATATGATTCTCAAATCATAAATGAAAAACTTCTGCATTACCATCCTCATATATTCAATAATTATTATAACTAGTACATTGTCGCTAAAATATCCAAAGGACATAATTATTGTATAGTAATTTTAATCATTCCTCTTTATCTACAATAGAAGTATAAATTGATCATTATCCAATAGCCTCATTTGGGTTATATTCCTTTGACACTTGGTACATTGGTTCACATAGTGTCCCATGTCCTTACAATTTATGTATTCTAGATTACAAAATTTTCATACCCTATCAATCATGAACTTAGTTTCCCTTTTCTCAACACTTATAAAAAACCGCTTTACCTTTAATAAAGTACTGAAGTTTGTATTTACACATTTATCACATGTTAGAAAATACTTCTATATCTTCATATTATTCAACTCATTCACTCTTTCATAGTGCTTAGATGTACTTGACTTGGTTTCCTTTGAAGACGTAGGAATTGTAGAATTGTTTAACTATATAATTGTCACATGATACTATTTCATCATATGATGAGAATGTTTGGGAGACTATTTCCCTTTGAAATATTATCTTAAGACCATGAAATATTGGATCATTCGTACTCTTTCAATCACATGCATTAGTGAGGTTCAAATTCCCTCTACTAGTTTCCATTTTTAAGAAATTCCATATAATAGATTAAATGATAACATAATGTATAATTCTAAATATGGTATAGCACATAAATTTATTAATTTTGAATCATATAATCATAAAATTTAGATACTTTAGGGAAATATTTACTTTCAAATCTGTTATAATTGAAGGTAAAGAAAATTTGAACAATCCTAAATGTATCCCACATGAGTGTCTAACTAGGTACATAGTAAGGCCCATTTTTTGTACTAGGATACCTTGAGTAAGGACCAGAACACCTTATCAGATTTATTACTCCTATAAACATCTATTCTAGAACCACTTGCACTTATTGTATCCTGACAGATATGTATTTCCAAAAATTCCCACATAATATATACCCTACCAAAATTATATAATGTTATTCTATACTAATCCTAAAAGTCAATCTCAGGGTCATGTTCCTTAATCTATGTTTTCTTAATCTAGTTTCCATGGTTTTTTTAACCTCCCTGTAATACCAACTGCAAATCCCTAACCCCCAAATCCTAGAGACGGTGAATTATCTTATTACAATGGAATTATTATAAGGAATAAAAATCCTAAAGGACCTATCAATTAAGTAGTCTATGATATCCAGATTACATATATGATACCCATAATACATTGGAAAATAGAAAATTAAAAATTGATAAAAAAAATGAAATATGCTGCATCCTTGAATGCTTATTCAAACAGATCTTCTTTATAATGTGGGGGAAAGGAAATATAATAATTGTGATCTCAAATGCTCAGTAAGCTCAAGTAAAGAAGAAACAATAATAAATAAAGAGGGATAAATTAACATGTAAAAGTAAATAGATGATAACACATGCTATTCAAATAAATAAATAAGTAAATATCAATATGGCAAGGTAAGAAACTAAAAACACATTCTATTAAAACAGTGAAATGAAAATGAAATGAATCTATAGATATATTGAAGAAAAATATCATGGGTAGATAATAACTAAATTCAAAATAAAGGAAATAATTAATTATTGAATGAAATGTTTCCAAGGAACATGATACCTTTACTATCAAGTGACATTTTAAACTATTTTTCCTAATAATTTGTCTCATGAGACTATCGATGCATCGAGGGGATTTCATTAACCAGTTCCCAGCCCGTAGAGCTTACCTTAAACTGTCCACAACCCATGTATTACATGTTCAAAGAATTAATCATATATAAAAAAAATAATATGTATTATCAAATATTTATAATGAATTAATAATAATTATTTTTCATTAATACCTCAGCGAAGGACAAGTAAAAAAATGGGTTATTGGTATTAAAACATTCTTGAGGAAAAATAATATTTAAACATTCAAATGTGTCCCATACCACATTTAGACATTTAAATCATAATTACATGTGAATTAAGTGAAATTTATAATATCATGAGAATAATTATATTCACAATATAACATGAAAAAGAGAATTATATACACAAAATAAAATTGAATTGGTGCATAATAAAAATATGTATCAATAGAAAGTAAATTTAGTCGAAATCCCTTACCACTTGAGTAGATTCTGAATCATGGGATCCATGAAAGATTAATAATCAATTGAAACATTTAAAATCATTAACCAAATTTAAATCATGATATAATATATTAAAATATATAGTATTTATACCACACAAAATTAGTGAGTGGTGAATATTACATTTATCACACAGGTGTAAAAAGCAAGATGAAAATTCCTTACCTTAATCATTGTTTTGTCATATGGTATTTATCTTAATGAATAGTGGTTTAAAATATGTTACTAACATATAAAATAACCATAATAATGTTTATAATGTCATATATTAACTTCTTACAATATTTAATTACCCTTTTTTAATACTCTTTCATTATTTTTGTTATTTCATGTGTTAATTACCTAGTTTTCTCAAGTATATTTTGAATTGTTAATTATTGTACCTATTTTTTAGATCATGATTTCATCATCAAATTAATTTAAAAAATTACTTAATTATCTTATATATTAATTACATATTTATTTATAATATTATATAATAATTGTAGATAAGAAATGAAGTGCACCGTTCATGGAGACGGGTGGCCATACGTACACATGAACACTACTTTAATTTCATTATAATTTTTAAATAATGAAAAATAAGTGATAAGTATTTATATTATAATTCCACTATCGTATCAATATTATATATTTTACATATGTTTATTAAAATCATTCTTAATATTTTCCATGTATAGCGTGAACGAATCACATCACTTCGAGGAGAAGGTAGTCGAGACATCCTCAAACGATGTTATCATATTAACGTAAAATGAGAATTATTAATATTATATGTTATAAAAGGATTAAATAAGTATAAATAAATTATAAATATCATATATTTAATATATTAATACAGTTTCCATTATAATTTCTACCATGATAGGTGGTAATTTAAAAATGAACAATCATTATCTCGTGAGGTAGTAGTTTGTCGTACATAAAAATAGTATGTTTGTTACACACTCAATGAAGGTGTGTGAAGGTTTTGTTATAAATATTAACATATAATGTCCTATTATATTTAGTATATTATTTATGTTATATAATCATAGAATAATTATATTTGAGTGGGTGAAGAATGGAAATAAAACTAAAAAGATTAAAGATGTATGTTACCTCTTAATCGTATAAGTCATTTTGGTTTGTACCAAAAGTATTACTTGGATATATTTATTCCAAAAATTTAGGCTTATATTTATATAAGAGAGATCTATAGAAAATATTTTATCAGATTTTGGATGAGACAATGTGGCTTGAGAGGTGTGAGGAACGGGTAGACTGCTTTCCTTTTTATAGTGGAGGGGGTGTCACTCTTGTAAATACCAAAAGGTATTCATTAATGGGAGGTATACCTTAAATGAAGTTCCTAAAAATGAAAAAATAATGTATTAAAGGGGAATAAATATCTATTACAAAATAAAACACGTAGAAATATGTGTATTTTAATAATTTGGTTCCTTAACCTCTTTGATTCCCAAATTTTATCATTTTGGTTTTTATTAAAGCATATATTTTTTAATATAATTAATTTAAACATTAAAACTAAAATAAAGTGATTTTTATCATAAAATATAGATAAACTAAATTATTAATATGATATATAGTTTATAAAATAAAAATCCCATGTGTTTTAGAAATTAATTTGGAAGCAAACGCATGTGGCATTCTAAAACACTACTTAAACCTGAACCACATTAACAATGTTTTTATAGTTTACAAGTCAATATGTTAATTATAAAGGATAAATTGGTCCATTAATATAATATAATTAATATTTATTAAGACTTAAAAATTAGTTGTCATAATATTATATTTTTATTAATTTTAAAATGTTTAATAAAATATCATTTATTGTAAAATAACAATAAGGTAAATTTTGACATTATTTATTTAACTTTAATTTTCAAATTTATAAAACATATTTGAATTAAAATATATTAATTTTAAAGTGTTTTAACCTGACATATTCATTTATATGAATAACTAAATACAAAGTTTTAATTAATTAACTTCACTTTTAATATTTATAATATCATTTACTTGAGTAAATTATTAACTAAATAATCACTACATTGGAATTTCTTAAGAATTTTAAGTAAATAATCTATCTATAAAGAATTGTTGAAAAATTATTAAGATAAAAATAAACAATTTATCTTTAAAAAGGATACGTATAACTGAAAATATGCTGTTTTTTACATATTAGAACGTTTTTAAATGTTAAAGATAAGGAAAGTTCTAATTTACTCTTTTTACATAACTTTTTATATAGGGAAGTTCCATTTAATAATATCCCAATAACACATAAAATTCAAAAAAAGTAGGGATATGGTCAAATTATAGTAATATAATTGATTTTGGAAAATTTTACATGTCATTTGGTCCGTAGGATTAAGGTTTAGTCCCTTATTATGCTTAACATTACCTTAATCACCATGATTAATTTTAATCACTTTCACTAAGTTTTTTTTGTCGAAAAATTAAGTTGATCTTATTAGACCAAAAATATTGTATTTATTAAAACCATGTATATCCATTTTTTAAAATTCAAATCACAGAAGTGGGAAGATTATAATTAATGCTAATTTCATAGATGTGGTGAGAAAGTGGGTTTTTTAAGTGAAAACATTCAAAATATCTATAAGTTTTTATTTCTAATTTCAATATAAAAATTATTCCAATGACCTAAATTGGATTGATATTTGTATAATTTATCCATAAAAACTTTAATAACCAATTTAAAATATAATTTAACACTAATAATTTTTTAAACGAAATGCTTGTTTTTAATTAAAATGAAGTATTTTAACTATTCACCAAAAAATGAATCTTCTCATAGAAATACAAAAAATTTACCCTAATATAATTTTGAAATTATGAATCAAAAAAAGATGTTTCTTTTGAAAAATAAAATTTATAAAATTGTGAAAATTTATTCTTAAAATAGGTGCGATATTAAAAGGTGATAAAACGTAGTCTTGCATGTAATAGAAGCTTACATAGTGTGGTGTGTGATGTAAGCTTAACATGGTGCTTCATATAAAGATATAAAAAATAATATTTATTCTAACATTAAAATATTATAATTTTGTGGTGTGTTAGAGTAATATTTTTTAATTTTATTAAGGTGAATCAATTTTTTATTTTAGTTCAGTGTTGCGTGAAATAAAAGATACTAACATGGTATTTAATTAAGGAAAAATAATTAATAAATTTTAGGTTCGTTACATTCTACCTAACTTAAAAATAATCCCATAATAAAAATTTTATTACATGCAGAAAAAACATTGAGGGTACTTATCTATCATCACATCCTCAGTTTCCCTTGTGGCCGCTTGAAATTTATGATTCCACCACATAACTTTGACTATATGTGTGGTATTGTTCCTTATAAACATGTCTCTTTGATCCAATATTTCCAAAAAAAATCTAAATATGAAAGGTCATGTTCCAGATGTATAACATTCAAGATCTATACTTGTGATGGATCTGGTAAATACTTCCTCAAAAGTGATTTTTGGAACACATCATACACCAGAGATAGGTGTTAATGTAATGCTAATAAATGGGCTTTGACCTAGAAATGGTCAAGGATATTTAAGGTACTGATG